>CM053036.1:80582367-81782367 GCA_028564925.1 Lithobates sylvaticus
TAAGTATATGAGTGTACAATTTTAAATAAATTGAATCAACAAATCTATTATATCAGACCATGGTGTGCATTTGCTCGTATAAACTATGGGTTATAGGCCTAGAAATCCAACACAGCTTTTATACTTTTTTTTTTTTTCTGCTGTTTGCAGGTACCCAAATGGGCATGCCAGTCTTAGACTGATCCAATTTACCTTTAGCTAGACCTCCACTCCAATGTTAGCAGAAAGCTATATTGGCAAACCTTTTGGGACGGAGTAAACACAGTGCAGTGCTAAACACATATTAAATGAATACAAATAAAGTGCAAAACTGTACAATAAAGTGCTTAAATCCAGAGTCCATAAAAGAGTCCCATAGGAGATTCCATGCTGAGAATGTAACTCAAGAGACCACAAATGTGACACCCACCACAAGATCACAATTGGAGGCTTACCAGAGAGCCAGCGACCACCCTTACTCAGGGTGTCAGATAACGTCCAATCAGATCTTAGATCTACTCAGTCCTCTCGGATAGCTGAGGGTGGAGAGTGACGGAGGAGTCAGACCAACCAGGTAGCAGCGTCGGGGAAACCCTCAGTGGTGCTCGATACCAAGGTATGAAATATAAAAACTCCACATAGCGCAATACTGTAGCAATCTCCAATTTATGAAAAAAGTAATGCACTGACATTAAAACGGCAGAAATGAGCGTGTAAACATGTATCCAAAACGGGTCCATTTCTCTTAGATAAAATGGCCGAACATCGTGCACAGTAGCATGTATTTTGGGACTGGCAAATAGCTGAAAAACCTTTCCTTAAAGCCCAACTTTGGACCCCTCCACACTGCAAGGGTTGGTTGCTTGTTTACGTCTCGGGGGTACACAGATAAGTAATACTTTACTACTCACTCCTGTAAGCTCCCTTCATCCATGGTGTCAGTCCTGCAAAGCCTCCTCTCCTGGCTTTGGTGGCATGCCTGCCTCTTTCAAATCCAATGACCTGCATTATGTGGCTACATGCGAACAGCAGTGGCTACTGTCCATCTGTCATTATTTACACGGGCTGAGCAGTTGTCACTTTTTACATGCACCTGCTAATGCAGCTGCAGGAGTCTGCTGATTCTTGCCACTGGAATCCAATGCATGTGGCTAAACCAGCCATGTGAAAGAGACCTTTTACAGCCTCTTCAGCTCCTACTAGACCTAATGGCTATTTTACCCTTGCAGTGTGTTTGCGTGGGGTCAAATGCTAAATATACTTATGGTTATTTAATCCATACACCTAAATAGGTGTTTGGTTTTCTCACCGAATTGAGGCCTTAGGACATTTGCATGCAGGGCCGGGACAAGGTCATCCAGCGCCCAGGGCAAAGATGCCAAACTGCGCCCCCCTTTCCCTTAGGGTTAGGGTGCCCCCCTCCCCTGCAATAAACCATTGCGCCAGGGGCAGCCGCCCCTCCTGCCCACCCGTTGTCCCGGCCCTGTTTACATGAGGTGTATTTTTTCGGACAGTGTGTCCCATTTCCCTGAACAGCTAAATTACTGGTCCTGTAATGGGTATGAAATGTTTTTCCATCGTATCTGGCAGACCTGCTAATAGTATCATTGTCATCAATGTATTGTGTTTCTCAATATTGTCTTTTAGAAGTAAGGGCATAATGACCTAGTGGGCTTTACCTTTTTAGATAAAAAAATACATGAAAGAAACAAAAAGAAAATCCAACCAAAACTCTGACTACAGTGCTTTATTTAAAGGATAACTAAACCTAGGCACAAAAATGTATTATATTGCCGCTTAATAGTCCTTAGATGTGGTGATTGCATTAGTATTTATTTTTAAGTTTCGGCAAAAAAATTAAATATCACTGTTAAACTGGAAGCATAAAACATGTCATTTGTTTGATTTAGTTATTAAGGGTGTTTAAGTGCCCAGTGGTCAAGTGGTTAATCTTATTATAATAGTCTAGTTTTGTACCCAAAACCAGCAATGAAGTCAAGCCTGTGCTAACATCCCAGATTTAACAACTTCATAATTGCTTTAAAACAGGGTCAACTACATTGTTCCAAAGATAGGGGGGCTGAAATTCCCCAAAATGCTGGCTGCCTTTCTATCCTACTCATCCACGGTGCCATGTCTTTAGTAGCAGCATACCTCCTGGCCTTTTTATAATCCAAGCCGTACTACCACTTACCTCCATACTACATTACCTACCTTGTCACTGCTTAGTCAAATGGCGTCCTGTAATTTTGAGCTGCATATCTAATAGTTTGCCATCAAGACTGCTCTCTAAATTGGGAACGTACGCCCAATTTTTTTTTCAAAGTTCTCCCTGACTTTCTTGTTGTATCAACTAATCAGATTATGTACATACTGTTTTTCCAATATATGACACTCCTAAGTGCGTTTTATGCTGGTGTGAAGCTGCCACTTTCTTGCCTGCTTGATGGAATGCTTCGTGCCAGAATCCCTTCATCAGTGCATTCCATGGCTAATCCTCTGTCGGAGCAGCCATTACTATGGGATGGAGATCTGAGAATTGTCATCACAGCAGGGAGCGAGGGGGACTGTGTTTAGTTTTATATTTATGCCTGGGCTCGCTCTTCATGGGGAATCGTCAGCTTTTGGCAGGTGAAATGTAATTACAGCTACACCGGGTGTTGAGGCAGTAGTATCTTATCTCTATGCTGTGCAGTTTTATATATGTGGTGGCAGTCCTGCTGGGTGGAACAGTCACCACAATAGTCTGTCACATCACAATATTGATATGTGATAATGATGTGGAACATTATTCTTCAAATATCAATGTTCTGTGATTGCTTTTTTGCAACTGGCACTGAAAGAGCTTGATGGACTTTCCTAAGCAAATTTATGTGAACTGTAATGGAGACCTCCAGATTCTAAAGTGAATGCAATCAGAAAACTGGAATTACCAGCTTCTACTTTGCTCCAGGTATGTAGAGGGACTTTTCATGTTCTGAGATATTCCATCACTAGTTGGTGGCATTTAGTCGAAGTCTTGAGCTGATTCAATAGTTATTTATATATTTTTAATATACCAGGAGGATCAGAAATACTTTTGTAATTGTGATGATCAGTTCATGACACGGTACATGACGATGTGATTACCTATACATACAGGCAGTATTTTGGCTTGAGTTAGGGACATGTCACACAGGTGATTTTGATGCTAGCAGCAACTCCAAAGCATCACAAAGAAATCACTTAAGACCCCTTTCACACTGAGGTGCTTTTCAGGCGCTTTCATGTTAAAAAAAAGTGCCTAAAATGCTCACGAAAACTTATTTCCATTAAAATCATCAATTAATGCTTTCATACTGGGGCAGTGCCTTGACGGGGCAGTGAAAAAACACCCCTCTCCATTGAAATGAATGGAAAAATCTTCAAAAGCAACTGAAAAGCTCTTCAAAAACGCTCAGTGTTTTACTGGCAGTTTAGAAGCGCCTCAGTGTGGGCCTTATAGTCTCTATGTGGGGTTTAATTGGCCGCATTCGGGACTAGCTAGAGTGATTCCACAGAAATAGTCTGAAGGCTCTCCTCCATGTGACATCAGCATTGAGGCTCATGTGCACTACAGCTTCTAAACTCTTAGTTTAGGAGCTTTTGGTGTTTTTTTCCAAAGCTCCTAAACTTAACTCCATAAAAAGCCTATGTGTCAATGTACACATAGGATTTTTCAAGAGTTTAGAAGCTGCTGCGGTTAGGGGAGGTTCAGCCTCTCCCAACCTCCCTCTTCTGAATGCAGAAGAATTGCGTTCAGGATAGGAAAGTTTTAACCGCTGGCCGTAAAACATTTGCGTTTTCATGCAGCTGGTGGTCAACCTAGTCTGTCTGTACATGAGTCTTTAAAGTGTATTTTCAAATTTAAAAAATGTTTCTTAAAGTTGTTGTAAACCCTTACAGACCACTTTGACCTACAGGTAAGCCTAGATTAAAAGACAGGCACCGCTGTCTAACGGTGATACGCCGCTAGTGGCGGCTCCCATGCGCATGCGCGGGAGTGACGTCATCGCGGCTCCGGCAAATCACAGCGCCGGAGCCGCGATACCCTTAAAGAAGATGGACGATTCGTGGGACAGGTGACATCGCTGGCTCCTGTGTCATGTAAGTGACACATAATGGTCTACTATGCGATGCATAGTAGCCCATTATGCTTTACCTTTGCAGGGAAACAAAGAGGAAGTAAACCCATTAGGGTTTACTTCCTCTTTAACTTTTAGGTGTTTCTCCGAAGGCCTCGTGGAAGACACCAAGGTTTTCTGAACAATGTCAGAGTGAGTCTTCCCTAAGGACAGACTAAGGAAGACCATAGATGGGTCCGTTTATTTTTATTTTTATTTTTTGTCTTTTTTTTTTTTTCAACAGTGGCTTGAATAAAAAATTACTTACCTGATTGCCCCATCCACTCATTCAAAGTAGATGGGGGGAATCCTCTCTGCTAAGCTATTGTATTCTGACAGTGGGGAGACTTCCTCACTGTCGGAATACATTGATCAGCGATGCAGGCTATAGCAGTAGAAGTACCTACTGGAGCAGAGCAAATCTTGAATGCGGATAATTGTCAGCAGTTTAGTCCAATGTACTTTATTTCCACTTTAATGTTTTGTAAGAAGTGGGTTTGCTTGAGGCCATCCCCTGGAAGACCAAAGTCTTATGCCCCGTACACACGATCGGACATTTTGACAACAAAATCCATGGATTTTTTCCGACGGATGTTGGCTCAAACTTGTCTTGCATACACGCGCTCACACAAAGTTGGTCGGAAATTGCAAATGTCAAGAACGCGGTGACGTACAACACCTACGACGAGCCGAGAAAAAGTTCAATAGCCAATGCAGCTCTTCTGCTTGATTCCGAGCATGCGTGGAATTTTGTGCGTCGGAATTGTGTACACACGATCGGAATTTCCGACAACAAAATTTTGTGTCGGAAATTCCGAAAATGTCCGATGGAGCCTACACACGGTCGGAATTTCCGACAAAAAGCTCCCATCGAACATTTTCCGTCTGAAAATCTGACAGTGTGTACGGAGCATAAGGCTACCCTGTGCACTAGCCTACCCTGAACGCAGAAGCAATAAAACTCAAAATGCTGCACGTAAAACTCGTTTGCCACCTTTTGCAGTTTCCCGCTGCTGGCGTTCAAAACATTCCTATCCTGAATGCCATCATTCCGTGTTTCAGAGAGGGAGGTTTAACCTCACCTAACTGCAGCAGCTCCTAAACTCTGCGCTATGTGTGCATGGACACAGACTTTTATGGAGTTGAGTTTAGGAGCTTTCGCAAAAAACACCAAATGCTCCTAAACTCAAGATTAGGAGCTGCCAGTGTACATGAAGCCCTACATGTAGCTGTAATTACTGCGACCAACTACTTGGGGCATACAGTGTGTTTGTGTTTTAAAGGCAAAGTATAGCCAGTATTTTTTGTAACTACTGTACTCCAAGGCACCTTAGGTTATGTTGATGGAAACCAAAGGATCTTTGACAGAAAACTTATTGTCATTTGAAATAATCTCATAACCAGTCTGACTATAGTAGACGTTGTCAGTCCTCGTTGCACTATTCTGTTTATATTCAACTGGAAACATTTTATTTGTGGATACTTATGGCAAATATGGAGCTGAAGCCGAATTTTTTTATCTAGCGTTTAACCAGGCAGTTGAGCAAACAAAAAAAAACTGACCCGATTCCCTGAACAAAATACTCGAGGTGGATGGGGGATCACCCCACTGTGCCATTGTGTTCTGACAGCAGGGAGACTCCCCTGCTGTCAAAGTACACACATCAGCATTGCAGTTTACAGCCTGTGGGGATGTTCACGTGGCTAAAATCTGACAGAGCGGTTGAACAGAGGTTGATCAGTAGAGCATCTTCTTTATCAACCACAATGCCATATGTGGATCAAAATTCACCCACTCCCTGCTGAAGCGGCCACATTTTGATCCATGTTTGGCCAACTTAAAGCTGGCCAAACATGGACTGAAATTCGGCAAACCTAAAACCAGTAATCGCAGTCCTTGCTATAGGTGATAGTCCTGGTTGTGCTGCAGGTTTTTTGTTGCTTAATTTTCTATAAGGAGCACAGTGTGCAAAATTTTTAATGCTGACCTTTTACTTTTTAGAATTTTAGAACATTAACAATTTTTATTTACTTTGCAAAGAGGAGTTAATTAAAATGTGCCAAGCCTTTTTCATTACATGGGGTCTTTGGGCTTTACATACACAAACTCTTCCAGTAAGTACAGTCATAAGACTGGAAACTCTGACAAGGGGTTTCATAAATTAGGCCCTCTGTCAATAAGTCATTTGATGAAAGGACTGACAAGCTTTCCAGAGCTGTGGTCAATCGGGAATTGTAGTAGATTAAAAGCTCTTTAAATTGTTGTGGAATTAAATCTCAAGGCAGTTGTATGAACCAATATTAAATGTGTAAATAATAAAGCAGACCTGGGGAAAGTTAACAGCCATTTACTCCCCGTACAATAGTAAAAGATAAAAAACATATTTAAGGGTAAATACCCTCCTGCAGAAAATTCTTTGTCATGGGGGTTGTTTCCACATGTCTGGGCATTGGTTATGTAATGTCAAGTCGCTTCTACAAAAATCAGGTCTGTCTGAACCTTGATTGTCTCCTGTATGGAGATAAACATGTAGCCCATTTTTCTTCCCAAAGGGTTGGTGCCTGGCTGTCTATGACTTGGTGTATCTAAAACCAAAACGGTTTTAGGTTTGGATAGTGTGTGAATGGGGTAAGATCTCCTGTCCGGTTTTTATTGCTGTCTGAGTCACCACTAGGAAGATTTACTTTCCCTTTTTGTCCAGGTGCCAATTGTCAGGAATAAAAGGCATCTGAAATCCAAAAACTTGGGTTGTTCACACAACAGGAGTAGAGGAAGTCTTCCTTGGGATTCACTTGCTCTGAGGACAGCTATCTAGTTCCTCTTAATTCCTACTTTATCTTTGGGACAAAATACATGGGTACTTCTCCCAGGTTGCGCAATCATTCCCTACTCTGATATCTTTCTTCTGCTCTGTTTAGCCCCCAGGTATGAAGGAGCATGTGGCATAGGCCCCTTCATGGGCAAAGCACAGGTTTGCTTTAAAGTAATTCCAAAGGCAGAATGTTTTTTTTTTTTTTTTTTTTTTTTTTATCTTAATGCATTCTATGATTTGTTTTCATCTCTGTGAATCATTTGAGGCCAGTCATTTCACTGGGCATAAATAATAGTTTATAACCACTGTAATTATGACAAAAGAAGCTGCCCAGACCCCTTATAAACAAAAAGAACTAGTAGGATTTTTCATGCTGGAGGGTCCAGAATGGAGAATCTGAAAAGGTAAGCTGCCATTTTTAAATATTCAGTTATACTTTGAAAGGGACTAGTATAAAGTAGGCGTTATCCTAATTGGGCTGCAAAAGTGAAGATGAAGTCACATGACGAGTGCTTTGGGCCTTAAGCTCCTTTCACACTGCCGGACCGTTCAGGTCCCCCTGTCAGTTTTGTTGGCTACCTGAACGGGCGCTCCATGTTAGTCTATGGAGCGACGAATGTCAGCGGTGACATGTCCGCTGACATCCGACCCAGTCCGATCCGCTAAAATCAGACGGATGGCCCTACGTTCGCATCCGTCCCTGGCGGATCGGTGAGATCGGATGAAAACGGACATGCTGTCCATTTTCATCCAATCTCTCCAGTGCAAGCAGCGGCGCTCGACGAGCCCCTCCCCGCTCAGTGAGCAGACAGGGTCCTGTCATCCGCCGGCTCAGTGGAGATCAAGGAGAGATCTCCTGCTGAGCTGGTGGACTCCGTTGCAACGGATCTGCCTGGTGTGAATGAGGCCTAAGACCCTTTTCACACTGAGGCGCTTTGCAGGCGCTATAGCGTTAAAAATAGCGCCTGCAAAACACCCTAAAACAGCTGCTCCCTTCACTCCAGTGTGAAAGCCCGAGGGCTTTCACACGGGAGTGGTGCGCTGGCAGGGCGTCAGAAAAAGTCCTGCCAGCATTTTCTTTGGAGCAGTGAACTCACCACTCCTCCACCGCTGCTCCCCATTAAAATCAATGGGACAGCGATGCGATACCGCTGGCAGAACGCCACTCCAGTGGCGTTTTGCGGGCGGATTTGACCCCTTTTCGGCCACTAGCGGGGGGTTAAAACCGCTAAAACGACGGTAAAGGGGCGCTAAAAATATCGCTGCTTTAGCGCTGACGCCCTAGGCGGTGCAGTGTGAAAGGGGTCTTAAACCCATATCTGGGAATTCTACAAACAAAAACATTTATAATAGCCAATTTATGAAGATTCTATTTAGAGGCCCAATATGAAATAATTTTTACTGCCGACTGTTTCATCTGTATGTAGCAGTCAAAATGATGGATGTTGGGGGTTATCGCACTTGACACACCACGTGTGGTCCTTATGGAACTATAAAAATGTATTTGTTTCCTCGGGTATAACGCTGAGTTTCTTTTTATCTACTGAGAACCATTTATAAAGGGCATTAAACACTCAATGAAGTTCAACGTTGGTTTTCTGCCAGCAGCAATGAGATTTCTACAGAAGTCTTGTGGGGAAATGTACATCTTCTGTATTTAGATTTTTGGGGAAGATTAAAATGACTTCAGAAGAAAACATGTATCAGTTTGATAAACTAGAGAATGGCGTATGTCTGGCATACAGCATAGTCCTTTTAAATGTGAAAATCTGCTTTGGAGGCAAGGGATGACACGGTACAGATTTTTATAAGGAACACCCCTCCTTGCCAAGTAAATTACCCCCTAAAGTGTTTGCAAAGCTAAAATGTTTTTAATAATTTTGTAAAGCATATGTAAACTGGACTGTACTGGAACGTTGAAAAAAGCATCAAAAACTCACGGGAGCGCTAAGTACAGAGTGTGGGGTTCAGGAGTGCATTAGGTACAGTGTTCAGGGGTACACTATGTACAGAGTACAGTTCCAGGGGTGCCCTATGCACAGATTGCAAACTTCAGGGGTGCACTATGTACAGAGTGCAGGGTTCAGATGTGCGCTATGTACAGAGGGCAGGGTTCAGAAGTGTGTTAAGTACAGAGTGCAGGTTTTAGTGGGGCGCTACATACGGAGTGCAGGGTTCAGGAGTGCATTACTTACAGAGTTCACTGGTGCACTGTGTGCAGGGTTTAGGGTGCGCTATGCACAATTTGCAACCACAATATCCCCCCCCCCCCCCCCCCAAACTTCCTCACATCCCTCTTTTCTGCATGGCTCCGCTCTAGTACCTCCCTGTGTAGGTGGCTCTGTCTCACCTTGAAGGGAGATTGTTCTCTCTTTTAGATTCTGCATGAGTAGATGCAGGGATCTGTTTGTTCTGGGAGCCACTAAGAACAAAGCTCTTCCTTGTAAACATGGAAGGCTTCATTGTTTACAAGTGATAGCAGGGATCTGGAGCGGAGGGTGAGAGCTGGATGTGGTGGAATGGAGTTCCGCCGTGTTTTGGCTGCAAAACTGGTTACGAAGTCCACATGACCAGGCCTGGCGGACCGGATTCGGCCTTGGGCCTTGTGGTTTGACATATGTGGTGTATAGAAATAAAGTCTGATTACGGTATTTATTATTCTGGGAGGTGACGGGAGATGGTTGGAAGGAATTGCTTATTTAAGGAAACATTGTGTGCCAATCTGAATTACTAACCTGGAGCAAATACACTGGTCAGGAGTATTAACTATAGTCTGATTTCCCTTGTTGTGTAGAGTCAGGCGATCAGCATGACAGAAGTCTATGCATTTCTCTCATGGTAGGTTTTCTTTAACACCTTGCTGTTTGTATTTGAGCATAACAATAAAATAGGTCCCAGGTCCTCATTATTCTATGATCTAGATCTGTCAAAAGAGAGGCCATATAAAATAACCAACCGATTGGCGGCTGACCAGCGATTATTTCTCCTCATTTTATGGGTTCCTAAACTATCTGACAGGTTATTTGATAGATTGCTGATGGGAAAACGTGATTTATTCTTTCGCTTCGTCTCCTGCGCTTTACTTTTTTCAAGCTAATCTTTAATCCTGTTCTGTAGACACAAAATAAACTTGTAAATCTTGAAACTGTTCATTAGTCCTGGTCTTCTTGTGATGACTGACCTAGAACAGACAAAGATTATTAAGCACCAACTGGAAAATGTTCATCATCAAAGCAAAGGCTTAATTATGTCTGTGAACAACACTACGGGGATTGTTGTAGCAACCAGGGCAAAGTGCTGCGTCTCTCTGAGCCTGCTTTATATCTGCCCCTTCAATGCCAAAGCATCACATGTACAAGGAGGACATCCTGATCTCGCTCTGAGAAGTCAATGCCTGACTGTGCTTATCACTGTGTTTAATAAGTAGCATGATGTTCTAAATCAGGGTTCTTCAAACTTTCTAAACAAAGAGCCAGTTTACTATCCTTTAGACTTTCGGGGGGCCATTGGGAGTAGAAGTTGTCCCAGCATCAGTGGGAGTAAACAGTGCGTCTTTGGTAATGAGGCAGGCCATAGATGGTGCACTTTCTGAAATTTGCACGATTCCCCCATCAACACAGACAGTGCTGGCAGGGGAATACCTCCTGCAGAGACATTGTATCCCTCCTGCCAAGATATTGTATCTATAGTAGCTGCCAGAGATAATCACAAGCAAACCAGGCAGGCTGGTTGTACCCAAGTTGATCGTTCATTCAAGTTGGTACATTCAGCCTGCCCATACACGGTTCAAATTTCAGCTGGTTCTTGCTGAGCCCTGAAATTCCTCTTCTTGGGTCCCCCGCTGGCGCTCTAGGCTCACCTCCTCTCGGTGCACCACCTTCGGAAACCACTTTCTATTGGGGCAACCCTGCAGGCTCTCTCAGCGTGGCTTGGGCTCACCACCCACTTTCTCCTCACATGTTTGGATTGACAGTAGCAGGTGCCAATGGCTTCTGCTGCTCTTATGGAGTAACACGAGGAGAGGAAGAGAGCAGTGCTGCTGCGCTTGAGCACATGGCTGGTTCGAGATGGGACTCGGGTAAGTGTTTAGGGAGGGGACCATTGAGCCATTTTTTACCTTAATGCAGGGAATTCTATTTTTATTTATATTTTTAATGGCACTCCAACACTCCTGCGGAAATTCCGACTGAAAAAGTCAGATGGAGCCCACACACGGTCGGATTTTCCGACAACATGGTCCGATCGGACATTTTCCGTCGGAATTTACGACCGTGTGTACGGGGCATTAGAATGATTTGGAGTGGAGACTGCGAGCCAGGCCTTCTTGTCTAACATCAGTGCCTGACCTCACAAATGCGTTTCTAGAAGAATGGTCAAACATTCCAATAGACACACTCCTAAACCTTGTGGACAGACTTCCGTGAAGAGTTGAAGCTCTTATAGCTGCAAAGGGTTGGCTAACTCAATATTTAACCCTACAGACTAAGACTGTGTTGTGTGTATATATAATATACATATTTTTTTTTTGCATAATTGGTGAGCTACTAAGCAATAAAACATTTCTGTCTCCCACTTGTACTTTTGCCCAAGCAAAGATCCATATGTATAAGGTGTAGATAAGATTATCACTGCCTCACCTTATATTTTTAATGGCACTCCAAAACATCTTGCTAAAGTGTGACAAATGGCTTTTTTACCATGCATTTTGGTGCAGCGTAATAAATAATAAAAATAAAAACTTTGTGTGTGATTGTTGCACATATTGAATCTTCTGCCCCGAATGCATAACAATGATGAGCTGTCTCACCTACACAAGGTTTTGGTAAAGCCTGATGGGTTTACTTCCTTTTTGTTTCCCTGCAAAGGTAAAGCATAAAGGACTACTATACATCGCATAGTAGCCCATTATATGTCACTTACCTGACACAGGAGCCAGCGATTGTCACCGATGTCCCCTGTAGCACGAAGCGTCCATCTTCCTTCCCGGTATCGCTGCTCCGGCGCTGTAAGTGGCTGGAGCAGCGATGACGTCACTTCGGTGCATGCGTGCGGGAGCCGCAAGTGACGGCATGTTTGCCTTCACTTGTGGCGCGCCCAGTGCGCCTGCGCCATTGTCTTGTTAACCTTGTAGGTTAAGGAGATATTTCTTGGACCTACAAGTAAGCCTTAATCTAGGCTTACCTGTAGGTCAAAGTTGTCTGTAAGTGTTTACAACTGTGTGCCCTGCACTGTGTGCCCTGCACAGTGGTTCAAGAATGTTTTGAGGAACACAACAACACTGACTTGACCTCCCAAATTCTTTAAATCTCATCCCAGTCAAGAATCTATGGGATGTGTTGAAAAAACAACTTTCAGAACTTAAAGGATCTGCTACCAAGGGCTTGGTGCCAGATACCACAGCATACCTTTTGGAGGTCTAGTGTAGTGTCCTTGCCTTTTTATGGGTAAAAGCTGTTTTTGCACCAAAAGGGGGAACTATTCAATTTTGGGTGGTGGTCTTATAGTTTATTTTATTTTCATGCTCCCAACTTGGAGATGGCCTCTTCCTGTTCCAACATAACATGCGCACCAGTGCACTAAGCAAGGTCCATAAAACCCTGTATGAGCAAGTTTGGGGTGTAGGAACTTGACTGACCTGCACAGAGGCCTGACCTCAACCCGATAGAATACCTTTAGAATGATTTGGAGTGGAGACTGCGAGCCAGGCCTTCTCGTCTAACATCAGTGCCTGACCTTACAAATGTGCTTCTGGAAGAATGGTCAAACATTCCAATAGACACACTCCTAAACCTTGTGGACAGACTTCAGTGAAGAGTTGAAGCTGTTATAGCTGCAAAGGGTGGGCCAACTCAATATTTAACCCTATCGACTAAGACTGTGTGCGTGTGCGTGTATGTGTGTGTGTGCGTGTGTGTGTATATATATATATATATATATATATATATATATATATATATATATATATATATATATATATATATATATATATATATATATATATATATATATATATATATATATATATATATATATATATATATAATATACATTTATTTTTTGCCTAATTGTTGAGCTACTAAGCAATAAAACATTTCTGTCTCCCGTTTGTACTTTTGCCCAAGCAAAGATCCATATGTATAAGGTGTAGATAAGATTATCACTGCCTCACCTCTCCATATCCTTTAAAGTGTGTAGCTTTGAGGTTATGTTTGATGTGTAAGGGTTAATGACCTCAGCTTTGGGGTTGGGAGCTTCTTGTAACCTGGTGAGATGGCAGAGTGCATACTGATGTGACAGCTACAGAATCAGACTGTGGTCGAATAGCATCACAAGTCCCATGTAACACAAGTTCACCTTGGCTCTTAGCAGATCAGAACTCGTTTACTAGATAAATGCCCTCAATTCCAGTTATCTGATTCTGCCAGTTTCGCTTTTGTAATGTGAGTCAGCCATACATGATTTAAGCACCCATACTGACATCTATGAAGTGTTTAGGTTGTCAAGACCAATGCAGAGTATGAGGACGGTTGGAAAATGTTAACTGATCTATAAAAAAATAAAAAGAAAGGAAGGGGAAAGGATTTAAAGGAGGAGCGGGAAGAAGGAGAGGGGGACTGTCTATGTTTAAGTTTTTGTTTCCTTTTTTCCAGGGCTCAAGTCCTGCGGGAACGCATGGGAACGGAGTTCCTGTACTTTTTCCACAACAGGAACTCAGTTCCCATTAGCAGCCGTGTCCTGCAAGACTTTGAAGTATGCGAGCTGTGTGGCAGGTACTACACCAGCAGCTGCTGACACAGCTCCCAATAGTAAGTGCCGCACACCTGACCATTCAGGCATTGCCAGTAGGGGGCCCCATGATAGCTTCTGCTTCAATCTACCTGTCAATCACAGCTAGCTGACAGGTAGATCAGGTCCCTGCTGCTAAGAGATTGTATTTAGTCAGACCTCTCGTGATGTGCTCCTCCCCGCCGGCCCCTCCTGATTATCTGTCTCCTCATCTCCCCCCCCCCCCCCCAGTCTTCTCCATACTTGCTCTGTGTGTCCCGCTGAATCCCCCCCTCCTCTATCTTCAGTGCCATATGATGAGAGAACCCAGAGGAAGAGCACAGCTATTCTGCTCACAGGACATGCAGGGAGAGAGGTGAGCTGAAGGAGGAACATCAGTTTGGGGTGGTGAGCTGAGCACAATACCTGGCAAAGTTTAATGCCAGGAGGGAAGTTTATGTGGAAATATGTGAAGGGTTGGAATAGCAGCGAGTGTGTGTTGGAGCCCCTGCAGAGTTTGCAGCCCCCCAAGCTAACATACATCTCCTAAGCAGGAACACATCACTATCTCCCCAAGCATTCTGTCCAGATAATGTGCAGTTCATTTATCACCTTTCCGTTTAACCCTGTGTTATCCAAACTCTGTTCAATGAAAAATGTAAAATCACCACATAAACACTCTATATACAAAATAACATTCCCCAATAAAGATCAGAACATGATGATCACATTTGCATGGAAGCACAATTTTATGAATGCTGATTATTCAGAGAATTACCGTATTTATGTTTATTGAGGATTGTTTTATTTTTATGTACTGACAGTTCAGCTTCATACACACAATACGAAAATTGGATGAAAAATACCACTTTTGAAGCGTTCGTGCATATGAGCGTATCATTTTTTTTTTTTTGGTGGGTGAGTAGATCTTGGGTGGGAGTTCCCACACTTTTTCCCCAGGACTTGACCCCTGCTTTTTTCCCCTTCCTTTTTTTTTTGTTTGTTTTTTGTTTTTTTTTATTATTATTATTATTTTTTTTTTTTGTTTAGTTTTGTTGTTTTTTGGTTGGTTTGTTACTCGTATTGTCTTGTTCTGTGTTTCTTTGTTAGTTATGTGTAAAGACATTTACAAGAATTATGCTGGAATAATTAATTGACTCTACATTTGAGCGACTATGTAAATGTTTAAAACTGTCCTAGTTTGTACAATTAATTTACAATAAAATAAGATTGAGATAAAAAAATATCTTTTTCCAAAAGAAAAGAAGAGCATGTATTAAATATAAGATTTCTTCTGACTTGTAAGATCTGCCCAACTCTGGCCTATACTCGGAAATCCCTCACTGATACCTTCCAAAGTGACAGAAGATTTCTGTAATTTGTAGAAATCCTCCTACCTTTTCTAATCTGTGATGTCACACCTGCTGTGCCTATCTAGATGGTAATGTCCCAGAATGCATTGTCTCAGAAATCCTTGAGTTTGTCCTTGCCCATTGACAGTAATAGACATGCGTGACAATTCGAGGAGGGAAAGAGGGGGAAGCAAGGTTGTGGTCACATGGATAACAAAAAAAAAAAATGCTGATGATAACACCTGTCCGGTTTATTACATGCAAGAAATATAAATATATAGATGAAATATGTAGGGTTTTTCCTGCACGCATCGCTCAACACATTTTCCAAAGGGCTTACATTCTGTGAAAATAGCAGTAGCACCCTAGTTCCCCCAGCTTGGAGAGGAACACCTTTTGTGCAGTGAATGTTTAGGCTGTATTGATGCTTGTGTAGTTAATTGTAAGTGAACCTGCATACAAAATGCATTAAAGCAGCAGGAAGAAAATACACAGATGGAAAATATGCCATTGACTATGACACAGAACAAGGGTGGATTTGATTTACCGTATTTATCGGCGTATAACACGCACCGGCATATAACACGCACCCCAAGTTTAGGAGGGCATTTTAAGAAAAAAAAGTTTTAGGAGGGAAGTTTAGGGAAAAAAAAAAACATACATTTAAGCGTCATTTGCAGCTTGCCCAGCGTCATTTGCAGCCTTGCCCAGCGTCATTTGCAGCCTTGCCCAGCGTCATTTGCAGCCTTGCCCAGCACCATTTGCAGCCTTGCCCAGCGTCATTTGCAGCTTGATTTAATGTGCGAATCACATGTGATGTCTGGCATCGCACCAGTGTTATTCACTTTAATGGGACGGTTGGTGATGCAGCAGTGACACAACAAGGTGAGGGACGTTGCGGCAGCAGGTGAGTGGCGCTGCCACGATGGATCTGAAATGACAGGTGCTCTTTAAATGTAAGGAATGTTAACCTATTCTTGCTGGTAGTTAGAATCTTTTAATATTTGCGAACAAAATGAAGGTTTCCTATTTAGAATAATAAGCTGTCAGGTTAGTAAAACAGCGCTATCAGAACTGATACAATCATACAGTTTGTAGTGTACATAGATTTGCAAAACAATGGGATAAAGGAATATTCCTGAACTTAGGGGGTTATTTACGAAAGGCAAATCCGCTTAGCACTGAAAGTGCAGTCGCTCTAAATCTGAGGGGTAGATCTGAAATGAGGGGAAGCTCTGCTGATTTTATCATCCAATCATGTTCAAGTTAAAATGCTGTTTTTTTTTTTTTTTTCCTTGCATGTCCCCCTCAGATCTACAGCGACTTTACTCCCAAGTGCACTTGCAGTGCAAAGTGGATTTTCCTTTAGTAAATAACCCCCTTTGTTAAATCTTCTGGTTACGGTGAAATTGTGCGAGTGCATCAATGCAGTGCATGTTATCTCAGCTTGCAGTGTTTGGATTCATTGGATGATTTTACCAAAAATGTAAATATTGCAGAATATACAGCCTCGTGCTACATAACTAAGCTCCATTTCATGCTGAATAAACTAAATTATTAATGTATCTGAAATTGAAAACTATCTTTAGGTAGATTTTTACTCCAGAAGCATTTTATTAAAATAAATTTGATAAAAAAAAAAAAAAAAAATCCGATTTAATTTTTTTTTTTTTTTTAATCATATCCTGCACAGAACTCATTTTATGTCCAGCGTCCCATGCTTTTATGTGCACAGAAGTGTGCAAATATGAAAGCTCTGCCAATTCTGCCTCTCGGTGTTATATATCTTTTTAGTATGCACAGGATAAGCGGTGTGTAGGGCGAGCGGGAGGCCTAGGCACACAGGCTGCAGATGCTGCTCAGGGCCATCAATAAGGACTGCAGGGAAATGCTGTTGCCATAGCAGCCTGCATCCAGAGCATGACACCAGGGTGATGGTATATTAGGAATTTTGCATACACGTCCCTTGTCTCCTGGGATTGCAAGTCTTTAAATTGTCGTTAAAACACTGTAAAATTGAAACGTACATCTTCGTTTTTTCTCTGCAATGCAATAAAAAAAGAAATGCCTTTGTGCATTGTCTGAGTGAATCCTATGAGATAAGATTCTGTGAAAATGCGTGCTGAACTCATTCGGTTCCTGCCACATTATGTGGATAATGGCTAGAACCTTATGGGTCCAAACATGCGGGTCATAAGGGAGAACTTAACCTGGTTTTACTTGTGTGTGCCTTTTTTTTCACATTTTCATTTCTGGTGCTGGGCAAACTTTAAAGGTGCCCATTTATATAGTTACATTAAATTTATTTTCTGAGTGCTCCAGAATATCCCCGTCCCCTGACCCCCTAATATTCTGTTCTGTGTTCCATGTTCCTGCACTCACTCTGAGCCCAATAAATTGAAGCGTGAGTGGGAGATTGTACAGCACAGAATCATGTTCTAATGCCCTGTACACATGGTCAGAAATTCCGACCACAAAATCCGTCTGATTTTTTTCCGAGGGATTTTGTGCATACACACGGTCGGACAAAGTTGTCGGAAAATCTGATCGTTCTGAACGTGGTGACGTTCGTTGCGTATGACGTAACTACGTAGAGGCTAGTAGCCAATAGCTTTGGTCTTGTAATTTGATCTGAGCATGCGAGGCACTTTGTCGGGATTCTCTACAAACGATCGGAAAAAGTCAGATCGGATTTTTTGGTCGGAAAATTTTAGATCCTGCGCTCAAATTTTTTCCGACGGAAAAAGTCTGATAGAGCCCACACACGATCGGATTTTCCGACAACATAATCCGATCGGACCTTTTCCGTCGGAATTTCCAACCGTGTGTACAGGGAATTAGAGACTGCTGTTCAATCCCAAAGTACTATGAAAGGTTTGCTTAATCTGTGTCTCAGGATTATATTTCTGGATAATATTAGTAGCCTATTTTTTTTTTTTTTTTGATTACAGCAAAATATAACTGCACCAGTGCACTGTATTCTAAGTACAGGGGTTCCCCGGCTTACGAACGGCCGACCTACGAACATCCCCTACCTACGAACGGGGCGCTGCAGGGACCCTCCGCCATTTTTCGCCGTCTTCCGGCCATACGGAGCCTCGGAAAATGCCGGCAAACTTCGGAAATGTCCGTAATTTGACGCGTATGCGCAGAACGGCATTAGACGGAACATCGGAAATGTCCGGAAATGTCCGTATTTGTCTGTCTGCGCATGAACGGCCGACTTACGAACATTTCCAACTTCCGTACAGGCGGGCAGTCCCTAACGAGTTCGTAACTCGGGGACCCCCTGTATGTTTAACAAGATGGCATTAGTGGCACATTTACTGCAGGAAAATCCACTTTGCACTACAAGTGGAAGCTACAAGTGCAAAGTGCATTTGAAAGTGCACTTGCTGTAAATCTGAGGGGTAGATCTGAAATGAGGGGAAGCTCTGCTGATTTTATTATCCAATCATGTGCAAGCTAAAATGCTGTTTTTTTTATTTTCCTTGCATGTCCCCCCTGGATCTACAGCGACTGCACTTCCAGTGCAATTTCAAGTGCACTTTGCACTTGTAGTGCAAAGTGCATTTGCCTTTCGTAAATAACCCCCATTGCATTAGCAAGTCCAGTCTACCACTGCTGGCTTGTTTACACCAGCACTTTGTACAGGACCTGTGAAAGGGATGCTACACTGTGCGTGTGAAAATGATCTAGATAGATTTATCTGAGAGATCTTTCTAAAAAGAATGCCCGTCTGTGACACCAGATAACATGTAACAACTTGAAAAGCACAATAAAGCATAATTGAGAACTTTAAAGCAAACTTCCAACTGTAACGTCGGATACGCCCCAGTTTATCAGATACGCTCTGCGCTTTTCTAGTAATTTAGAGCGCGCTGTCCTGTTGTTCATGCTTGATATTTTGAATGTTTTGTAAATGACGGATCCTTACAAAATGATCTCATGAACCCATATTTATTCACAATAGAAAATAAACATATCAAATGTTTAAACTGTTAATTTTAGGGAAAAAATTATGTAATTTTGAAATTGAATGCAGCGGATTGTATTAAATATAGCACCTAGAGGAAAGTTTTTTTTTTTTTTGTTTGCAAACTGCTGTTGTGTATATATTTTTTAAATGATTTGTGAATTGTTTTAACAAAGAAGCATTTTTTACAGGGAGCATCCATAACTTTTGGTTTGCATAGCAGTGCTTCCTACTTGTCACCATACTCTGCAAATTAAGAAATGAAGATGGCATGGTCAGTGCTTTGGAGGGCTCTAACTCCTCTAAGGCCCAGTTAACACTGGTGCAATGCCAGACATCACATGTCACACATCACATTGATGTGTCGATCACATGCGATGTCTGTGCGATGTGATTTCAGCCATACAAACTGGCTGAAATCGCATTGCATTCGCAAAAAAATGGCGCAGGACCCTTTTTTTGGTCCGCACTGGAATCGGATCACATGGGTGTTCACACCTATGCAATCTGATTCCTGCATTATTTCACAGTTTGCACTGCGATCTGCGAACCGATCTGTGGGTGTCGTTAACTTTACAGCCGGTTCGCAGATCTCAGTGTGAACCAGGTCGCTTAGCTGTCTATTTCTAGCACAACAGGCTGTGTAAGGCTGGCCATGCATTATACAATTTTCTTGTACAATTTCTATACAATCTCTTTTTAAATTACCTTCTGCTATGTAGTGCAGGGGCCTGCCTGATTGGATAAGAATTGAAAGTAACAATAGAATGGGTAATAGGAGCAAAGGCTTACACACAAGTATTAGACCCCTTTCACACTGATGGCCTTTTACAGGCGCTATAGCGTTAAAAATAGCACCTGTAAAACGCCCTAAAACAGCTGCTCCATTCACTCCCGAGGGTACCGAGCAATGGGCTGGCAGGGTGTCAGAAAAAGTCCTGCCAGCAGCTTCTTTGGAGCGGTGAACTCACTGCTCCTCCACCACTGCTCCCCAATTAAAATCAATGGGGCAGCGTTGTGATACCGCCGGAAAAACGCCGCTCCGGCTGTGCTTTGCGGGTGGATTTCAACCCCTTTCGGCCACTAGCGGGGGGTTAAAATGACGGTAAAGCGGCACTAAAAATAGCGCCGCTTTACCGCTGACGCCCCTTGGCGGTGCAGTGTGAAAGGGCTCTTAGTCCAAAATGTTCACAGTATAAGTTATCAAAGACAGTCCATACACTTGTTCCTGTGTGGGCCTCATTCTTTGATAAAGAGCCTGTATCTTTTATTTATATTTATACTGTATATAAAAAAAAAAGTCTCAAGGTTTTTTTACCTTCTAAGCATGAAGCAGCAGCCCCCCCCCCCCCCCCCACAGCCAGTGAGCCAATGGGAAGAGAGAAGGGGCGGGGCTGAGCTACAGCTCTTTATGTGAATGGACACACAGAGCAATGGCTCAGGCAGCGACCCTGCTTGGGTGCCTAGTGGAGGCACCCAAGCAGGGTCGCTGCCTGAGCCATTGCTCTGTTTGTCCATTCACATAAAGAGCTGTAGCTCAGCCCCCTCCTTCCTGTCGAGTGCCCCCAGAGCAAGCAGCTTGCAGTGGGCAAGCTGCTTGCTCTGGGGGCACTCGACAGGAAGGAGGGGCCAGGAGGATTGGGGCTGCTCTGTGCAAAACCACTGCACTTTAAACTATATATTAAGGCTTACCTGTAGGTGCTTGAAATATCTCCTAAACCTCCCCGGTTTAGGAGACATTTACAAAAAAGCCAAGCACCGATGTCTACGGGGCATGTGCTCTTTAGAAAGAGGACATTGTGCCGTTTCTAATAGGGGTCATGCCACAGAGCCAGAGTTCGCGGCCCCGGAAGGAAGAGGGGCTGAAGACGAATGCTCGCTGCTAGTGGGGACTGCAGTGACATCGCAGGCTTCGGTTTCAGGTAAGTGACACATAATGGGCTACTATGCGATGCATAATAGCCCATTGTGCTTTACCTTTGCAGGGAAATAAAGAGGAAGCAAAACCCACCAGGGTTCCTCACTACTTCTTTAAGAAATAATTGCCTTTAAAGCGCCAGAAATAATAATTGCCTTTAAAGTGCCAGAAAAAGAAAAAGCAATGGGCCCCCATGCAGGTTTAAGTCATAATGTACTAATATGTACCATGCCAGAGCCCTCAAGGTCTGGCATGGTATGCCGTCCCTTCAGAGCGCATGCGCCAGTGACGTCACTGTGCAAGTTTAGGAGATATTCACTGTACCTACAGGTAAGCCTTACTATAGGCTTACCTATAGGTACAAGTTCAAAAGTGGAGTTTAATTCCACTTTAATATCACTTTAAGTGGTTTGTCTCATCCCTGTAAACTGATATAGTCTGCTGGAGAGCTTGCTGGATCACCAAATAAATTGTTTGCTTTTGGGTCTAATATTGCTTTAAGGCCCCCCCTGTCTAGTACATTAATAGCTTACGTGCTTAGTAAAACCATTGGTCCTCAATATTGGCTGTTTTGATTTCACTGGTCTCTAGTGCATGGAGTAAATAATGTTAACAGCAGCCCTGCTTACAATCATTCTGCATTTCCTTTTCAAGGGTTATGCAAAGTGCGATCTCCTTGGTTGTAAAATATCAGCTAACCGCAGCAAGCTGTTCTGCATTCAGTAATGTGACGCATACGATGTTGTTGATATGCAGTGCTACAATGATTTCCTGGAGAGATCTTTATTTCCATCAGCAATACGCTAAATACGTGCCAGTTTTGAAGAAAGATCATCTGTATGTACAGACATTACCTGACGTGCGCCATTATTCAGGAGTAATCTCCGCAGCACTTATTTATAATTCCAGCTGAGCCACAATGTATGAATGGATTTCAGGACAGAAAGAAAATACATTAGTTGAATTTTTTGTTAATCTTTTATTTTAATAATCAAAACCAATGCAAAATTGAGGCAGCTTGGTGAATAAAGAAATGCCTTAAAATGTCATAAAAAAACAGCAATCTTACAGGGGTAGTCAGAAGTCTAGTATTTATACACATGGAGCAATTAGTGCAAGTCTATCAGTCCAAGATCGGTATTTGGCTCCAACCGTGAAAAGGAGAATCGCCACCATCAACCTGCTGCCTCCTAGAAAATACATTTGTTTGTAATCGGGTGTTTCTGTTCTTATTTTTTAGGACCCATATACAGTATTTTGGTCACATATTCAATGGCACCACATCAAAAGCACATTTTTATTTTTTTATTTTTTATGCATCGTTCAGATTTGCAGTTGGAGGGCGGTAAAAATGTGCGGTTCAGTTGGGTTTTTGACGCCAGTTCCCCTAATCCCCTTAGTGTGTAGGGAATCTACACACAATTTAAAAATAGCACATCCATGTGGGGCTCCGCCCACACAGCTGCGTCATTCATTTACAGTTTTAAATTAACTACAACTACTGTCAGCTACTGTGGCTGATGGCTTGTACTCCCAAATAACTGCAGAGGCGCTTATAAGTGCTCTCGTAGTTCATCCACAAGCAGGGCCGGTGCTACCACTAGGCAAACTAGGCAGCCGCCTAGGGCGCACACTGCTGCCTAGGGGCGCCGGGACGATGGTTTCCCTCCACGTCTGCAGGCTGCAGCGTGTAACTAACTCAGTCCAACCAGTAGTGTAATTAGAGGCATATCGCAGCACTGGAGCCAGCGCTAGAGGAAGCAGAGCCGAAAAGTTATAGTGTCTACAAAATAGGGGTTAGTTTTATGGAATTTTTTTATTAATAATTTTTTTTTTTTTTTACTAGTAATGGCGGCAATCTGCGATTTTTATCATGACTGCGACACATCGGACGATTTTGACACATTTTTGGAACCATTGTCATTTTTACACAGATCGGTGCTATAAAATTGCACTGATTACTGTAAAAGTGACACTGGCAGTGAAGGGGTTAACCACTAGCTGGCTAGGAAGGGGTTAAGTGTGTCCTAGGGAGTGATTTATATTTTACATTAGCATCTCGCCGTTAGTCCTCTTCGTGAGACGATCGCTGTTATCCCCGCGGCGATCGAGTCTGCGGGACCCGCGATCCTACTCACGGAGCTTGCGGCAGGGTCACGCACGTGGTGCGCATGCGACCACACGCAGCGGCAAATTCAAAGGGAGGTACAGGTACGCGCATTTGCGCAGCCGTGCCATTCTGCCGACATATATGTACATGCGGCGGTCGGCAAGTGGTTAGGCTGGTAATCTATATTGGGTCACTATTGTTAAAGACACCCCAAACACAGGTCGCAAATGCAGTGCATTTTCCCACACTGGATTGCATGGTTCTTTTGTATCATACAATCCAGTGTGTTTTTAAAGTAGTGCATGCACTACTTTTGTGTGGTACGGTGCGATTTTAGCCCATTTAAAATGAATTGGCTGAAATCGCACTGCACAGAACTGCATGTGAATCATGTGCGGGCATGGTATTATCCGGCCCTAAAACTGAATGTTTTTAGTTGGGCCTTTAAAAACCAGCAACCGATTAACTCTTCAGTTCCCCAAGAAGGTACACAGATTTGTTTACTCTATTTTAAGCAAATCACGAAAAACAAGTTTAAGAACACGCTAACCTGAGATGTTTTGCCTGTGGCAAGGTATAGATAGTTACCAGAGGCCAGTACTGTAAAGGGTAACGCTACTATGACAAAAAAATAGAATGTATAAAATTGCTGTAAACAAGTCATATTGTAATTTAATGTTAATAAAAATGACCCTTGCTTTTCGATTTTCTGTGTGGCCCCAAGCCCTGCTCCCATGTCTTTTGGATTTGATTGACAGCAGCAGGAGCCAATGTGGAGGGACAGAGAGAGCAGCACCACTGCTCTCGGGCACAGCCCTGGCCGGCCGGCCGGCTCAGGTGAGTATTTAAGGGAGGGCTACACCTATAAGGTTTTTTACCTTTTATGCTGAGAATGCATTAAGGTTAATAAAAAGAAAAAACCTTTTAGCCTTTACAACCAATTTAAAGGGCATGTCCACATTTAATCCTCTGCTTAAAAGCTGTGAAAGGGTAACCTTTAACAGATTGTCGGCCATGTGACAGCTTGGAAGTTTATAGACTTGTTCAGTGTACAAAAATTCTAAGCGTAAAGAGATCACCTACATAAAGCTACTTGACATTTTAATTTCAGAGCTGCGCACTCGGTTTTGAAGTGCGGTGAGCATGGCAGGAATTCAGATGAACAGCGCTCCATATGGCTCTCAAAGCCGGGTGTGTGTGTTCATCATTCGGCGTGATTGTTCCAGTCCGTTTTTCTAAAAGAACTGTCCTGGGTCTGGGGCCTGAGTCCCTCCAACATTTATAGCTCTGGGGTCTCCTGCCACCATTCTGGCTTATCTCCACCTTGGATCTTGCCCTTCTTGATATAAAAGGGGCAATTTTTTTTCTCCACATCCAGAACATCAAATGTAGAGAAAACACTAATGCCTCATTTCCACTGAGCGGATCGGTTCGGTTTGGTTCGGTACGCTATTTTGAGTGTTTCCATTATGAAAGCGGCCCATACAACCGCACCATTCAGGGTCCTGCTTCAGATGTGGGGCCACAGAAAATGATACGGTATGGTTAGGGTGGAGCTACGATACATTCCACTGATTGGCGGATAGAAAAACGTCTGCCAATCAGTGTGAGGCCACGCTAGGCATTTTTTCTAAACCCTGTATGGCCTGGTGGTCCGACTTGCAGTGGAAATGCTCACCTGAATAGGCTGACCATTCTAACCCTTCCAAACTGTACCGACCCGAACCGATCCGCTCAGTGGAAACAAGGCAATAGTGGTTATTCACATGTGCAATTCCGGTGCTGTTAAAATGGAAAACCTGTATCGTTACTTCCCTGTAGATGTACAATACTCTGGGATAGTATATTACTGAAGATGAAAAGGTCACTGCAGCAGTCTTAAGTTTGCACCAATCACAGGTGTGGAAAATAAGTTTTCTTGGGGCGTTCCAGATACAAACATAGGGGTTGATTTACTAAGGGTAAATCAACTGTGCACTACAAGTGCAGTTGCTCTAGATCTGAGGGGAAGATCTGTTGATTTCTATCATCCAATCAAAAATGCTGTTTTTTTTTATAGGGTCTGTGCTAATTTTTTTTTTAGAATGTTTGGGGTTTCTAAGTAATTTTCAAGAAAAAAATACTGATTTCAACTTGTAAATAAAAAGTGCCAGAAAAAGCCTGGTCTTAAAGTGTAGACAAAGTGAGGGAGAGGCTATGTTTGGACTTTAATGGTACCATATATCAACTGATTTTAAACAGTCAAGAGCAAAATTAAAGCGGTGGGCCAGCTTAAAAAAAACTTTTTTAAAAGTCAGCAGCTACAGTGTTTGTAGCTGCTGACTTTTTTAAAAAAAAATTACACCGCTCCTACAGCACTCCAAAGATGCGGCTTGCAGGACTTTTTTGACCATCCTGCAAGCGCACCGCTGCAGTGTGAAAGCTGAGCTGAAACAATTAGGCCCCTTTCACACTGGGGTGCTTTGCAGGCGCTACATAGCTAAAAATAGCGCCCGCAAAGCGCCCTGAAACAGCCGCTGCTGTGTCTCCAGTGTGAAAGCCCTGAGGGCTGGACTGGAGACACAGCAGCGGCTGTTTCAGGGCACTTTGCGGGCACTATTTTTAGCGCTGTAGCGCCTGCAAAGCGCCCCAGTGTGAAAGGGGCATAATTGTTTCAGCTTAGACCCAGAATCTGGAGGGATGAGTTCATTGCAGCCTTCTCGGGTGTCTTTTTTTTTTTTTTTTTTTTTTTTTACTTTTGTGGCTGATTACCTTTATTGAAAATCTTTGGCTATAAGTGCTGTCTTTGGGTCTAGCAGACAATCTCTAGACCAGAGGACTGTCGCAATAACAGGAGTAGTGCTTTCACCGCTCCGGCTAGCATCTGACACCAGCCGTTACTGGGGATTTCGGTGCCATCTGCAACAGAGGGTGGAAAGGCAAAGGAATGCTGGCAAGGTGAGTATAAAGTGGTTGCTGGGGGCCTGCCGTGACCGTGTCTCTTTAAATAGTCTATTACCAAAAGATATTTTCCAGTTTTTCAATGCAAGCTTGTAATCAGCGTTCATGGAAAGTTTTTCTCCTTCAGAATCTTGTCACATGGTTCTGGGATCATTCATGGAGCATCTGCTGCCTCTGGCATTCATACTGTTTGTTTATATGTAGAGTATGTTCCTTGTAGGATGACCAAACAGTACCTTCCAGCCATTTACCATTCAAAGCCAAAACAAAAATAAGCATCTGCATATCGTAAGGGTTTTCCCTAGACTTAAACATAAAATACAACCCTATGCTAGACTGTGTTCACATTGAAGTGGTTCAAAGCAGTGTAATGCAATCTGTTATCTCAGGGATCTCTTAAAAATGTAGGATTGTCATATAAATCAGTTCTGACTATTATATCTGTGTGCGGCAGAGCGTTGAGTTAACTGCTGTCTGCATCAATTTTTTTTGCAACAGTGTGCACTTTGAATGGTAAACTGTACATGTACTGAGGTTTAGTGCAATATTACCAACAGCCAAGAGGAATTCTTTTTTATTTTTAGGCAAAAAGCATGCAGTAACACCACATGCCATTACTTGTTATAAATGCGAAAAAATGCATGCATTGTACAACATGGTGTGGAAATCAAGCAGTTTCTGTATGTAAGGTAGCCACTTAATATGATTTCATATGCACACAGGGGTTGATCTACTAAAGGCACTGTAAAGCCTCGTACACACGATCAGACTTTCCGACAGAAGTGTTCAATGACAGGCTGTTGGCGGAAAATCCGACCGTTTGTATGCTCCATCGGACAATTGTTGTCAGACTTTGTTGGCTAGCAGGTTTTCAAATTTTCCGCGAACAAATGTGTGTTGTCGGATTTTCCGATCGTGTGGACAAAAGTCCAAAGTACAAACACGCATGCTCAGAAGCAAGGACGAGCCGGAAACGGTCAGTCTTGTAAATTGGCGTTCGTAATGGAGAATTAACATTCGTGACGTGGCAAATTATGAAATCTCCAAATGCAGCGCACATTCTCTTCTTCTTTAATGGGATAATAATGAAGCTGCTTTGCTGGTGATACTGATGGAGTTATTGCAAACTCATTTTCAAAGTTTTTTTTTTTCTTTGGGCAAGTTACCACAACACCATTATCCCATAGTTTTTAAGATCAAAGATACAACTATGTTGGTGTCCCTTGTCAATTTTACATTACATATTTTTTTAATTGTAACTGCCTACTCCCAAACTGTCATTTTAAGTAAAACACATAGCCAAGTATTATTCTACACAATTTTTTTTTATTGTGCATTAAAAAAGAAAACAAATACAAATAGACATGCTATCTGCGTATAGAACTTAACCAAAAAGTGCATTCTATGCATCCAAAAATATAGAAAATATACCAAATCAAATCATTATTATTCAACCAAAAAATAAAATAAAAGCCTCAAGCATGTGTCCTGCTTCTTAATATAGGGAGTCAACAATGCCAAGAGTTGGTGAAAGCAGGGGTCCGTCATCCGGAGATAATTCCGAAAATCATCTGGATTATTCTCCTGGAGCTCCCGCAGCAAAGGCATATGACATAATTGGTCACGATTTAATAAAGCAACCAATTTTTGGTCCAAGAACTCCTCCTCCTCCTGTTCCTGGACTGGACTTGGGTCAAAGCAATAACTCCAAGGCCAATAATAAATAACACCTCGATTCCGCAACATGACTGGTTGACGAACGGTCATTTAGAAACGAAATGAAAAGCACAAAATGAAAAGCGCGAATCAGCACACACCAAACTTCTACTAACACAAAATTAGCAGAAGAAGCCCAAAGGGTGGCGCTAAAGAGCTGAAAAAACACGCAGTACTACACTACGTTCGTGTTTGTTGGCCGACAATTCCTTGCCGTTTGTATACAAGATAAAATCCAGGCACACGCCTTCGGACAAAAGTCTGAGGTTTTGTCTGCGGAAAATCCGATTGGGTGTACGAGGCTTTAGGCACAGTAAACTGATTTTCTAAACCTTCCCCATTGAACCAAAATGGAAACTGTTTTTAATATAGCATTCATGTTTTTCTTTTACTTTTCAGGATGAAATTGCCAACACAAGGTTTACTTTAGAGAAGATGAAGAGGCATGTGGCTTGTTACTTTGTGGCATTGTGCGCAATAGCAATTGGATATACATCAAAGAGGTCAGCTGCTGATTTGGATGCGACTCCCAGGAAAACTGTAACGTATAATGGTAATTTTATTTATTTTTCCTTCTCAAGAGACATTTTGATAATCGTTTTGCCAAGAGAGACATTTTGTATCCTGTATGCTGATGAGCTGATTATAGATATGCCTCTATCGCTAGCATCCATCAGACATTATTGACTGCTTAATGAGCATGGGAGCGATGGCACTTGCTTAAAACTGCAGATCGTGTTTGGAGAATGAATTAGTGCTGCTAATGATGAGAAGCTCCTGTACGCAGATAGGTAGAGATGCTTTGTAATGATACCCCCATGAAAACAGGGAAAAATGTTTTGGGCATCTCACACACCCATCATGATCTGCTAAATAAATTACTTGTTTGCATTGGATGAATAAATGATTCTTAAGGCTCAGTTTTTAATTTTTAAAAGTAACAAACATGTCATACTTACCTGCTCTGTGCAATGGTTTTGCCCAGAGCAGCCCCGATCCTCCTCTTCTTCTGGGGTCCCCCGCCAGTGCTTCTGCCTCCTCCCGCCTGCAAGTTATCCCCATAGCAAGCAGCTAGCTATTGGGGCACTTGTGCATGCTCGCTCCAAAGCGCGCTTGGTGTGTCTATAAGACACACAGAGCACCGCATAGTCCTGCCTCTGCTCTCTCTCTTAACTGGCTGTGATTGACGGCAGCAGGAGCCAATAACTTTCCGCTTTTGCCTCTGACCCAATAAAGAGGGGGAGAGAGCTTATGCTTTGGTGCACATGGTTGAAACGAGATCGGGCTTAGGTAAGTATTAGGTAGGGCTGTTTTTTTGTTTTTGTTTTTTAACCTGAATGCATAAAATAGAACTAGTTAAGTCATTGCTAGTGGCAAACAAAAACAAGTTTATAATTGATATTTAGGAAAAAAATTGGTTAGTCTTGATTGGCAGTAAAATGTAAGTTCCCAATTTGGTTTGCTTGGTGGACAAGAGTACAAACCGTGAAATTCTGCCCGAGGAATACCGGATTTACCAGCAGACTTGAAATGTGCTGTTCTCTTCTGAATGGGAAACTTGTGCAAAAAGACTGCTGCCATGTAGGAGTACCTAACGCGTCCTCCTTGCTACCAACTAGACTGTTTAGTGTCCGACCACTGTCTGTCTGACTGCAGTACAACCAGAGACCAGAAACCAATAGGCTTTTATTTAAAATAAATACATACATACATCTCCATAACATAGGGGGAGGAGTTCTGTAGTTTACAGAAATAACCTGGACAGGGCTGATAACACTGCTGAGTGCACAGAAACTCACCAAATTTTCTGGTAGGATCAAAATATATTTTTGTACTTACTAAAAAGATTTGACAATTCTTTTCAGTGCTATATTTAACAGAGCAAACGTGTGGCAAGGAGATATTCATTGTTGGGGTTCACACATATGTTGGACCTCTTAAAGATGATTACTGTCTTGGTTTTTTTTTTTTATTGCGAAACTTAAAATGTTCAGCTTCTCTTCCTCCAAGGCTCAGACTCGGGGTTCAAGAATGATAGCTTAAATATGAAGTTTGTCTGTATTTTGCACCATGAAGGATTCCAAGTTCTTAGTGGGCAGAAGATGACAGCTGCTGGTCTATATATCCTTCTACTGTATCAGCAACAACCAATTCTAAGCCTCCCTGTAATTGAAAACTAAAATTTGAGACCAGCTTGTAGCTTTCCTGTCTCAATAATTTTAATTTTCAAGTGTCCATAACTGAATACATGGACAAACATCTTTAGAATTTGCACTGAAATGTATACTAGACAACCAGATCAATGGATGAGGTTCTAAGAACTGACTACCTCATATTATATTTTGTAATTTATCACAGAACATCCGGTTAACTAAACAGGATGATTGATTGATCAAAGTACAGATCTTGTTGGCACACCGATTACTTCATTGTGTGCTTCCAGTATTAGTGTGTGTGTGTGTGTGTGTGTGTGTGTGCATATATCCATGAGTGATAAAAAAAAAAAAAAATGCACATTCGTGCTTCAAGCTACATTGGCGCTCCGGGCCTAACTTTTTACAGTTTTTTTTTTGGTGTAGTAGGGAAGGATAACAACATTTTCTCCCCTTTGGAGAAAGTTGTCTCAATTACCATCTTCCAATGTGGATACAGACTGTAATAAAAACTGGACAGAGGTTCCAACTTTTCCCGCCTTATCCGAAATACCAGGCAAAAGTTCTGACTGTTCCACTTTGAATTGATGGCATCTGCAATCTGCCTTGAGATAAATATTAATTGCATATTATTTGTATGAGTGTGCACCGTATTTTTCTCCAATTTAAATGACAGTGGATTTGCCTTTAGTAAATCAACCCCACTGTCTCTTTCTTTATTGTGAATCTCACCAGATATACTACACATTTACAAACTACACTATACAGTATGGTCAAAAGTTTGTAGACCTGTGACTCCTATATTGGCTTCAATACATAGTGGAAATTGCACCACTCAAATGCCATTGCACACTTAACCCGCCGGCTTAAACAATGCTGCCAAGTGCCAGTCCTCTAGCACAGCACATCTCACTCTATAGCAAATCTCTAAGGATTGAGATGGGGGCCAATCTCTGTTCATTTTAGCCACGATAACAAGAACCCAAAGACTGCCTACAGCTCAATCTCCTCCCATATTACACACCTCCCTGATGCGTTTCACACAAGCAGGGGTTAATTGTAGAGCCCTGTCTGGGTGAAAAATGTCAATGGTGTGTGCGTCATGGGAGGAGATAGAGCTCTTTGAATTCTCCTTACAATGTGTAGCCTCATCTCAATACCTGCAGTATATTAGCTTGCTGGAAATCTTATTCCAGAAACGTTGGCATTAATATGGACTTGCCCCCCCACCCCAAGATTTTGGAGTGTTTCTGTTGGAATGTGTAATATCGAGTATTATTTTACCTGTCAGAACCTGGCTTGCAATCAACCTCCCAGTCCATCCAAAAGGTTTTCAGTAGGGTTGAGGTTATGACTCTGTACAGGCCAATAGATTTGGTTTGCACCAATCCCATCAAACCATGATATTTCCCATCTCCCATGTCTCCCAAGAAAACAACACTGGCCCCAAAATACTCACAGGCACACAAACAGTGACCAAATCACAGACACCCACTCCATCCCCTGACAGTTTAATTTGCCTTTGGACTCTTTCTAAAACTCAACAAAAATTAAGGCTATACATACAATTCAATAGTTGAATTCTCTTTCCTGCCACCATCCTCTTTTTTTCCCGGCCTCTTCTGTTCCATTGGGGAGCCCAGGAACACTGCAATTAGACGGGGAAGCTGCAGACAGAAGAGGAGGAGGAGGAAAATAAATTTCTTTCCCCTCCTCTGTGACAAATGAAGTCAGAGACAATATATATGTTATGTTTCTTCCAGTTTCGTTGTTTGTTTTACTGGCCTGTATCTGCTAGAGAGGCAGCCGATCTAATCAGTCTAGGTTTAATCGACTGCCTTGGAAGGCAGAGAAGGGATCAGTGGTCTAATAGACTCCAGATCTCTCAGTAAAGAGTACCCGCCTGTGCCCATGCTATCACAAGGTATGTTGTTCATTCCTTGTGATGGCAATAAAGTTTATTTAAAAAATTTGAAGAAACAGTGTAATTTTTTTTTTCTTTTCAATAATGATTGAATAATTTAATTAAAATTAGTAAAATTTAAGAGCAAAAAAAAAAAAGTAAAAATTTAAGAGCAAATGTATAGCACCCCTGTTACCCCCCCCCCCCCCCCCCGGTCACAAACAAATGTGAACACGCACGTAGGTCCTGCACATGTGTAAATGGTGTGGGTTTGCTGCGATCATATTGAAAGGATTCATTCTAGCACCAGAGCTCATGTTTAACTCTAAAACTTATAACATGTAAAGCAGGCCTCGACAAACCCCGGTCGCCCGGGCGCAATTGCGCCTAGAATTGGGGTCCTGGCGCCTGGGGCGACACAGCTGCGGTACCCCGTCAACCTGTGGACACCGACCCCTGCCGCGCGATTGCATCGGGCCGCGCCGGCCAGAAATTTAGGCCGCGGCTTTGCGGCCTTCTGAAACCCTTCTATGGCGCCATCTTGTGGTGGCCGTTGGTATTGCAACACCTCTAACAATGCTAATGCAATGTTAACCACTGGGCACTTTTCAGCTTTCAGTGCTCTCACACTTTGAATGACAATTTCTCAGTCATGCAACACTGTACCCAAATACATTTTTTGTCCTTTTTTTCACACAAATAGAGCTTTCTTTTGGTGGTATTTAATCACTGCTGGGTTTTTTATTTTTTGCACTATAAATAAAAAAATACTGAAAATTCGTTAAAAAAAAAAAAATTCTTTGTTTCTATTAAAATGTATTGGCAGAGTATTGCACAGTGCTGGCAGTGTAGCTGTCACTGACCAGCGCTGTGGGCACTACACATCCAGCCCACAGCGCTGGTCCCATCTCTCCCCCTCTCAGCTTCTCCCCTCTCACTGTACCGATCGATACAGAGAGGGGAGGGAGGAACCGGCGTCATGACTGGACGCCGGTTTGTGTACATGTAATCGCACCGTCATTTGACAGAGCGATCACATGGTAAACGGCCGCTATCGGCGTCCGTTTACCGCGATGCGCCGGGTCCTCGGGACCTGGCGGTCATGGATGTTCCCGAGTGCGCGCCCCAGGGGGCGCGCAGGAGCAAGGTTCTGGGAGGACGTCCTACGGTGCCCAGTGCCACCTGTCAGTCGTTGTCGTTAAAAAAAAAAAAACCTGGCTCCTAACTTTTTTAGCTGGCTCCTAGATTCCAAGCAAATTTGTCAAGCCCTGATGTAAAGGCTATTAAAGCATCCCCTATGAACATTTTAGGTTCCCCAGTTTGTTGCCATTTCATTTGCATCAGGATTTTCAATCTCGACATGTTTGTCTGTTTACTCTGTGCAACATCGTCTTTTTATAGTTTACCAAAAAATTGGGTATTCTGTTGCATTTAAGGGGTTTTTCCTGAAAATTTGCATTTGATAAATGTGTAACACCCTTCTAGTTAGGTGCTAAGATTGGGTAGATTTAGTTCTGGCTCACTGTGTTCAGTGGAGCTGTATTTTTGTTTGCTAGATAAATTTAGTTAGGTTTCATAGTAGGTAAGGCCGAAAAAAGACAATAGTCCATCCAGTTCAACCTATGTGGGTGCATGTGTATCAGTGTCTATAATGCTTTCCTATATCCCTGTATGTTGTGTCCTTTTTAAGATGTACATCCAAAAATCTTTTAAAGATATCCATACTCCCTGCAGCCACCACCAATTGTGGGAGAGATTCTGATGCTCGGTTTGAACTTCAGCAAGTCGTTTTTACCACATTTGGATGCCTAAATGCATTAAGTTGCTGCCATGTGATTGGCTGATTAGCAATTTGTGTTGCCAAGTAATTGAACCAGGTGTACCTAATAAAGTGGCCGGTTAGTGTATTACATTTTTTGCTTTGGCTTTTACACAGCTTTATGCTGGCCATACACTATACGAAAAATCGGCCGAACCCATTTTCGAAAAACGAACATTCGGCCATGAGCGCAAATGATAGTGCCATCATGTAATGACTGATAAATCATTCAGTGGACTTAAATTAATGCATTTTTTGTTTGTTTGTTTTTTTTTACATATGCCTAGTTCAGACGGGAAACACATTAACCTTTCAATTTATCGTTTGTTCGGCAGAAAATTTCCAAACTTGTCCTTCGTTTTTTCGGCTCAAAAAAGTCCCAACAATTAGAGATTTTGTGCCCATTAACTGGCCGAAAAAAGAAAAAAAATTGTCTAAATGACGGAATTTTGGATGATTTTTCATATAGTGTATGGCCAGCATTAGGCAGTAAGATAGTACTGGCATCAGTGATGCTGATCCTCTGTGTCAGGGCCAGATAAGGCAGACCTTCACTTCAAATGAATGACTTTGCAGCAGCCCTTGTAGTCGCATCATTAAAATTTCTGCTCTGGACATCTGAAATTATTCCTGTACAAATCTGAAGGCAGAAGATAAAGTGTTCAAGCTCTCGCTCTTTATGTACAAAAGGAAACAATATGAAATAGAAAGGTACCCAATACCTTTGCGGAAATGAGTAAAAATTCTTCTGAAACGTAATTATCTTTTTATATATATAAAGCTGTCAAGGTGAATTCTAGTATGGTGATGGCTTCTCTTTAGTGCCTTGTCGGCAGTGTTTTACATACCCGCTATTAAACTGGCACTCAGCGCTACGGATACATCTCTGCAACTAGAACATATGACAATGGCACAGTCCCAGTGCACATCCATATTGCAACAGGATATGGCAGGTTTGTTGGGAAGAAGGGAGCAGTCTGAATGTCAGCCCTTGACTGCAAGGATAATAGGACAGTAAGGTTTTAAAAAGCAGTATTTTACAAAACTGTTCTGAAAATGCAGTATAAGTCACAGGCTTTTTTTGTGAGGACAGAAGCTGTAACCTAGGGATGCACCGATGCCATTTTTTTCACAATGAGTACAAGTACTGATGCTTTTTTTCTTTTTAGTACTCGCCGATACCAATTACCGATACCTACCGCAGCTGTTTTGTATTAACTTCAGCTGTCAGCAATGGTACAAAGCGCAGTCAACACTTATCTTTTTTTACATTTTGCACAGGTTTTCACTGTAAGTAGAACCATATTTGACTGCAGAAAACTGTATAAATCCACGTATTGATTTTGTGGTGGTAGGACTGTCCCACAATGTTAGGTGGTTTGATTATAATATCAATTTATTTTGCGTCGGTAGACACTTATTTTTGAATTTTATATATTTTTTTACTTTTTATGGTACAAAGCATTGAAAAGTTATTTACAAATTAAATAGATTTTTTTTTTTTTTTTAATTTAGGGCTTTTTCAATGTGAAATGTGTAAATATATGTTAATATATGTGTAAAAATGTTCACTAACAAAGCAAACAAAAAAAAAGTTTTAATTGTTTATCGTTTATAAAATAGACGTGAACAAAAGGAAAAAAGCAGGAAAATAATAATTAAATTGAGGAGAATAGCAAGTTAATTAAGGCTGATTAGAGTAAATTAAGGGGTTAAACAGAGGAACATGTGTTCATCCCTTTGATCTGCAGATGAAGAAACAGAAATATACAAAAAGAAACAATGTTTCTTTTTATTTTAGTGTTTCAGGGCTGAGCAATGTTGTTAAACATTGCCGGCTGCTTTTTTTTTTTTTTTTTTTTTTTTTTTGGACAGCTTCAATTACCGGACTTCTTTAACACTGGGGAGACCCACTGACGGCTCAAAGAACTGACCCTGAAAGTATCGGTTTCAGGTATCGGTGCATTCGCACGAGTACCGATACTTGTGCAAATACTCTGTATCGGCACTGATACGGATACTAGTATCGGTGCAACCCTACCAGTGTAACCAAAGTATGTTTGTAAGGTTACAAGACTGGTGCTACAAATTACTTTTTAATTACATTTGGATTTTTCATAATAGGCAGAGGAAAAAGTAGTAGCCATGTACTGTACATGGTAGTGATACCAATACAATAGATGTGAGTATTGAAGAGTGCAAAGTGGGTTATGATTGTGTTCAACGTTAATGCTCCTATGTTTTGTCAATTGCCGTCACTATTCACACCACCGATTTATCCTCTGGGCCAATCATCCTAAGTAGAGTATCTAGTCTTCTCCATTGACCCTATGAAGGAGATGGAGGGGGTTGGCCAGTGATGGCTAACGGCTCTTTATTTGTAGGTAGAATTTTTAAGTAATCCTTTACTGAAAGCAACATGGAGTCGGGAAATGCTGGCTTCTCATTCTATAAGTGCTAGTTGCCTGGTTGTATGCAGAGCCCCCATTATTCTACCATGAAAGGCGTATTTCACCTTGAACAACACCCAAGGCTTAGGTGTAGCAATATTCAGGCAAACGTGTCTGCAATGGGTTGTGTAACTTTTTCATACCATTGTTTCTCTTAGTTATCCTGGTTTTATTATGTTCTTTGTTAACAATTAACCAAGGTAGCCTTCTATTAACGAGTGTGTTCATATCACACCTATAATTTCCAGGTTGATACTTCAATGATTAATTCCTCTTAGGAAACAAAACTGGGAGAAATAATAATTTACTTGGCACCAGACTGAGTTATTTTAGCACCTTATTGAAACAAAACAGAAGGAACAATTCATGAAGGTGCTAATGAGGACAGTGAACTTGCCGTCAATCAAGCAATTAGCACTGTACACTTCCTCAGACGTTTAGAGAAGAGGTAATTACGAGCTCCACAGATCATTTTTATGAGGAGCAAATGATGCATCTGTAAATTTCTGTTTAGCATTACAGATAATTGGTATAGGGCCAACAAGCTGTACTAAGCAATGTGTGTAAGGATGCCCACAATTGTCAGGATACCAAGCCCAGTTATTGGTGTTGTACTGTCTGGGGGCAGGTGGAACCACTACACTACATTGTCTCTGACACCAAAAAACTGCATGGTCTGGCTGAATGCTCTTCAACACCCCTGATGCGACTTTATTGTTGTTGCTCTGGTCCAAACCTGTTTAGGACCTCTAGGGCATCGTACCCAGGCACGTATGACAGAATGCCATCATGCGGTCTGTGGCAGTGCAGTTTGCTTCCCTTTTTGGCGTGTGATTTACAGCCTTAACCAGAAACTAAATATAACCAAGGAAAATACTTGGCAGTATCAGAAAATGATTGTTCAAGGAGGAAAACCGCCAGGGGCATCTGTGAGAAATATTAGCTGTGTGCTTGCAAGAGAGTGAAAGGGGTCATATTCATAGTTTTTCTGTTCAATGTTGAGTAATTGCTTTATAAAGGCATTTTCTACTGCAGAATATAATGGGAGAAGAGAAGGCGTTAACATTATGGCAGTGAATTCATAAATTATCTTTAGGTTTTCCCATAATATCATTAAGCTGTGATGATATATAGCTGTATGATTTGGTCATTTGCAAAAGAATCTAAGCTCTGTCATTTTTCAGACCTTGCATGGGGAAAAAGAATTTAAAGGAGGAGGTTGAATTCTAAAAATTGTTGACCTTTCTTGATTTAAGTGATTTAAGATGGTGTATGGCTTTGCAAACGGAAAACGAATATAAATATGAATCGTTGGCCTTCTGATTGATGGTATTGGGTATTAATGTGATAATAGGGTCTTGCTTTTTTTTTTCGTTGTTTAAAAATAACAAACATGCTATACTTACCTGCTCTGTGCAGTGTGTTTTCAAAGAGCAGCCTGGATCCTCCTCTTCTCAGGTCCCCGCCAGCGCTCCTGGCCCCTCTCTCCTGCCGAGTGTCACCACAGCAAGCAGCTTGCTATGGGGGCACCCGAGCCACTGCCCTGTGTGTCCATTTAGACACAGAGCCACGACTCAGTCTTGGCCAATCAGGAGAGAGTCTCTCGGACAGCCGAAGCTCTTGTGCAACATCACATTTTTGCACATTTATCAAATTTCAGGATACGTTTTCGGGGTTAAGCTGGGCAAGGGGAGACTAGCAGTTTTACAGAAGGAGAGTAGTACTTCAGGCATAAAAAAGCATGAGAAAATGCATGTATCATGCATTTTTAGACACTCCCATTGAGATCTATGGCACAAAAAGCACAGGATTACACTCACTCATACACATGTATGCTCAATCACCCTACGCTCTATACTAAAGAAAAAAAAAAAAAGAGTGAACCGGGACAATTAGAAGGAATGGGATTCTGCGTAGTCATGTGTAGTCAGGCATTGGAAAATGGCAGAAAAACCCTCCAGTGTAAATGAGAGTGTCACAAGTTAGGCTGCAGTTTCCCACCTCTATTCGTACCTCCTTGCTGAAGTGCATTTTCTACCCCGATTCCTTTCACTTGTGTAGTTTGGCTGTGCTCATCTATGGGCGTCACCTGCTATTCTGTTGACTTTTATTTTGTTTCATCACTTCCTGGCCCACCTCCTAGTCTGCTTGCCTAATTCTCATTGTAGCCTGTGCAACTTCACAGTTCTCTGAGCTCCCATTCGCTTGTTACTTGTGTAATCTGTGCCTGACTACCCGTGTACTGACCCCATGGCTTTGTTCGCAATCTGTGCTTGTTGCTTCCAGTCCTGACCTTGGCTTGTCTCCTGGGTTTACTGTTTGTACTTTGCAAATGTGAGTGATCTCTGCATCCTTAGCTGGACATACCTGGGGACCACAACCAGGTTCCAGCTTGCTACAAGTCCATCCCCACCATCAGGGGCTCTTGTGAAGAAGCAGGCTGCTGCTTAGACTCCGTGCCCTGGTTATCTACAAGGGCTCACTACTAGGGCTTACTTGAGGATCTGAACATTTTTGAATACTGTCCTCTTATTTTTAACAGTTGCTTAGTTTATAAATGCTAGTCTAAAATTTGATTGAAGATCTTCCAACCAGGACATTTTCTAGGGACAGCTGTATAGGAGTGCAAATTCCCCTTACTGCGGGAGAGGTTTTCCAGCTTCCTGTTGTGTCTCTGGGACATGAAATAAAAAGAAAATCCCCCCAATGATACACAGACAACGAAAATTGCCTAACCGGGGTTTTAACTCTTCTTCCCAAATCAATCCGGAAAAAAGGTTTTGGCTATATACATACACTATAATTTAGAAAGGAGAGGCCCCCTCTTTGGGAAAATAAACCGTTATCAATGAATCCGGTTCTTTGTATAAGCTGAACTCAAGTCAAAATCAGCAGATGAGATGCATAAAAGGAACTGTTTTATCTGCCAACCGATGTGTAATTCTGTTTATTCAGTGACACAGCTCTGCTACACAACACAGCCCTGTCTGGCAGGCTAGGAGACTAGATTAGTTGTGTAACACAGGTCTTGTCCCTTGCCCAGCCTTTAAACTGGACAGTGAAAGTTGAAGCAACAGACGGAAATTATCGTGGTCAGCATGCCCCTTTTTAGGACATTAGCAATGCATCACAATCAATTGGCTCCTTGTGCTGCTTCTTCTCTCTCTGCTGCTGTACAGAGACATTAAGAGGCGGATATAAAGTCAAATTTAGGTACATACTCTGCTTACAATTAAAAAATATTACAATCAGTGATGTATTTATGAAGACAAGATTTTGTGTTTTTTGTTAATTACAGTTACAATTACCTTAAAGTGATTGTAAATGATCACCTTGTAAAACAACCCATTCGGTTTAAAATAGAAATTAAAGGCAAAAATTGTTTGTATAAATATAAAAAAAAGATCAATACTTTTGAGTGATCACAGTAAATGGCAGTAATGAAACTGAAAACCTTCTGTTTAAAAATTAAAAAAACGCAAAACAAAATGGACTCAAAATCATTATTGCGACCCCAAAATTGTATCGCCCTGAACATTGATCGTGTAATATATATGATGAGCCTTCATAAAAACCTTAAGGCGTTGCGCAGTATGTAAGTAGATTTACGCGGCTGGGGAACAAATCAAAATGAAAGTTTTAGCAGTACAAAAGATGGATTTTTCTTGTTTAGCTTGAAACCTTTTTACAAAGCAATAATTTAACTCTGCTGAGTGTTTCTAGCCGGGATGATAGCTGGTTTATTTCACGTCAGACTGCAAGGTGCTTCTCTATAATGGCGGGGGTCAGCTCTGGTGGTCAAATCCACTTCTCACAGCAGCAAAGCTCTGGAGCTATGCTTTGTTCTACAGCGTTCTGGGAAGCAGAGCAATTTGTTATTACTTTGATATAATTAGTCCACCAACTGGTTCAATGATTGAATGCTTTACTACCCAAGAGAATATTCCAGATATGGGATAAAAAAGAATAAACCACGAGTCAAATATTCAGTTGGAAACCAACGCATTCACTGAAATGCAACTTTTTAAATTGTTATGTTGTTATATTCTGAATGTATTCTCAGAAGCAGGCGCAAACTGTGCATGGATGCCCTCCCAGCAAATTTAAGTCCGTGTTGCAGCCGTTTTTCAGCTATAGCGCGGACGGGAAGTGGTTAAAGGATGTAAAGAGAACCTATTCTTAGGTGGTCCATTGCACATTCGTTTTGTAATACAAAAACTGTAGGTATAAAATCTAAAAATAAACCACTTTATTGAAACGTTAAGGTAAGTATAGTTTAAAGCGTAACTTCCCTTTTGTTGAGAATTTTTTTCCCCTCTGGGTGATCTATGTACATTGCATTGCATGATTCCTACCTTTTTGTTTTTCTGAAGATATAGTTGTTTGTCTGTGTCCATGTTCAGAGTGAATCTGTGTGGGAGTAGTTTTATAATTGTCAATCAATTGCTGCACCTGCAGGGCTCTAACGAGGAAAGCTGCCGGGTCTACATCCCTTTAGGCCCCTTTCACACATGCAGACTGTTCATGTCCGCCTGTCAGTTTTTCAGGCAGACCTGAACGAACGCTCCATTCACCTTTATGGAGTGACGGGTGTCTGCTGACATCCGATCCGCTAAATTCAGGCGGATGGAAACCTTATTTTCCATCCGTCTATCGGATCAGATGAAAACGGACAGGCGGTCCGTTTTTATTCAATCCCCCATAGGGGACAGTGGGGCTCTGACAGGTCCGTCTCTCCACAGTGAGCAGAGACGGACCTGTCATCCGCCGGCTCAGCGGGGATCAACGGATCGATCCCCAACTGAGAAAGCAGAGTCCATCAAAATGGACATTATGGGTGAAAGAGCCCTTATGCTGCGTACACACTACCGGACTTTTCGACAGCAAAGGTTCGAGGGAACTAATCCGTCGGACAATACGATCGTGTGTGGGCTCCATTGGACCTTTGCTGTCCAAAAATCTGACGGACTTTAGAAACTTAAATTTTTCGGCCGGAACTCCGCCGGACCTAGTTCCTATGGAAAAATCTGTTTGTGTGTATGCTAGTCCGACGAACAAAAACAATGCTAGGGCAGCTATTGGCTACTTGCTCTGAAATTACTTATTCTAGTCCGGTCGTACGTCATCGTGTTCGAATCCGTCGGACTTTGGTGTGATTGTGTGTGTCCAAGTCCGTTCATTCGGAAAGTCTGTCGGAACTTCGCCAAAAGTCCATCCATTGGACCTAGTCCGTCAAAGTCCGGTTGTATGTATGTGGCATTAGACCTGATTTTTCTTTGAGTGTATCGCTTCAAAAATCAATTTTTTTTGCAGGGGACGCTCAAAATCGGACTTGTATTTTAGTACAGAATTCTGGAAAATTTAGAAGGTCAATCACACAAGCAGAAAATAACATTTCTGGGGTCATTTTGTACATCGTCCATGTACAGAAGGCCTACAGGTAGCCATATTGCATTGCAGAAAATTACAGCGCTGTAGATTAAAAAGACAATATGTTGCGATTGTATATGCTATAATATATATATATATATATATATATATATATATATATATATATATATATATATATATATATATATATATATATATATATATATATATTTATTATTATATATATTTTTTATCTGCTAATTTCTTTATCCTTTAAAGGCAGGAAATGCAACAGAACATGATATGTTACATTTTTTTCTTCTCAGTATATATTCACATGTTTCTTCATACAGATATTCACTAAATGGTGTGTGACTCATTTTGACTTTTTATTTACACCCTTTTCTATTTTTTTTTCTTTTCTTTCTTTTGATTTTTTTTTTTTTTTTTTGTTTGACTCGTTTAAGGAATTCTTGGGATTATTTATTTTCATTTATATGGGTGAGTCAATTCAGTGTTTGTGCCTCAGCCTTACCTCCTCATTGTTTCTTATCCAACCCTGGTTTATTGATGGACTGGCTCCCCTGTCTCCGCAGCCCCCAGGATAGGATGTCCATTGTGGATTTTTCTTGACATTGGGAACAGTTTTCTTGCTTTTTTTTTCTCCTTGTTGAAGGTAGTCTCTTGTATTTGTTTGGAGTATTATTCAGATTTAATGAGACACCCTGTCGGCAACATCAAACTCCTGATGAAGTGAACTGTTACACAAAACACGTTGAGATTATGATGATCTACATCTTTTGCTGCTGATTCACACACCATTTACTAAATGTTTGTATGAAAAAACATGTGCCTGTACTAAGAAGAAAAAATTGTAACATTCCGTGTTCTGTTCTGCTGCCTTTTCTGCTTTTAAATTTATTTTTATCTTAATGTTTCAATAAAGTGGTGAATTTTTAAAATGTTATACATATAGTTTTTGTATGACCTCCAAAAAATCCTTGGGGCAATTTGTTCTTTGACTTTTTGGGATGAAGGTATTTGAGCCTCTGTGGTAGACCCTGTGCTATATATTTCACATTTGTTATGGTTCCCCCCCAACATACCCATTATTTTAATACCTGTTATAATTTTAAGCCGTAGATTTCCTCTTAAAATTGTCAGAGGTGTGCATGCACAGTGGTTATGCATTGTATTCCTGATACTGTATGTGACTGCTGAAGGTCAAATGCCAGGATTTCTCTCAAACCTAATGCCCAAGTTTAGTTTTACAAATATGCACAAGGAGCAAAACTTACATTGAATGAGAAGTATCCCTTGTGCTGGTGGCTGTCCTCTTGGTTGAAATCTTGTGCCCTCGTTTTATCCCTTTTGGTAGTTATGGGACTGCAGCAAGGCCCATAAGATAGAAGGATCCAGCACTCCCCGAGTTGTTGGATTCTTAAAGCAGACCTTCACTAAAACCTGAAAGTACCGTCCATCCATTCTTCTCCTCTGCAAAAAAAATCTTTTTTCTTAAGGAGCTGTTATCTTCTGTTGACATGTACCTTCTCCCTCTGCAACCCTTGCCTGCCTAGATGAGGATAAGGTCAGTTTGTCCCTCCAGCCCACAGCCTCCTGGGATATGTCACAAGTACCAGGAGACTGCTGGACCAGCCTGACAGAGCTGTGCAATCTTGTGTGTGGACAGCAGAGAGTCGGCAATGATGTCACAGCGGCTCCCACACATAAGATTGTGACACCACGGATCCGAAGCCTGGTAAAGACCACACTGGAGGCTGCTAGGTTCCTGTTGTTTTAAAGCTCCATTCACACCTGAGGGTAGTGGAACTGTAAAATATTTCTTAATGGCACCTCAAACGCAGTTCGATTTTTTGTCGAGCGACAAAACAAGCTAAAATCGCGGCAAAAAATTTTGGTACATGAGCTTCTTTAGCGCATTTTTGACGCAGAGGGAGGCCCATTCAAATGAATGGTGCTGCTCCAAAAACACGCCACAAAAACACACAAAAAAGCTAAAAAAAACCTGGCCAGCCCCCTGCTTAGCAACCAGCTATATACAGTGGTAAAATAAGAAACGCAAAGCACATCAAAAAAGCGCACCACTTGCGTTTCTGGGGCAGCTGAAACCTATTAGCCGCAAATCGTGGGAAAAAAGTTCCTGACATTTTCCAAAACCGCATCGGCCACAAAACGCATACATGATGACTAGTACCATAAGAAACCATGTTAAATGGACTGTAGTGCGTTTCTGCAAAATGCACTAAAAAACACATAGGTGTGAACGTAGGGTAAAAGTTATTCGGGAACATAAATAGATTTGGAAATATCAGTTTACAATGACAGGCAGATATTTATAAATCACTTATGCCCCAGCAACCTGCCCTGGAGCAGTATACTGTACATATAGTACATAATAACTTGCAAAACAATGATGAATTATCTGAAAAAACATAAAATGAAGTCTATTGTGGTTATATAACAGAACTGATGATTGCAGTCTGGACATGCTTCCAGATGACTGTATATACAGGTATTATACAAGTGCCAGACAAGAAGTGCCAATTCCACTCTGAACAAAGAAATATGTATAGTAAAAGCTCCAAGATTGTGAAAGCAGAGGAAGAAAATCTTGTTCTCTGATTAGGATTGGAAATTCCGGACCCTGCTTAGTACAATGAACCATTTTCAGTCAATGATTTGTAGGAAAAAGATTTCTAAACTTTACAAACGCCTTGAAACATTGGAGAACACTTCCTGGCATGTGAGGGTGCCTAGAAACGTCTGTGCCCACTGCCTCATAGATGTATTGTATATCTGCAGCGTGAGATCCAGGGCACTGCTGCCTCTGACGGCTAATTTCAGGAGATATGAAATGAGATTTGGTGATGTCACCACTGTGCTGTTCATTTTATTCCTTGATGGAGACTCTGACACGAGAAACCCTGGCTTTTACAAGATAGCTACCCATACACGGAGACACAATGTAGAACAAGGCACAAGCTTGGAGACTGTCCTTCGTTCCTCCTCAGATATCCCTTATTCTTTAGACGTGTCTCATGTTCCCCATTCTTCCTCGCATGTCCCTCATTTGGAGAGTCTGTCCCTTGTTTTTTTTCTATGACCTTGTCCCCAGGATCCTGCGATGTCTCCCCGCTCTGTGCGCGAGCTGTCCTCTGCTCGAACTATCACGGAGCCGAGCTCCGTTCCCTGCGAGCGTTGCGACGCACGGGGATGGAGAACGCCGCCAAATTCAAAAAGTAAAACGCTCAATACTTATATAGTACACTGTAATCTTACAGATTACATTACTGTATGAATTTATTTCACATCCCTTTTGTCCCTAGTGGTCTGTCCAGTGCCCTGCATGCAGTTTTATATTATATATACTGTTCTTTCTGCTTGGAAACTGGAGCTTGTCCATAGCAACCAAAACCGTCCCTTTACATCAAAAGTGGTTTTAGACCAGCTAGAAAACAGCGATTAATAAATTGGAATCACTTGCAGAATGGAGCGATAGTGATTTGTGGGGAAATCTGTCATCAAACACAGTAATGACAGTGACAATTCTGCAACTGAGCAAATTTCAGTGTTTTTGATTACATTATTGAATAATTTTTATTATTATTATATAATTATTTATAGTTATTTATTATATTATAATTTATGATTTTGTTTTTCAAACTTTATCATACCCGGGATGTCTACTAGACTCTTGTTTGGACAGATTTAAGTGAGTTATTCCTAAGAATTACAGGCCTACAATATAAAACGCCAAATTTCCATGCAAAATAATTGTACTTCTTTCAGCATCAAAAATCTGAAATAATCATACCGCCAGGGAAGTTAATAATCTACAGGCAATACTGGTGACTAGTCTTTAGCCCTCGGCCTCCCTTATTTTTGGCAAAGAAATCTTCCACAGTTCAGTTCTGAAACTCTAGGTTTACTAGATAAGGGACAATCTCTTTCAGTTGAACTATACACACTTCAAGGGTTTTAGAAAACCATATTACAGATTTGTACTGTTTTTCTAATCTGAAAAACTGAGTTTACTTTACCTTGTGATTTTTTTTTTTTTTTTTTTTTTTTAAGCGAGTTCCAAATGGGAGAATCTGTCTTCATTTTCAGTAACTGAGCTCAGTCTTTTGAAAAGCAAAGCAATATCATCAAAAACAAAATGTTTGCTGCCGGGGATGTCTTTCATAGGAATTGTAGCTCTGTGTAGATATCAGTGTTGAGTGATTGACAAGTAAAACATGATTTATGGGGTTGTGTACAAGACACCCCTAGTGATGTCATGGTTAGAGGTGCAGGTTTTGCATTTTTTAACCGTATTAGAAAATCACAGCTGATTTACATATTTCTAATATCTACATTTCTTTATCCACTGATCATTTTGATTTGTGGTTTTCTCTAAAGGTAATTTATTTTTATGCATTTTTTCATACACCTGAATTTTCTAGATTTGTACTACCCTAAAGGGTGCATGTTGCTTTTATTAAAAAGTTTCCAAATCCTAAGAGATGTCTCATTCTTTATTACCTTAGATATAGTTTGTCATCAGTGAAATCATATTAATTTGTAATGTACTTTTCTTTGAATACCGTATTTGCCGGCGTATAAGGCGACTGGGCGTATAAGACGACCCCCTATTTTCCAAGTGAAAAAATAGGTTTTGGGCTATACTCACCATATAAGACTACCCCAGCTTCCAAGGCAACACCACATAAAAAAAAAAACCTTTCAAAAAAATTGATTCAACCGCATATTCACCACCGACCTAAATGTAGACGCATAGGCATACTTTACATCCACCACAACAATCCTTGCTATACCAACAGGCGTTAAAATCTTTAGTTGACTGACCACAATGCACAGGGAATTATTAAATGAGAGGTCCCAATACTATGAGCCCTCGGATTCTTATTTACAGTCAGGGGACTTACCGGCATTGTCCTAGCCAATTCCTCAATCAACATTGTTCTCCATGACACCTACTATATAGTTGCTCACTTCCACTATGTCTTGTCCAGTTACACTGGATGAAGCTTCGGCTTCATACAGTATACACCACTGAGCCAATCCCAGCGAGCAATGTATTCTATTAATGAATACAAAGCCTGCTCGGATTGGCAGAGGCAGAGGCTGTAATATCAGCCCGCGCCTCTCTGACTCTCAAAGCCAATCCGAGCAGGCTACTGTATGTAGCCTGCTCGGATTGGCAGAGGTTATTACTCCAATCTGAGCAGGCTCTGTATTCAATAGAATACATCGCTCGCCGGGATTGGCTCAGAGGTGTATACTGTATGTAGCCGAAGCTACATACAGTATTACCGCACATCCAGCAGGCATCCGAGGGGCTGACATCCAGCAGGCATCCGAGGGGCTGACATGCAGCGGCGGCATTTTATACCCGGCGTATAAGACGACCCCCGTTTTTTGGGCGTTTTTTTTTTACTGTAAAAGGTCGTCTTATACGCCGGCAAATACGGTAATCGTAAGTCAAGCATCCTTTAGTACTCTATTCAAAACTACCGATTTTCGCCAACCTGTACATCCTTCTACTTGGCTCTATTTCTGAATCATATTAACAGCCCATAGAACCTGTGTATAATATTGCAGGAAGGGAAACAGTACAGTAAGGGCCCTTTTACACAGGCGGATCGATTGGGTCCGCCTGTCAGTTTTTCACACAGATTAGATCGGTCCAGTCTCCTCTATGGAGTGGAGGGTTTCAACTGACATGTGTCTGACACCTGCCGACATCCGATTTGATCCTGTCCGCTAAAAACAGACTGATGGGGATCCATTCCCTGTCCGCTAAAAACAGACAGATGGGGATCCATTCCCCACCCATCTGGCGGATTAGATGGTAGTTGGGTGTAAATGGACTGCCCATAGAAAAGAGTGGGCAGATTCCCCGCTTAGGCAGACTCCAACGGAGCCCACCCCTGTGTGTAAGGGACCTAAAACAGAATCCTATGCAGACCCATGGACATTGTTTTTGTAAATACAATTTGAGTTGAAACCCTTGAGGAGCTGCTATCTGAGTGGTGTGATCAAGCAATTGCTTGGTCTGGCCTTCATCAATATTTGTATTTTCTGCAGAATTTTGTCAGAGCATTTCTTAGCAAATTTGATTTCCAGTTTAGTACATTTTTCAGGGTCTGGGTGGTTTTGACAGACAATTTTTTGGTCATGCGACACTATATTCAAATACATTTTTGAGACAGAAGGCACTTTCTTTTGCTGACCACTGAGCTTTTTTTGTTTTTCCCTTACTTTCTGTTATAAAACATATAAAATAATGTTAAATATATAAAATAACAGTATAAACCCCCTCTAAATGACCTCTTTTTGGAAAGTTGACACCCCAAGGTAGTTTCATTTTTTGCTACAATTCTCTGAAAAGGAAGGAAGATCTTGGCATTGGGGGGTTTAAAACATTGGGTAATAGTGCACTAGATACAGTGCATGTACAGATCACATACAGATGGAGTTGAAGGGGTCAATGTGCAGAATAAAGGAGGTGAGGGGCAAATATACAGAGACGGGATGGAGCTGGCATTATACTGTAGAGGGATGGCTGACACTATTTCTGGTACTGGATGGTACTGGTAATAATTTACACTATTGGCTGCAGTCAGAAGGTATTTTTAGGCCCCTTTTACACTTGTGCGACCTGAAAGTCAGGCAGTTTTGCCATGATTTTGCCTCGATTTTGATGCGACTTGAAGCAATGCCTGTGAAATCTTGAGGTCTGTGAACCTGCACGGATATGAATGGTACTCATTGGAAATCATGGGGTACGACTTGTCATGCGACTTTGCAGTCCCAAGTCGCATGACAAGTCGCACAAGTGTGCAAGGGGCCTTGGTGTGTTGGAGGGAAGTGAAAGCTGGATGCTAAATGCAGCCATTGTTTGCATTGTGTTAGGCTGTGATCATCCCACCTTCAGGAGTGCACCGTCCAAGTCCTTAGGTATAACAAGGAGACGGCAAGTAATTAAATAAAACCTGAGTCTGCTCACTGTATGCACTGCACAGGAATGCCACAAACATTGTACTTGCACAATATGCTTTCATTGCTGTGACAAAAAAGAGTCTTATGTCCTGTGCACACGATCGGATTTTCCGACAACAAATGTTGGATGTGAGCTTGTTGGCAGAAAGTCCGACCATGTGTATGCTCCATCGAACATTTGTTGGCGGACTTTCCGCCAACAAATGTTGGCTAGCAGGATCTCAAATTTTCTGCCAACAAACGTTTGTTGTCACACTTTCCAATCGTGTGTACACAAGTCCGTCAGCCAAAAGTCCATGCGTGCTCGGAATCAAGTACGAACCGGAAGCGATCGGTCTTGTAAAACTAGTGTTTGTAATGGAGATATCACGTACGTCTTGTACGTCACTACGTTCATAATTGTTGGCCAACATTTGTGTGACCATGTGTATGCAAGACAAGTTGGAGCCAACACCCTTCGAACAAAAATCCACGTTTTTGTTGGAAAGTCTGACTGGCCATACATGGTTCGAATTGAGATTTCAACCATTAGCAGGCAGTCTGAATGTACCAAGTTGATTTATCGATCAACTTGGGTACAACTAGCCTGCCTGATTCACTTGCGATTATCGCAAGTGGCTGCTATAGCCTTCTCTTGGCAGGGACAGCGTCTTTGGACTGCCTAGCACAACACTCAGCACAGTAATTTTTTTTTTTTTTTTTTTTATGAAAAACTTCCATGACATAGGCTGAAAAGCATATCTTAAAGAAGGACTGCTTAGCAAGAATAAACACTTTCAGGTCAGAACTATGTAACAAAAAAATGTAGCATAACGTGTGCAGTGGAAAGGAGTCTGCCATATGTAGTCAAGCATACAGAATGCAGCTGCCAGGGGTATGAAATGTACAACAAAGAAATAGGCAATTTAAATTGTAGCATAAAGGTTGCAGAGGTCAGGAGTATGCCATATACTGTATAGTCCAGTGTGCAAAGTGAAATGGCCAGGAGTATAAAATGTACAGCTAATGTATATTGTGCAGGGCTGAGGAAGGCGTAATGCACAGAGTGAAGGGCTCAGGATTAAGTTAAACATAGGCCAATGTACAAAAATTAACCCCCACCTGAAAAGGTCTGAATATACAGATTTTTTTTTTTTATTCTTTAGTTTTATTTGAGGCCATTGCATTTTGTAATGTTATATTTGTATGCCTGTGGATGACCAGCGAACATTTGTTGTTGGAAATAGCAACCAGTCTGAATCATTTGTTTTGCTGTTAGTTCTATACTGCAGAAAGGATAATTGTTTGCTAAGGGCAACAAAGTTTTTTGCGTTTTTTTTTTTTTTTTATTTCATAATACTTTTTAGACTTCTTGGCTTAGAGGGGAAAAAAAAAGCAGTCCTATTTTATGCCTGATATTTTTACACGGAGCAGTAGATTGGGTTTTTGACTTGTGTGGTTTCTAAGTATTGGACTTTATTAAATACGAGTTTTCTTCCAAATACATCTTTTAAAGCTGTATATAAAATTACTTTCTGAGAACGCAATGCCATCCCACGCATAGTCTACAATTTTATACTCTGAATGACTTTTTAGTTGTTGACAAAACATAAACCTAAAACTGAGAACCGATCTCTGAAGCTTGTGCATCTATCTAAAAGGTACAGCAACATGTCAACAGACTTGTTCATTGTTAAAAACGATTGTCATTCTACAGCTGTCCTGCCTACAGTTGTTGCCGAGTACTGGAACAGAGCCCCATTCTCTTATTGCAGTTGCAGCCCTAACAGTGTAACAATTGACAATTGTAGCATATGATGTGGGTTGCAGACCCGGAGTTGCATCTCCTACAAGTCACGTAAAGCCGTGTCCCATGATAATCCCACGTAATATACATAATTACACGTATAGGAACAGTTCACATCTGCCCAGGGATGTATCTGTCCAGGATTGCAGGATGTGGCCATGGTTTGATTTGCTGACCAGCAGAATTGTAAAGTAGAACTCTAGCAAGAACTGTTTGTGTTTGGGAAGAGTGGTGAACAGGAAGCACCTCCTAAGATAACAGTATCTTAGAAGATACTGTTTGCCCTCACTTCTGTCCTGGAAACTAAATTGTCAGGACAAGCCTGGTCATTGGAGGAGAGCAGGCTGAGTTCCCAGCATAACTAGAGAACCGACCACAGTGTGCTCTCCTGCTTGCTGTGGTCGGTTTTGAATAGGAAAGCAGGGAGTCTGGCAGGAACACCAGTTATTTCACACAAAGGAGAACAGGAAAAGAGAACAGGATACTTTCTCATACAAGTACATGGTACAACAGACACATATCAGGGATATGAAATGTTGGGTTTACATTTTCTTTAAGTCATAGCAGCTGATGTACAGTAATATATACAGGAATTGAGTATCCATAATAGAATAATTAGAAGGATAGCTAAGTCAGACCCTGCTGAAAAGAGAGAGGCGCAAAAACCCACTATTTCATGTTGGCTAAAGTACATCTTTTATGTTTTGTACATATGTTTGTCTTGGCCACTGGAGGACAGGCAAGATGTCATCCCAGCACAGCCAGAAAACTGACCATGCTGAGATGGATGTGATCTCATAACTAGCGTGGTCAGTTTGTAATAGGAAAGCAGGGGGATGGCAGGGACACTAGCTATTTAACACAAAGGAAGCAATACTAAGAGAACAGAATACTTTTTAGCACAAGTACATGGTACAGCAGGCACATATCAGAAATGTGAAATGTTGGGGTAACATATTCTTTACGTTCTTTTTTTGTGGACCTTGAGGAATAAATCCTCCAAAGTGCATCCAGCTACATAGGCTAATAGGGGCTCATTGTACAGCTGATATACTGCTTGTTAAGAGTATGTACATATTTATTTGATTGTCTATAGTAAGGTCACAGTTAAACTTTAAGGACAGTCTTGGATTCTGACTGTCTAAGTGGAATACGGGTACACACGATCGGAAGTTCGGGCAGCAAAAGACTGATGAGAGCTTTTGGTCGGAAAATGTGACCGTGTGTATGCTCCATCGGACTTTTGCTGGCCGAATTCCCACCAGCAAAATATTGAGAGCATGTTCTCTATTTTTCGGTCGGAAAAAGCTCCGATGGGAAATTCCGATTGTCTGTAGCAATTCCGACGCGCAAAATTCCTACGCATGCTCGGAAGCATTGAACTTAATTTTCTCGGCTCGTCGTAGTGTTGTACGTCACCGCGTTCTTGACGGTCGAAAGTTCAGAGAACTTTTGTGTGACCGTGTGTATGCAAGCCAAGCTTGAGCGGAATTCCATCAGAAAAACCATCCAAGATTTTTCCGACGGAAAATCCGCTCGTGTGTGCGGGGCATAAGAGGCATAATGAGGTGCAGTCATTGGACTGTTGGCAAGTTTTGTGTAAATAACATGGGAATAGTGTTTATTCTCGTTTGGTTACAAGAAAATTTGTGTACAACTTGTCAGTATATTATTTTCTATTTTTCTTTTTTTAGTTCATGCTCTGAAATGTTCAGTTGTCTATGACCTCTAATGGTTTTCAGTTATTACCAAAGACTTTGTCACTGTCATGACTAGAATCCACAGAGCTTTTATCTTGACCTGAAAACTGAGTACCGTGGATTATTAGTTTGTGCAATTAGTACATTCATTATCAGATTAGGTCCATTATAATTCAATCAGTCCTCCAAGGCATTGATTAGTAGATGCTCCCATTTACTAATAACTAGGCTATCTCTAAATGCTAGGATCCTGTAGGTAATAGAGCATGTCCTGGAGCAAGCTGCTTATCCGAAGCCGAACTGCTGACATCTACACTAAAAAACATTTTTCAGCTAAATGTAAATGGTTAATCTTCCTATTTTCTTCTTATGCATACAAAATATTAGTTTTGCAAATATTTCAAGCAGAACCTAACCGTATCAGAACACCACAAACTGAAAACTCTCCAATTCATTGTTAATATTTAAAGCAAGGTTACCCAGCCATCCATGTCTCCATGCTTAATTTTCTTGAGAAATCACTTTAAACGCCCCTAGAATTTCTAACCCTGCCCATCTTGAGTAAGGGCAAATGATTAATGTAGCATTTACTTCCTGGAATCCATCTGCCGTTACCTCAGGCATGCAGGTGTTTCGTCACATATGGCGACCCATCACAGTTGGCTACCCGCTGGACTGTGCATGTACGTCGCCGCCGTATGCGTTCCACCCCTAAGTCCAAATTCAAGCCCCACCATCCAAGTGGACATATAGTCTGATTATAGCGAAGCGAGCCTGCGAGGGTCCCTTTGTTGGCAAGCATATGGCGGCGGCGTGTATGCGCACTCCAGCGGGTAGTAAAGTATGATGGGGTAGCCGAATGTGACGTGACACAGGCAGGAGGGTACACTTAGCTGAGAAAGCCCCTCCACCAGATGAAAGCAAAACATTTTGGCCTAGGCCAGAAACCAGGCAGCAACTAAAGAAATATTAAAAAAAAAAGTTAAAACAAGTAATTGTAATCTACACTATATTGTCAAAAGTATTGTGACGGCTGACTTTACATGAACTTTAATGGCATTCCAGTCTAAATATTGAGTTGGCCCACTCTTTGCAGCTATAACCACTTCAATTCTTTTCTGGGAAGGCTGTCCACAAGGTTTAGGAGTATGTCTATGGGCATGTTTGAGTGCTCTTTATCAAAGGGCGGGAGGAATTCACTGACTGCATATTTCCACCTCCATTGTGGATAGGATGGACTATATGGATTGTCTGGATTAAATGTTTTTTTTTTTTTTTTTTTTGGGGGGGAGGATATAAAACTAGTGGAAGTCATTTACTATCTTTGGGACTTCCCTTGTTTTATTTTGTAAGGGATACAGGGATTTTAGATAACTTTTTTGTAACTTGCTATATATAGCTAATACAATTATGTAGTTTTACTCTTCAGGGTGTGTTTATTATCATATGTTTTTTATTTTTTTTGTTTTGGATGTACTATTGTTATTGATTACACCCCACGATAATTAATCTGTGAGTGCTACACATTAAATAGAGGCGGGATTCCCATATATTCACATTTTTCTGTACATCCTAAATGGTTACGATTTTAAAGCGGAGCTCCAGTCTAAAAAAAAAATGTAAAAGTCAACAGCTAAAAACACTGTAGCTGATGACTTTTAATATAAGCACACTTGCCTGTCCAGGGATCCCGCGATGTCTGCCCCCTAAGCTGATTCGTTAATCAGCTTCGAGTGCAGGTGTCGGCATTGTAAGTAAGGGAAATCAGCAGTGAGGCCTTTAGGCTTCACTGCCGGTTTCCTACCACGCTGCGCTTTCTGAATGGTCCCGTTGCCTTCTAGGACACGTGTGTGTCCCAGAAGGCAGTGGAGAGGGAAGAAGGAGGAGCCGAACATGTCGTAGATCCCCGATTGGCGATCTTACCCAGAAGTGGGAGCGGGTACCTGTCAAAACCAGGTACCCGCTCCCCCCTCCCCCTCAAATAGTGCCAAATGTGGCAGTGGAGAAGGAGAGGGTGCGAATAAGTGGAGCTTACCCCTTTTGGGTGGAACGCCGCTTTAAGTAGACTTGGCATATCTTGATACATTTTATTATTCTATACCTTTTTTTTGTTGCCTATATCTTAATCATCTTGGACTCCTTAGCTAGATTTCTGTATACATATTCTATGTACAATGGGCACAGAACTTTTAGGCCCCTTTCACACTGGGGCGGTTTTCAGGCGGTACGGCGCTAAAAATAGCGCCTGTGTACCGCCTGAAAAAACCGGCCCCATTCACTCCAGTGTGAAAGCCGGCGGGCTTTCACACTGGAGCGGTGCGCTAGCAGGACCGCAACAAAAGTCCTGCTAGCAGCATCTTTGGAGCGGTGAAGGAGCGGTGTATTCACCGCTCCTATACCGCTCCTTCCCATTGGAATCAATGGGAAACCGCGGGGATACCGCCCGCAAACCGCCGCTGCAGCGGCGCTTTGCGGAGGTTTTTAACCCTTTTGCGGCCGCTAGCGGGGTTAAAACCACCCCGCTAGCGGCCGCATACCGCGGGAAAAACGTTGGTAAAGCAGCGCTAAATTTTTTTTTTTTTTTTTTTTTTTTTTTTTTTTTTTTTTTTTTTTTTTTTTTTTTTTTTTTTTTTTTTTTTTTTTTTTTTTTTTTTTTTTTTTTTTTTTTTTTTTTTTTTTTTTTTTTTTTTTTTTTTTTTTTTTTTTTTTTTTTTTTTTTTTTTTTTTTTTTTTTTTTTTTTTTTTTTTTTTTTTTTTTTTTTTTTTTTTTTTTTTTTTTTTTTTTTTTTTTTTTTTTTTTTTTTTTTTTTTTTTTTTTTTTTTTTTTTTTTTTTTTTTTTTTTTTTTTTTTTTTTTTTTTTTTTTTTTTTTTTTTTTTTTTTTTTTTTTTTTTTTTTTTTTTTTTTTTTTTTTTTTTTTTTTTTTTTTTTTTTTTTTTTTTTTTTTTTTTTTTTTTTTTTTTTTTTTTTTTTTTTTTTTTTTTTTTTTTTTTTTTTTTTTTTTTTTTTTTTTTTTTTTTTTTTTTTTTTTTTTTTTTTTTTTTTTTTTTTTTTTTTTTTTTTTTTTTTTTTTTTTTTTTTTTTTTTTTTTTTTTTTTTTTTTTTTTTTTTTTTTTTTTTTTTTTTTTTTTTTTTTTTTTTTTTTTTTTTTTTTTTTTTTTTTTTTTTTTTTTTTTTTTTTTTTTTTTTTTTTTTTTTTTTTTTTTTTTTTTTTTTTTTTTTTTTTTTTTTTTTTTTTTTTTTTTTTTTTTTTTTTTTTTTTTTTTTTTTTTTTTTTTTTTTTTTTTTTTTTTTTTTTTTTTTTTTTTTTTTTTTTTTTTTTTTTTTTTTTTTTTTTTTTTTTTTTTTTTTTTTTTTTTTTTTTTTTTTTTTTTTTTTTTTTTTTTTTTTTTTTATTTTTTTTTTTTTTTTTTTTTTTTTTTTTTTTTTTTTTTTTTTTTTTTTTTTTTTTTTTTTTTTTTTTTTTTTTTTTTTTTTTTTTTTTTTTTTTTTTTTTTTTTTTTTTTTTTTTTTTTTTTTTTTTTTTTTTTTTTTTTTTTTTTTTTTTTTTTTTTTTTTTTTTTTTTTTTTTTTTTTTTTTTTTTTTTTTTTTTTTTTTTTTTTTTTTTTTTTTTTTTTTTTTTTTTTTTTTTTTTTTTTTTTTTTTTTTTTTTTTTTTTTTTTTTTTTTTTTTTTTTTTTTTTTTTTTTTTTTTTTTTTTTTTTTTTTTTTTTTTTTTTTTTTTTTTTTTTTTTTTTTTTTTTTTTTTTTTTTTTTTTTTTTTTTTTTTTTTTTTTTTTTTTTTTTTTTTTTTTTTTTTTTTTTTTTTTTTTTTATTTTTTTTTTTTTTTTTTTTTTTTTTTTTTTTTTTTTTTTTTTTTTTTTTTTTTTTTTTTTTTTTTTTTTTTTTTTTTTTTTTTTTTTTTTTTTTTTTTTTTTTTTTTTTTTTTTTTTTTTTTTTTTTTTTTTTTTTTTTTTTTTTTTTTTTTTTTTTTTTTTTTTTTTTTTTTTTTTTTTTTTTTTTTTTTTTTTTTTTTTTTTTTTTTTTTTTTTTTTTTTTTTTTTTTTTTTTTTTTTTTTTTTTTTTTTTTTTTTTTTTTACCGTCGCCCGCCCCGCACCGCCCCAGTGTGAAGCCAGCCTTAGAGAATGAATACCTTTTTTTTTTCTTTTTTTTAAAGTGATGCTGCAGTAGCCAAAATAAATCCCAGAGGCAGTTTAAATCTAAAGAAGTATTTTATTTATCTGGCCTGTATTTCCTACTTTTGCTATTTTCCAGAGCTCCAGTCTTCATTTGACACTTCCTGTGTCCCCCTTGTCATGCTCCAGGGCTCTTTCCTGTTATCTCTACATCACTCCAGGGCACGGTAGTGGCATAGGGGTCAGTGGATGCCACTGCAGCACTTGGTGCAGGATAAATCCAACACTCCAGGAAGTGTCAAATGCTGAAGAATGTGGCAGAGGCTGTAGCTCTTTAACACAATGAAGATATGAGTACCGTATATACTCGAGTATAAGCGAGTTTTTCAGCACATTTTTTTTGTGCTGATAATGCCCCTCTCGGCTATATATACTCGAATCTCGGGTCCACTTGGTTCTAGGAACCCCAAATTTAGTATGCAAACACAGTGGAACTAGCCCTACAACATATCCAAGATGGGGTTCCTAGCATCAAGTGGCCCGAGATACGGGGCCCCAAAGTCGGTTCGGAAAATGTCATTCTCTGCTGCAGAAAAGTGCTTGACATTTTCAGAACTGATTTTGGGGCCCCGTATCTCGGGCCACTTAGTGATAGGAATCCCATCATTTGATATGCTGTAGTGCTAGTTCTACTGGGTTTGCACCCCAAATTTGGGGTTCCTAGCACCAAGTGGCTCCAAGATATGGGGCCCCAGATTCGGTCAACTGTGTACAACTGCAGCAATGTTATTTCGGGACCCTTTGGGTCCAGAGACCCCATTTTGGCTGCAGCTAGGGGGCATCTAGAAACCCTTAACTACCAAGTTTGAAGTTTGGGGGACCTATGGCTGCAAATGGGCTCAGTGAGGCTACAAATGGGCATTGTTGACCCTCTTTTCCACTTACAGTAGCTGCGCATTTCTCATCCTAGGCTTATACTCGAGTCAATACGTTTTCCCAGTTTTTTTTGTGGTAAAATTAGGTGCCTCGGCTTATTTTCGGGTCGGCTTATACTCGAGTATATACGGTATATCACTTCTTTGCGAGGAACTGCTGTTTATGGCAGCTACAGTGTCATTTTAAAGAAAAGAGAGCTCATTGCTGGCTGAATAGAAGTCATAATGGCATAAAATTGAGAACTGCTGAGAACATTTTAATCGCCACTAATTTAAAAAACAAAAATTGTCTAGCTGGCATTAAGGTGGCTGATGTCCGATTAATTTTCTCTGGTGTAAAGTAATTGAAGGCACAAATCTGATCCTTGCTGGGATAAGTGATCTTCTTTTATGTTCCTCAGTACATTATAGGAGGGGGCTGGAGGGAGATGACTTATCATTTTCGATGGACTAGAGGAATGGATGGCTGGAGGACCAGAATTCCAGCACAATGTAGAGTAATGGAGCTCTGGCCGCCATCCAAGGAAGTGGAATGCTACGGAGACCTGCAATTTGCTTACCGATCTGCTTTGTTAGAGGAGAACTTAAACCATTCCAACGGTTTGTGAGCACTTAATCAAGATGTAATGATGCCAATTTCAGGTCAGTGGGGGAGGAAGAGAAGCCGTCTTATCTGCTAACAAGGGATGGAAACAAACCAGCAGCTACTGTATTCTGTAGCCATTTTACAGCCTGTAAAGGGAGTTTTAAATTACGTTTACTAACGCTGCTTGTTGCCACTTATCATATCTGCAGTCCGCTCCAAAATGACATCTTCTAATAAATGAAATAAGGAGAGAGCTAGAAATCCAGCTGTTTGACATCAAATTTCAAGTGTTTAATAAGTTTCAGATTTTAACACGACTATGTCCATTCACATCGGTCCTACTGACGTTGTGTAGGTAAAAGATAAGAATATAACAAACTTCTTAGGAACCTTGATGGCCAATTGTGGTTGACAGTCCTTTTAGCCTTCCCATAGGCAGCAATGAATTGTAACTCGGATGGGACTCCTGGAAGGCAAATTGCAGGTAAGGTTGTGAGATCCGCTTACATGCAGTCTGTCAATTCGGATTTTCTCAAAGTACTTCAGCAACATACTTTGAATCCTAGGTCTTAAAACTTTGCATGTCTAGAACAGTAAGCATTACAATTCATAGATGGCTTAGATGTTTTCGAATATAAATTGAAGGCCAGGACAATCAGCACTCAAGTGGAAAAAAAATAAAAAGATCAATTCTTGCTCCTCGGAAACATTGAAATATGTCTCTTCTAGGTAAATGTTCTCTTTTGCTGTGATTGTACTACAAAATATCCACTGTTTCCTAATGCACAGTTTCCACAGCTTTGCTACTTCCCACAGACTGTACATTTTTCTGAAACACTATGGAATGAATTGTACAGAAGCAACGTGTGGCACCTTCACAAAACCTTCATTAAAGCATTGTTCACATTAGCGAACTGAGCCATTGGTGATTAGATGTAGGGAGCCCAGCAGGAGTTTCCAGCGATTAGCTGCAGGCAGAAGCCCCATAGAAAGCAATATGAGAATCACAGCTCCAGCAGCTATTTAAGGTTGCTTGCATGTAATCTCTTATGGACCGATTACCTGCAAATGATCGGCCCTGGAACAGAGACTCTGCATCCATTAGCAGGTAACTGCTGCGTGAGTGATTACATGTGAACAGCCTCAAATAGCTGCGGAAGCTGTTAGCTTCCTATTACCTTCAGTGGGGCTTCTTCCGGCAGCTAATCGCTGGGAACCCCTCATGCTTCTCCCACATCTGAATCTTAATGGCCCCATTCGAATAATGAATAGAGCCTACAGTAGTAAAGACTTGTACTCTCAGATTCAAAAATTTTATAAACTAGCCTTGTCATATAAAATCTCCAAAAAGAGACCTGCTCAACACTCACTAAACAGGAGAAAGCCCTATTGTGGATGCTTTTAGAGAGATAAAATCACTATCCCTAGTGAGCATCACTGCTGACCAATTTCAAGGGTCGACCCTACTCATTTAATCTTTAAGAGGTCCCGCTCCTGACACCTTTTGGGCAGAACTTTTCCTGTTTTTTTTTTTTCTTTCTAGAGGTTTCTTCTATATGCCTCTGACTTGCTGTCAATTAATCTCAGTGCTCTTGCTAAAATTTACTTTTGGCCTTTTGTACCAGGGGCTCCACCTGGCTGATTCAACCAAGTACCCAGCTGCTGAGCTAACAGATCTTCATTGACTATAATTTGGCTGGGCCAATAAGCACAGCAACCCCGGCTGGTGCAACAGAGTGATCAAAGGTTCTGCTTTTAGTTGTTGGTGATTGGCTATTAGATGGCCCACAGATAAATGTAGTGGGGTATATCAGACTGCTAAACAGTGATTACTAAGAAGCAAGTGGTCAGTTTTAGTGATGCCATACAGTTTTTTTTTGAAAGGATTATTAAAAATTTCAATACAGTTACAAGCTTCTACTGAAAAGTACGTGTTTTACCAATGGCACTAATTTTTATTGTGCATTTGTGTCAATTACTCTCTTCTCATTGAGAATGTATAGGCTTCTTCCTTGGCGACTTTGCAGCAGGCAGTATAATCTGTAGCAGATTGGGTCATCCTTGATGATAACCAATATGAATGGTGTGGTCAGGTGGCAAACGCCCATGTTATTTGTGGGAAGGCTGCCTTATGAATATAGAAAAAATTGGAGAAATTACTGCGCTAGATCAAAATGTAACAAAAAAAGCTGCTAAAACTGAAACAAAGTCCAGACAAATGTGAAAAAAACAAAGTGTAGCACTAAGTATAATGATGGGAATAAACTGAAATAATGTGTATAAGCATAAAAGCAAGTTTGGTAAACGTGCAAAAGTCCAATGTTCACTGGTGTGAACAAAAATATTTTTTGTGAGAGTTCAGATAAACATAAAAAACTACTGGAAAAACGTATCCATCTAGTGCAGGGGTAGGGAACCTCGGCTCTCCAGCTGTTTTGAAACTACAAGTCCCATGAGACATTAAAAGACCCTAACAATCACAGGCATGACTCCTAGAGGCAGAGGCATTATGGGATTTGTAGTTTCAAAACAGCTGGAGAGCCAAGGTTCCCTACCCCTGATCTAGTGCATAACTTGTGAATCCTCAATGGAATTGGTGGTGGTGCTTGCTACGTTTGCTCCACACATTGCTTTTTATATTTTTATAACTCGTGAACACCAGTATTTTTGTACTCATTTACTATGATGTACTGTTAAAATAAAACCTCTCAGTTTTTGACCTGCACCATATGGAGCCTCTCCATTTCTTCTTACTTTTACCCCGGTTTTATTGAGCCTACCTGTATACACCATCAACCTCTAGACGGCTCCCCTATTGGGTGGAGGTTCCATTCTTTTTTGAGAGCCATCTGAATCCAGGAACTTCGGTTGAACCATCACTAAGGATGGCCTCGGGCGTGTTCGCACACTCCACGTGCAGAGCCCGCCAGGAAGTCGGCGCTGCGCTAATTACAGGCAGTGAGACATTTCCCGATATCTGCAGCCGTGCATCGGGAAAATGTCTCACTGCCTGTGATTAACGCAGCGCTGCGCCGACTTCCTGATGGGCTCTGCACGTGGAGTGTGCGAACACGCCTGAGGCCATCCTTAACCATCACTGTCGAGGAGTGGAACTACACCGTTTAGAGTTACCTTCTTTCTGCCAACTCTTAACCCTGAGTCATTCAGCCTACACAAGCCTGATTGATCCACTACCGCTGGTAAGTGGATCCTGTGGATCCGGTAAGAGTACCCATCCATACTCTTTTGATACAGGATTCCTTTACTTCTACAGCTTCACAGCTAGTCCCATATTGTTCGCACTACCACCAATTCCAAGTTATGCACTAGATGGACACGTTTTTACAGTAGTTTATTTTATGTTCATCTGAACTCTCACAAAAATCTGCCTTGTGAATAGTTTGTGTTTAAGTGATGGCCCTTGTTACTGATGAATGGACAGGCTGAACTTTTAAGTGATGTCACTGGAACCTGGACAGGACAGCATTTGCAGATATATCAGTTAAAGGATAGGCAAAACTTTTAGTTATGCAACAAAATGTTGATAAAGGATCGGCTAGACTTTCAGCTATATCATTGAATCCTGATATTAGGATAGGGAAAACATAACAAATGGGTCACTTGATCCTGGTAAAAAAGATCAATTTAACTCGCAACAATGCCATTGGAACTTGGTGGAAGCTGTTGAATTTTCATTAAGTCTTGGTGAAAGGTGCGGATGAGAATTTCCAGGAAGATCTTATGATGGTGGAAGATTGGTTGAATTTTAGTGATGTCACTGGATCCTGGTGCAACTATGCAATACATTTTCTATTATTGTGTTTAAATTATGGGTGAACTTCAAACGATTCTTCACTACATCTGGGCACCACAAGCCAAAAACAATATTTAATTTATTTTTTTAATATTCAAAGAAAACTCCCCCATCCATCCACGCCTCATTATTTTGGTGAGAAATCTCTTTGCAAAACACCCCCTAGCATTTCTGGCCGTGGCCATCTTGAGTAAGGGCAAATGATTCATGTAGCATTTACTTCCTGCCCTTAGCTCAAGTATGCATGCAGGAGTTAGCTTGCAAAACCCCTCTTGAAGACTCCGGGGATGTATGACATAATTTGCCTAGGCATGGCACCTAGATAGTAACTGAAGAACTGTTAAAAAAAAAGTTTAAAACGAGTAATAATATACTTCCCCATCTATTTACTAATCCTAGCAGCATGAGTTAAAAATAATGAATGTTGATTGGGAGAGTATAGTTCCACTTTATGAAAAATATTATCTAGGCGCTCACACCAGGTGCAGGGAAAGGTACTTAGAAATATATTGAATAGATAAATGATAGGACATTAAAGCATTTACAGTTTATTATTAGTGTTCTTCCAATCTTATTATCACCCTATTTCTCACAAGTCTTCCGATACCGGTGACACTGTCCTGGTGTGGGAATGGTAAACATTATGTGTGCTTTGGGCATAGAGTAAGCAGTTTAGTTAGGACAAAAGTCATGGGCTATTAGAGCAGTAAACCCTTCTGTCAATATTGTCACAGGACAATCTACATAAAATAGATGGGTTACAAGGAAAAGTTTCCTCTGTATACTGTTATTACACTGTACTATATATTTGGATTCAGTACAGACTTGAACTAGTAATCTGGAAACTCTTGCATTTGGAAATCCTGGTTGGCTGTATCTATGGACTTGTGTGGGCTCCTGTGAGAAGCTTAACCGTATTACCTCTGCAATAACCAACAGAAAATTGGGACCTACCTACCTTCCTTTTTAGATCTCAATATCATTTTTTTTTTCAGCTGTGTTACCACAGTCATGGGTGCACATGCTTATTTACATCAATAAGCAATGCAAGGTGGGCCACACAGTTAACACTGGTGGTAGGCATATCTACTGTCAGAATATCTAAAGCCAAAACATCCCAGAGTAAGAAAATAAAACCAAATTCCGGGGAAAGCAAAAATACCCATTTAGTGGGGCCACCAAGCAATGCTTGTTTATGCCCAGGCCTCATGCACACTGCAGCTGTCAAATGCCTGTTTTCTTTTTTCTGCCCCTAAACGCCCCTCTATGTGAGCTTATGTGTCCATGCACACATAGGTGTTTTCAGGGGCATTTATGGGCAAAAATTGGAACCCGTCAAAATCATGTTCAGGGGTAGAGCTTTTGAGCAGAAAAAAACACATAACATGTGTAAACGTCTAAAAGTGCCTAAGCGTTCATTTATTTTAGTGTCTAGAATAAATTACTATTCTAGCCAATGAAATTAATGAACGCCCAATCTTTTGAGACACCACAAGGCACCTAAGCGCACCTAGACACATTTGAAAAATGCGCCTTTTAGACATGTTTTTAATGCTGCCATTCTCCTATCAGAAGAAAAACGTTCAGAAGAGCATAGTGTGCATGACTTTAACTTAAAGTGTAACTTTACCCATAACAACTTGATAAAAAAAAAAAATTCTTGAGCAAGGAACATACATTTCACATTAATAATGTTGCTACCAAAAGTAGTGTATGTCCCAGCATTGCTCCTATTTCTTCTTGCTGGAGGTTACTATTTTGCTGAAGCCCAGCACCCTTGAGCAGCAGAAAATCTTTAGGCTGTCAACAGATCAGCCTCTAATGGCTCTGATTTTAGGCATAGTGTCGAAAATAGAGAACAGCTGAGGCAGAGCTGGGTTAGACTGTGTATTACTGGATTTTAAACAGTATAGGCACTTATTTTTAATGTTTTACATACCTGCAAAGGGAGCCAGCATTAAGTGATCTAGCAGGATTTAATTGTCTGACTAAAATTCCACTTTAACATATTGTATCCCTCACTCACTGGTAGCTGGTGATCACTCTTTTTTTTTCTGATGCTCTGGGATGTGGGCAATCCCTCATCATCCACTTGTACTACGCAAGGCTGTTGGCCACTAATTGTATGTGATGATGTCAGAGTGCCTGAGACTGATGGAGCACCCTAGTGAAGAGGCTGCAGGGTCCAGTTATATTACAATAGAAAGTGCCGCACTCTACATTTTACCATGTGACCACTACATAGGCTGGTGCTACTATTTGTATCAAAATACGAAATCAAATATACCATTACTATAATCATAGAAGATTATACCTTGTGACAGCAAAGTGACCATGTGCAAAAATTACATATATTTATATATATATACATATATATATAATATAGTGAATCCACTTATACATACAAACAGTGCTCTATAAAGTGTATAAAAAAACTAAAAATATTATTTCAGTGCACTAAAGTGCTAATGTGCAAAATTCTTCATGCAATGTCATGCACTAGATAAAAAAAACATAGTCCATTCCAATTCAATCCAGTCCATTGATTCTATTGGAAATGACCAAACGTGTGATTGTGTCCACTCTTGTGCTTTCCCTTTGGTGTATGTGCTCACCTTGGAGCGCGTGACCTTGCAACTAAGCTTGGTCAAACCACGCTTCTGAACCAACTCTGGGTTCAATGTCTGTACTTGGGTCCTGGGCTATTTGCTTGTGCGTTTTTCCACATAAACATATGATAGACGAAACTTGATAGTGTAATACCGTTTGATATATTATTTATTTAAAAAGTAACAAATGCCCCTTTCATAGGGTACTCACAATTAGTGGAAGCTGCAGTGCACCACTCTATACAAAAGCCGAAAGTCATAAAAACACTGAGCCGATGTGTCCCTTCCTTGCTGAGAACCCTCTTGCCGTCTCACATGCTGTCCTGTCCCGACGCGCGTCGATACCGGGAAATTACGTATCTTCCTCAGGGGGAATTCAGTTCTGGGGTCCAGTCTTATGGCATTGAGGGAGCTTGCAAGGACTATGGACTAGGTAAGTAAAAGTCCTTTTTACTGATGCCCTGGGCATTAAGGATGAGCTCCGGCGTGTTCGCATAGGGCACATGCAGAGCCCGCCAGGAAGTCGGAACTGCAGAGCGCTAATCACAGGCAGTGAGACATTTTCCCGATGCACCGCTGCAGAGATCGGGAAATGTCTCACTGCCTGTGATTAGCGCAGCGAGGTGTTGACATCCTGGCAGGCTCTGCACGTACCCTATGCGAACACGCCGGAGCTCATCCTTACTGGGCATAAAGGAGCATTTTACCCTTGCATTGTTGGTGAGCTCCATTTAAGAGGTATTGCTTTGTTTCCCCTAAAGTCCAGCTTTTAAATCTTGTCGTTTGTTGCCATCTGTATTTTGTTGGGGAAATTTCTCTTCACTGTCCTATAGAGAGAGCAGGAAGTAAAAATCATTTTTCCAAAGTGAAATTTTCTCTTAGGCATGATTTGTCACTGGAACAAGTGTATTCATTGTAAGATTTTCTTTTCTTTCTATCTTTTTTTTTTTTTGTCTCAATGATTATGCCCACCAAGATCGAAAGGGTTCATTTTTTTTCTGGTGACTATTGTGTTTTTTTGTTTTTTTTAAGTTTGTCCTAACTTCAATCTTGATGACGATAGCCACAAGGAAAAACAGAGAGGGTTTATATCCCTAGCAGGGACACAGATTGCAATAAAAAAATAAAAACCCTACATACACACTGTTAAAAAAAAATAAAATAAAAAAATAATAAAAAAAAAATACTTTTTGGCTTTAGAAACAATTTAAAATCCACATGTTTATGCTGTATCACTGCATCTCCCTAATTTTTTCATGAAAACCTTATAAAAAATGGGGGTTGAAACCCTATACATGCTGTGCCTTCATTATAACCAACCCTTTTCAGTGTTACACAATGGATGGCATTTTATGTGCTGCCCCAACGGGGCATAGAATTGATATAGACTGTTTTCCTAACCATTGTCTATGGACGTTTATATTCACATTCTGCCATCTAGTGACCTTTTGTGGTAATGCACTTGTTTTCTCAAGTTTATTTTTTCTTATGTTATGACACACTTCCTTTATATGTAATGCTCCATCCTTCTTCCTGTGTTTGTACTTCCTGTGTCATGGATGCAGCTACAAGCCACATGTAGCAGGGAACATGTATTCTGCATTGTAAGCTACAGACAATATCATCTTTTGACCGCATAAATACTACAACCTATTCATCTGTTTTGTATCCTGTCATCTGTTGTAACCTGATGTTCAGAATAAAAGCATCTTGTGGATGGAATCGGTATTTGGTGAGTTCAAACTATCTGATGAGGATTGTCCTCAGTGATTGTATCTTATACAGGCCAGGCATTTGCTGCTCACAAGGGATAGTCGCTTCACAACAATCGGAGTCAGAATATTTTATTTATGTTAGTTTTTAGAATTATTTTTTTTTGTGCCTAGAATTGAATCTAGGGAAATGTCAGACAGCCCTGTTGGTAACATCTGATTTAAGTAGAGTAGCCTGCGTCGTATTGGTATATCACAGTGACCTATGTAAACGGAGGACTTGCCCTTGTGGGTTCTGTTAAGGGAAGAATCATCTGGCTGCAGTTGAAGTCGGATTGTTTCAGTCAGTGATTCCTATCTCTACCTTTTCGTTGATCTTGTGTTTATGTTAATGAGCACGATGAATACGGAGCTGTTTTTTTAATTAAACACAGAACATGGTTTTGTTATAATGAATGTAGTTGCCGTCATACACTGCATACAATGGAAAATTTACATAAAAGAGCCAGGTTTGTAACAAGCATGATCATGTTTTCCATGGACAACATTCTTTTTTTCAGTACACAATATGAACATCATGGACTAGAGATGTAAGCAGTGTGACAGCTTTAACAACCTTGACTACAATGCTGTCCAATCGCTTTTCCATTATCTTTGTTACTATCTGCGTGGCCTGTTCTGGCCCCTATAGAACAGATTCAAATCATAGAATTTGATGTGACTAGACCCTTTTAAGATCCTTTTTTTTTTTCACCATGACATTATCATCCATAATCGGGGAGATGATTTCTGCCAGTGAGCCTATAACAATTTTCCATCACATGGGTGGAAGGCAGCATATTACATGCAGTACTGCGGGCTCCATGGTCTTATTATTAATACCTTTGTTATGGTCCTGGCACCAGAAATTAGGATTAAGACAGATTGGGGGAAGATACAGGGCACTGCAGGGGATTACCTTTACCCATCAGATGCTGTATGGGCAGGTGTGTTGGTAGACTGGACATTAATAGTCCTTGATAAACCTTAAGCCCCGTACAAATGGGCTGAATGTCAGGATATAAAGGCCGGTAAAAAGAAAAAACGTCCGACATTCGGGTGTATGTCGGTCTGGCCGGCTTCTGTCGGACGTGCATGCTGGAAAACCAGCAGCCAACTGACTCCTGATCAGTGTTCTCAGCTAATGACAGAGAGCGATGATCGGAGTGCTCTGATGTGGGGGAGGGAATCGCTGAACTAACCTTGCATGGTTAGTACAGCGGCTCCATCTGGAGCTGTCAGCTTTTTTTTTGTGCAACCCCGGCTTAAACCATGGTAGGCAGTGAACTACAGTGTGATGGTTTATCTCGTCAGTGATAACAATAAGCATTTGATAAAATATTCCACCCAATCAGATAAAGCTATTTTTTTTCCCAATCAGGGTTGTATGCTGCAGTAATTGTTCACAAAATGTGATTTGTACCTAGCTATAGTATCATGCAGTGTTTGTTTAAAGTGTTACTAAATCCACAACAGTTAAATCAATCTTGATATGCAGTAAAGCAAGCTTGTTATACTCACTGTGGAACCTAAGGGGTTTATCCTCTGCATTTTATAAAATGGCTGTTTGATCCTGTCTTCTCTGACCCCCCCTTCTTCCACAGTCCCCAATCCATCTCCTGATAAGACAGAGCCTTTGGAGTCACTCTGCACAGTTTGGTGTGTGTTGCTTTTTTTTTTGGGGGGGGGGGGGGGTGCATGTGATCTACATAGGGCCAATCAGCACTGTCCAGACAGAGCGGGTCAGGGGGATCTGCAGCCTCATAGGACAGTCAGAGTAGACTGAAAACGCCTCCTACAAGCTTTAACCAGACACGAATAGAAGTCACAAGGCTTCTATATACTGCTGATGAGAAAAGGTATTTATCAGTTTATATTTACTAAAATAATTCCATTTCAGTGTTCTGTGTTCTGTGGGAGATCCGATATATTGAATGCAGGTTCTGGGTTTAGTAACACTTTAAACATTACATGCCATTTGCATTTGATGAAATCTGCATTTATTTAAAACTCCTGATAGGTAAATGTACATAACAGTCAATAATAACAAAAACTGCATTCAAAGCAGACCCCCCCCCCCCCCCTTTCCAAACATACAAAAAAAAATGTCTGGTGCATGTATTTCTGCATTGTACCTCTTAAGACATCTACAAGTCTATTTCCTAATAAAATGTTTATTTAGATACTTTTGATCCCTGCTTCCTGGTTTATTGAGGCACTGGTGATAAAACCAAGGCCCCACAGGGAAGGTTTTTTTTCCCCATCAGGTGACGTTTACTGTCACAGAGGCAGATACCAAGCTATGCATGAATTAACAAAATCATGGAACATTTACAGATTTGTGTATGTGAGTGTGGATTGCAGTAAACTATTTGTGGAAGCAAAGGGTGACAGAATCCTATGCCCTTAGTTAAAATGTCCACTGGAATAGGAGCAGGGAAAGAAAAAAAAAACAGAAAATTTAATGAATGAAGCCTTCATATTACAGAAGTTGTCATTTCTGAAATGCCTTTTCACAACGTTCAAACTGGAGCCTTTCGTTTTTGTATTAAGGTTCTTGTGAAGGTTCGCTTTAAAGCCAAACTTTAACCACTATTTTTTTTTTATTGAAAATAACTCCTCAATATCCGCAAAGGATAAAAAAATCTACTCTGTGTGCACCAAATGCTTTTGCAACCCAAGATATCTTGTAAAACTAGAGGTAACCTCATCACTGGGGTGTACAAGGCCTATGCGGAGAGCAGAGCCATATGTGCGGTGCTTTCTTCTTTTGGCACTTCACCCAAATGGCAAGCATCTGAAACATTATTTATAAGGGATTACTTAAATCAGCTTGTCCAGTTATGATCCAAGCTGGTGGCCACCCTTTTACAGAGCGTTAGAAGAATACTTAAGAGTACACTACTGTTGGAAAATATTCAGAGGTGGTGGACCAGGGCTCTTTTATGTGCATGCTTCCTTAAACTGGCCATACGCTGTTTGAAATTTGACCCGTTCAGCAGGACCCAGAAAAATGTTGTTCAGTGTGTGGCCATCCCTACAGAAGTCAATTGCTTAGGACGTGTTAGGACATTTTTCTCGATGTGCATTGCAGCCTCTGATCAGTGAATTGTGACAGCAGTGGCTCCAACCGTCAGAATACAGTGTCCCGATATCCACCCATTTTGTGTGCATGGAGGCATTTGTTTTTGTCCGTTAGTTAAAAAGGGAAAAAAAAGATAAGTGGTCTATGGCTAGCTTTACTGAAGGTCCACTTCAAATGGACATTTCCTTGCAATTTCTTCCATTTTGTTATAGGTCTGGTAAAGCTAGAGGCCCAAGTGTGCTCTACAAATATCTTCTATCATTCTGCTTTTTCTAATAGGAGAATAGATATTACTTTAACTCAGGTCAAATGTTTCCTGGAGAAAGGACAGAAAAAGGACACCGTTCGCTCATAATGGGAACAAATTGAAAAGTTATTGAGATTATATGTCATTTGGAAGTGGGAGATCCACACAGATTTTCATTATGCTGTTTTTAGATAAGAAAGATTTTTCTTCCTAGTGGAAATCAATGACCTAGATCTTTGCCCATCAGAAATGTTATTATGGTCGATTTAATTAGCTTCAATAGTTTGCCCATCGCTTTACAATATAAAGGGAGACCGTACAGTTGTATTAAAATCCAAGGCAAAAAGGGTTAGTAGGGCCCTGCTAATGTGAGCTTACAATCTAAACGGGAGGGACAAGTGATACCAATAAGTGGACAAACTAGGGGGATAGTCAATTAGACTGGGGTAAAGAATTGCAGGGGATGGAAATGGCTCTGGAGAAGTCCTGGAGGTGACAAGGGAGCTAGAGTGCAGAAGGTCTCGGCATGAGCGAAGAGGATAGTTTGGTTGAAAATTTGAGACAAGGATGGTGATGTAGCTCAGAGCAGAGTTCTGGTTGGATTTGTATGTTAGTGTTTTTGAATCTTACTTGGAAGCCACTAAAGGGATTGGTAGGGATGGGTAGTCAACAGTGAGGGGGTTGGTAAGGTGGATGAATATGGCAGCATTTATGATAGAGATTACAGATTTTAATAATTCTGAATAGTGAGTGTTTAAACTTACATGAACTCCACTAGACCTTGAAGTGTAAAACTGGCTCCTATCATTGCCGATCTCCTAAAAATTTCCTGGCTGACCCCTTTGCTTCTAAACTTTGAGTTGCTGACATGGAACAAGTATGTAGGTAAGGAGTTTACATTTTAATCTGACTTTGTCCACCTGATTTGTGGATCTTTGACTAAGCAAGTATTGAGGCCAGATACATAGCATAACAGCCAGACAACTGGTATTTTTATAAGAAGGTCGGCATTGCAGCCACTGTACTACTCCGATGTATACTTTATGTACTGCTGCTGGTAACGGACGCTTAGGAGCAGTTGGGAGTTTTTTTTCAACTGCCCCTGAACTGTCCTCTGTTATCTTATCAGTACATGTACACAGGGTCATTTACAGTCGCTTCTAGGCAGTTGAGTTTAGAAGTTTTTTCTTTTGGAACGCAAAAAAATTGATTCAGAAGCTGAGTTTTTAGAGGCATTTCAAGCGCCAATTGCGTCTAAACGCGGCTATAACTTGTGTTTAGCCACATTTCGTTTACAGGTGTTTTTTTTTTTTCATTTTTACCTATTTTGAAAAAATTTTATATATATAATTGTAATATAATATAATTTATTTATTTTTTTAAATGCAAACACGGCAAAACAGATGTTTTAAACGTGGGTTATTATCTGTCAAATTAAATCGTTCAGGAAAGGCTGTAAAAATGTCCCGTGTACATGAAGCCTAAATGGAACATTAGTTCAAGACACCTGGCTTATAGGAAACATAAAATTGATTCTTGGAGTGCCAAGATCTAGGTGCTGTTTGATCTCCACTCATAATTATGTGTGTTTGACACCGATGCTTTTTGGTGTCCATTAAGGTAAGTACAGTTTTTTTTAGTCATCAACTAATGCCCTGTACACACGAGCGGATCTTTGGTCAGAAAAATCTTGGATGGTTTTTCCGACGGAATTCCGCTCAAGCTTGCTGAACACAAAAGTTTGCTGAACTTTCGACCGTCAAGAACGCAGTGACGTACAACACTACGACGAGCCAAGAAAATTAAGTTCAATGCTTCCGAGCATGCGCCAAATTGTTTCCGAGCATGCGTAGGAATTTTGCGTGTTGGAATTTCTACAGATGATTGGAATTTCCAATCAGAACTTTTTCCAACTGGAAAATTGAGAACCTGCTCTCAATCTTTTGCTGGCTGAAATTCGGCCAGCAAAAGTCTGATGGAGCATACACACGGTCGCATTTTCCGACCAAAAGCTCTCCTCTGTCTTTTGCTGCCTGAATTTCCGATCGTGTGTACGCGGCATTAGTGTTATGGATTAGGTTAATGGTTTGGTTAGTTGTTGAGAGTGAACTTGTCAACCATTTGAAATGCTTAAAACTGATTTCTAGGCAGATGATGGCCCAAACTGATGCTGCGCTGTAATTCCTAATGCATCATTGCATTTTGCTAAATTCAAGCAATGCAAGTACTTGAATTTGACCAGGTATCATCATCTTGCACTCCCTGTGTAGCAAGGCTGGAGTATGAGATGAAGAAGCAGTACAAGGTCTGGTTGAATGATGCTGGTCATCAGACTGATGATAATCTGTGGCAGAAAGTGTATGCCCAACCTGGGAGAAGACCCAACAACATATCTGTAATTGCTTGGGCATCTGAGCAGTCAATTACCAAGCACCAGCCCTGTCTTGTGGGAAGAAAGGGAGTAATTTACAGGCTTCCCATATCCAGAAGTGCCAGAAGAGTCTGCAAAATTCAAGCAAACTTGAATAAGGGCAAATAGAAAAAGGACTGTACAATTTAAATACATATAATGTATATTGTAGAATAAATTTTGTATTGTATGATGTATTTTTGGATTGTTTATATAAGCTTAGTGGCAACTGGTCCCCTGTTAAGTGTTAGGGTTAAAAGATACAGAGAGGATACAATTTAGGGGCATTCTTTCATGCACTATAATGTTGAACTTTCTCACTTAAAAGCATGCCAAAAAAACATGTAATAAAGAAAACGTACACAAGGAAATTTCAGAATGTTTTGCGCGTAGCAGCGTACGATATTTTCACCCACTTGACCACTTACCAATTGCTTTCTTTGCTAAATGTAGATGTGAAACTCTGTGCCAATTGGGTAGCTAATCATCTCAGGTCTGTACTCCTAAAAAATAACTTAACCTGAACCAGTTTTTCTTTTGTAGGCCGGTCTAGGATAGTACAACTTGAGTGACTGGCCAGTTACACTTTACCTACTAAATTCTTAATTTGTTAAATAAACTGATAGAAAAGAGTTGGGATGGACTTGCCTGGAGGGAACACTGTCCTGCAGCTGCTTAAGGGAAATTACAAGAAACAAACTTTAGTTGTAAATAGTGTGTTTGATCCCTGTATACCCAAATGCTGACTAAAGACCATGGTAATGGAGTGTCTGTAATATAGACTCTATATCATGCCAAACATTGAATGGTTGACCATCTTTGTAACTAAATATGCAGCAAAGGTCTAGTCGAGGGTCAACCATCCACACCACACCCCAAAATATATAACAAAACAAAATACAGGACTTTTAGGGTGTGACCCCCTCAGTAACTCTCACGCACAAAAGACTTTTTATTCTTTATTAATCATGGAGGACATAAAACATAGTTGCATAAAAACAAATCCGGATATTTCCAACACAACAATATCCATTACATCCCTTGAGAGGCAGCACCAGGAAGAAGTATACAGCAACGCCATTATAATAGCATGCATTCACACTTCAGTGTTTTGAATCGTGAGCATATTTGCCGCAAATCTGCCTACGATTTGTATGAATGACAAATCGCGGGACTCACATTTGAGATGTGAAAACATATGTGCAGCGCTCAACCTTGTAACCATAAAAATGGAAACATGACATACAGTAACTAGTGAATAATCCACTGCAAATAATATCAATAATCTTACAATAGTGTGAAACAAAACAATGTGAAATATGCACAAAGAAAACAAACTCAAATTGTGGTAGTGAAACACATTGAATCATGGGACCCAGTCCATGTGTTAAACACAGAGATGGGAAAGAAAGTTCTTTATGGCCCCGCTTCCAAATGTATTTGACTGAAGTGTAATCTGGATGAACCGATTGGTGTACCAAAAAACTTTTTCAAGGATAAGGTAAACACAATAGGTACTCTTACCGACTTCCATGGACGCACGTACCATACAGCAGTGAGTCAAAAGGGCTTGATACTCCGAATTATGTCACATTGGGGGCGATGATGGGCAATGCCGAAGTACGGGACCAGCGACGGGTAGCCGGAAAACATCCATGTGTAGATGGTAGGGAGATGGTCAGGAATGGATTATAAGGTGTGCAGGGAAAGAAAAAAAGGTGCTCCACATGGTGCAAATCAACCAATTACGGTGTATTGAGCATAGAAAAATCCTTTTTTACACTCGCATTTGAGATGCCATTCATTTGAATGACACCTCAAATCACGGGCGGCTGGTCTGCCGCACGATAAAACGCGCTGCAATCTCGGCAACACCGTGTCGCGGGAAGCATTTTGCCCCCAAAAAAGTTCAGGAGATACTTCTGGGCGATTGCAGCGCGATTTATCGCGCCAGACCCACCCCTTGATATGAGGTGTCATTCAAATGAATGGCATCTCATATGCGAGTCCCCCGATTTGTCATTCACACATCAGTGCTTTCAAATCGCGGGCAGACTCACTGCAAATCTGCCCGCGATTCAAAACGCTGAAGTGTGAATGCAGAGTAAAGGTCCATAGGTCCAAAATAAACAATGCTACTCGTCATTTGGTAAATGCAGTTTCACTTGACATGTTTTGCAATTCTTTCTCAGGAGTAGGGTGATAAAGAGCTTGTAAAGCGGTTTAAAGGCTAGGTGGTAGAACTGGGGCTACAGACACCAATGTATGATGTTGGGATTCCCAGGGACCCCAAGAGGCATCAGTAGGGGCTGCATATGGATGCACACCAAAGATAGGGAAAGGGAGTGCAACATCAACACTGCACATGTGCCATCATAATTCTAGGTAAGTTAACATACAAAACTGGGTATCAAGGATGTTTCAATAAAGGAGAGCTTTTGTTCCCATAGCATCACAAAGGGGGGGGGGGGGGGGGATCACAACCTCCTGTGGATGCTTGCGCACAAATCATTACACCGGCCATAACTGAGCAGAGGAAAGAAACTGTTATAAGGGATCAGAAAAACACCACTGCACACAGGTAAATATAATTTGCACAAGATATTTCATCCTCCCTTACACTACACATTAAAATTGTATTTACAGTGGAGAGAACAAGTATTTGATACACTGCCGATTTTTGCAGGTTTTCCTACTTACAAAGCATGTAGAGGTCTGTCATTTTTATCATAGGTACTTTTCAACTGTGAGAGACGGAATCTAAAACAAAAATCCAGAAAATCACATTGTATGATTTTTAAATAATGAATTTGCATTTTATTGCATAACATAAGTATTTGATCGCCTACCAACCAGTAAGAATTCCGGCTCTCACAGACCTGTTATTTTTTTTCTTTATGAAGCCCTCCTGTTCTTGACTCATTACCTGTATTAATTGCACCAGTTTGAACTGGTTACCTGTATAAAAGACACCTGTCCACACACTCAATCAGACTCTAACTTCTACACAATGGCCAAGACCAGAGAGCTGTGTAAAGGACATCAGAGATAAAATTGTAGACCTGCACAAGGCTGGGATGGGCTACAGGACAATAGTCAAGCAGCTTGGTGAGAAGGCAACAACTGTTGGCGCAATTATTATAAAATGGAAGAAGTTCAAGATGACAGTCAATCTCCCTCAATCTGGGGTTCCATGCAAGATCTCACCTCGTGGGGCATCAATGATCATGAGGGATCAGCCCAGAGATACACGGCAGGACCTGGTCAATGACCTGAAGAGAGCTGGGACCACAGTCTCAAAGAAAAACATTAGTAACACACTACGCCGTCATGGATTAAAATCCTGCAGCGCACGCAAGGTCCCCCTGCTCAAGCCAGCACATGTCCAGGCCCGCCTGAAGTTTGCCAATGACCATCTGGATGATCCAGAGGAGGAATGGGAGAAGGTCATGTGGTCTGATGAGACAAAAAGAGACCTTTTTGGTCTAAACTCCACTTGCAATATTTGGAGGAAGAAGGATGAGTACAAGCCCAAGATCACCATCCCAACCGTGAAGCATGGATGTGTAAACATCATTCTTTGGGGCTGCTTTTCTGCAAAGGGGACAGGACAACTGCACCGGGGAGCAGGGGAGCATGGATGGGGCCATGTATCGCAAGATCTTGACCAACAACCTCCTTCCCTCAGTAAGAGCATTGAAGATAGGTCGTGGCTGGGTCTTCCAGCTTGACAACGACCTGAAACGCACAGCCAGGGCATCTAAGGAGTGGCTCTGTAAGAAGCAACTCAAGGTCCTGAAGTGGCCTAGCCAGTGTTCAGACCTGACCCAATAGAAAATCTTTGGAGGGAGCTGAAAGTCTGTATTGCCCAACGACAGCCCCGAAACCTGAAGGATCTGAAGAAGGTCTGTCTGGAGGAGTGGGCTAAAACCCCTGCTGCAGTTTGTGCAAACCTGGTCAAGAACTACAGGAAACGTATGATCTCTGCAATTGCAAACAAAGGTTTCTGTACCAAATATTAAGTTCTGCTTTTCTGATGTATCAAATACTTGTGTCATGCAATAAAATGCTAATTAATTACTTGCAAATCATACAATGTGATTTTCTGGATTTTTGTTTTAGATTCCGTCTCTAGCAGTTGAAGAGTGCCTATGATAAAAATGACATACCTCTACATGCTTTGTAAGTAGGAAAACCTGCAAAATCTGCAGTGTATCAAATACTTGTTCTCCCCACTGTATGTTTTTGGGTGGAGCGAACTATATCATGTTTTGCCTCAGTAGAAGCTTCTCTTTCTGGAATTACGCTTATTTTTATGGCTCGGCATTCACTGGAATCTACAAGAGAACAATTAACTTCCTAGTCCACTGTAAAAACCAACACTCATTCATACAAGCCACCAGGGATTTTACCTTGTGTGAGAAAAGTCCTGCGGTTACAAGAACCGGATGAGAGTCTGCTAGTTATTCCCTGAGTGCATATCAAAAATGAGGTCAACTACTAGGTCAAAAAATGAAGTACTTTCAGAAGCAGTTTGAATTAATGGGATTGTTTTAGCTTAATAACCAATTTTTAAACATGAGAAAAATCAAAGCCTTATTTTCCTTTGCCTTTTTATGGCAGCGATGTCTGAATACTGTAAATGATAATGGAACAGATCACAGGGGAAAGTATTGCCTGGTCTTTGTTTTTAACAGTATATAATGGAATATCGTGCTTAAAGGAAACCCCTATGTAGGAAAATGTATGCTGCCATTGCTGATCCAATAACTCGTATATTTTGAGGCATTGACTCAAAACGACAAACTTAATATGCTTAAGCTGATAACATACAAACCATTCTAATTTCTTGCGTCTTTATTGCGTCACCCATAAAACATTCATAGTGCTGGGGGGAAAAGTACCCTTGGAGTTAATAGCTGGTCAAACCTCTTTTGGCAGCAATGACCTCAAGCAAGCGCTTTCGGTAGCTCAGGATCAGACCTGCACAACGTTTTGGAGGAATTTTTGACCAATCCTCTTTACAAAACTTCAACTCAAACACATTTGTAGGATGTCTGGTGTGAACGCCTCCCTTTAGGTCATTCCACAGCATCTCTATGGAGTTGAGGTCTGCCACTCCAAAAGGCGCATTTCTTTTTCTGAAGCCAGTCGTGTTGGATTTACTTTAATGCGTAAGGTCATTGTCCTGCTGCATCACCCAACGTATGCTAAGTTTAAGTTGGCAGACAGCCACCCTCACATTATCCTGTCGGATATATTGGTAAACTTGGGAATTAATTTTCTCGATGGCAAGTGGTCCAGACCCTGAGGCAGCAAAGCAAGCCACAAATGATGATGTTCCTTGCACCATACTTCACGGTTAAGATGTTTTCATGTAGGCAATCTGTGCCCTCTTTGCACCATACATAGTGCTGGGAGTTCTTCACAAGCAATTCAAATTTTGTTTTCAAATTTTCAAATTTTGTTTTATCAGTTCACAAAACACTTCCCCTAGTAGCGTTGCATTTTACCAAGGTGCTCTTTGGCAAACTTCCAGCACGCAACAGTGTGCTTTTTTTGAGAGCACCGGCTTCCTCCGTGGTGTTCTGCCATGGACACCCTGCCTGTTCAAACACTTTTTTATATGGTAGACTCATGAACAGGGTTTTTTGCCAGTTCCAGTGATGTTTTCAAGCCGGAAAACCAAGCTGGTACTAATGGGTTCTCCTTTATCTCGCTGAGGAGTCTGTGTTGTGCCTTGGTAGTCATCTTCGCTGGGCGCCCACTTCTTGGAATAGTAGCCACAGTACTAACCTTTCTCCATTTATAGACAATCTGTTGACTGATGAATGCCTAAACACTGAGATTGCTTTATGCCCCTTTCCATCATTATGCAGATCAACAACTCTTGAACATATGTCTTCAGAGAACTCCTTTTTGCAAGGCATGGTTCACATTAGCTGATGCTTCTTATGAACAGAGGGTCTTATAGTGTTTGAGTGTCTTTTTATCAAAATAGCGCTAAACCACACCTCCAAATGCCTTTTTATTTTTTGGACTTTAGATGTGCAAACTATTGACTCCAATTAGCTTTCTTTAAAATAATTAGGCTATGGGTGCACTTTCTTTTTCTCCCAGCACAGTGAATGTTTAATGGATGTGTTCAAAAAAGACATGGGAAATCAGAATTGTTTGTGTGTTTTCAGCTTAAGCACATTGGGGTTGATTTACTAAATCTGTGTGCAGTGCAAAATCTGGTGCAGCTTTGTCAAAGCTTAAAGTGATACTAAAGTCTTGTTTTTTTTTTTTCTTTAAAAATAGCAAACATGTTATACTTACCCGCTCTGTGCAGTGGTTTTGCACAGAGCAGCCCAGATCCTCCTCTACTTAGGTTCCTGGCCGGAGTTCCTGGCCCCTCCCTGCTGCCGAGTGCCCCCACAGCAAGCAGCTTGCTGTGGGGGCACCCAAGCCGAGCTGCAGCTCTGTGTGTCCCTTCAGACACAGAGCCGCAGTTCCCCCCATCCTTTCTCTCTCCTCATTGGCTAACTGACTTTGACATTGGCTCCCGCTGCTGTGTCTCAGCCAATTAGGAGGGAGAGTCCCAGGTGGCCGAGGCACTCATGGTCATCGCTGAATAGAGAGCTCAGGTAAGCGGGGGGGCTGAGGGGGCTGCTGCACAAAGAAGTTTTTTTGTCTTAATATATAGAATGCATTAAGATAAAAAAAACTTCTGTCTTTACAACCACTTCATAGGATGTGTAAAAAAAAATATATATATATATATATAATTTTTTGTTGCGGGAGCCTGGAAAGCATTGCACAAGCGATCAGCAGATTGCTGATGCCATGCTGATCTTCTGCACACTGTCAGTGTATCGCCTTACCAGTACATCCTGTACAGTTATGCCCCGTACACGCGGTCAGAATTTCTGACCGCGTGTACGGTCAAATGTCTGATGGGAGCTTTTGGTCGGATATTCCGACCGTGTGTATGCTCCATTGGACTGTTTCTGACGGAATTTCCGACGGACTTAGATAGAGAGCAGGTTCTCTATTTTTCCGTCGAAAATTCCGACGGAGGCTTTCCCGTTGGAAAGTCAGACCGTGTGTACACGGCATTAGACTCAATTAACTACCACAGCGGGTATGGGCAGCAGGCTGCAATACTGGGAATAGGATACATGCTCCACCCTAAAATCGGGTGAAATATGTAACTTGTTCCCAAAGGTGAACTTATCCTTTTAATTGAACAAGCTAAAGTTAGAAGCTGATTGGTTACCATGCACATCTGCATCAGATTGTGTACTTTCTAGTTTTAGTATATCTACCCCATTGTGTTTGTCTATTGCTGTGACTTGGCTAAAGATCAGATCACATTTTATGGCAAAATAGAAAACCTGTTAATTCCAAAGGGGTTCACATACTTTTCTTGTCTCTGTGTAGGAAGAAAACGGAGGTTTTATGTGTGAACATTGATGTCTTCAGACAAGCCATTTAACTGTATTTAGTATAATTTATTGTTCTAGTAGTAGCATTAAGGCAATAATGGTATTTAATAATAATCTTCTGTTACAACCTATGTCAATCCTGGAACATTTACAGCTAATCTGCCGCAATGTTTCCTTCTAAGACTTGCTGCTTTTCAACTGAACAGTTTCTTTGAAATCACAGTTCAATTCTCTGCGGTTTGTGTATATTCTAGTGGATTACAGGGGTAATGAAAAATAAAGTCCTCATTAATTCAGACCATCGGAAGGTGTTTACATTATCATAATTGTTTCGACCTGCAGCTATAAATCTTAATATTCCTTCCATTGCTATCTGCACACTTGTGAGATTTCTCATGCGTTTCTGTATTGACTATGTGCAGAAGCCTTTTCAATACCTTCCTCTCCATGCAAAGGAACGAGCGAATATGCTTACAGAATACATGATCACTTCTGCAACATCCCATATGTTCACATCGTTTTCTAGGAATGCTAGTATAATAATTTTGTGAGACTAATAATAGTCTCAAGAAAATCTCTGGACAACCTAAAGCTGTGAGGCTATACAGTCTATACTGATTTTGTGTACATTTAAAGAGGAAGTAAACATCCATCACTAAATTGTACCTATAGGTAAGCCAATAATAAGGCACCGTTTAGGAGATATTTACTGCCCGCGCCGTTCCTTCAGAGCCCAGTTCCGTGACCGGCAGCTCTGGCCAGTCACAGAGCCGGAATCCGCAAACCCAGAAGCAAGACGGGTGAAGATGGAAGCAGCCTCCAGCAATGACATTGCATCACTGGAAGGCTTTGTTTCAGGAAAGTTTCACATAATGCGCTATTATGCAGTACATACTAGCACATTATGCCTTTACATTGCACACGAGACGCCAATGCAAACTCTGCTGAACGCATGTTTTTAAAAAGCAGAAACCTGCGTTTAAAAAAGCAAGTTTTACCGCATTTGCGTCTATAAGCGTTTGTAAAGATAACATCATATACACCCTCCCCAAGCTCAGAAAGCATATATTAACTATTTCTGCCATTTTGATCAGAGTGAGCAGCAGCAGCAGCAGCAGCAGAGAGAGCAGTTGTACACTTGCATTTGCCTCTCTTTCTGTGGTTTGTTTTGTTGGAAATGGATCCCATATTGAATATATGTCAGGAAATGCTCCTGATGTTGCTCTTGATGAGGCAGCAACATCGTCGCAAGTTGCGTGAGAGGTCCAGAGTCAGAGCTCGTCGATATTGGACCCATCCGTTGATGGCACAGCGAATGTCCGTTGGATATTTCGCAAACATGGTGGGGGGTTGGGGCTGACTAGACATTGGTATGCAGGTTTTTTTTTTGTGAAAAAGACATTGCTATGCTTTGGTCAGACTAGGTGGAGTCACTGATTGCATTAGAAATTGGATGAAGGGTTGGGGCAAAGAAGTGGAGGCATTCCTCATTGTCTAACATACCTAAAAAAAAATTGAGTTTTTTATGGCATTGCATCAGTGAATATATATGCTCTATGAACTATCTAAAGTAATTACGACATTTTAAACCAATTTTTTTAGTATTTTTTATGGTTTACCATCATATTTTCTGAGTTTTCTGGTCCAAAAAATTGTGTTCCTTTTTAAAAACGCTTATAAACGCAAACGCGGGTGCCACGTTTAGCCGCGTTTTGCATCTGAAACGTGGAAAAGCAAAGTGTCTGAACCCATTTTTTTGCTTTTGGAAAAACGAGGTTAAACGCAACTGCATAAAAACGGGAAAAAAAAAACGAGACTGTGTACATGGAGACATAGGATAACATTGCATGCATTCAGGGGCAGTTGAAAAAAGTGTCCAACTGCCTCTGAAAGCGCATTTAACAGCGTCTCGTGTGCATGGGGCCTAAAAGTGAGTTACTGCGTTTACACGCATTTACAAGCCGTTACAAGCATTTGGCGTTTCAAATGTCTCTGAACATCCGTCCTGAACGCATTTTTTTGCTTTACAAAAAAGGCTTCTAAACTCCACTGCCTAGAAACTACTATAAACGACCCTGTCTACACGTACTGATAAAATAACATAGAGAAGAGTTCAGGGGCAGCTGAAAAAAAACGCCCAGTGGCTCCTAAATGTTTACCAGCAGCAGTGTACATGAGGCCTGACACATTGACATACACTGGATATAAAAAGTCTACACACCCCTGTTAAAATGTCAGGTTTCTGTGATGTAAAAAAATTAGACAAAGATAAATCATTTCAGAACTTTTTCCACATTTAATGTAACTTATAAACCGTACAACTCAATTGAACAACAAACTGAAAGAGAAGTAAAAATAAAATAATATGGTTGCATAAGTGTGCACACCCTTAAAAGAATACTTTGTTGAAGCACCTTTTGATTTTATTACAGCGCTCAGTCTTTTTGGTTATGAGTCTATCAGCATGGCACATCTTGATTTGGCAATATTTGCCCACTCTTCTTTGCTAAAACACTCCAAATCTGTCAGATTGTGAGGGCATCTCCTCTGCACAGCCCTCTTGAGATCACCCCACAGATTTTCAATCGGATTCAGGTCTGGACTCTGGCTGAGCCATTCCAAAACTTTTGATGAAGCCATTCCTTTGTTGATTTGGATGTATGCTTTGGGTTGTTGTCATGCTGAAAGATGAAGTTCCTCTTCATATTCTGCTTTCCAGCAGAAGCCTGAAGGTTTTGTGCCAATATTGACTGGTATTTGGAACTGCTCATAATTCCCTCTACCTTGACTAAGGCCCCTAAGGTGCTCTAGCTGAAGAAAAACAGCCCCAAAGCATGATGCTGCCACCACCATGCTTCACCATGGCTAGGGTGTTCTTTTGGTGATGTGCAGTGTTGTTTTTGCGCCAAACATAACTTTTGGAATCATGGCCAAAAAGTTCAACCTTGGTTTCATCAGACCATAACACCATTTTCCCACATGCTTTGGGAGACTTCAGATGGGTTTTTGGAAAATGTAGCCGGGCTTGGATGTTTTTCTTGGTAAGAAAAGGCTTCTGTATTGCCACTCTACCCCACAGCCCAGACATATGAAGAATACGGGAGATTGTTGTCACACGTACCACACAGCCAGTACTTGCCAGATATTCCTGCAGCTCCTTTTAATGTTGCTGTAGGCCTCTTGGCAGCCTACCTGATCAGTTTTCTTCTCGTCTTTTCGTCAATTTTGGCGGAATGTCACTGTTGTGCTTTATTTTCTCCACTTATTGATGACTGTCTTTACTGTGTTCCAGTTTTTACTTCCCCCCCATAAAAGATTTCAGTTTGTTCAATTGAGTTGTACAGTTTATAGGTCACATTAAAGGTGGAAAAAGTTCTGAAATTATTTAACTTTGTCTCATTTTTTTTACATCACAGAAACCTGACATCTTATGGGGTGACTTTGATACCCCAGTGTTTTCACAATGTAGGAAGGACGCCATCATTGATTGCAATGCTTATGAACACGTGCACTGCATTTTTACAGGTGCCACATGGTGGTAAGCTCTCTAAGTGATTGGTTCATGTGTCCATCAATGGACTGTATTTAGCTTTACATAGCAATGTTTCAGGTTACTTCTGATAACTGCTAGGAAGGAGGTTGATACCTCTAAGTGAATTATATGTCAGTCTAACTCCACCCAAAATGTAATGTAGTTGTGTGCAGTAAGGCAGGGTTTGATGTTCTGCTAGATTTTTCTTACTGTTTTTAACCTTGGTGGGGTGATCTCGCCCTGCTCGGGCATGGCAATGACAACCAGGGCTCTTCTGTGAGCTCAACAGCTGTGTCCTCTCTCGAGTGCATTCTACATTATATTCTTATAGAGTAACTTCTAAAGAACCCTAAAGTATAACTAAAGGCAAATCATTTTTTGTTTTGCATAGAGTGGAGATAGATTAGAACAATTGTCTGTTTTTATTGCTGTCTGCGTCCCTATTATGGAGATTCTATTTTTCCTGCTTACCCCAATCATTGAAAGTGAAAGTAAAAGAAAATCCCAAATTTGGATTGTCCCCAGAAAAGGAATAGAGGGGAAATCTTCCAATGGGGACACTAGTTCTAGTGATCTAGGGGTCCCCAAAGGGATTCCCTTAATGTGCAGGGATTTCTTCTCACTTCCTGTTTTTCTATGGGACAGGATGTGAAGATAAATCTTCCCAATGGGCCAAAGATGGCAAAAATAAACCTTACAGAGCATATAACCCTCCCTTACTCTATTAAAAAAAAAAAAACCTTTTCGGCTTTAATAATACTTTAAAAGACTCCAGTCGTCTTAAGCATAGGTGTGAATTTGAATAGGAATAAAAACGTTGCTAATACATAGCATAATAAACAAACAATACAAGCAGCAATTCTCCTGCGAGATATAAACACAGTCCCAATATAATATAACTTTTCAGAGTTTCGCTCATTTTTTTAAAATAAATGTCCTCTAGTGATGTAATAATCAGTCCTGGTGAGTATCACCGCCATCCACCACCTTGAAAAATGAATCCGTGCATCAACACCACCACCGGAGGCTGAAAGATTCACTTACCAGCTCTCATGGACCTCTCACCACAAGAAGTCATTAGCACCTGTGGCTCTATACCCAGCCAGGGCCTTTCATGACTTCTGAGGGTTTTTACACATTGGCATATCGATCTTACATTCTGGCTTCTGATCACAGCTTCTGGGCAGGGGAGACACTGGCCTTTCAACAAGATCCTGGGATTGGTCAGGATGCTCCAACACTTTTGTTGCTCTAAAGAAATAACTGTTTGCTATCTGAATCTGAACGGGAGGGTCTGGTGAGGTGTGAATTGCTCTATCCAAAAATGGGAAGAAAAGTTTGCTTATACTTTTACTTTAATACTGTATAGCTGGTGTCAAATACTTACCAGTACACTCTTCGTAGGTCTTTAAGCACATATACACCAAAGACATTAATCAGGAGAGACTAGGGATTGGTGGGTGATCTCCCTGGTTAGATGCACTTTGCTCTTCACTTGTGGGATTTGGGAAAAATAAATGTACTGGGAGATCTTTTAAATCCTTAAACTTTGGCACACTATTTTGAGTTTACCCATTTTTCATCAGGCTCCATCAGCCAGGTCTTCAGCCAACCTAAAGTAAAAATTGACTTTAGGTCTGCCTGCCCAGGATGTTGCCTAAGAAAGGAAAATTAAGGTTTAAAATACCTGCCTATAAGATGGTAAGTGTTCCTTCTGACTATGACTAGGTGAGGCCTGTCCTTGTCAGAGACATTGATGGAATTTGTCCATCTTCCTCTGCCTGTCCTTGGCTGAAAGACAGAAATGGCACTGGTAAGCACAAGTCTGAACTGGAGGATTTCTTACCAGGTGGTTGGCCAGTATTTTGCTGCCTCCATTCCTCTTTCTAGGCTCCTTGGGAGATGGGACTAAAGTTGCGTTTTTGAATTGGGGTCAGCTGTAAGGGTCTTTATGTATTCCGTAAACTTTCCCAAGCATTTTACTTTTTAGCTAAATAGATGTGCAGTAATGGGACTGTTCATACCTCAGTATTTGTGCTGCAGAATGTGGTCAGACTCTTGCATGCAATAGTTTTAGGGTGATTTGTGTGGGATACATGATAGGCATCCTCCTAGGACACCTTACCACTGCTTTGCAGTTTGAAAATCATTGGCCTTTTTCATCTAAGATTTTCTCCCAAAACGAAATGGACCATTTTATTACTGTTAGCATGCCAAATTACCAGACCTGCAGCACCCTTTACAGCCATCAATGGATTTAATTTATATCACATTTTAGCATATATTTAACATCTCCTTAAAATGTTACATTGTGATATATCAGTTGTTTTTACTATAGCAGTCGTTTGCACGGAGGCAGTTGCTGCTGTAAGCAGTGCAGCTTCTAATCGTTCATGGAGATTAGATTACTGAGTCAGCAGATGTGCCCAAATCCATGAACCATCTTGTATCCCCCGGTCACACCATGGCGACTGGCAGCCAGCATAAAGAGCAGTGCTGTTTTCCCTCCGGCTACATATCGGTGGAGGATGTTGCTTAGTAACCACAATCATGTGAGCCACTGGTAGGTGAACATTGAATTGCACCTCCCTACTGACTACAGAAACATGTACACGTCCATTCTGTCTTTACACATACTGAAAATATTGCTTATAGCAAGGATGATCAACACATAATAATGTGTATATTGAGTTATTTTTATTGATTATTTATCCTGGTCACTGCTGCATATTCACAGCACTATAGATGACCGAAGACTGATGAGTATTTTTACGTTTTTTCATCTCTACTAATAAACTAATATTCACTTTGGGGTTAACAGACCTTATGTAGTTATGCCTCTATAGTATACAGTGGGTATAGAAAATAATCACCCCTTTTTAAAATCACATTTTGTTGCTTTGCAGCCTGAAATTAAAGTGTTACTAAACCCAGAACCTGCATTCACTATATCTGGTCTCCCAGAGTACACAGAACACGGTAATGCAATTATTTTAGTAAATTTAAACTGCTAAATAAATAATATATCAGTATATAGCAGTCTTGTGACTTGTATCAGTTCCTAGTAAAGCTTGTAGGAGGAGTTTTAATTCTTCCCTGACCCTCTGTCTGGACAGTGCTGATTGGCCCTGTGCTGATCACATGCACTCTCCCAAGAAAAAAGAAAAACTCTCTAGCAATACACACCAAACTGAGCATATGCAGCCTGACTCCATAGACTCAGTGTTATCAGGAAATAATAAGGGGACAGTGGTGGAAGAAGAGAATCAGAGAGACAGGATTACACAGCCTTTATACACAATGCAGAGGATTAACCCCTGAGATGCCACAGGGAGTATAACAAACATGCTTTACTGCATTGACAGACTGATTTTACTGTTGTGGGTTTAGTAACACTTTAAAGGCCCGTACACACAACAAGCTTTCTGATGATTTTCGGATGGTTAGTACGGTACTTTTGACAGCCGTTTTTGCTTTTTCATCAGAAAAAAAGCTTGATTATAAAAATATAACATTTTTGTCGGATGTGAACTTGAGGTCCAATTTTTGTATTCTTTTGTTTCCGCTGCTCAGAAACGAAAGAATACATACAAAACTATTCAACACATTATAACACATCTGACGTTGTGTTCTGTCGTATGAAAATTTTCGTATTGTGAGTAACCTCTAAACTTTCGACATGAGACTACCATGGTCCAAAAACGGACGTTCAATCGTCAAAAAAATCTAAGGGTGTATATGAGGCTTTAGACAAACAGTTGTTTTATCTAGCTGTATTTACTCAGTGCAACTTATAAAATCCAAGTGAAAGATATAACATCAACATGTCCGAAAAAAAAAATTCAAAAACAGAATCACTGAGTTGGAAAAAGCATCAATCCCCATATGTCAGTATTTTGTTAAACCACCTTTTGCTTTAATTATAGCCTTCAGTCTGTTTAGATATGTCTCTACTAACTTTGCACATCTAGACTTTGCAATATTGGCCCACTCTTCTTTGCAGAACTGCTCAAGTTCAGTTAAATTTGATGGTGACCATTTGTGGACTGCAGTCTTCAAGTCATTCCACAGATTTTCAATTTGGTTTAGGTCTGGGCTTTGACTAAGCCATGCAAGGACATTCACCCTTTACTCTTCCAACCACTGTGTGGTCATTTTTGGGCCATTGACAACTTTCTGGCAGAGGGCAGCAGATTTTCCTCAAGAATTTTATGTCATTTTTCCCCATCCATTTTCTTCTGTCTTGACAAGTGCTCCAGTCCCTCCTGCAGAGAAACATCCCGTAACAGGATATTACCACCTCCATGATTTACTGTAGGATCAGTGTTATTTGCATGGTGAGCTGTATTGGATTTCCACCAGAAACATAATTTGGTGTCTCATCTGACCATAACACCTTTTTGCATGTGGCCTCATAAACTTGAAGGTGGTCAGATGAGACTAAAATTGGTTAAGTCAGTCTTTCTCAACTCCAGTCCTCAAGGCACCCCAACAGGTCATGTTGGGGTGCCTTGAAGACTGCTCCTAAAGGAGGAGAAAAAGAAAAATCTAAAGGGGTTATAAACCTTCCTTGCTCTATCCAAAAAATTTAAAAAAATTCCTGTAGTTCTACTTTCTTGCATTCCTGGCATTTTAGGTAAAAAATGTTTAAACATCAATATCCCCCTCGCCCCCTTTTACCTAACTGAGCCATCATTCGATCCAGCAATGTGCACATCTGCAGCTCTTCTCTCCCATCACTTCGGTGTCTGACTTGCTTTTTTGAGACCAATCAAAGGCAGTGACGAGGGAGCGGAGGACAGGGCTGGAGCAAACCAGCGTAAGTGTCCCCTTTGTGGCTTTCTATGGAGGCTCTCGCTGGAGAAGACGAGCCAGGATCACCGGCAGGGGACCCGAGACAAGGAGACAAGGCCCACTTTATGCAATTCAATTGCACAGAGCAGATGAGCATAAACCTGTTTGTCATTTTTTCTTTCTTAAATAACAATCACTTTAACATTCCCAGAACAAGTCAGGGAAGACATGCATTTGACTTCACCTGGATCATGGATAGTTTATATAAGTCATGGATCATGGATAATTTATATAAATAAAAATGAAGGGGGGGGGGGGGTCTTGCAAATATTTGGAGCTATGGCAGCCATAGTTTGCATAATGGTCTTCTCCAAATTAACAAATCACATGAGACATTTGAATAAAACCTACCTTGTTCTTATGTGATGAAAAAAAGTATCTGAAGCCTAGGCAGCCTTGTTGACAGTCATCATTGATTAGCAGTGAGCAGTGTGAGTGTTTCATGTCATAGTCATTAGAGACTGCAGAGAGCCTATAGTTTTCTGTCTGACTGATGCTGTCAGGTTGACTGGCAGTGAGGAGCAGGGATCAGGAGGGCTCAACAAGTAAGGAGAGTCTGAAATGAAAAGAGCAGAAATGCATTTCCAAAAACTTAAATACACACCAGTGAAATTATGTACATTAAAGCGTAACTCCCCTTTTGTTGAGAAACAACATCCCCCCGGGGTGATCTATGTACATTGCAAGGATTTTAACAAATGCTGTTGCAGATTCCTACCTTTTGTTGTTCGGAAGAAATCCCTGTTTGTTCCTCTGTGTCCCTGTGCCAAGTGAGTCTAATGGGAGTGGTTTCTTAATTATCAATCAGCTGCTGCATAGAATACATGAAGGTAAAAAACCTTGAATGTTGAGAACCACTTTAAGGACACTGTGCAGCCCGGCTGCCTGCCAAACAATGATGTCATTGAAGCTGCCAAAAAAAAAGTTGGGTCCCTCCAAATTCTATACTAGATAAAGAGCCTCTTTCCCACATACCTGGCCTAGTGGTTGTTAATCATGATTGATGTGGACCTACACCTCTGGAAGAAGTGCTCGATTTAACCCTTTGATGTATGTCGTACATTTAACCCCACTGATGTATGTCGTACATTGGCAGTGGTACTTTTTACACAAGCAGACTATCAGATGGAAGAAAGCAAGCGTCTGTACAGCCACCCTGCCCTTACATATTCACCTAGGTGGATGTAGCTTTGGTCTGATGTTGCACCTGTCCCCCACCACCTCTACACCAAGAACCGAGCGATCAAATACCGCTGATTGCTCAGTCCTAAGTGAGCAGAGAGTGGTGACCAGGGCCAAGCCAGGACGGGGGGGGGGGGGGTTAGGAGGGGCGACTGCCCTGGGCGCAATGGTTTATTGCAGGGATGGGGCCCTGTGCCAGATGCTTCTGCTACAAGGCTGACCGGAGTAAGGATAGCAACATCACTGCTAATCCTAGCCCTAAGGGAAGTGGGGGGGGGGGGGGGGCAGTTTGGTATCTTTGCCCTGGGTGCTGGATGACCTTGTCCTGGCAGTGGTGGTGACTGTTAGTCACCGGCTCTCTCCTCTGCCCCTTCCAGCGCTCACTGGAGCTGTGCTGCTCACTGAGAGGCTGAGCCAGCTGCTGGTCATGGATTTCGGTAAATCCTGACATTAAAGTTGGGATCTCTCCAGAGCCTGGACCAGCTGAGTGATATCAGTCGAGTGATGGCTTTAGCCCTGTAAGCTATGGCCCTACTTCTCCTCCTTTTAAATGTATTCTTGTAGAAGCAATATTGTTGCATTTGTACTAGGTATTTTATTACTGCTTCTCTTTGATTGCTGGGAACATTTTTGTATGGGTTTATACGTGAATGGATAGTGCTGTACGGTTATAAGACTGCTCATGTTGTACTTTATAATGTTCCTCAAGGGAAATAATGTGATGTTGGTGATCAAGTATTCTGCTGTGTTTGAAGCCTTGTGCTGGGTCTCTGGTTAATGCTTTCGCTATGAGAATAGTTTGTGTAATCTGCAAAGCCTTTCTGTAACCATGTAATGTGTTCTTTTCCACAGAACTTTCTGATGCCAAGCAATTTAGTGATAAAGTGAAGAATTACACCACGTTACTGCTGGAGGATGAAAATGGAATTATTTTTGTGGGAGCGAGAGGAGCCATCTTTTCTCTGAATGCCACAGACATTTCTCACAGATCCCGCAGAACTGTAAGTTTAGATAGTCTTCTGTCTAATTTTGGTGGCTTAGTGGGTAGTATTATGAGCACACAGCAGTGCGCCAGGACCATTGCTTCTGGTGTGCGCAGGCTTAAAGTTGGAGGAACACACACAAGTATGGAGAAGGATAAGCAGAAGCTGCGACCTGTAATGCACTGCCCGTCTCTCTGGGCAAACCGGCTGTGTAAGGGAGCCCTTAGGTGATAGTTTTTTTTTTTTTTTTCCGTTTAATCAGCAGGTTGCATGAAAAAGAAAAATGGCTTGATTCCCCCATCCACACAATCCCCTCTATCAGAATATAATGATCAGCGTTGCTGGCTACAGCCTGCAATAGCTATCAGAAAATTTGACAGAATGGTTAAACAAAAGTTAATAAGTAGATCGATTTGCCTGCAGCGGCCACCCTGCTGAACCAGACAAATTTCAGTCCATGTATGGATGGCTTAAAGTGGTTGTAAACATCAGACATGAAATATGAACAAAGCATGACCCTCTATAGTGCGTCTCAATCCAGAGCACTAAGTGTCATTTCTCTCTGCTACTTCATTCCTCTATCTGCATGAACCATTTCTGACAAGTTTTTCTGACACTAAGAGAAAAATGGTGACAGGGAAGGGGGATCCAGCTGATTGACAGCCTGAGCTCTTGTCCTGTGTGCTGTGTGAAGGAGGGTGTGTCCTTTCCTCCAATCAGCTCTCAGAGCTCTCCTTACTGAGCTTTGCGGTGTGTAATTTCAGCTCTCCACCCCCTGTTTTCTGTCAGCTTAGACAACCTTTAAAGTTTCTGCACTTTGAACTGATGTAGAGAAGTGAAGGCAACAGATAAACCAGTATGAAGTATGTAGGAGGATTTGTTTAATCTTTGTAAGGCCAGTGATTTCATGGGGTATATGTAAGGGTTTACATCCACTTTAAGGCAAAATAAGTATGTGTACTATTGAAGAGGAGTACCAAGGCAGGGTTTGTTTTTTAATTAAACAGTACACTTACACTTTAACCTCTTAATGACCACGCCTCCCGACTCTTTAGGAGGTTTATGATTGCAGAGGGGCTGGGCTTAGGAGCCCGTGACGTTTTTGAAAAATTACTTTTTTTCATATCCAAAAAAAAAAAAATGTAAAATCTATCACTAATTTAGGCCAAAATGTATTCTGCTTTGTTTTTGCTAAAAAAAATCCCAATAAGTTTATATTAATTTATTTGCGTAAAAGTTTTAGTGCCTACAAACTATGGCATACTGGAAATTATTATTATTTTTTTAAATACTATTCATGGCAGCGATCATCGACTTATATTGGGACAGCGATAGTGCGGCAGGCACTCTGACACTGGGGGGAACTGACTAACTGCAACTGACATCACCAGTGACATTAATATCGTGATCAGTGATAATACTATACACTGTGACTGTACTAATGACACTGGCTGGGAAGGGGTTAACATCTAGGGCGATCAAAGGGCTAATAAGGCTTACCTGTAGGTATAATGAATATCTCCTAAACCTGCACGGTTTAGGAGATATTCACCCTTCGTCCCGGAACTTCAGAGCTCCTTGCCGGAATGGAGGGCTCCCGCCCACATGTGCGGGAGTGACTTCATCACGGCTCCAGCCACACACATCGCTGGAGCCCTCAAACCTGGACACCGGGGAACATGTCAGGCCCCTCAGTGGTGACCGAGCTCTGCTGCGGGGGCTTCATTCTAAGGTAAATATTTCATAAAGTATTTCATAATGTGCTAGTATGCGATGCATACTAGCACTGTATGCTATTGTCTTGCAGGTTTTTTTTTTTTTTAACCGCTTTAACGCCAATGAAAACGTACAGTGGGGAAAATTAATTATTTGATACCCTGCATATTTTGTAAGTTTGCCCACTTATAAAGAAATGAAGGGTCTATAATTTTTATCATAGGTATATTTGAAATGATGGAGACAGAATATCAACAAAAAATCCAGACAAAACGCATGATACAAATGTTTATAATTTGAGTTGCAGTAAAGTGAGTAAAATAGGTATTTGATTCCCAAGCAAAGCTTAGTACTTGGTGGAGAAACATTTTTTGGCAAGCACAGAGGTAAGACGTTTCTTGTAGTTAGTGACCAGGTTTGCACACATCTCATCTCGGGAGAGATTTTGGACCACTCTTCTTTACAGATCTTCTCTAAATCCTTAAGGTTTCTTGGCTGTCGCTTGACAACTCGAAGTTTCAGCTCCCTCCATAAACTTTCTATAGGTTGAAGTGAAGGTCTGGAGACCTTTAATGACCTTTTAATGTGCTTCTGCTTGAGTCACTCCTTTGTTGCCTTGGTGGTATGTTTTGGGTCATCGTCATGCTAGGAGACCCATCCATCATCCATGACCCATCTTCAGTTTTCTGGCTGAGGGAAGAAGGTTCTCATCCAAGAGTTTACAATATATGGCCCTGTCCATTGACCCCTCAATGTGTCAAAGTTTGCCTGTACCTTTTAGCAGAGAAACAGCCCCAAAGCATAATGTTACCACCTCCGTACTTGACTGTAGGGATGGTGTTCTTCGGGTCATAGTCAACATTTTTCTTCCTCCAAACACGGGGAGTCAAATTAATGACAAAGAGCTAAATTTTGGTCTCATCTGACCACAGCAATTTCTCACAATTCTTCTCTGAATCATTTAGATGTTCATTGACAAACTTCAGATGGGCATGTACCTTCTTGAGGAGAGGGACCTTGCGGGCGCTGCAGAATTTCAATTCATGGCGACATATTGTGTTACCAATGGTTTGTTTGGTGACTGTGGTTTCAACTGCCTTGAGATCATTCACAAAGCTTCTCCCATGTAGTTCTGGGCTGATCGCTCATATTTCTCATGACCATCCTTACCCCACGAGGCAAAATCTTGCATGGAGTTCCAGACCGAGGGCGATTGATAGTTATTTTGTATTTCTTCCATTTGCGAATAATTGCTCCAACAGTTGTCTCCTTCTCACCAAGCTTCTTGCTGATGGTTTTATAGCCCATTCCAGCCTTGTGCAGGTCTACAATCTTGTCCCTGATGTCTTTTGACAGCTCTTTCGTCTTTCCCATGATGAATGGAATGGTTTGAATGGAAGAAAGATTGTTATTGTCGTTCGGAGCAACTTTTTAAATTGACAGGACTAATCCGTGTACCACATACTGTAGCCAGTCTGTGGGAGCCAGAATTGTTGTTGGTTGGTAGGGAATTAAATACCTATTTTACTCACCGAACTGCAACTCAATTTTTAACATTTGTATCATGCGTTTTTTGGTTGAGATTCTGTCTGTATCATTTAAAATACACCTATAACAACAATCCTAGACCCTTCATTTCTTTGTAAGTGGGCAAACTTACAAAATCTACAGGGGATCAATTAAATATTTTCCCCACTGAATGTGAACAGGATGCTTTACCATGCATCACTATGTGTTTGTTTTTGGTTGGTGTAATGCCAAATTGAACTTTCGGTTTAAAGTGATTCTAAAGGTTTGTTTTTTAATTTGATTAAATAACAAACATGTCATACTTACCTCCACTATGCAACTAGTTTTGCACAGAGTGGCCCGAACATTCTCTTCTGGGGTCCCTCGGTGGCTCTCGCATTAGATAACCCCCTAGGAGAAGCGATCTCCGGGGGGGGGGGGTTACCTTGCGGGCACGCCCCTAAGTCCAGCATCTGCGTCCATCGACTCGAATGCCGGACTCGGCCCCCGCCCCCAGGGCCTGCGTCATTGGATTTGATTGACAGCAGTGGGAGCCAATGACTACGCTGATATCAATCTATCCAATCAAGAGCCAAGAACCCTGGGCAGAGGAAGAGCGCGTCTCCGGCGTGTAAAATTCCAGGGCTCAGGTAAGTAAAATGGGGTGGCTGGGGGGCAGTCACTGCCAGGTGTTTTTTCACCTTAATGCATAGGATGTATTAAGGTGAAAAAACATGAGGGTTTACAACCACTTTAAGTTAGTCCAACAGATTCCCAGGTGCATCAAATGTGTATTTTTTTTATTTTTTTTATCAGCCACAGATGGTAGAAAAGCCTGTTTCTTGCCAGTATGCTGCAGACGGGGAATCGGAGATCTGTTTGAAGAGGTTCAACCCCCCCTGCCTACTGAGTCAGATCCAGAATACTCCAATCAGCAGGGAATATGAACGTTGCCCATTGCAGAACTCAGTAGGGCACAGTAGGTAGGGTACTCAGTAGGGCGCTGAGACCCCTGCTTCTACATAGATTACAAGGATCCCACTCTGCAGCTGTTGGCAGGGGAAAGGCATTTCTGAATGTGGCTCCTTTAGAAAAAAACAAATGAACTGTAAATCATTGTTTTACAATGCCAAGGTCTAAATAAGCCTTTAGGGTATGCTGGGTAACTTGGTAAAAACAAGTAACAGGGTGTAGGCAAAAGGAGGGCCCTCAGTGACAGTTCCTGGTGGCTAGAAAAGCCACTTGTTTACTTTTTAAATTAAAAAAAAGAGAAAGATAGGCGTAGTAGCGCAGCATGCGTTTTTTAAATGACTAGAAGCCTTAAGCAGGTTGTCAGTCACCAGCACAAATAGTGGTATCAGCAAGATATTTGATGTTTGACAACAGTATGACATATTTGATCCTTGACCTCAGCATGTTGGTGACTAAGCGGTTGATCTGCAGACACTCCTTGTGTCCTCAGGGCAGACGGTTCTGGATTTTCTGTGCCAAGTCACACAGCATGTCAGGTGACTCATGCCACTGCAGTTGGGCTGCTCTTGCACTTTTCATCTGTGTACAGAGAGCTCTTCAGTGTGAACTTGTGTGTTCTTGAAGTCATTTACTACAAGACAATATTTTACCATATAACAAACTGTTTACAGTGTGACTCAGCATGGACTAGTAAATCGTTTATGGATACCAGGAAATGTCGTAAAGCTGTGCGAAACAAAGGGACAAGCTTGTTACACTTTCCAGATTGCAAAGAGACATTATTTTAGCTTTCTTTTAGCAAGTATTTTTTGTTCAACCGCTTTTTGTATTGCTTTTTAATTTGCTATGTGTGCATATAGTGTGCAGCTCTAAAAGGGAAATTATAATATTGTTTTGGGGTCATGTAATTTTGTGGCTTTCTTTTACTGTGTAGTTTGTGGGGAGGTGGAACAGTTGCAGAAACAGGACTGTATTGAAGTTAAAGTTCAATAAAGCACAACTACCCGGTGGGAAGTCAACCCGACCGCGTGCACTCATGCCATCTTGTAGCGAAGAGTATAGCAGTAGGTCTCTGGTGTGCCAAATGTGTCGGCCTTGAGGGGCTAAATGCAGCATGGCCAGTCCATGCCCATATGGTAGAGGCTTCCAGGAAAGGATGGGGTGTCCCTGCTCTTTCCCTACTCACCCGTAACCTCTCCCCGCCGCTGATTTGAGGTAGTGCCCCTTTTATTGCTTTTTTTTTTTTTGTGATTGGTTGAACCCAGGATACCCACCCCCTCTACCCAACCTGGTAAATAGAGCTCGTCTCTCTATGATTTTCAATGGTTTGAGAAAGGATAAGGAAAAGGAGTTCCGAAACACGTTACCATAGCAACCATCCTGCCCTGTGTTCCACAGCGGCTCTCCTCACTTCCTGGAACATTGGTCTTGGTTTCCTCACGGACTATACGCCTTTTGCTATCACGAGTGGCTCTTTCAGTGGATGGCTTCCATCCAATGTATCATGGCTGCAGATAAGCTCTTTGGTTTTTATATTTTTGTAAGTTTGCTTTTAAATTGTAATAAACCCATTGATGCTGCACTTAGCTGGCACCACCTTGTATTCCTTTATGTACACAACTTTTGGCAGGGGGTTCACACCTTCCAAATGAAGATTTCTGAAGGGACAAACGTCAAAATTCTGCTCGTACATGAACAAAACTAATGATTTCCGTTTACTGTGTCCTGTTTTAATATGAGAAAAATCAGATATAAAAGACTGCGCATGACTGGAAACAATATACACCAATTTAATCTATGCACAATGGGGGTCATTTACTAAAGGCAAATCCACTTTGCACTACAAGTGCAAAGTGCACATGAAATTGCACTGAAAGTGCACTTGGAAGAGCAGTCGCTGTAAATTTGAGCAGGACATGCAAGGAAAATAAAAAACAGCATTTTAGCTGGCACGTGATTGGATGATACAATCAGCAGAGCTTCCCCTCATTTCAGATCTGCCCCTCAGATTTACAGCGACTGAACTTCCAAGTGCTCTTTCAGTGCAATTTCAAGTGCACTTTCTCATTAGTACATAGTGCAAAGTGGATTTGCCTTTAAAAAAATAACCCCCAATGTTCCTACATCAAAACAAAAAATGCCTTTTGTGCTACTCCGGTTCGACCAGTTGCAATCAGTCAAGTAAAAAACGGACGATTGCTCGTCAATTTTTTTTTATAGTATGTACCCTACTTTAGGTTTTTCTTCAGCTCTGTGTCCTCTTGTCTTGATTATGCCCTCTCATTTATTCTCCTGGTGTCACAGAAACAAAGCGAGAAGAAGAAAGTTTCCTAATAGGGACACAGCAATAAAAACATGGGATTCGGACAGCTAGGCCCCATTCTTTTTTTATTTTTTTATTTATGTGCTTTGCGTTCGTGCACGCACATTCCACTTTGAATGCGCTGCCATTGCATCTAAACTGACAAAAAAAAGAACATGCTGCATTTTTGCATTGTGGTGCACTGCAGCGCTTGTAATTGTAAATGGGCCCTTATAGCAAAACGCAAAAAATCTGCAAGCTGGCAGGCTTTTTATTGCTGAAGACATACCATGCCATAGTGAAAGTGATAGGAAATATAAACCTGAAAGCTGAGTGGCCAGGTGGTGATGCACCATTGGTTGCTAGGAAGCCAGCAGCCGCTGGCATCCTAACAACCAGCCTGAGCAGGAAGTTGCGACTTTTACCCGTGTTAGCAATACTGCTGCTAAATGTATAATTTCCTGCTTCAGTTAGAGAACACCCCATTTAGTTAGAGAACACCCCATTTAGTTCACTCGGTCCCACGCAAAGTTCAGACCAAAATCTACTTTTGGCCACATCTAAAACTCATACCTAGTCATCTCATGTGCACTGGAGCAGAGCCTGGCTAGCTGCTAGATCTGTCCCTGCTGTGGTTGGTTTTACAGGTCTCTGAAACAAGTTTAGGAAGTTAAACTACGGTAGTAATAACATGTATTGGTAAATTAAAGGGATTACAAACATGTTGTTTAAATCCAAGTATTACATCTCATTAGTACATAGAACAGATTATTATATACACTATTCCACCTAAAGAAACAGATGTGATGTGCTATATACTCAGTTATATTTTGTATTTGAATTGGTTATTAGTTTGTTAACCTATGAGCTAGTGGCTAACCACAAACTAATTGCGCATTTTTGTTTCTATTTTTTTATTTCTCTTAGATCAATTGGGAGGTCACTGCTGAAGAGACTAAAACATGTCACAGCAAAGGAAAAAATATTCAGGTATTTCTCCTCTCTTTTTTTGTGTGGTGAGTGTTTGTATTTAGTTTGAGGATAAAATGAACCTAAGAGCACACCAAGTGCTGCAGATGTAAAGTCTGTAGTTGCCAATGTCAGGACTGTGCTTTGCGTGCCAAGCCTGCAGGTGTCTGCCGTTTTTTATTTTCACAAGGTTCCTTATCTGTTCGAATTTGTGTGTTTCTTCCAATTCACTACTTGGTTATCTTATTTTAAACCAAATTAACCACTTCAGCCCCGGACCATTTGGCAGCCAAAGGACCAGAGGTCTTTTTTCAATTTCGCACTGCACTACTTTAACTGGTAATTGCGCGGTCATGCAATTTTGTAACCAAACGAAATTTGCGTCCTTTTCTTCCCACAAATAGAGCTTTCTTTTGATGGTATTTGATTGCCTCTGTGATTTTTATTTTTTGCGATATAAACGGAAAAAAGAGCGAAAATTTTGAAAAAAAGAGATTTTCTACTTTTTGTTATAAAAAAAATCTAATAAACTCAATTTTAGTCAAACATTTGGGCCAAAATGTATTCAGCCACATGTCTTTAGTAAAAAAAATGCCAATAAGCGTATATTTATTGGTTTGCGCAAAAGTTATAGCGTCTACAAACTAGAGTACATTTTCTGGAATTTACACCGCTTTTAATTTATGACTGCCTATTTCATTTCTTGAGGTGCTAAAATGGCAGAGAAGTACAAAACCCCCCCAAATGACCCCATTTTGGAAAGTAGACACCCCAAGCTATTTGCTGAGAGGCATGTTGAGCCCATTGAATATTTTTTTTTTTAGTCCCAAGTGATTGAATAAAGACAAAAATAAAAAAGATTTTTTTTTTTTTTTCAAAAAGTTGTCACTAAATGATATATTGCTCACACATGCCATAGTTATATGTGGAATTGCACCCCAAAATACATTTTGCTGCTTCTCCTGAGTATGGGGATACCACATGTGTGGGACTTTTTGGGAGCCTAGCGCGTACGGGGCCCCGAAACCCAAGCACCGCCTTCAGGATTTCTAAGGGTGCAAATTTTTGATTTCACTCCTCACTACCTATCACAGTTTCGAAGGCCATAAAATGCCAAAATAGCACAAAACCCCCCAAATGACCCCATTTTGGAAAGTAGACACCCCAAGCTATTTGTTGAGAGGCATGGTGAGTATTTTACAGCTCTCATTTGTTTTTGAAAATGAAGAAAGTAAAGAAAAAAAAAATTTTTTTTTCAATTTTCAAAACTTTGTGACAAAAAGCGACATCTGCAAAATACTCACAATACCTCTCAGCAAATAGCTTGGGGTGTCTACTTTCCAAAATGGGGTCATTTTGGGGGGTTTTATGCCATCTGGGCATTCCATGGCCTCCGAAACTGTGATTGGCAGTGAGAAGTGAAATAAAAAAATTACACCCTTAGAAAGCCTGAAGGCGGTGATTGGTTTTTGGGGTTCCGTACGCAGCTAGGCTCCCAAAAAGTCCCACACATGTGGTATCCCCGTACTCAGGAGAAGCAACAGAATGTATTTTGGGGTGTATTTCCACATATGCCCATGACATGTTTGAGCAATATATCATTTAGTGACAACTTTTTGTAAAAAAAAATATATATATTTTTTTTTTTTCATTATTCAATCTCTTGGGACAAAAAAAAAAAATATTTAATGGGCTCAACATTGCTCTCATCAAATAGCTTGGGGTGTCTACTTTCCAAAATGGGGTCATTTGGGGGGGGTTTGAACTGTCCTGGCATTTTATGCACAACATTTAGAAGCCTATGTCACACGTCACCCACTCTTCTAACCACTTGTAGACAAAGCCCTTTCTAACACTTTTTGTTTACATGAAAACATATTTTTTTTTTGCAAGAAAATTACGTTGAACCCCCAAACACTATATATAATGTTAAAGCAAAGGCCCTACAGATTAAAATGGTGGGTGTTGCATTTTTTTTTTCCACACAGTATTTGCGCAGCGATTTTTCAAACGCATTTTTTGTGGAAAAAATACACTTTTTTTTATTTTAATGCACTAAAACACACTATATTGCTCAAATTTTTGATGAAATAAAAAATATGATCTTAGGCCCGAGTACATGGATACCAAACACGACATGCTTTAAAATTGCGCACAAACACGCAGTGGCGACAAACTACATACATTTTTAAAAGCCTTTAAAAGCCTTTACATGATACCACATTAGATTCACGGAGGAGGTCTACTGCTAAAATTACTGCCCTCGATCTGACCTTCGCGGTGATACCTCACATGCATGGTGCAATTGCTGTTTACATATGACGCCAGACCAACGCTTGTGTACGCCTTTGCGCAAGAGAAGGGGGGGCAGGGGTGCTTTTTTTTTTTTTTTTTGGTTTTTTTTTATTTATTTAGCTTTTTTATTTTATTTTTAAACTGTTCCTTCCATTTTTTTTCTTTGTTATGATTTTTATTGTTATCTCAGGGAATGTAAATATCCCCTATGATAGCAATAGGCAGTGACAGGTACTCTTTTTTTGAAAAAATTGGGGTCTATTAGACCCTAGATCTTTCCTCTGCCCTCAAAGCATCTGACCACACCAAGATTGGTGTGATAAAATGCTTTCCCAATTTCCCAATGGCGCGGTTTATATCCGGAGGGGGGACATTCCCTCCCACTGCTTGTAAAAGCAGTCTAGAGGCTAATTACCCGCTAGAATTGCTTTTACATGAAAGCCGATCACTGGCTGAAAAGAATGATACCAAGATGATACCTAAACCTGCAGGCATCATTCTGGTATAACCATTCAAAGTCCAGCAACATACTGGACATATATTGTAATCTTTTTTTTTCCATGCAGCCTCTTGGCTGAACGAAAAAAAGAGATTGATTGGTGGGTATGCCCACCATTAGAATACCTCCCTTCATCCACCCACTTCTAATGATGGGCATACATGCACCATTTATATATGCCGATGCATGGGGGCATCCTCCCGCAAAAGTTATGCCGTGTACACACGGTCGGAATTTCGACCGTATGTACGTGGCATTAGGAGCCAATCGCTCCTCCCCCCCCCTGCTGCCCCCATGCTTCGGCATATATGCTCTTTTTTTTAACTGTGGTGGTGAAATCACCTCCTACAGCGTTGGAGTCGCGGCTTTATGTATCGTGGGAGCAAACGCTGTTGCTGTCAAGATAAATAAATCCGCGTTGCAACTGAATGGCGCACCTGAAAACAAAAAAATGCTTAACACTAAAACACAGTAAACAAAATTACATACCTGAAAAGCAAGCATGATAAAACATGATAAAACATAAAAAAACATTGCATAATAGAATGGAGTAAAAAAAGAGCAACAATAGAGAGAGAATAGAGTGAGAGAGAGAACAATAAAACGACAACTATTTTTATTTTTTTTATTTTTCTGAGATTCACAGGTAAAAAAGCTCCTGACTGAAGCGACTGAATCAAAACGCTACCACAAAAAAAAATGTTAGCGATCGCAGGGATCAGGCCTGACTCTGCGAACGCTGCAGTTATGTGTGCTTAGTGTTTTGTAAGTGACAGTGATCGATCGATACTGCACTTGGGTGGGCTGGGCTGGGCGGAAAGGGAAAACGCAGGTGCTAGCAGGTATCTGGGCTGATCCCGCTAACAATGCGTTTTTTTTTGGAACCCTAAACTGCTGGGACGCTAGTATAGATCTGATCAGATCAGATATTGATCTGTTCAGATACTGTACCACTAAGGGAGGTGTATGCTTTGCGCGTGGGTGTTTGCGGTACTGGCACTAACCTGGGGCGACGCAGACCTTATTTGACCCTAAAACCTAATTGATATCACCCGCCGGGCGATCAGGGGGTTAAACCGTTATTGGGTAATAAATGGCGGGTGCCCTGACAGTATAAAAAATAAAGCTAACTAACCAGCGTCACCCGTAACAGTAATACAAAAAAAAACTGGTTACCTAGCGACACTAATGCAGCGATCAGAAAAACGATCGCTTAGTGACACTGGCAAAAGGGGGTGAAAGGGTTAACTAGGGGCAATCGGGGGGTTAAAACCTTTATTAGGTAATATATGGGGGTACCTGACGCTATATAAAAACCTGACGGGGAACCTAAATAACGAAATAACTAACTGGCTAACCAGCGTCACCAGTGACAGTTATACAGTGATCACTGGTGAAAGGGTTAACTCTAGGGGCAATCAAGGGGTTAAAACCTTTATTTAGGTTGTAATATGGGGTACCTGACCTATAAAACTATTTATGAACCTATATAAACATGGCGGTTACCTAAAAAAAAAAATGGTTACCTAGCGACAGCAGTGACACTAATACAGCGATCAGAAAAACGATCGCTTAGTGACACTGGCAAAAGGGGGTGAAAGGGTTACCTGGGGGGCAATCAAGGGGTTAAACCTTTATTAGGGGGGGTAGGGGGCTACCTTGGACCTAAAACTAACTGCACTGACAGTTATTACAGTCACACTGACACTAAATGCAGTGATCAGTAAAAAAAATGATCACTGCAATTAGTGACACTGTGACTGGGGGGGGAGGGGGTGATCTGGGGGGTGATCTGGGGGTGACAGGGGGGTGTTTTGTGTGCCTATGTGTACTGGTGTCAGTGTACTGTTGGTGCACTAACCTTTAGACGTTCACAGCTCGGCGTTCCGGTCACATAGACCGGCGCACCGAGCGTGACATCACTTCCTCTGCCTGTGTTTTGATTGACACAGACAGAGGAAGCATCTGATTGGCCAGGAGCGATCGCGAGGGGGTGGCCAGAAACCACTGGCCGTCCCCTCATCCCGGATCGCTCCTGAAGCGATCCCGACCGTCCCCGCCGGCCGGGGGGGGGTCCGATCGGACCCCCCACCCGCCGGAAGAATGGCACGTACAGGTACGTGGTTCTGCCTGTACGTGCCATTCTGCCGACGTATATATACAGGGGGCGGTCGGCAAGTGGTTAAAGTGACACTAAAGCTTTGTTTTAAAAAAATAACAAACCTATCATACTTACCTCCCACTGTGCAGCTCGTTTTGCAGATCCTCTTCTGGGGTCCCTCGCGGCTCCTCTGCACATTTGATAACCCCCCTGGGAAGCTCTCTCCCGGGGGATTACCTTTCATTCAGCGTCCATAGAAGCCAAATGTATGACTCGGCCCCGCCCCTCGGCGCCCGAATCATTGGATTTGATTTACGGCAGCGGGAGCCAATGGCTGCACTGCTATCAATCCATCCAATCAGGACCCGAGACACCGGCTTTTGCTGGTGTGCTTGTTCCCGGAACGAGATAGAGGGGGTAAAGGTAAGTTAAACGGGGGCTCGGGGGGGTGCTGCAGCATTACAGGAGGTTTACAACCCCTTTAACTCCTTAATATTTCCCAAAGTTCTATGTATATTCTGCTGAATATCCCAAATTGTTTTCATTTAATTCTGCTCTTTAAGCATGTTTAAAGCCTAATTCCAGATATTTTTTTTATTTTGGTTAGATTTAAAATTTCTGTGACCCCACTGGGGAGATTTTTTCATTGTGTCCCTGTGACACCTATTCTAGAAATTAGGGGAACAGTTGTCCCATGGACAGGAATGCACAGAAAGTAAAGCCTCATGTATGCAGGCATTAGAAAAAATGAGCTGCAAAGCCGCTACCAACGCCAGGAATAAGCAGCTGTAAAAACAAGCTTTTAGCAGTGTTTCCCTGCCTCTATTCAAAATCCATGGTTCCCTATGAAACCGTCTACTTAGTTGACTTTCAGCCCATTGATTTGAATAGATGTCACATGCAAGTTGGATCATGATAATCCAACTTGTGGTGCGACTTGTACTCTGAGGATCTTGAAGGGGGTCCCCTTTAAGATCCATACCTTGCCCTCTGAGTCTGGTACGGATCTTGAAAGGGAACCCTATGGCAAATTGGGGGGGGGAAAACTGCCCCCCCCCCTTCAGTCTGGTATGGATTTTAAGGAGAAACCCTCTCCCAATGTCTCCCCCAGGGTTCCTCCATCATACCGCTCCCAATGTCTTCCCCAGGGTTCCTCCATCATGCCTCTCCCAATGTCTCTCCCCCACGCCCAAAAAAAAAAAAAATGGCGTGGGGTCCAAAATCCATACCAGGCTCTTTTCCGAGCATGCAGCCGGCAGGTCAGGAAAGGGGGGGCATCGAACGAGCGCTCCCACCCCGGGGTTAATTCCAATTATCGGGACTGCGACATTAGGGCGGACACATCGGACACTTTTGACACATTTTTGGGACCATTGGCATTTCAGTGCTATAAAAATGCACTGATTACTGTAACAATGTCACTGGCAGGGAAGGGGTTAACATTAGGGGGCGATCAAGGGGTTAACTGTGTTCCCTGTGTGTGTTTCTAACTGTAGGGGGAGGGGACTGACTAGGGGAGATGACAGATCGTGGTTCCTAGCTATTAGGAACTCACAATCTGTCTCTCCTCACAGAACAGAACAGGGATTTGTGTGTTTACACACACACGTCCCTGTTCTGCCTCTCGTGCCTACAATCGCTCGTGGCCGGCGGTCATCGTTACCGTTGGCCACAAGCATCAGCACCCCCGCAGAGCTGACCTATAGTTATGGCAGCTTGCGGGATCGTGCCGACCTGCCGCAGTATAATGACGGCGGCTGGTCGGCAAGCGGTTAAACATGCTTAATGGGCAGAATTAACCCCCCAAAAAAGGCAGTGTAGTGTAAATAGAAACGAGTCGGTTTTGACAAGTACTTTATTAAAAATCTTCCTGGTCTGTTGCAAAGTGGAAAACTGTTTTGTGGTCAAACGTTCCCAAATTTGACATGCTTTTTGGCAACCATGGGTGCTGCGTCCTCCGGACTAAAGAGAACGCAGCGCTCAGTACAAAAGCCTGCGTCTCTGTTGCCATGGGGTGCATAAGTTTGTATGGAATAGGCAGCTTGCACATTTGGATTGGCACCGTCAATGCTAAAAGATATATGCAGCTTATGCTCCCACCCAGGCAACATGTTTTTCAGGGAAGGCCTTGCATTTTTCAGCAGGACAATGCTAAACCGCATACTGCATCTATGACAACAGCATGGCTTCGTAGCAGAAGAGTCCGAATGCCTCCAGTGCAGACCTTTCACCAGCTGAACATATTTGGCTCATCTTGAAACGGAAAATAGGACAAAGAAGATCCAGGACTGTTGAGCAGTTATAATCTTATATCAGGCAAGAATGGAACAACATTCCTCTCCCAAAACTCCAGCAATGGATCTCCTCAGTTCCCAGACGTTTACATTGTATTGTTAAATGCAGAGTGGATGCTACATCGTGGTAAACGTGGCATGGCCCCGTCTTAACTTTTTTGAGATGTGTTAACTGTTATCAATTTCAAAATGACCTAATTTTTTTCTTAGTGATGTATTTTATCAGTTTAATCATTTGATATGTTTTCTATCGTGAATAAAATATGGGTTTGAGATTTGCAATTGCATTCCGTATTTATGTAGATTTTACACAGCATCCCAACTTTTTTTGGAATTGGAGTTTTAAGATGTGTCTTCAGAAAGCACTGTGAGAGGCGAGTGTAATGTGTCGATCACACTTACCCCTGTGCTGTTCTTTCCAAGATACAGCTCCCTGAACAATCTGATGCTGGCGGTGCCACGAGCTGCTTTTGATCCCTGCGTGTTATGCTTCTTGTACTTGTCTGTTTGTTTTCTGTTAATGAAAAAACATGTTTGATATTTTTTTATCTGTCCATGTCCTACATGTTTTATTTCCTATAAATATTTATTCATATGTTCCTTTTACCATATTATAATAAATATCTGGAGGAAGTGAATGCTTTAATGTCTGTCCATGTTCATTATATATCTCTGAGACGCGCGTGTTCATGCCGCTGTGCGAGCTAGACTGTTTAATGTAAGATTAGTTTGTCTCTTTAGCAGAATTTAGTGCTCTGGTGTTGGAACATAATAATTTAGCTTTTTTTCTCCCTGCAGACCGAGTGCTTCAACCATATAAGGCTCTTGCAGAGATTTAATGAAACCCACCTGTATGTCTGCGGCACGCATGCCTTTGCTCCACAATGCTGCTACATTGTAAGTACACCCTGACCTTTCAATTTATCTGCTTTTAAACCATGAGAGTGGATCATTACCTGTTTTTGGACTAAACCTTTTTAAAGGGTGACTTCTTTACGGTGTAAAAAATCGGAACATATGAGCAGAGTTTAAAGTGAACTTGCAGTTTTTAAAAAACAAATACCAACCTAAACAGTAATGTTGGCCATGCACAAAACAATTTGGTGTCTCTCAGTCAGTTATCATTTCCTACTTTCCAGTAACCAAATGAATAAACATGGGTTGGAAATTGATTGAACCCATCTTGTTGCAACTCTAAGGGCTCTTTCACATGGGGCGGATCAGTGCAGATCCGCCCCGTGGATAGCCGCTTGCTCAGCGGGGATCGCCGGAGCGATCTCCGCTAAGCAGGAAGATGACAGGTCCGTCTCTGCACTCCGTGCAGGGACAGACCTGTCAGAGCGCCGCTCTCCCCTATGGGAGATCGGGTGACGACGGACCGTAGAGTCCGTCGTCATCCGATCCGCTCTGCAGACGGATGAAAAAATGGGGTTTTCCTCCGTCTGCAGAAACGGAGCATAGCGGACACGGACGAGAGCGGGTGTCAGCGGATGCTCATCCGCTGACACCCGCTATTCCATGGGGATACATGTATGTCCGTTTTTCATCCGAAAACGGATGGATGAAAAACGGACATAGGGTCCGTCCGTGTGAAAGAGCCCTAATAGTTTCTTTGGTTTTCCATTCTAGTTTTTAAGGCTTGTTCTTAACCATTGCTGTTATAAACATTAGCTGATTAGCTGTACTGCACCCGTCCATCATGTGGATCAACAAATGTGTTTTCCTGCACTTAAACCTTTCACCCAGCTTTTAACTGATTGAACTTATTTTAAAAAGTACATATAAAAGAAAAGGAGGGGAAGCACCTGTGTATTAATTATTTTTTGAGATTAGATGCATGAAAGGGCTGTACCATTTTCCTGCATATTCTGTGCTAGAAGATGTCCATCTGTCCATGTCATCTCAGCAGGTTGGGAGTTACCGTATTTATCGGCGTATAACACGCACCGGCGTATAACACGCACCCCAAGTTTAGGAGGGAATTTTAAGGAAAAAAAGTTTTAGGAGAGAAGTTTAGGGAAAAAAAAAAACTTACATTTAAGCGTCATTTGCAGCTTGCCCGGCGTCATTTGCAGCTTGCCCGGCGTCATTTGCAGCTTGCCCGGCGTCATTTGCAGCTTGCCCGGCGTCATTTGCAGCTTGCCCGGCGTCATTTGCAACCTGCCCAGCGTCATTTGCAACCTGCCCAGCGTCATTTGCAACCTGCCCAGCGTCATTTGCAACCTGCCCAGCGTCATTTGCAACCTGCCCAGCGTCAATTGCAGCTTGCCCAGCGTCATTTGCAGCCTTGCCCAGCGTCATTTGCAGCCTTGCCCAGCGTCATTTGCAGCCTTGCCCAGCGTCATTTGCAGCCTTGCCCAGCGTCATTTGCAGCCTTGCCCAGCGTCATTTGCAGCCTTGCCCAGCGTCATTTTCAGCCTTGCCCAGCGTCATTTTCAGCCTTGCCCAGCGTCATTTTCAGCCTTGCCCAGCGTCATTTTCAGCCTTGCCCAGCGTCATTTTCAGCCTTGCCCAGCGTCATTTTCAGCCTTGCCCAGCGTCATTTTCAGCCTTGCCCAGCGTCATTTTCAGCCTTGCCCAGCGTCATTTGCAACCTGCCCAGCGTCATCTGCAGCTTGCCAGAGTCATTTGTAGCTTGCCAGGTGTCATTTGCAGTTTGCCAGCGTCATTTGCAGCCTTGCCGAGGTTTAAATTTCCCGCCGCGAGACAAACCGCGCATGCGCGGCCGAAAAAGACCGAACCGCGGCCGAAAAAGGCCGAGCCGACTGTTCGGCTCCACTCGGAGTCCCGCCTCCCTGCAGTTTTGGGAGTGAGCGCAGGGAGGCGGGGACTATGAGCGGAGCTGAACAGTCGGCTCTGTCTTTTTCGGCCGCGCTTCGGCCTTTTTTGGCCGCGGTTCGGCCTTTTTCGGCTGCGGTCGCCATTTTTCGGCGCCGCAACCGATTTTTGACATTTTTTTGGGGGGTATCGGCGTATAACACGCACCCACGACTTTCCCCCGATTTTTAGGGGGAAAAAGTGCGTGTTATACGCCGATAAATACGGTATGCTTATCTATACCAGCAATATTATGTACAGAATGTTTATCATTCAAAGAGCTACTGTAGGTTTATACAATTAATCCTTGTTGATGCCCATCAACCAATGCCCTGGTGGATGGTGCATGTGGTAGGTTATCAATGCTTTGCATAGTATTTGTGTAAACACATTGGCTTTTATTGATTCTGCTATATGAGCTCATCGCATTAAAAAACCTCCCTAAACACAGGGATTTGTACAGGGATATCTTCACACTGTGCCCCCAGGGAGATAACTTGCTTTAGGGCATGTAGCTTTACTGGTACCCTATACAAGAAATAAAACTGGAGCATAGTGGGTAAAACAGTTTAGTTATAATTTAGTTTTAGCATTTAGGCCCCATTCACATTTGTAGAAGGGGCTGCCTGCAGCTAACCAATGGGAACTCCCGCTGGGTCTCCCACATGTAATTGCTAATGGCCCCATTCACAAGTGTAAATGGGTCCATATGTAACACCCCTTTCACACTGGGGCGCTCGAAAACTGCTCATAAAATGTTGGGCGTTTTTGTGGTGCTTTTGGACCGTTTTTGCAGCCTTAGCAGTGTGCTTTTTTTTTTTAAGGTTGCGCGTCTGAAAAAAAAATATATATATTTTCAGGCACTTTTCGTGCGCTTTTCAGGCGCATTTGAAGTGCTTCCCATTCATTTCAATGGATAGGGGCGTTTTGAGGTGCTTTTTAAACACTCCAAACATGCTCCAAAGATGCTGCTTGCAGGACTTTTTTCACTGCCCTGCCAGCGCACCACCCCAGTGTGAAAGCATCCATTGAAATGAGTGGGAAGCTGTTTTTTAGGTGCCCTTTTTTAGGGCAGAAGTGCCTGAAAAGCGCATCAGTGTGAATGGGGTCTAAGAGTGGCAAGCACACTTAGATCCCTTTCACACTGAGGTGCTTTCACGCTAAAAAAAGCATCTAAAAAGCTCACAAAAACCTATTTTCATTAAAATCAATTAATGCTTTCACACTGGAGCAGTGCGCTGGCAGAGTGGTTAAAAAACGCCCCTCTCCATTGAAATGAATGGAAAGCGCTTCAAAAGTGCCTGAAAAGCTCTTCAAAAGTGCTCAGTGTTTAAGTCTACTTTCACACTGGAGCGCCGCGGGCGTTGGCGGTAAAGCGGCACTATATATAGCGGCGCTTTACCGTCGTTTTATCGGCGATATTCGGCCGCTAGCGGGGCAGTTTTAACCCCCGCTAGCTGCCAAAAAAGGGTTAAAACCACCCGCAAAGTGCCGCTCCAGTAGCGCTTTGCATGCGGGTTGTCAGCGCTGCCCCATTGTTTTCAATGGGAAGGGGCGCTTTAGGAGCGGTAAATACACCGCTCCTACAGATGCGGCTTGCAGGACTTTTTTGACCGTCCTGCAAGCGCACCGCTCCAGTGTGAAAGCCCTCGGGCTATGACACTGGAGACACAGCAGCGGCTGTTTCAGGGCGCTTTGCAGGCGCTAATTTTAGCGATGTAGCACCTGCAAAGCGCCCCAGTGTGAAAGGGGCCTTAGGTTTTTTTCACTCTGGCACTGTCAATCCTGCCCTCTTTCACACTGAGGCACTTTTCAAGCGCTTTCTTTTTTTAAAAAAAAAAACATGTACTTTGCTTTGAACATATTGAAATGTTTGCTTGCATAGATTAAAAATTATCCCTGTAGAACCCAACTTTAAACACATTTACATGTTAATAGCCCTCTGACACCTTGGGATAAATATTTGTGTGAGAAGTGCACTCTGCTTGTTAATTTTTTCTGCTCCTTTTAAATTTTATTTTGCATTCTGTGATTTAGACTAAAAGGATTTTAACAGGCTGTGCTCAAGCCACAACCTTACCTTTGTTTGAAATGCCCAAAAAACGTCTTGTATAAATGAAAGAGAAAATGTTAAAAGCTGTAGTTAAAACAGTCAAAATAAAGTGAGTTTTACTTAAACAGTGTGTAAATAATGGTTAGCGAGCGCCAGGCGGGTGGCTTATAGACAGCATGCCCACACATCTTCATCTTGTAATCATGAGTAGTCAGTGGTCTGACGTTTATCTATACTCTGATTGCATCTCCTTCCACATTGTAGACCGGCATGTGAACTATAAACTTTATGTTCTAGCCAGTACAAAGATATCCCCTATTTACATTTGTATTGCTGGTTCTGCAATTTTAGAACAATTTTCTTCTTTTATCCAGTAAAGTAAACAGAGACTTCGAAAAATGTTTGTGAAAACATCACATACGTTCATTTCTCTCTTAACTTTAATCCCCTTAAAAAGCCAAAATACCTTCATTGTAAAAGACATTTTGCTTTAGGCCAAAGATGGATATGAATATAATTTACTTTATTAAATTGCTGAATTTTTAATGCAATGGCAAGAAGCAAAGGCATAGACTAGCTACTGTGTAAAATTGTATCATGAAATTAATAATATTGTGCCCATCTGTTAGAAGTATTGATATTTTTAGTGTGCTGTCTGTTTCTTGTATGTTAATGTGGATAGAAGCAAGAAAGGGTTGGTAACCTCCAGTGTAGAGCACTCGAGCCATTAGTATTCCTGTAGTTATATGCGGGCTCCAGTATATACATCTCCTTCTAAAATGGCTACTTCCCGCGCTGCCATACATACTTTCCGAAATCCTCAAGTATACAGATCAGGAGATCTGACTTCACTCTCTGAATGCTTGTCCAAGATAACTGAATCAAGCGTGAGATACAGCCAGACATCTTGCATTTTTAGAAATTTCAATTTCAGTAAAGTGTGTCGTCACAAAAAATATTTAGACATTTTTGTCTAAAGTACAGAAAGCTGACCTACAGAATTGTGAAAATGAAAACAGTGCTACTAGCAGGGTTAACCTATTGTCATTGCTATCCAATAGTATTGTATTGATGTTGGTATAGGTCAGCCTTTCTCAACACTTACAATTTCAGGGATCCCCTGTTAACAATCACTATATCTACAACTCACAATACATTAGTGTGATAGCCAGTTGGAAGAATGCCCTTTACACTTGTGGTCATTGGGAAAAATTACCCCCTTAAAGATAGCTAAAATCTATGATGTCATTGGGAACTTATCTGAGAGGTAGAAATTGCTTATTGCTCAAGGAACCCCTCGCAACCTCTGGAGGAACCATAGGGTTCCATGGAACCCTGGTGGAGAAACCCTGGTATAGGTGATCAGTTTACCAGGTTACATGGCTGCCAGACCAGCTGCAACGAGATTTCTACAGACTACCATACTACGTAAATTACTGTTCCGTTTCAGTACTTTTCAACAACATTCAAGATTCAGTCAATATTTAGTCCTTATACATTGTTTCTTATTGCAAGCCCCGATGAACAAAGGTGTTTTTAGGCCTCGGAAATGTGTTAGCTACTCCTTTTGATTGTCCCTCTGACCCTTACTGGAATAAAATCATATCTGGACTGTTGAATATTTGTGTGATGCTCAAATTCTTTTTCCGCCTTGTAAGCTTGTGGCAATATAGCAAACAGAAATGGAAAGCTCCAGTATTAATAGTTTTATATAATGTAAGGACATTAGCCTAATGCCTGTTTAGTATGGATGGAGGCATCAATTGATTTTCTCTTGCTCAGCCCGCCGGCTGAAAAAAAAAACTTTAGGTGTGTATGGCCATCCTTAATATATATACAGTATTTCCTGGCAATCCTATGTAGAGCTGCAACTCTAAGTCACACCGAATATATTATGTGTCTGTTGAAAGCATGGCCTGGGGTGAGTGATGAACACTGTGATATACTTGTGTGTGTGTGTGTGATGTAGTGATAGAGACTGGAAATCCATGTTTTTCTTCTTCTTGTTCCGTAGTTCACATGACCATTAACTCTTTAAACCTGTCGTAATTAATAAGAGTGCTACACTGGAGCATTGTAGGAATGTGACAGAACCAGCCAAGCATGGTGGGAGTGTGCTGTGAGATTAGCCGAGGGATGTCTGTGCTGCAGACTGTTTGTCTAGAAAATATCTTGGTGTTTGTATGTGCATGCTTTTCAGCTTTTTGTATGCTAATGCTATTCATGTTAGTATCTGTATTCCTGTATTAACAGTGTGTGGTAATTTTACAATGGTTGATATGCAACTCAAAATAGTATCTCTAAAGGACGTAGGTCAAGGTTGGACATTGTAAAAAAATGTTTTGGACTGGATGGATTTTCGGTGAGCAAATTCACAATGTTATTCATCCAACATCGACTGAGGACAGTCCACCCACAACCGCTTCTTTGATGCGTTTTGCCCTCTGCTTGTACAGATTACACACCTCGCATGTCATAGCTTCCTTACTTTAACTTGACTGATTCTTGGCTCCCCTAGCAGATATCGCTGCCTTATGCTCTTGGGGTGGCCTGTCCCACGGCATCCTCACATTCAGTGTAGGGCTATGAACCCTACCCTGATGTCTTGGTGACATCAGAAGACATTAAACTGCCAAAGCATGGAGTGGAAAAGACTGCAGGGACTGGTCTAATGGAGTACAGTAGCCTTCATGAGCAGAGGAGCAGGTAAGTAAGAGCAACCATGTCCTGAGGTGAAGATAGGCCACCTTTTCTCAATTTTTTTTCCCGTTGTTGAAGCAGTAAAGCAGTGTACCTACTGTCTGGCAATTTCTCAGTTTGAAGATGTAAAAAAAAAAAAAAAAAAGTTACATATTAGACATTTCCTGCACTCATACTTTTGGCCTAAAGATAACTGGTTCATCTTCCTACAAACACAGACAAACGATCTTAATAAACTTGCATTTTTCTCTTTCACTCTACCTGCCTTGGTGGATAAATTTAATTCTACCACTTCTCTGCTTTCCCTGTCTCCTGCCCCCTAACCTACTGCATCGGTTTTCATTTTTTCTCTGATTTTGTCTTCAGTGAAGTGAAAATGTACCGTATTTTTCGCTCCATAAGACGCACCTGACCATAAGACGCACCTGACCATAAGACGCACCTATATTTTAGAGGAGGAAAACAAGAAAAAAAATATTAAATGGTGTCCTAAAATATTTACCAGTGCCCATGAAATGCAGCCTGACGATTGCACATGAATGCAGCCTGACGATTGCACATGAATGCAGCCTGACGATTGCACATGAATGCAGCCTGACGATTGCACATGAATGCAGCCTGACGATTGCACATGAATGCAGCCTGACGATTGCACATGAATGCAGCCTGACGATTGCACATGAATGCAGCCTGACGATTGCACATGAATGCAGCCTGACGATTGCACATGAATGCAGCCTGACGATTGCACATGAATGCAGCCTGACGATTGCACATGAATGCAGCCTGACGATTGCACATGAATGCAGCCTGACGATTGCACATGAATGCAGCCTGACGATTGCACATGAATGCAGCCTGACGATTGCACATGAATGCAGCCTGACGATTGCACATGAATGCAGCCTGACGATTGCACATGAATGCAGCCTGACGATTGCACATGAATGCAGCCTGACGATTGCACATGAATGCAGCCTGACGATTGCACATGAATGCAGCCTGACGATTGCACATAAATGCAGCCTGACGATTGCACATGAATGCAGCCTGACCTCATGTCATTCCATCCTCCTGACAGAAGACAGAGCAGCCGAATGCTCTGTCTTCTGTCTCAGCAACAATATGAGGACCAGCCGGGAGATCGCCGGTTGCTCACAGGGGCTTCAGATGTCTGTCCTCCTCTTGCCTGCTTCTCTTCTGGCGGTGGCGGCGAGGGGCATTGCCAGCAGTGGTGGGGGGGGCGGTGCCTAGCATACATTCGCTCCATAAAACGCAGAGACATTTTCCCCCATATTTCTGGAGGAAAAAAGTGCGTCTTATGGTGCGGAAAATACGTTTATTGTCAAAAATAAGTGGCGACTGAGGAAATTTTTGGTATGACACCAAATAGACACTAAAAGTATACAAAGTATTTTTATTGTGCTTTCCTCAAATTAGAGCTCTTAAGTGCTTATAAAAATAATCTGGTTCTAATATACAGTATTACTTAATCATTTATATCAGCATTGTTCTAGACATCACAAAAACTCCTGCACATGCAGATATTTATCCAACATTTTTCTTGGAACAAAGTCCACTTTTTCATTTCAGAATTTTTATTGAGGTTTCAAACAATATTGACAAGCACTTAAACAAAGATAGTGCATATTAGATTACTATTAGATCTGCACTGTATAATGGAAGCTTCAATCAACAAGATGGTACAGGAATATATAATCTGTTTTAGCAGCTGAATCTGAACTAGAAGTAGTCAAAGTCCACTTTTTCAAGGATGCTAATGCTGCTCAAATGATAAAACATATATTCTAGAAAGTCAACTTATGCAGGTTACAAGCATATTGTACATGTCATAACATTTCCAAATCATGTCATTTCTTAAACTTTAAAATGTTTTTACTTTGCCTGCAAGACTATAGTGGAAAAGTTTCAGAACCTTTGCACGAGACTATCCAACTTTAAATGTCTGAAGCCCCCTTACAAGCAGAAACCTCATCCATTGTCTGTTTAAAGGGCAGCAAATATGAGAAAAGCAGAGACTTGCTTCGGGTTGGACAATCCCCAAATATTAGGGTGTTACTTATGAGTCTGATTTGAACGCAGAAAACGATTATCAGAACAAACCGCAAACTTTAGGTGCCATTCAATCAAGCATCTTCAGTAAGCCTAAATTAAACCTGCGTTTTGACCAGTACTTTCAGGTATGGAGGAACTGTGACAATGCTGTGCCCAGAAGCTGAACAAATTGAACAAAGCAGAGGTTCACCCTAATATGTATGCTTAGCACAGGTTTTTTTTTGTTGAAACACCAAGTAATTATTATATATGGATACTGCAGCATTGATGAAGGCAGATTCAGGTTTATAATGAAACCCATGTGCTTTCTACTGCGAAGTGCAAAGACCAACCACAAATAAAAGTTTGCTAATAGATTGGGGAAAGATGACGTTTTACTGGTTGCTATGTTACTGCACATTAATCTATTCTTGATTAAATATGTTTTCAAATGATAACTTAAAAAAATAATTAAACATTTTATATTTTTATATATATGTGTGTATGTATATGTATGTATGTGTGTGTGTGTATATATATATAAATATATATATATATATATATATATATATATATATATATACATATACACACACACACACACACACACAGTATCTCACAAAAGTGAGTACACCCCTCACATTTTTGTAAATATTTTATTATATCTTTTCATGTGACAACACTGAAGAAATTACACTTTGCTACAATGTAAAGTAGTAAGTGTAGTAGTAGAGTAGTGACACTCCCCGGTGTCATGTGACTCGTTAGTGTTACAAGATATCAGGTGTGTTAAATTTGGTATTATCGCTCTTACACTCTCATACTGGTCACTGGAATTTCAACATGGCACCTCATGGCAAAGAACTCTCTGAGGCTCTGAAAAAAAGAATTGTTGCTCCACATAAAGATCGCCTAGGTTATAAGAAGATTGCCAAGTCCCTGAAACTAAGCTGCAGCACGGTGGCCAAGACCATACAGTGGTTTAGGACAGGTTCCACTCAGAACAGGCCTCGCCATGGTCGACCAAAGAAGTTGAGTGCACGTGATCAGCATCATATCCAGAGGTTGTCTTTGGGAAATAGACGTATGAGTTCTGCCAGCATTGCTGCAGAGGTTGAAGGGGTGGGGGGTCAGCCTGTCAGTGGTCAGATTATATGCCACACACTGCATCAAATTGGTCTGCATGGCTGTCGTCCCAGAAGGAAGATGATGCACAAGAAAGCCCGCAAACAGTTTGCCGAAGACAAGCAGACTTGGATTACTGGAACCATGTCCTGTGGTCTGATGAGACCAAGATAAACTTATTTGGTTCAGATGGTGTCAAGCGTGTGTGGCTGTAACCAGTTGAGGAGTACAAAGACAAGTGTGTCTTGCCTTCAGTCAAGCAGGGTGGTGGGAGTGCCATGGTCTGAGGCTGCAAGAGTGCTGCCAGCACTGGGGGGGCTACAGTTCATTGAGGTAACCATGAAAGCCAACATGTACTGTGACATACTGAAGCAGAGCATGATCCCCTCCATTCAGGGACTGGACCGAAGGGCAGTATTCTAAAATGACGACCACTGACTTGCTAAAGAAGCTGATGGTAAAGGTGATGGACTGGCCAAGCCTGTCTTCAGACCTAAACCCTATTGAGCATCTGTGGGGCATCCTCAAACAGAAGGTTGGGAGAGCAAGGTCTCTAACATCCACCAGCTTCATGATGTCGTCATGGAGGAGTGGAAGAGGACTCCAGTGGCAACCTGTGAAGCTCTGGTGCACTCCATGCCCAAGAGGGTTAAGGCAGTGCTGGAAAATAATGGTGGCCACACAAAATATTGACACTTTGGACCCAATTTAGACATTTTCACTTTGGGGTGTACTCACTTTTGTTGCCAGCGTTTTAGACATTAATGGCTGTGTGTTGAGTTATTTTTAGGGGACAGAAATTTACACTGTTATACAAGCTGTACACTCACTACTTTACATTGTAGCAAAGTGTCATTTCTTCAGTGTTGTCACATGAAATATAATATAATATTTACAAAAATGTGAGAGGTGTACTCAGTTTTGTGAGATGCTGTATATATAATTGTGACTAAATACAGCTCTTTAGTATGGTGGACTGAATGTCACCTTTGGTAATGAATATGTATTTAAAAAAATCCTAATTTTCTAGTAACACATAACTTGTTTTCTATTTTTCTAGACTGATCAGTCATATAGCATAGTCAATTATCTGATTCCCCCCCCCCCCCCTCCGATGCCATGAATGGCACCTTTCAGGGGGAGGGGGGTGCAGATACCTGTATAATACAGGTATCTGCACCCACTTCTGGGAATAGACTCCCACAGGAGTCACGCCCCTTCCTGCTTCCCCCCGCTGTCTCCTAGGAAACACACAGGTCCCAGGAGATAGCGGGGACCATTTAGGAAGCGCAGCGCGACTCGCGCATGCGCAGTAGGGAACCGGGAAGTGAAACCGTAACGCTTCACTTCCTGATTCCCTCACCGAGAATGGCGGTGGCAGCGGCCGAGAGCCGAGCGGTTGCTCGGCTTTGGCTGCCGACATCGCTGTACTCCAGGAAAGGTAAGTGTCCATTTATTAAAAGTCAGCAGCTGCAGTATTTGTAGCTGCTGGCTCTTAATAAAAAAAAATTTAGGTGCACTCCCGCTTTAAGCTTTAAGAAAATGTGACTGCAGACTAATCAAGAAGACCAAAATTAGTCAGAGAAATATGTTTTTAATTATTTTTCATATATAAATAGAAGTAAGGCTTGTTCTCTTCCCAAGGCAGACCACAGGCAGATATGCCACAGCCCACAAAAGGCTAAACCACACCCTTATAAGCAATATAGATTATGGGTGATTGGTTTGTTCCAGAGTGGAGTAGGCTTGTGCATGTATATAGTTTGTGTTCCTTTTATATATTGTTTAGATGTAAATAGTGTATGTGTGTGTATATATATATATATATGTGTGTGTGTGTATGTGTGTGTGTGTATATATATATATATATATATAATATATATAATAATCTTTTTGGGAAATTCGGCTCAGTCTTGTAGTTGCAGCACCCTGCTGCAGAGGCCCACTCCCTGGCCCCTCAATAGGGGTTCTCCTGACACCTCGGGCTCACACACATTTTTCTTTTTGCACATTCATGGGCAGCCCATTCATTTCATTAGGTCACAATATGCACGTGAAATGTGCAAAAAGGTGCATGATTTTTCATTTCACACTGCACCAAAATGCATGGTACTGCAGTACAATGAACTTTACCAGTCCCGAACGCACATGGTTTGACAAATTAGTGGGGGTGTCATAAGAAGTAATGGTACCCATGCACACCTGCAGAAGGCAACGTGTTTTCATGCGGTGTGGGAAACCATGCGATTTCCTACGTGTTCTCACACCAGACTTGGTATGAACAGGCCCTAAAAGATGAATGTTACATGAAAACCTTGAGCCGTTCAGTAGGTATATGTTGTCCACCATGGTAACATAAACACATAATTGTCATGATAGACTGGGGGGTACCTTTTTAAGATTCAATTAATCTTTAAGGTTTAAAACAGACTAAATAAGGTTTATTTAGGTCACAATGACTACAAACTGGGGAAAGTTGTGTGTCATTGTAGTCAAATCATATGACATGAAAGTCTTCTCAAATGACAGTCCATTGTTTTTCTTCCTATTTAAAATGTGTCACATTGGTGTATGTTTCACAGATTCTGAGTCATCCTCTATCCGTCTAACTTGTTTTTATGCGTATTTCCGTACATCATAAATTCATGCTAAGCAAAGTTCAGAAAACATGTATTGTTTAATTTCTGATATCCAACGTTTGGATGTTGGCGTCAGATTACCATAATAACATTTCTGCTACTTTTTTTTTTTTTTTTTTTTTTTGGTGGTAGTGTGATGGTCTGGGGCTGCTTTGCAGCTTCAGAACCTGGATGATTTGCCATAATTGATGGAACCATGAATTCTGCGCTTTACCAGAAAATCTTGAAGGAGAATGTCTGGCCATCAGTTTTCGACCTCAAGCTCAAGCGCACTTGAGTTATGCAGCAGGAAAATGATCTGGAACACACCAGTAGGTCCACCTCTGAATGACTAAAACAAAATTAGGGTTTTGGAGTGGCCTAGTCAAAGTCTGGACTTAAATCCAATTGAGATGCTGTGGCATGACCTTAAACAGACTGCTCATGCTGGAAAACCCTGCAATGTGGCTGAATTAAAACAATTCTGCAAAGAGTGGGCCAAAATTTCTCCACAGCGTTGTGAAAAACTCATTGCCAGGTATTGCAAATGCTTGATTGCAGTTGTCGCCACCAAAGGTGACACAACCAGTTATTAGGTTTAGGGGGCGATTACTTTTTCACACAGAGCCAGGCAGGGTTGGACAGCTTTTTTTTCATAATGAATGAGATCATCATTTAAAAACTGCATTTTGTATTTAATCGTGTTATCGTTGTGTAATATTACAATTTATTTTATGATCTGAATCATTTAAGTGTGACAAATATGAAAAAATTAAAAAAAAATCAGGAATGGGGCAAATACTTTTTCACAGCACTGTGTGTAATATAAATAAACAAATATATATATATTACATTCACTTCAGTCCCTGCCTTCAAGGATCTTACAATCTAAGGCCCCTAACTCATTCATATATAATATGGGCAATTTATACAGGAGCCAATTAGCCTACCAGCATGTCCTTAAAGTGTGGGAGTGAAATGGAGTACCCAGAGGAAACCTACACAGGCACAGGAAGAACATGTAAACTCCAGGCAGGTAGCAATGTGGTTGGGATTTGAACCAACGACCCTAATGCTGCTAGGCGAAAGTTATAGCCACTGTGCTGCCCAGGAGAATTACCAAAATGAAATCTGGGGGCACCACCACTTTCGAACGTACCCATGAAAACTCATAACATTTGTAGCAGCACCTACAAAATAACCCCGCCACCCATTTTTAACACGCTCCCAAACAATTGGTTGCAAACTTTCTTTTGGAACAGAGGTAGACACTCAAGGTATAAAGGCAAAAGGAAATAGATTTTAGAGTCACAAAGAAATGCCTGGTTAGTAAGGAGGGATGCCTTGAAAATATATATATAAAAAAAAAATGTGTTAAAGCGGAGTTCGAATTCCCCCCCCCCCCCCCGGTGTCACATTTGGCACCTTTCAGGGGGGAGCAGATACCTGTATAATCCAGGTATTTGCTCCCACTTCCTGGCATAGATCGCCGCAGTATCCGCGGCTATCTACACCATGTCCGGCTCCTCCCCCCCCTGCTGTCTTCTGGGAGACACACAGGTCCCAGAAGACAGCAGGGACCAGTGAGATCACACAACGCCACTCACGCATGCGCTGTTGGGAACCAGGCTGTGAAGCCTCAAGACTTTACTTCCTAATTACCTTACCGAAGATGCCGGGGCGCCTCCACCCAGGAGCTTCGGGTGAGGACATCGTGGGCGCCCTGGGCAGGTAAGTGTCCATATTTTAAAAGTCAGCAGCTGCAGTATTTGTAGCTGCTGACTTTTTTTTTTTTTCGCTTTAAATGTTGACAAAATGTTTTGCCGCTGAAGAGAAGAAAAACGTAACAGAGGTGCAGCATTCGTTGATGCATTCACTGCATAGAGAGCAGGCATTTGATTATACAGAAGTTAAAAGGAAATTAGATAAATCTTACAATAGGTAGATTTTTTTCCTATGTAAACAAAACTAACAGGAATGTTTATATTTGGAATATAAGAATTCCAGGTTAATGTTTCCACTAAGAACATCCATATTCTGGGAGAACTGGGACACATCCAAGCCTTAAGCATGGTTATTTATACACAAGCTGGATAGTATAAGGTTGGGGGGAGACATCTGATTTGGTATGCTGCAATCTAAGTCAGGGAGCTGCATGGAGTGTTCACTATAGTTAAATATGTCTAGAATAATGCAATATCGTGTCGCACACTGTGGCCAGGCAAGATGGTCAGATTTTCAATTAGTTCATAGGGCTATTTGTCTGACAACACAGACCACATTGCAGAAACATTATGTGGAGCTTCTGGCTTTATCTCATGTACTGTAGCCATAGATGGTTTGTGCTGACAGAAGAAAGCTGGAATTGGATTGGTTGTTATGGGCAACATTGATGACAGAATGAACCGCTCAAGGCTTGAGCAACTTATTGCAACTTTTAAATTTAAGTGTGTTCGTCCGAGCACTAATACACTGCCCAACAAGAATTCTCTTGCATTTGTGGCTGTGTGTGGTGAAGAGATGAGCTTGGACGTGTTATTTGGATATACCGGATTTATCGGCGTATAACGCACACCTTCACTTTAAGAGGGAAGTTTCAGGAAAAAATCTTAAATTTTAAATAAAGAACTGTGACGCAAAATAAGGGTCAGTGCCCATCTGCAGCCTCACAAGTGCCATGAATGCAGCCCCACCACTGCCATGATTACATCCCTACCACTGACATAAATGCAGCACCCCCATTGCCATGAATGCAGCACCCCCATTGCCATCAGTGCAGCCTGATTCATGCCTATCTGCAGCCTTGGCGGAGACAGGGGAGACAGGGAGGGAGCGGGAAGAGCGCCAACAGATTACATACAGGTGAAACTCCTGTTTTCTCAGTGGCCTCTGTAATACAAAGTCCCACCTTCTATGATGGACAGAACAGTCATCGAATGGCAGCGCATGTGACAGGACTTCCTTTTACAGAGGCCTCCATGTAAACAGGAGGGGACAGCACTCGTCCCATCCCCTCCAAAGCAGCCAGCATACATATATTTTGTGGCCTCTGGGGATTCGTTGAGGGCCACAAAAGATATAAATGTCCAAATTACCAGACGGGCCGCTTGAAACCAAAACGCGGGCCGCGATTGGCGGCGGGCCAGACTTTAGACATGCCTGGCCTAGACTAATGACGATAAGTGTTTTATTAATGTACAACTGTTTCGATAAGATTGTTTACTGGCGTTTCTGATCATTCTTGGCCATATTGTGCTTATTGGAGCTAACCGAGGGTGTTGTGATTGTGGCTGGCGATTTCAACCATGTAGAGCTAGAAACGGTTCTTCCTAAGTTTTATAAGAATGTGCACTTTCCAACAAGGGATAACAATATTTTAGATCAGGTATATGCAAATGTTTCCAGTGCATATAAAGCTACTTTGTTGCCACATCTTGGTCTATGAGATCATACCTCTTTAATGATGATCCCATGTTATTAGCCTCTTGTTTGCAGAACAAAACCAGTTATTAAAACTATACAGGTTTGAAGCGAGGAGTCAAATTCACTCCTGCAAGAGTGCTTTCAATCAACTGATTGGAATGTATTTGCACAGGATGCAGACTTATGCCCCGTACACACAAGTGGATTTTCCATCAGAAAAATCTTGGATGGTTTTTCCCACGAACGGCCGCTCAAGCTTGGCTTGCATACACACGGTCGCACAAAAGTTGACTGAACTTTCGACCGTCAAGAACGCGGTGATGTACAACACTACGGCGAGCCGAGAAAATGAAGTTCAATGCTTCCGAGCTTGCGTTGAATTCTATCCGTACGTAGGAATTTTGCGCTTTGGGAATTGCTACAGACGATCGGAATTTTAGATCAGAAGTTTTTTTCGACCGAAAAATTGAGAATATGCTCTCAATCTTTTGCTGGCTGGAATTCTGCCAGCAAAAGTCCGATGGAGCATACACACGGTCGCATTTTCCGACCAAAAGCTCTCATCAGTCTTTTGCTGGCCAAATTTCCGATCGTGTGTACGCGGCATTAGAGGAATATGCTTCATCTGTTCTAGCTTATATATGTATGGAGATGTTCCTGGTTACAAAAACGATTAAAGGGTAACTCCACTTCCGTGGGGAAAAAAATAGCAAATAAAGAAAAAATATAGCCCATATAATTGCGACACTGAATTAAATGTTATTAAAAATCACCTTTCCTTTTCAATCTGCAGCCAATGTTATTTTCTGAGAATACATTGCAATATGGCTACCTGGAGTTTTCTGTACACACTCCCCAGAAACATAATTTCCTGCTTGTGTGATTGGCTCACCAATTTTCACTGAAGTCTGCTTAAGATACAAGTCAGATTTCAGGCGTCCCTTGCAGCAAAAATTAAATTTTTATGGGCGATACTTTCAATAGGAACACATCTAAAGGGATGCAGACCCTCCATATTTCCTCTTTAGTGCTCACACCTGACAGTTAATTATGAAACCACTCCCATTAGACCTACTCAGAACAGAGGCACAGGGAAACACACAGGCATTTCTTCAGAATAACAAAAGGTAGGGTTCTGCTACAGAGTTTGTTATAATCCTTGCAATGTACATTGATCACCCAGAGGGGAATGTTTTTTTATCAACAAATGTAGAGTTATGCTTAAGGTATTCCCAAACCAAAAGCATTGGTTGGCTTCTAAAGTAAGGGATCAGCTTAGAGCAAGAGATGTGGCCTTTAGATCAGGCGACCCTATGGCCTATAGCAGCGATGGCGAACCTTGGCACCCCAGATGTTTTAGAACTACATTTCCCATGATGCTTAACTACACTGAAGAGTGCATGAGCATCATGGGAAATGTAGTTCCAAAACATCTGGGGTGCCAAGGTTCGCCTATAGGAAAGCTTGGAATGAATTAAAGAAAGGCATTAAGGAGGCTAAGCGTAGATCTAAACAGCGCATTGAATCTTATTTTGAAAATCAAAATTCTTGTAGCATGTTGAAGGGGATTAAAGCAATGGTATATTATTCCCCTAGAGTTTTCAGTCTGTGTTTCCATCTTTCCCTCCCCTTTTTCTCTGGTTCTGCCAACCTCACATGATTTTAATTAATTGATTTTAAATTGGATTGTCCACCCCCTTTTCTGGAAGAAATTATATATTTTCTATATAAACTTGATTTTATTGTAAATCTGTATGCTATGAGGAAGGCTCTGGCCAAAACATGTTAGCGTTTTAGATGTTACACTGTCGTTAGTGCGAAATAAAGATTTAAGATGAAACAATCTAGTTGCCAGCATTTTTTGCTATTTGAATGGTATATTTTAAATCTAGGAATACACAGGTTTGTGCTCCCTGACACCTTAAACCAATTTTTTGCTCGCTTTGCTCGGAGATGTGAAACCCATTGTAGAGAACTAGTGGAGGACGACCATTTATTGGTATTAAAAACACATGAGGTCAGGTCAAATTTAAGGAAGATTGACATCAGAAAGGTAGCAGGACCAAACAGGGTGTCAGTCTGTATACTGAGGTGATGTGCAGACCAGTTAGCAGGTGTTTTTACTGATATATTGCTACATCACCAATCTTGTCTCCAAATATCACCCAAACCGTCCTCTCCGCTCTTCTCAAGACCTCCTACTCTCAAGCTCTCTCGTCTCCTCCTCCCATGCTCGTCTCCGGGATTTCTCCAGAGCCTCTCCCATCCTCTGGAACTCGCTACCTCCACCTGTCCGGCTATCCCCTACTCTTGCTACCTTCAGGCGATCCCTGAAAACTCATCTCTTCAGGAAAGCCTATCACGTCTCCAACTAATCTTCTACCACTTCCATCAGCTCATTCGCCACAGCTACAACCTTTTTGTACCACCTGCCCCAACCTATTAGATTGTAAACTCTTCTGAGCAGGGCCATCTTAATCCTCTTGTATTTTATTGTATTATAACTGTATTGTCTCCTTTTTATATTGTAAAGCACTGCGTAAACTGTTCACACTATATAAATCCTGTAGTATAATAATAGATTTAAATTGGTTGTAAACTCTCCCCCACAACTTTGTCCCATGTAAATCAGCATAAAAAAAACCCTAATGAACACTGCTTGTAGATATCTCCTTACTTGCTTAGTATTGTTGTAATCCTTTTTGTTCTTTAGAATGACATCACTGATCATGCCTAGACCTCCCCTGATTTACGGCACAATCTGTGTACTTGTATATCTAATATCAGGACTTCCTACGGCACACCACTGAAATCCCAAGAGACTGCATAATCACTCAGAGCATCCTCCTACACCCCATATGACCATGTGACATCACATGCAGTGTAAACCAGGGCATCGGACAGCATTACCGCAGTCTTATCAGCTGAAGCTGATAAGACTGACACAGGCAAACACTAGATAATCGGCACAAGTAAATACTATGAAATAAAACAAGTCAGCTATGAACAGGGAAGCAGAGTTGCCATAGAAACGTTGTATTGAGAAGGAGGCTTGGTTAACAGTACAGGAAGTGCTCAATGTAAGGGCGAAAACTCTACTGTGGCCTCACCCCTGGAAAGACGTTTTTTAAAGTTTCTTTAAACAGTAAGTAATATGCGATTTGGGCTGGATTACAGTGGCTATAGTTTGATAATTACTTATTATAATGGACTAAATGAACAGAAGCATCAGAGTGGGAAAATGTACTTCCTCTTTAACCACTTGACCACTGGGCAGTTAAACCCCCTTCCTAACCAGACCAATTTTCAGCTTTTGGTGCTCTCACAATTTGAATGACAATTACTCCGTCATGCAACACTGTACCCAAATTAATTTTGTGTCCTTTTTTTTCACACAAATAGAGCTTTCTTTTGGTGTTATTTAATCACCGCTGGGTTTTTTATTTTTTGCGCTATAAATCAAAAAATACTGAAAATTCGGTAAAAAAAATAAATAAAATTATTTGTTTCTATTAAAAATTATGGCAGAGTATTGGCAGAGTATTGGCAGAGTATTTGGCAGAGTATTGGCAGAGTATTGGCAGAGCATTGCACAGTGGTGGCAGAGCATTGCACAGTGGTGGCAGAGCATTGCACAGTGGTTGGTTGCAGAACATTGCACAGTGGTTTGTTGCAGAGCATTGCACAGTGGTGGCAGAGCATGGCAGAGCATTGCACAGCGGTGGCAGTGTATTGACCAGCGCTGTGGGCACTACACATCCAGCCCACAGCGCTGGTCCCGTCTCTCCCCCTCTCCGCTTCCCTCCTCTCTGTACCGATCTGTACAGAGAGGGGAGGGAGGAACCGGCGTCATGACGTGACGCCGGTTTGTGTACATGTGATCGCTCCGTCATTTGACGGAGCGATCACGTGGTAAACGGCCGCTATCAGCGGCTGTTTACCGTGATCCGTGATGCGCCAGGTCCTCGGGACCCGGCGGTCACGGATGTTCCCGAGTGCGCGCCCCAGGGGGCGCGCAGGAGCAAGTTTCTGGGAGGACGTCCGTAGTATCAGTTTGCCTATCGTGCAAATAGATGCACAGATGATGCAATTCCTATTGCATTGCATGCTGCCTTGACACATCTTGAGCACTCAAACACATATGTTAGGATGTTATTATGTTATGTCATTGATTTTAGCTCAGCATTTAACACAGTAGTCCCTGACAAATTAGTGAAAAAGTTAAACATTTTTCGCCTATGTCCATTGCTGCGCTCATGGATTATGGATTTCCTAACAAACAGGCCACAATTCGTGAGAATAGGAGATCAGGTGTCTAACACTATTAAGTCTGTTAAGTCTGGCCCTTTTTACATTCTTTACACACGACTCTCATACATGTGTCTAACACTATAGTGAAGTTTGCGGATGACGTCACTTTAGTGGGACTCATACGAGATAATGATGACAGCTTATAGGCAGGAAATGCAACATTTGGTTGAGTGATGTAGAAAATTATTTAATACTCAATACTGTACTGCAAAAACTAAAGAAATAATAGTGGATTATAGGAGATCAAGAAATCTGAATCATTGCCCAGTATATATAGGTGGTGAGGAGGTGGAAAGGGTGGACACTATTACATTTTTGGGAGTGCATATTACAAGGCGGTTGTCATGGTCTCAAAATACTTTTTTTTCTAGTGAAAAATGAGCGGCAGAGATAGTTTTTTTTCTTTTGGAGACTGAAGCAGGCTGGATTGCCCTTAAGACTTCTGGTCAATTTCTATCATTGTACCATTGAGAGTATTCTTCTCCACTGCACTGTAGTGTGGTATGCCAGCTGCAAGGCGGAGGATAAGAAGTGCCTCTCTCGTGTGGTAAAAACACCACAGCAGATTATAGGAATAGAGCTACTGAATTCGGACACAGCATAAACCAGCCGATTAAAAACAGCAGGCAAAAGCTATTAGAATTGATCCTACCCACCCAGGTTACAGTGTGTTTGTTCCATTGCCATCAGGGAAAAGATATAGGACACTTAAAACGCACACTAATCGCTTAAAGTATCGTTTTTTCCCTAAGGCTGTATTGTCCATAACCCCATCACATCAGGTACAGTGTTTTAGGAATTTTATGTGGCATTTTAATTTTTAAATAACATTTTATATTTTGTTATATTTAAATAGATATGAGGTCATGTGCTAGGAGTAGGCATGTGTGGTTTTGTTGAGAAGTGTTTAATTGCTGCTGTTTTGTTGTATGTATACAATGACAAAAAAGTATATCTATCTAACTGTTTTTATGTCTGTCAATGTGCCATATAACTTAGGCCCCTTTCACACTGGGGCGGTGGGTGTGTCGGCTAAAAATAGCGGCGCTTTACCGTAAATTTTGCAGTACTATTCGGCCACTAGCAGGGCGCATTTACCCCCCCCCCCTGCTAGCGGCCGAGAAAGGGTTAAAACCACCGCAAAGCGCTTTGCAGGCACTATTTTTAGTGCTGTAGTGCCTGCAAAGCGCCCCATTGTGAAAGGGGTCTTAATAAAGCTTTTTTTGTTATCCACTTAATAACCGGCCCATGTGAAAGGGGTCTTAATAAAGCTTTTTTGTTAATAGTCAGTGCCCAACAGTGCCCAATAGTGCCCAAAAGTGCCCAACAGTGCCCAATAGTGCACAACAGTGCCATCTGTCATCCGTGCCACCTGTGTCACCTCTGCCACACCAGTGCCACCTCTGTGCCATACCAGTGCCACACCAGTGCCACCTCTGTGCCACACCAGTGCTACCAGAGCCACCAGTGCCACACCAGTGCCACATCAGTGCCACCAGTGCCCACCAGTGCCCATCAGTGCCACCTGTGCCACCTGTGCCCATCAGTGCTCATCTGCGCCACTGCAGTGCCAAACCGGTGCCGTCTGTGCCCACCAGTGCTGTCTGTGCCCACCAGTGCCGTCTGTGCCCACCAGTGCCGCCTGTGCCCACCAGTGCCGCCTGTGCCCACCAGTGCCACCTGTGTGCCCACCAGTGCCGCCTGTGTGCTAATCAGTGCCACCAGAGCCACTACAGTGCCCACCAGAGCCACCTGTGCCCACCAGTGCCACCTGTGCCCGCCAGTGCCACCTGTGCCCATCAGTGCCACATCAGTGCCGCCTGTGCCTACCAGTGCCGCCTGTGCCTACCAGTGCCGCCTGTGCCTACCAGTGCCGCCTGTGCCCACCAGTGCCACCTGTGCCCACCAGTGCCCACCAGTGTAGCCTCACCAGCCACCAGTATGGCAAAAAAATTTACTAGTGAGGAGGCCTACCAGCTTCTTTGTATGACCGATGAGAGCAGCGGGGAGCTCTCTGAGTCTCAGTCCGAAACGGAGTCGGCCTATGAACCCATTACAAGTAGCGGGTCCGATACCGAATCAGAAGAGGAATGTGTGCCCGTGAAAAGAAGGCGTTGTGGCGGGGAGCAGCAGCCTACTACCTCAAGAGCACAGCCGTCCACCTCGAGAGCACAGCCGTCCACCTCGAGAGCACAGCCGTCCACCTCGAGAGCACAGCCGTCCACCTCGAGAGCACAGCCGTCCACCTCGAGAGCACAGCCGTCCACCTCGAGAACACAGCCACAACAAAGGTCAGTCACCAGTAGGGTACCATCTCAGCCCCAAAGGGATAGGGGCCATGCCAGCCTTCCCTATGCCCTTCAAAACCCCCTGTGGCTTCCCCCCAATTCCGGAGCAGCAAATATCCCCCCTTTCACCGCCCAGCCAGGTGTCCAGGTGAACACCGATGATTTTGAAATGATTGATTTTTTTCACTTAGTTTTCACCGATGAATTCCTTTCGTTCATTGTGGCCCAGTGCAACCTCTACGCACAGCAGCACATAGCAAGTAACCCTGGCTCTAGTTACGCCCGTCCCTTTCAGTGGAGAGAACTAACTGTAGAGGAATTCCGAATTTTCTTAGGCCTAACTTTTACAATGGGACTCTCAAAAAAAAACCAATTGTACTCCTATTGGTCTACCAAACCCTACCACCACATGCCAGTCTTCTCATCCCTTATGCCAAGAACCAGATATCTAATAATTATGCGGTTCCTCCACTACAATGATAACACCCAGTGCCCTCCCCGAAACGACCCAGCTTATGACAAACTTTTTAAAATTCGGCCACTCCTAAATTATTTCTCTGAAATATTTCCCCAATTATATACCCCCGAACAGAATATTTGCGTGGATGAGTCCCTTGTGAAATTCTCAGGCAGGCTTGGCATCAAACAGTTTATCCCCAGCAAAAGGGCCCGATATGGGGTAAAACTGTACAAACTGTGTGACAGAGCCACGGGGTACATGTACTCTTTCCGGGTGTACGAAGGGAAGGACTCCCAACTGAATCCCCCTGAATGCCCAGAGTATATCGGAGCCAGCGGAAGAGTGGTCTGGGAGCTTGTCTATCCACTGCTTGGAAAGGGGTACCATCTTTATGTGGATAATTTCTACACTAGCTTGCCCCTCTTCCGCAATCTTCACCGGAGAGACACCCCAGCATGTGGTACAGTCAGAGCGAATAGAAAGGGCTTCCCGCAAAAACTCGTTAATGAAAGGCTACGACGAGGGGAGGCGGCATCTTTGCGGAACCAGGAGCTATTGGCTGTAAAGTGGAGGGACCAACGAAACGTCCACATGCTTACTACCATCCATAATGATACCTACGTGGAAGTCTCCAGAAGAAGTGGCCCAATCCAGAAACCAGCGTGCATATATGATTACAACTTGTTTATGGGGGGAGTGGACTTTAACGATCAGATGATTGAACCCTACCTTCCCACAAGAAAATCCCGCCACTGGTATAAAAAAGTGTCCATTTATTTATTCAGTTTGGCCATGTATAATACGTATATTATTTACCAAAAATCGACAGAGAACCCCGTACCCTATCTGCACTACCATGAAGAAATTATTTCTGCCCTTTTGTACCCTGAAAGCCCCCCACCAGCACCTATTCGCTCTGATTCCGTGAGCAGACTCCACGAGCGCCACTTTCCTGAAAAAGTCCCCCTCCAAGAAAGAGGCCACAGACGCCAGAAGAAATGCCGGGTGTGCTCCAGAGAAGGAATTCGAAGAGACACCACGTATTATTGTCCCGATTGTCCTTCCCAACCAGGCCTCTGTATAGGTCAATGTTTCCGCCGTTACCATACATTTGTAAATTATTAGGGAAGTATGGCAAACATTATTCTCATTTCCTATCATTTTCCTCCACACCCCTTATGCCACTCTGCCTTCTCCGGAACCGACCCTGGCCTGTTATTTGACCAAGCTTCTGCCTAACGCTAAACATACCTCTGCCTTCTCCGGAACTGACCCTGGCCTGTTATACGACAACGCTTCTGCCTAACGCTAAACTGTACCTACCTTTGCCTGCTCTGGAACTGACCCTGGCCTGTTATACGACCACGCTTCTGCCTAACGCTAAACTGTACCTACCTCTGCCTTCTCTGGAACTGACCCTGGACTGTTTGACCACGTTTTTTGCCTGCCTCTTGGATTGATCTTTTACCCTACTACGCTAGTGGGAACACAGGGGTCTCACATATGTGAGGGGCTCCAGAATAGTTTTTCTGGATGAAGAAAACTAATTTTTTAGTTTTCTCATTCCCGGATTAGGGTCTGGAGGCTCGGAGGCTTCATAGAGATTTGGGTGGGAGAAGCCTCTACCCCTGTCCCCATTCTTTCCTGGCAGTGTTCCTGCTTACTACCAGGACCAATATTTTGGCACTGCTGGCAACGTCTCTACTTGCACTGACCCTGGGCTGTATATGGACGTACTGACTATGGACAATATTCCTGCCTGGTGCCTGGACAATACCATTCACTGTCGCTGACCACGTCCCTGCCTGCTGCCTGGATCAGGGCTCTCCTCCTGTGGACAATTGCACTACAAAAACCAAAGGTACTGTAATCTTTTGTTTACCCTTTACTAAGCAGAATGTATTTTAGGGTGTAATTCTTGGTATGTACATGCTGTGTTAGAAATATAAAGGGCCTTCAAAAATGTGATTGTAAGGAAATTGGATGCGTAATTTATGTCCCTAGAACACCTGATAGTGCTTCTTGGATGTTGGGCCTCTATGTGGCCAGGCTGTGTAAAAGTCTCACACATGTGGTATTGCCGTACTCAGGAGGAGTAGCAGAATATATTTTGGTGTCATTTTTGCTATGTACATGCTATGTGTTGGAAATATCTTGTAAATGCACAACTTTGTGTAAAAAAAAAATGCGTTTTCATTTTTTTTCCACATTTTCCCAAAACTTCTGGAAATAAATGAACCGTTCAAAAGACTCATTATGCCTCCTAGATTATACGCTGGGGTGTTAGCTTTCCAAAATGGGGTCACTTTGTGGGCGTTTCCATTGTCCTGGTGCTCCAGGGCCTTCAAAAGTGTAATAGGTGGTTGAGAGATTAGATGTGTAATTTATGCTCCTAAAACGCCTGAAGTTGCTACTTCAATGTTGGGCCTGTGTATGTGGCCAGGCTGTGTAAAAGTCTCACACATGTGGTATCACCATACTCAGGAGGAGTAGCAGAATATATTTTGGGGTGTTATTTTTGCTATGTACATGCTATGTGTTGGAAATATCTTGTAAATTCACAACTTTGTGTAAAAAAAAATGCGTTTTCATTTTTTTTCAACATTTTCTCAAAACTTCTGGAAATAAATGAACCGTTCAAAAGACTCATTATGCCTCCTAGATTATACGCTGGGGTGTTAGCTTTCCAAAATGGGGTCACTTTGTGGGCGTTTCCATTGTCCTGGTGCTCCAGGGCCTTCAACAGTGTAATAGGTGGTTGAGAAATGAGATGTGTCATTTACGCTCCTAGAACGCCTGATGGTGCTATTTCAATATTGGGCCTCTGTATGTGGCCAGGCTGTGTAAAAGTCTCACACATGTGGTATCGTAATACTCGGGAGGAGTAGCAGAATGTATTTTGGGGCATCATTTGTGGTATAAACATGCCATGTGAGAGAAATAACCTATTATAATGAAAATTTTGTGAAAAAAAAAAAAATCGTAATTTTGCAAAGAATTGTGGGAAAAAAAATGACAACATCAAAAACCTCACCATGCCTCTTACTAAATACCTAATTTAAGTGCCCAGTGGTCGAGTGGTTATAAAGCTTCTTGGTAGGTGAGGGATGTTTTTGTTTTGTTTCCGTATGTTTATAACCTTCTTTTAATTCAGTGGACAACTAGGTTGCCTAGAACCTTGATGGTTTGGGACATGTCAGTTGAAAGTTTTTGGTGTCCTATGCACATTTTTTCCTCCTTTGCAGGTATTGGCCTGATTCGCAGTTGAATGAGGCCTAAGGCTAATCTGTGCATGTTGCCTCATTTTGCTGAATAGAACTTTTTTTTTTATGCCCTTTACGAGGATAATACATGTTAGATACCATCCTGTTACTGTTGTAATAAAAAAAATAAAAACCTAATTAGTTGCCTTGGATAGATCAACTACATCCCCTTTATGATTTATTTACTCAATTGGTCCTTTGTTGGAACTCGGTTTAACTTGCCTGCTGTGTTTTATGACCACATTTTTCGTGAGAACTTCACACGTTCATTATCTCAACATAAATTGCAGAAGTGAATGTAAAATAATTTCTGTAAGCTAGAATATAATTATGCAATGTTCAAACACTAGTTTGTAATCTGTTCTCATTCAATGAAGCTAGTATAATTCAAGCATACAGATTATTGCAGACTATCCACTATGCTTCCATTGTACATATGAAAAAAAGCACAGGTTCGAAAAGCATTTTTTGTTACATGCAAAGGACAAGATACTTACCACTAGATAGAAGGTTATTTCATTCAGTGTGACTTCATGATGGTTATTGTAACTTCTTGATTGGCTTACTCAATGAGCAAGGTAGGAAACTAGCCTTAGCATATTAATAACATCTTATAGACGCCTGTGCTGCCGACACTTTGTGAGCAGGAAACACTCACAGATTGGTTCAAACGTTATTATGAGAGGACTAAGCTATCGGTGGGTAGTTTGTATTGGGTGGTCTGTCTGGTAGAATTGATCAGATCATAATCATGGTTGCATCTTTTACTTTAATAAAATATCCAGAATATTAGACTGGTATGCAGTTAAGGCACCACATCCCATATAAGAACATTTAAATAATAGACTTTACGGGATATTTAAGGTGATAATAGCAAAATGTTTTATAAAAATAGTATGTTATTCGCTTAGATCACTTAAGAACAATAAAATGTTTCCAATTCCCCTGGCAAAACATATACAGTTTGGTCCATTTATTTTTGGACACTGGCACAATTTTAGTTTTTTTCAGGTATTTACCATAACATATTCAAGCTATAGTAATATAATGTATATGGCCTGAAAGTGCACACTGTCAGGTTTAATTTGAGGGTATGTACATCCAAATTGGAAGAAGGGTTTAGGAATTATAGCTCTTAAAGTGTTTGTTAACCCCCAAAAAAATACCTTGGTCCCTTAAAGCAGATTAAACAGCACAGTGCTTGTGCTGTGTAATCTGCCCCCCTCTAAAGTGTAAAAAAAACCTCCCTGTACCTGCCACTTCCTGTATACCCTCTCTGTACAGACCACAAAAATCAGGGCTACTGAGCCCTGACCACCGTGGCCTGAGTGCGTCCCTTCGTCATACGCAGCCCTGCTCTGCTCTCATCTCCCCCCTCATTCCCTCCTCCCTCCCTGTCAGCTCCTTGCTGTGTATCTCCCTCTTCGCCCCCCCCCCCCCCCGTCGCTATTAGAACATATCAAAATAAATATTGAATGGTCACTAGCAGCCCCTCCAATATATTAAGGCAGAGCACACTGTATATATCTTTTCCAATGGCACTTTAGAGCTGTCTTTAGGCCAGTCATGTGACTCAGCCGCTGGACAGCTCCGAGACCAGGCATCTGCAGGAGAGGCTGAGCGGCCACGTGATCTCCCCGGCTGACCTCAAAGGGAGATCACGGCCCCTCCTGCAGAAACCATCCATTGGAGCTGAAATGCAAACGTGGGTCATGTGACCGGCCTGCAGACAGCTCTAAATAGCTATTTACAACGCTCGTTTTTGAAAAGATATACAGGGGGTCCCCGAGTTACGAACTCGTTAGGGACTGGCCCCGTGTACGGAAGTCGGAAATGTTCGTAAGTCGGCGTGCATGCGCAGACCGACAAATACGGAGATTTCCGGACATTTCCGATGTTCCGTCTGTTGCCGTTCTGCGCATGCGCGGCAAATTACGGACATTTCCGGCATTTTTCGACGCTCCGTATGGCCGCGCAGAACGGCCGAAAGACGCCGAAAACCACCGAAAAATGGCGGAGGGTCCCCGCAGCACCCCGTTCGTAAGTAGGGGTTGTTCGTAGGTCGGGTGTTCGTAAGTCGGGGACCCCCTGTATATAGTGTGCTCTGCCTTAATATATTGGAGGGGCTGCCAGAGACTAGTTAGTGTGCATTAACAAACACTTTTAGAATAGCCTTCCCCCTTTTTTCAAGGGATCAAAAGTAATTGGACAATTGAATCAAAAGCATTTTCATGGCCAGGTGTGGGCTACTCCTTAATTATTTCATCATCAATTAAGCAGGTAAAAGGTCTGGAGTTGATTCTAATGCCGCGTACACACGGTCGGAATTCTTGTCGGAAAAAGCTCTGATGGTTTTCCCGTCGGAATTCCGACAGAATTTTGCTCAAACTGTCTTGCCTACACACGGTCACACCAAATTCTGACGGTCAGTAACACAGCGGCATAAAACAGGTTCAACATCACTATAAAAGGGAAGTTTAATGCTTCCGAGCATGCGTCGAATTGTTTCCGAGCATGCGTCAGAATTTTGCGTGTCGGAATTGCATACACACGATCGGAAAATCCGATAGAAAGGTTTTCCGTCGGAAAAATTGAGAACAGGTTCTCAATCCAAAGTCCGTCGGAAATTCCGACAGAAAAAGACCGATGGGCATACACACGGTCGTAAAATCTGGAAAAGCATTCTTTGGAGGGATGATACTAAGATTAATCTGTACCAGAATGACGGGAAGAAAAAAGTGTGGAGAAGGCTTGCAAACCACACAACATCATCTGTAAAACATGGTGGAGGCAGTATGATGGTATGGGCGTGCATGGCTTCCAGTGGCACTGGGTCATTGGTGTTTATTGATTATGTGACAGAAGCAGCCAGATTAATTCTGCAGTGTTTAGAGAAATATTGTCAGCCCAGGTTCAGCCAAGTGCAGCAAGTTGATTGGACAGCGCTTCACAGTACAGATAGCCAACGATCCAAAACACGCTGCAAAAGCAACCCAGGAGCTTTTGAAGAAAAAGAAGTGGAATATTCTGCAATGGCCGAGTGAATAACCTGATCTCAACCCAACTAAGCATGCATTTCACTCGCTGAAGGCAAAACTAAAGGTAGAAAGACCCACAAACAAAGAACAACTGAAGACAGCTGCAGTTAAAGCCTGGCAAAGCATCAGAAAGGAGGAAACCCAGTCTTTGGTAATCTCAGTGGGTTCCAGACTTTAGGCAGTCATTGCCAGTAAAGGATTCTCAACAAAATATTATCTTCATTTGTCCAATTACATTTGAGCCCCTGAAAATGGGGGGGGGCTGTGTAAAAAAAAAAATGGTTGCAGTTCCTAAAATTTGTACTTGATATTTATGTTCAACCCCTGGAATTAAAGTTGAAAATCTGCACTTCAAATTCATTTGGATTAATTCCTTTTTATTTTAATTCTGGGGACATACAGAGCCAAAAGAATGAAAATTGTGCCCATGTCCAAATATATATGGACCTAACTGTATTTAACAGATTTCATAGTGCCTCTACATTCACACACAATAACCCATCACTCAGCTGCTTGATATCATATCATCTTGATACTTCTAACAATGGTAAAACAAAGTAGTTATTCCCACCCTTCAGAGTTGATTTATACAGTAGGATGAGAATAGCTTAACTCAAGCATTTCCTAGCTCAAGATATTATTATTTACCAAGGTGAATATGTGTCATAGAAACTATTCATTCATGCTGCAAATCAAAATCAAAAACTCCAGGCAAATCTGATGCATATGCTATTATGAGCATTAATACACACTTTAGATGCTAAGTGGCATTCCAGCAAAGGATAGGCATGGTAAAGACGTAATTTTGAAACATCTGAACAGAGAACAGTTATAGTATACGCCAGGCATCCCCCAGTGGGGACCTTAAAGATCCCATGGATAGCCTCCCTGACTGTACTGAAAAAAATACAATAATTCTTTATCTAACCTTTTTTTTACTGTTTTGGCATCTTAAAAATCCCATAAATTGCTCTACTCATTAAATGCATATTTACCCAGTCTGCACCCTGTACTGTGTCAAATCTCTCCAAAAAGAGAGAAATCCTTTTTTAGGATACAAACAGCAATAAAAAAACATACGGAGACTCTTTACCACGTGATCAGCCGTGTCCAATCACAGCTGATCACAGTGTAAATAGGAAATGCCTAGATCGGCTTTTCCTCACTCGCGTCTGTCAGACGCGAGTAGAGGAGAGCCGATCGGCTGCTCCTCTGACAGGGGGGTCTGTGCTGATCGATTATCAGCGCAGCCCCCCCCCCCCAGGATGCCCACACTGGACCGCCGGGGACACCACCAGGGATGCCCAGCACCAGGTATGCCACCCTAGACCACCACGGATGCCAATCAGTGCCCACAATGGGCATCACTGATTTCCATGCATTGTTTGGCACTGATTGGCATCCATCAGTACAATACATTACACGGCAATGCCGCCTATCAGTGCCCAATCTTGCTGCCTATCAGTGCCCATCCGCCCTGCCTATCAGTGCCCATTTGTCCTGCCTATCAGTGCCTATCCGTGCCACCTATCCATGCCCATCCGTGCTGCCTATCCATGCCCATCAGTGCCACATATCAGTGCCCATCAATGCCACCTCATCAGTGCCACTTCATTGGTGCCACCTCATCGGTGCCCATCAATGCCGCCTTATCAGTGCCCGTCAGTGCAGCCGCATCAGTGCCCATCGGTGAAGGAGAAAACTTACTTATTTACAAAGTTTTGAAACGAAAACAAAAAAAATACATTTTTTTTTCAAAATTTTCTGAATTTTTTTATTTGTTTAGCAGAAAATAAAAATCCCAGAGGCAATCAAATACCACCAAAAGAAAGCTCTATTTGTGGGAACAAACTAATAAAAATTTAGTTTGGGTACAGTGTAGTATGACCGCATAATTGTCATTCAAAGTGTGACAGCGCTGAAAGCTGAAAATTTGGTCTGGGCAGGAAGGTGTTTAAGTGCCCAGTATTAAAGTGGTTAAAAAAAAAAAAAATGAAACTGCAATTTCTTGAATCCTGTATGTGTTTAGGTTGCCTTTCATACAAGAATCTTCTCGATTCCCCTTCATTTTCAATTGGAAATTGAACAATGAATGCATTACTAATAGTACTATTACCACTCCCTCAATTTAAATCCTCTCAAGACGTAACAAACACATCTGTTGTGCTAGAGAAGTATAATGCAGAAGGATAGCCCTAAGTCTAACATTGAATATGGTGAAAGGCCAAAGAGGAACCAGAATTATAACAAAGTGACCTGACTCTGGTGCTGCTCGGTTGCATAATCTCTGGATCTTCAGATGGGGTCTTCAGGTTTGGAATTGCTAGCATATTTCTTAATTTCAAACTATGGCTCTGCTTCACATTTTTAATGCTGTGCAGAATGAAATCTTGTGGCCTGCTCTGTGTCACACATTTCAGAGCTGTTTAGTTGCTCTGTAAACTCCAATATACATGCCAGGATTGCTTAATGTGTCACTTGGTCAAAGAGCAAAGCATTTCATAAACATTTAAAAATATGCCCAGAATCCAAAGTCTGCATTAAAAAATCAGTCTAAGGGGATGGAATTTTCACAACAGTCCTGCAATTTAACTTGGCCGATAATACGATATATTAATTGAATGTTCTTTCATTTTTGATTTGCTGCATGATTTACAGTCTACCTTATTTCAGCTGCAATGCAATTAGCAGAAACATTTTAACACCTCTATAAATGCATTCACAGTTTAATTTCCCCCTGATCGCAGCTGCTCATTTGGTTAATGGATCTTCAGACACAACACTTGCTAAAAGTAGGAAAATCCTAGTGTGGATTCTTGGGAAGCAATATTGTTTTTTTATAAAGCATATAATATCTTAAAGTGGTTGTAAACGTCAGACATGAAATATTTACAAAGCATATCTTTCTATAGTGTGTACTTGTCTCAGTTAAGAGCACATATGCCGCGTACACACGATCGCACATTCCGACAACAAAATCCATGTTTTTTTTTCCCGACGGATGTTGGCTCAAACTTGTCTTGCATACACACGGTCACACAAAGTTGGTCGGAATTTGCGAACGTCAAGAACGCGGTGACATACAACACGTACGACGAGCCTAGAAATTAAGTTTAATAGCCAGTGCTGCTCTTCTGCTGGATTCCGAGCATGCATGGCACTTTGTGCGTTGGAATTGTATACACACAATCGGAATTTACGGGAACGGATTTTGTTGTCTGAAAATTTGAGAACCAGGTCTCAAATTTTGTGCAACGAAAATTCTGATGGAAAGTGTCCGATGGAGCCTACACACGGTCAGAATTTCCGACAAAAGGCTTCCCGTTGGAAAATCCGACCGTGTGTACGGGGCATAAGTGTCACTTGTGTCTGCTGCTTTGTTCCTCTGCTATCGGCATGAATCACTTCTGACAAGTTTTCCTGACACCAAGAGAAAAATGGTGACAGGGGAAGGAGCTCCAACTGATTGACAGCCTGTGCTGTGTGGAGGACGGGGTGTCCACTCCAATCAGCTATCAGAGCTCTCCTCACTGAGCTCTGCAGAGTGGTTTCTGGACTTTGAATGGATCTAGAGAAGAGAAGACTGCAGATAAACAGGTACCACTTATGGAGGAGGTTTTGTTTCATCTCTGTGTATCACCTGAGGCCAGTCACTTCACTGGTTATGTAAGGGTTTACAACCACTTTAAAGCTAAAATTCTTAATTTTTAATTCTTAAAATCATAAAAGTTGAACTTTATGGAAAATAGTCTTTTTGACTGGAAGTGATTGTGTTTGCGATGGTTTCAACTGCGGGCATTTCTTATTCTGGGTATAGCTACCAGGCTGTGTCTGACCATACAAGCAGAAATTAGGCAACGTAAGCGCACATGTTTAAAGACCACAGGCCACATTTATGCATGGCTAAAGCTTTCAGATCCAGTCATTTAGCAGCAGCTAGACCACACTTCTGCTTTTGTAAATTTTTTGTTATACACATCACTCATATCTTTGGAAGTAGCCACTGGACAGAAGAGCTGCATGCACCCATACATAAGCCAGTCACAGAAAAATAGATCCAAAGCAGCCAGATGGAATTTGCAATTAGCCTGCGTATTTTTAGTTTATTACCATCATTATAAATCTGAAGATCTCCACAATTACTAACCATACAGGTATCTCAACTCTCTTTGGAAATCAGAGGACAGAAATTTGCAAGTGACCATTGTTGACTTGTTTTACAGTTACAGGCTGTAGTGCTGTCACCCTTATCCTTGGTTTACTGCCTAGTAAATCACTGACCTGAAACAAGCATGCAGCCACTAATGTCTGCGTAAGTCGAACTGCTGAATTTCATGCTTGCTATTGGTCATTTACTTTCTAGGTAGTAAAGGAAAGATCCAGATGACCGCACCAGATCCTTTACATTATAAAAACAATGGAACTTTCCATATTTCTACCACCACAAGCTCACTTAATCTCTTGTAAAACAAATTGCACCCATTGTCTCAGGGTGCTCTGAAATGGACCACTCTCCCTTTGGACATTCTTCAATTGAATAATCAAAGAAGCCGAATTAAGGTGAAAAATTGTAAACCGAACAGCACCACCTTCAACCAATCAGATGCAGGTACCGTTTAGGTATTAAGACAGCCAGTGGGGCTGACTGCCAAGATATAATACCTTCAGCAGGGGATTTGTCCATCACACAACCAATATGAATATGGGAAAGCCATACTTTTGTTGGTCTCAAATGGTCGCCCATAGAAATAAATGGGCCCACAACCTGTATATGCAGTATGAAAAAGGATTTTTTAGAAGAAATTCAGTACAGCTCTGTGGGGATGCACAGTGAAGAGGACAGGATTAGTGCTGAAGGTAGTATTTCATGAAGAACCATTAGTAGAATCGTCATTAGCGAAGGACAAGATTTAAAAGAAGAAGAAAAAAAAAGCATTCCAAAGCTTAACCACTTTACATCCGTGCTATGGCCGAATGACGGCCTCAGTGCGGATGTGAATTCCCGGGAGGCCGTCATATGACGTCCTCCCCTGTGCACGCTCCCTGCGCGCGCCCTATAAGGGGTCCCGGTCCCTTACCATGTGATCAGCTGTCAGCCAATGACAGCTGATCACATGATGAAAACAAAAGCTCGGTGATCGTTTTTTTTTCTCCTCACGCTGACAGCGGAGGAGAAAAAAAAAGCCGATTACCGGCTCATTTTAAAGGGACATCTGTCCCTAAAAGTCAGAGGCAATTATGCCTCATGTAATGCCCACCAGTGCCACCTGTCAATGCCCACCAGTGCCACCTATCAATTCCCACCAGTGCTGCCAATCAGTGCCACCTAAAAGTACTGCCTATCAGTGCCCATCACTGCCACCCATTAGTGCCCATCACTGCCACCTATCGTTGCCCGTCACTGCCGCCTCATCAGCGTACATCAATGACGGACAAAAATTACCCATTTCAAATTTTAATAACAAAATTAAAAAAAAAAAAAACATTTTTTTTATTTTTTTTTAATTCAGTCTTTTAAAATTTTTTTAACAAAAAATAAAATTCGCAGAGGTGATGAAATACCACCAAAAGAAAGCTCTTTTTGGGGGAAAAAAATGTTAAAAATTTAATTTGGGTACCGTGTTGTATGACCGTACAATTGTCATTCAAAATGCGACAGCGATGAAAGCTGAAAATTGGTCTGGATAGGAGGGGGGTTTAAGTGCCCAGTAAGCAAGTGGTTAAATTATGTGATCGCTATTTATTTCATTGATCTTTTTTTTAAATTATACATTAATTGTAACACATTTGAATTGAGAGTTCTGCTTTATGGAAATGTAATGTGGTTTTGTATATATTTTCTTATTCAGTATGATCAGGACTAAAAATATAATTTTAAAAAATTATTTCAAAATACAATTCTTAAGCATGTTTTCATTTTCCTAATTTGTTAAATATGAAATATAGTCTAATGTCTATGATTTATGGTCCAGGCACCTTCTAATGTTTAATAAGATGCGTTTAATTCACTGGGGAAGCATGTTTACAGATTTCAATAGCTGAAGCTCATACCACACACACAGAATGAGTGAGATGGGCAACCTATTCCCCTTTCCAACTGTTTTTTCTGTATGGCTTTAAACAGATTTTGATTTGAAGAGTAAAAGTTTGAAACTAAGAATTATTTTCTTTAGCAAATCCGTAATGTAATATGAATCCACAGTCCTGGTTGCACCCTGTATTAAATGTTTATTTGTAAAGCAAACAATCGAAATAAATAGAAAAAAAATTGAGAATTTCAGTTTGAAATGTGAAAACCAAAAATAAAAATTCCATGAAGTCATTATTGTTACCCTTAATTGTAGAAGATGTTTTTTTTTTTTTGATCATTAGGACGTGAAGACATTTGCTTTACCTTTAACATGTGAAGATGGAAGAGAGAAGTGCCCATTTGATCCAGTTTTAGGGTACACTGGCTTTCTTATTGGTAAGATTCATTCTTTGTAAGCGACCCCCATCCAGCGCATACTATCTTAGGTACATTGTTTCTCATGCTAGGGATTTATGTTAGAGGTTTTACCTACCTTTATATTGTCTTCCCTAGTTCTTTTATTCCCCTTCATCGATATGTTTATTTTTTTTTAATTCGATCTCTGTATTTCTCTATGAAATGTAGGTAGAACATGGCTGGTGGAAGTTGCTGGCAGGGTTCTGTGAATGGCTTCCTTAAAATATCACAGCAACCTGCCTCAGTACTTCTCCTAAGAACCCTGATGCATGCAGTGAATTGACTCTTGCGAGCATTTATACAAATATCAAAATTCCTTGATGAATGGATGTCAGTCTGGAGGAGTGGGCATTCCTGGTCAGACTGTGTTTGTAGACTGCCCAAGCGAATGCCAATTCAGTTTAAAGCGGTTTTAAACCCAAAACCAACATTTTAATATATCGCAGCTTAACAATTAGATGTGGGAGCTGCATTCATTTTCTTTTTTTAGGCTTTTCCCCTCTGTTTTCAGCTTGTGATCTGCCTAGTAACACAGCTCCTGTATTAGAGTGGCCCCATTCTGCATGAATCAGCACAGGGGGCACATTTGGACAGCAGAATTGTTAATCTGGGGAGAGGAGAGTGTTAAGATTTTAGCGATTTAGATACAAAATAGAAGCCAAACTCTCAGCTAACACTTTATAAGCAGTTACAGCAAACATTTTTTTTTTCCTTTTTGGGATAAACTTTTTATATAGATAAAGCTGATCATTGTAAACACTTCTGCCAGTGCTGAATGGTTTGTCTCATTCCTGTAACTGATACATACATGCAAGGAGTTCTTATAAAAAAACAATAGCTGTACTGACCAGATCACTAGATGAAAAAAGAAGAAACCTTAAAAAATAACGAATGCAGCCATCACATCTAAGAATTGGTAAACTGCAATAAAATTAATGATTGCTTTTGGGGTTAATACTGCTTTAAAAGAGAAGTATGAGGTTGTTTTTTTTAATCATACTTACCTCGGTGGATGGAGCATCAGACCAATGCTGCAGCTGTGCTCTTGGCATTTCTGCACTGAGAACCGAGCCACCAAACACTGCTGATGGCTTGGTTCTCACTCCTCCCTGAGCAGAGCGATGCTGATTGTCAGTCAGCATCTCTCCTGGTCTGCTTCTCCACACTCATTGGAGCGATGAGCTGTGGGAGGGGCAGGGAGAGGCCATCTCAGCGGCTCGCTGTGACTGCCATCACTCAAGGCAGCTGGCGGATCCAGACTTGGGAAGTCGGGATGACGTGATGCCTTGACCGATGGCAGTGACGTCAGCGGAGAGTGGACTTCAGACCGCCCTCTGCTGAAAACGAGTCACAAGAGTGCAAAACGAATTGCACTCCTGTGACCCTTAGGAGACGCTCACCCTTAAAAGCTCAAGCTGGACTTCTCCTTTTTAACTTGTTCATAAACGATACAGAGGTTGGTGTAAATATTTCAAACAAAATGTTTGCTGATGATACAAAGCCAAGCAGGACAATACTGTCAGGATATAACAATTTTAGATCAGATAAAATGGAAGAGTGGGCAACTATATGGCAGTTAAGGTTCAATACTGAAAAATGTAATGTAATGCACTTGGGAGCCAAAATATGCATGCAAGTTGCATGCCAGAGAGAGAACCTCTGGGGAATTGAGGATGGAAGGATCTGAAGTTTAAAGCAAATTCCAAACTCAACAATAACTTTCAGTGCCAAGCAAAACTAGCAGACTATCAGAATGCATTAAAAAGGGTGTTTACTGTTGAGGAAAAAAAACTATAATTCTACCACTTTACAAAACTCTGGTTCAGCCACATCTTGCGTATAATATGCCGTTTTGGTCAGGAAAGGTGTGCTTGAGCTGGAGAGAGTCCAGAGAAGGACAACAATACTAATGGGGGGGCTGCATGATCTCAGTTATACAGAATGGCAACCATTACACCTATTTTCCACTGGAGAAGACTCTTAAAAGGAGAGCATATGATTGCAATATACAAATCTATAAATGATGACTCCAGCATTGGGATGAAAGTATATAACCGAAGGTCTTTAAAGAAGACACGCGACCACACAATGACGTTGGACGAGAAGCTGTTCAATTTTAAACTGTGTAAGGCCCCTTTCACACGAGGCGGACTCTGCTTGCACGAAGTCCGCCGGCTCAGCGGGAAATCTCTCCATTGATCTCCGCTGAGCCGGCGGATGACAGGTCCCTCTCTGCTCACTGAGCGGGGAGGGGCTTGTCCAGCGCCGCTGGTCTCTATGGCGAGATCGGATGAAAACGTGTCAGTTTTCATCAGATCTCACCCGATCCGATCTGCCAGTGACAGATCTGGACGTAGAGACATACGTCTGCTTTTGGCGGATCGGACCCGGTCGGATGTCAGCGGACATGTCTCCGCTGACATCCGACGCGCCATAGACTAGCATGGAGCGCCCGTTCAGGTCCGCTGTCAAAACTGACAGGCGGATCTGAACGGTCCGATTGTGTGAAAGGGGCCTAAGGGTTCTTTACTGTTAGAGTGGTAAGGATGTGAAACTCCCTTCCACAGTTAGTGTCAGCAAGGGGTGTAGATGAATTGAAACTAAAACTTAAAACGCCACCTGGTTTAGCAGGAACCGGACAACTTTCAGTACATGTGTATTGCTTTCTGTTCAACAGAAGCCAGCGTATTCTGGTGTGGGGTAAGGGTCAGAATACAATAGCACAGCGGGAGATATCCCTTCTTCTGTTATGTTAATGGGGGGTGGGGGGGGGGGGTTTGGGCATCTATCAGTCTGGTTGAACAAAAACTGAACGTGTATACCCAGCTTTAGTGAACACAGTGTTCAGGGATATGGAAGAGGATAGTGACATAAATGCACACACTTTCACTTAACTGCATGGACTGGTGTCTCTTTTCACTCTTACCAACTATTCATGTTAAAACGTAATTCTGCCTGCAAAAAAAAATAAAATTTAAGTCAGCAGCTACAAATATGGCAGCTTCTGACTTTTAAAATAAGGACACTTACCTGTCCCAGGGCGCCCGCGATGTCCTCAACCGAAGCCAAACCTGTCCCTTGGCTCCGGGTGAAGGCACCAGCATCTTCAGTAAGGGAATCGGGAAGTAAAGCCTTGCGCCTTCACAGCCTGGTTCCCTACTGCGCATACGCGAGTCACGCTGTGCATCCTGACTGATTCCTGCTGTCTTCTGGGACCTGTGTGTCTCCCAAAAGAGAGCGGGGGTTACTGAGGAGAGGCCAGACATGGCGTAGTTCGTCACGGATTCTGCGGCATTCTTTCACCGGAAGTGGGAGCAAATACCTGGATTAGACAGGTATCTGCACCCCTATGAAAGGTGCCAAATGTGACACCGAAGGGGTAAGAGGAACCCGATCAGCGGAAGTTCCATTGGGTGGAACTCCGCTTTAATGAGGACAGATCAGACAGGCTCACTCTAACATTGTTCAAAAATCTTTCCAGTCAGCCATGATACTTCTTTCTGAGAAATGGCTAAAAGGTAATTAATTATAAAAAAATAAATAAAAATGTAGGCATGCTGTGTGAATGGGAACACGTAACGTATAGTGAGGTTTTCTCAAATTTGACTGCAAAAGTGGAAATACATTTTAAGCGCTTCTGGATACATTTATGGTCAATTAATATTTCAACTTTATTGGTAGGAATGTGTAGTGTTTTCATGTAGATTTGCTAGAGTATATTTATAATGAAAAATCGTGTTAAAGCAGCTCCTGATATAAGAACAAGGAAGGATCAGTTTCACAGAGATCTTCCAGTAAATTGGAAAATCTCCATTAATGATCATGTGCAAAAGTATTAATCTTCGACTCCTATTGTAGCTCCTAAACAGGCTGATCTTCACCCGAGAGTCATGTTTATGAACATTTAGCAGTAAAACAGACTATATAGCTTAGGAGAATCACAGGTCATGATCCTCTCTACGATTCAGAACATTGGATTATATGCAGCTGTGTTGCTCTGTGCCTAAGTAGTTCACAGAAATATATTGCTTACTTTTGATTTGTACAGTAGTTGTCCGCAAATGACTTTTTAGCATTTTTATTACTCACATTCTAAAATGGAGGCTCAAAGTGATTTATTGCTTCGTTGATTTTAGATGAGGTTCTGTACACAGCATCAGGCTATGGGTTCTACAGCGCACCGGATATACGAAAAAATGTTTCAGTGCTGCATACCTTGAAAACTGAAGCTTCGCCTCTTCAATGGCTGAATGGTAAGATCTCATTTGTACATAGTAGAGCTTATTTATAAAAACTAGCACAAAGAAATATGTTTTTGGCTACAGTCAGATTTTAACACAGCAATTTGGCTCCTAGGGAATAGCGTTTTTATAGAGATATTCCTTATTTTTTATAGTCAGAACTGAAAAATAATTTATACAAATATTTTTGACAGTGAAACTTGATATGTTGCATGATAATATTTGATGTTCTTCTTTTGAGCTATAGGTGGCACTCTAATCTTCTTTTCACATGGCTAGCTATTTTAGCTTTCTGCTTTGCTGAAAGACACCTGTTTAAAGAATTCAGTTACTTAAGTTTGGCATTTTAGTCAGTCAAATGGAGGTCCAAGTAATCTTCATGGCCTAGATGCTAGCACTCCATTGCCCCCCCCCCCTTTTCTTTCCCAGACAGCCAAAACATTATATAATGTGCAAAAATTCTGACTTTGCAGAAAATTTACTAGTGCCTGTTAACTAGCGGAGCACTAAATACATTTTCTGATTACAATTTTCACATTGTACAATATTTTGGCTGTGCCTAAAAATAAATTGATTGGTGGATTTACAGGTATAGACTGCTGCATTGATATGCACAGTTTGTTTTCTTGTAAACGTTGAGATTGATCCTAACCCCTCTTAACTATTAAGCCTTCCTATCAGTCCTTAAATGTAATAGTCAACCTGCTTGTTCAGTAGGCAGGTAGGAGAGGTCTCGTCTTGTTAAACCTTTGCTGGAAATGTTAGAGAACATGTCATGAGAGCAATACCCTGCCAACTTTCTTTTGAGTATGCTCGTTGACTAGTCATTATGGTGACCCACTGGCTTGAGTACTTTTGAGGCCCTGAACCAGTGACACTGGTTACTGGTGACAAGAAAACAATGCTCAGTGATTAGGTCAGTGAATAGATATTTCAGTTTTTGGCAGGTACCGCTGGAGGGTTCAGCCGTCTGACAATTTTCAAACTTATATCTTTTGAGGGTTATGTTGTTGGGATATCTTTGACATTAAGTCAGCAGTGGCCTTTACATGGGGTCTGTAGTCTCCATGTTTGAACATTTAATTTAAATAAAAGAAAGCATAAAAAGAGGTGTATGGGATGTACAAAATGTGGTCGGACCACCCAAACCTCTCAGGTGGACGAAATCAGAGTTTGGTATCATGGCAGGCAGATCTTGACATTGGAGTGTCCAAGGCCTATATGTAGCTAGGGGCTAATTGAAGCCACCAGATTCCACCTATAACTAAAATATTACTTTTGAGTGAATTGGCATGTAAATATAAATTTACTCCCCTGTATTTATTTTGTCCATATAAATCTTTCATCTGCTTTCCAAATGCACTGTGCTGACAAATCTCAGGAGGCCTGTTTATCGCAGTCTGTTACCTGATGGCATCTAATCTCACCGCTTCTCTTGTTTTATGTGAGCAGATTTCCACTGCCCCTGAAATGTTTACTGTTGATATTCCCCCAACTTCTGACAAAATCACTGTTAGCTGTTCATTTGGATATCGTGTGTTCATTTTCTGAGCTCCATTGGTTTTGACAAGTTTTCAGTTATCCTTTCATTATTGCATCTGTCTCCGCCAACCATCAGCTGCCACTCACGAACACCATGGTTCTAATCAGCACACACAATTGTCTTTTTACATACATATTTTCTTAGTGTTTTCTAACCTGAATGTGTGTGCCCAAGTGATTATTTCATACCGAGGGGGAAAGCGGCATCAATAATTCAGGGCAGACATATGAAATGCCTTCTGCTCATTCTCTGACATCTTTTGTTGTGACATCCAGTAAACAAGAAGATAGTGAAACAGGATGGCAATTCACAACATACCAAGACTGATGGGGGCCTCCAGACTTAAAGCTGTACTCAGGCAGATGAAAACACATACTGCAGCTTTGTGTTCATTAATATGTCATTACATGTATTTTTTTATATGCAAGCAGTGTATATACATTCATTTGATGTTATATCAACCTCTTGCAAATCCCGAATATGGCAGGACTCTAGAGCAGAAGGAAGTATGCTGCAGTTCCATGTGCTAAAAAAGTTTGCTGATGGCAGTAGACAGCAGAGTGACCAAGAAATAAGCTTCTTTCACTGTCCATTTACAGGCTGGTGGAGGGGCAAGACCTGTAAATGTTGCTTATCTACATAAGAGAAAAATCAGGTCTCCTTTTCAATCAGACAGAGCTGTGCTCTGTAAATCTCAGAACTGGATGGACAAAAATACAAACCTTATGGCAGGTGAAAGAGTTCATGCATGTATTTATACAAGTACCCAAAATAAATATATATATGTCATCTGTGTATTTAGCAGTTAGCTTGGAATTCAGATTTAAGCTGGGTATATTGCATTTGTTTTTCTTTTGTGTAGAACTGGCCATACATACAAGACTAGATTATTTTCCTGGAATTCAGCCGGTTTGCAGACAGGATGCCCACGTGTAGCTTTTAAACAAAGATATAATATTTCAAAATGCAGTGGTGATTGCATGTATTATATGTAACCATAGTAAATATGTAAGGTGAAAAGATTCCGGTTTATCTAATCCCTGCATTATACATTCTGAATTGTTTTTTAGAGCAGAACAAAAGATGGTCTGCACACAGATTTTTGCACAATTCCTTAGTAGAATGTACAGTCTGAGGGTAGTATGTTTTGCTAACAGATGGGATTATGGGGATTTTTGATTAGGTAGAGGGTTTTCAGCAGGTATGTTGAAAGGACTAGTAAAATAAAAAGATAGGTTAACATTGTATGACAAGCTCGCTGCCAGTAAAGCAATAGTTATGAAAAAGTTAAAGCGGTTCTAGAGGCTTTTTTTTTTTTTCAGAATAGGACACCAATTTTCTAGGTAAATACATTTCTAAAGGTGCTATTGAAATTTTTCACCACATGTCAATAATAACCCATGCAATCCATACATACAAAGATACCAAAACAAATAAGTTCAGAAATTAAGTTATGTGTAATAAAATGGAATGACACAGGGAAAAAGTATTGAACACATGAAGAAAGGGAGGTGCAAAAAGACATGGAAAGCCAAGACACCAGCTGAAATCTATCGGTAATTAGAAAGCAATCAAGCCCCCTGTTAATGCAAATTAATATCCGCTGGTTCAGTCTCAACGGATGGGCTATAAAAAGGTATCTCATTACCAAAGTGTCACACAAGAAACATCTCATGATGGGTAAAAGCAAAGAGCTCTCTCAAGACCTTCACAGAAGGTCCTGGTTACAGAAGGTTTTCTGAATGTTCCAGTGAGCACTGCTGGGGCTCTAATCCGAAAGTGGAAAGAACATCATTGCACTGTAAACCGGCCAAAAACAGGTGCTCCTCCACAGGATTTCTGACAGAGGAGTGAAAAGAAATATTAGAAGAGGAACACTTGAGAGCTTCAGAAAGACCTAAACTTAGCAGATCCAATTTTTTCAAAGAAAACAATAAGTAATGCACTCAACCGCCATGGCCTGCATGCACACTCACCACGCAAGACTCCACTGCTGAAGAAAAAGCATGTTGAAGCTTGTTTAAAGTTTGCCGCACAACATTTAGACAAGGCTGTGAAATGCTGTAAGAATATATTCTGGTTAGGTGAGACCAAAATGTAACTCTTTGGATGCCATAATACACACCATGTTTGGAGGTCAAATGGCACTACACATCACTCCAAGAACACCATATCAACAGTGAAGTTTTGAGGTGGAAACATCATGGTGTGGGGCTGTTTTTTAGCATACGATACTAGCAAACTTCATATCGTTGAAGGAAGGATGAATGGAAAAATGGTCCAAGACATTTTTCATAACAATCTGCTGCCATCTGCCAGGATAATGAAGATGAAATGAGGGTGGACATTTCAGCAAGACAATAATCCTAAACACAAAGCCAAGGAAACTCTCAATTGGTTTCAAAGAGAGAAAATAAAGCTGCTAGAATGGCCCAGCCAATCACCTGACTTAAATCCAATAGAAAATCTATGGAAAGAACTAAAGATCAGAGTTTATAGAAGAGGCCCACAGAACCTTCAAGATGTGAAGACTGAGTGGAAGAATGGGCCAAAATCACACCTGAGCAATGCATGCGTTTCAAAGGCGTTTCAAAGCTGTCATTACCAACAAAGGATTTTGTAGGAAGTATTAAAATAAATTCAGTCAGCGTGTTCAATACTTTTTCCCTGTGTCATTCCATTTTATTACACATAACTTCATTTCTGAACCGATTTGTTTTGGAATTGGATATTTGGTCAGGATCGATGGTTCCATCAATGCTGAGAAATGCAGGCAGATACTTAACCATCGTGCCATATCATCAGGGAGGCGTGTGATGATTGGTCCCAAATTTATTCTGAAGCAGGGCAACGACCACAAGCATACAGCCAATATCCTTAGGCACAATCTTTAGCGTAAAGAAAAACAAGGAGTCCTGGAAGTGATGGTTTGATCTTAACATTATGGAGTCTGTCTAGGATTACATGAAGAGACGGAAGTATTTGAGGCAGCCTACATCCACAGAAGATCTGTGGTTAGTTCTCCAGAACAACTTACCTGCCAAATTCCATCAGAAACTGTGTGCAAATGTACCTAGAATAATTATGTACCTAGAATAATTATGTACCTAGAATAATTTATGCTGTTTTGAAGGCAAATACGCCTTTGTCTTTACGCCAAATATTGTTTTGATTTGGATTTCTCTTCTGTTCATTTACTTTCCGCTTTGTTAATTGATGAATATAAACTATTAGAGTGGCTTTTAAACCTCACCCCCAACACTCCCACAACTGATCACCACTGTGGCTGACATACGTAGAATGGAACACCTGACGGCTGTAGTGGAGGGTACAGAGCAGAAATTTTCAGAAATATGGTCAACATGGGATGATTCTGTATATGGTTCTGAAGGATATGGACCTAGTTAATTAATTGAATCCAACCGCTTACATACTTCAGTAAATTTGAAGGCTAACTATTATTCTTTCCCTTATTGCACAGATCTCTTTATGAGGTCAAATAAGGTGTTTATATTACCTCTATAACCCCTTTACAGATAGGGTAGGAGGATGTTTCCACTTACTTCATGTCTTATTTAATTTTTACTTGAGCTTGACCATCTCTCCCACTCAAGTTCACAGTCTATCCACATCACTATTCCTTTTGTGTGTACTGATTATATTATATTATATCCCTAACTCAGTATTTACCTGCATTACTTCTAAATGTTACTGTTTTACATGTGTTTTCTTTGTATGACTTAAAGGCTCATTTGCCTGTCCGTGCCATTCTGCTGACGTACATCGTCGAGGGCTGGTCGGGGATCAGTTAATACATCACTGGGACCAGATGGCTTGCACCCAAGGGTCCTTAAGGAATTCAGTCAAGTAATTGCTATACCATTATTCCTAAAACGAACAAACTAAATACGAACAGTCTACTGACTCGAATGGTACCAGCTGCTTGGAGAAAAGCCAATGTAGCACCAATATTTAAAAAAGGGCCAAGATACATCCCTGGGAATTACAGACCAGTTAGCCTAACATCAATTGTATGCAAGCTCTTGGAGGGGATGATGAGGGACTATATACAAGATTTTAGTAATGACAACGGTATCATTAGCAGTAATCCGCATGGATTCATGAAGAATCGTTCTTGCCAAACTAATCTATAAACCTTCTATGAGGAGATGAGCTGCCATCTAGATAAAGGCCTGTAGACGTGGTGTATCTGAATTTTGGAAAAAGCATTTTCCCTATAAACGTTTACTGTACAAAGTAAGGTCCATTGGCATGGACCATAGGGTGAGTACATGGATGGAAAACTGGCCACAGGAGCGAGTTCAGAGGGTGGTGATAAATGGGGAGTACTGGAAATGTTCCGGGGTGGAAAGTGGGGTCCCCCACGGTTCTGTCCTGGGACCAATCCTATTTAATCTATTCATAAATTACCTGGAAGATGGGATAAACAGCTCAATCTCTGTATTTGTGGACAATACTAAGGTAAGCAGGGCAATAACTTCTCCACAGGATGTGGGAACTTGCAAGAAGGTCTGAACAAATTAATGCGGTGGGCAACTACATGGCAAATAAGGTTTAATGTAGAAAAATGTAAAATAATGCATTTGGGTGGCAAAAATATGAATGCAATCTACTCACTAGGGGGAGAACCTCTGGTGGAATCTAGGATGGAAAAGGACCTGGGGGTCCTAGTAGATGATAGGCTCAGCAATGGCATGCAATCAGCTGGAGCTCCAAACCACACACACTGCGCAGCTCAACGCATCATACATCCCTTCACTGGCTGACGTCACGGAGGAATTTGCCTGACAAAATGCTCGACGACTACTGCGCATGCGCAGTGCGGAAATCAACTAAGATTTACGAAATTTACGTTCTTAAGCCCATCTTGCTACACACTCAATGTGAACACACCTACAGTAAGCAGGCGGGCAGCGGACATCTTGCTACACCAAAGCCCGTATTTAATTAGCAAACTAATTTCAGAAATCGAGTGAGCTTATCTACATGAATATATATAAATTAGTTTGCTAATTAAAAACAGCGTTTGTTGTAGCAACATGTCCGCTGCTCTGCCTGCTTACTGTAGGTGTGCTGAGGTCGAGTGTAAGGTGGAGCAAGATGGCTGTGCGCATGGGCAGTAGTCGGTCAAGCATTTTGTCAGGCAAATTTTTCTGTGCACTAACATCAGCCAGCGAAGGGATGTAAGACGCAGTGCGCACGGTTTGGAGCTCCAGCTTATTTCACGTCACAGGAAGTGACGCAGGTTGTACATTCTGCCAGGTTGCTCGTTTTGTCAGAACACAGGAACTCTCCGCTCCTCCTCCTTCCCTGAGTGCCCCCTCAGCAGGCTGTGTGCTGAGTGGGCACAAGTGCGGGTGGTCTCCTGAACCATGTTGTGCGCATCCATAGACACACACATTGTGGCTCAGCTCCCTCCTCACAGAATTTGGCAGACTGCAGCAGGAGCCAATGGTTCCCATTGCTGCCTGTGTGTCTTGTAAGAAGAGAAAGAGAGGAGAGACCAGCACAACACTGGATTGCTGACAGGCTCAGGTAGGTGTTTAGGAATGAGTGGGGGGTAGCCACTTAAAACATGTCCCTCCTGTGTACAAGTCCCTGGCTGCCAACTGCTTATTTGTGGTGTTTTGCTTTTCACAGATGCTGAATTTGTATCCTCATCTTTGGTTCAAGAAAGTGTAAATTCTACAATAGGAGACGATGATAAAATCTACTACTTCTTCAATGAACAAGTCAAGGAAGAAAGTTCTGAGTTTCTAGAAAACACCAAAGTTGCAAGAGTCGCTCGGGTGTGCAAGGTAGGTAACTTAATCTAGATTTTGTGGTTCCTTTTGGTGCACCTACACTTAGTAAAAATCAGTAAGCATGAAATTAGTTTCCACTGCATCTCCCTTTGTGGCATCTGGGCTTGGGTGCTTCCAGGTTCTTGCACATGTACTATATAATTGACCATAGAGAAATTGTTGTGAGAGCAAGTCTACCCAGGGGTCCATGAGGCCGCCTGCTCGGTTCACCATCATATTTAAACTGTATGTAAACCCTAGCAATAAACTTTTCTTGTTTGTTTCACATTTGGTCTGTTAAATATACTGGTAAAAAGCATTTTGTTATCTGCTGGATAACAGAAAAAAATAATGGTGTCAGAATTCAGACCAGTGCTGAGTCTTGTACACACTTCCTTTGTTATCTTATGGAGTCTAAGGCCCCTTTCACACTGAAGCGTTTTTCAGGCGCTACAGCGCTAAAAATAGCGCCTGAAAAAAGCGGGTCTTTTCACTTCAGTGTGAAAGCTGGAGGGCTTTAACACTGGAGCGGTGCACTAGCAGGATGGTAAAAAAAGTCCTGCTAGCAGCATCTTTGGAGCGGTGTATTTACCGCTTCTTTCCCCTTTCTCCTTGTCCTTGTGATGACACTGGAAGTTATGGTTACATCTCTCTATTAGGAAAGACACAAGTAAAAAAAAAAAAAAAAAAAACTTGATGGTGGTTTAAAGCCTTTAATGCTTCATCAAAAATGTCAGGTGTCTCCTGTCAAGCTTATTTGTTGTGCTAACATGTGAGAAAAAAAAAAATATTTTATGTAATGGATATCAAGCCTTAACTTAGATTCCGAGTTCTGGACTGCTTACTGTTATGAGGATGATGTTGTTCACGATTCTCATTGTATTTTGGCAAAGCTGAGGATCCAAATTAGTGTTACTAGCGACGTCCATGTCAGTAAGTTAGTGACCCAGTGTCTGTTAGTGCCATATTACCCACCACAGTATCGCAGTCACATTGTAAGTCGCTAATCACCGCCACAGTATAATTTGTAGACGCTATAACGTTCACACGAACCAATTACTATATACTCATTGGGAATTCGTTTTTTTACCAAAGACATTTAGAAAGAATACACTTTGGCCTAAAATTATGAAGAAATCTGTTTTTATTGGATATGTTTTAAACCAAAGTAGAAATGTATTTTTATTTTTTTTTCTAAATTTTAAAAGATTTTTTTTTGGGTTAAATATAAATATATATATATATATATATATCTATATATATATAGTCCGTTCATAAGCAACTTTGATGTTGTACTTTTCCAACACACTGCAGTACAATTGATTGGTTCATTGTGCTGCTTTGCCTTCTTAGAGTCTGAGCATTGATGTATGTAGATTCCAAGAGGCTGATAAATGCAAGCTCAAATGAGGGTTCTGTCGGCACTTGCATTTTCATAAATACATGTTCTCCCTGGAGTTGTGTTGAAAGCAGAAAGCCTGGGCAAGTGTAAGGATTTGAGTGACTTTGACAAGTTCCAAATTGTAATGTCTAGGTGACTGGGTCAGAGCATCTTCAGAATTGCAGCTCTTGTGGAATGCTCCTGGCCTGTAGTGGTCAGGACCTACCAAAAGTGGTCCAAGGAAAGAAAAATGGCAAACTAGGGACGTCATGGGTTTCCAAGGCTCATTGATGCACGTGGGGAGAAAATGCTGGACTGTGCAGTCCAGTCCAATAGAAAAGCTATTGTAACTCAAATTGCTGAAAAAGTTAAAGTAGGAGTAAACTCCCATGGTTGACATTTACCTATAGGTAAATGTACCTGTACATAAACCTATAATAAGGCTTACCTATAGGTACAGTAAATATCTGCACTGTGAAGGAACGGCATCAAATTGGTCTGCATAGCTGTCGTCCCAGAAGGAAGCCTCTTCTAAAGATAATGCACAAGAAAGCCCGCAAACAGTTGGCTGAAGACAAGCAGACTAAGGACATGGTCTGAGCACTGACAGGCTGACCCCCCACCCCTTCAACCTCTGCAGCAATGCTGGCAGCACTCATGTCTATTTTTCAAAGACAACCTCTGGATATGACGCTGAGCACGTGCACTTGACTTCTTTGGTCAACCATAGCGAGGCCTGTTCTGAGTGGAACCTGTCCTGTTAAACCGCTGTATGGTCTTGGCCACCTTGCTGAAGCTTAGTTTCAGGATCTTGGCAATCTTCTTTTAGCTTAGGCCATCTTTATGTAGAACAACAATTCTTTTTTTCAGATCCTCAGAGTTCTTTGCCATGAGGTGCCATGTTGGACTTCCAATGATCAGTGTGAGAGCAATAACACCAAATTTAACTTACCTGCTCCCCATTCACACCTGAGACCTCATAACACTAACGAGTCACATGACAGCAGGAAGGGAAAATGGCTAATTGGGCCCAATTTGGACATTTTCACTTAGAGGTGTACTCAGTTTTGTTGCCAGCGGTTTGGACATTAATGGCTGTGTGTTGTTATTTTGAGGGGACAGCAAATTTACACTGTTATACAAGCTGTACACTCACTACTTTATATTGTAGCAAAGTGTAATTTCTTCACTGTTGTCACATGAAAATACAGAATATAATATATAATATAATATTTACAAAAATGTGAGGGGTGTACTCACTTTTTTGAGATACTGTGGGAATATATATAATATATACTGTAGTTTAATCTGGATATGTTTCTGTGTTACATCTTTATAATCAAACAAGAACTAAATATATCAATCCTTTGTTATAGTCAGGATAAACAGCTCATGGTATGCTAATTTTTTTTACACAAGGTTTTAGGAACAATTTGGCAATAAGATTAAAAACGGTACTGTTTAAATCTGGCTTGGCTTAGATTGTTCACTCCGTGGGAGAGTTTTCTTTCCTCCTTTCTCTGTCTTGTATTTCTTTCAGTCAGTCCTATTCTATCTGTTCTGTATAGGATAATAGTGATTGTGTTCTACTATGACTTGTTGGCAGCACTCCTCATATTGAGTAAAGTGGTCTCAAAAGAACACTTTGTCAGGCATGCTTCTTGTGTTAACAGAAGGCTATAAACGCGTCCATTTCTCAGCTGTTCCAAAACATCACAAAATAGCGCACATTTGCCCGATATAAAAACAAGCTGTGAAGTCATAGGCGTTATCAGATAAGGCACGTTTCCCCAGTAAACTAATTTCTTGTTTTGTTACAAGCCATCAGCCAGAATATTTTACAATGCATGCAGATGGTAAATAGCTTCATTTCTTATCAATTTCTACAACATTTCCCTTTACTGAAAATGGGTTTCACAACAGACTCATTAGCTAGTGCATTGAACTCTTGTTGTCACAGTCAGGTGACTGAGCAGGGACAGAGTAATGGAATCTCATTTTCAGAAAGATGTACAGCCTTTAATTGTGCAAGAGAACACGGTGGTCACACAACCATTTGACTAATAGTTATGACATTTTCTTTCCTTCAACCACAGGTGGAAGAAAAGAAAATTGCTTGATTTCCTCCTCAACACAGTCAGTGTTAATGGGGAAACCCCTCCCACAGCGCCATTGTATTCTGCCAAAGGGGGGGCGCAGGGATGTTTCCTCACCGACCGAATACAATGATCACTGTTGGCGGCTATAGCCGCCAGCTTTGGCACAAATGAGCTCTTTTGGTCAGATTTATGTTTTTGATATGTGCTGGTACGCCACGATGTTCTCTTCAGCTACCTTCATTAAATTATACTTTGGACCTAAAGCAGAACTGAATGTTTTTTACACAAGACTGTGAGCAGACAAACTGTTATCGCAGACATTCAGTGTGTCTCTTCTGCAATGAAAAACACCTACCCGTCCGCTTTGTCTTTTTGTTAAATGCCTACAGTCCTGCTTTAAAGCGAAACTACACTGCATCTGAGCAGCACAAACCAAACACACCATTTCATTCATTTTTAATATTTAAAGCAAACTCCCCCATCCATCCATGTCTCTATGCTTTGTTTTGCTGAGAACTCACTTTGAAAAACACCCCTCTAGCAATTATGACTGCTGCCATCTTGAGTAAGGGCAGATTAATTTACTTCCTGGAATCTGGAAGCCATCTGCCCTTAACTAGAAAGCCCCTCCTTCCCTCCTAAAGACTTTTGGGATGTATGACATAATTTGCCTAGACATGGAAACTAGGAAGTAATTGAAGAAATGTAAAAATACATTTTATACCAAGTAAATATAATCTACTTTCCTATCTGTTTACTAATGCTAGCAGCTTAAGGATTACCATATATACTTGAGTATAAGCCGAGTTTTTCAGCCTATTTTTTTTTCATTGTAACAAAGCCCCGCCTCCTCCTCGTCCATGATAGAGGAACACTGATACAATGCTGGGAAACTGTATCAGCTTTCCGTCTATCAGAGAAGAGGAGGAGGCGGTGCTTTGTTACAATGGACGGCCGAACAGACTGCATAACACAGCGGGAGACGTACGCTGTTACACATGCTGTTTTAGTAATGAAAGGTACAGCTGCAGATGGGCACAATGACCCTACAGATGGGCACAGTGAGGCTGCAGATGGGCATTGTCTACCCAGTAGCTGCTGCATTTTCCCACCCTAGGCTTATACTTAAGTCAATATGTTTTCCCATTTTTTTGTGGTAAAATTAGGTGTCTCGGCTTATATACTCGAGTATATATGGTAAAAATAGTCAATGTTGATTGAGAGAGTGAAGTTCCACTTTAAATCCGAAGTAACTGTTATGCCGCATACACACGATCTGACAATCCGCCGGACTTTCCAGCGGAGGTCCGCCGGACTTTCCGAACGTGCCGACTTGCCCACACACGCTCGGACTTTTCCAGTGGACAAATTCGCCAGAGTTTTGGCGGAGGTCCGCCGGACTTTTGAAATGAACAGACTTGCCCACACACAGAGTAAAGTCCGTTCATTTTGAACGTGACTCCAGGTAGACGGGACTAGCGAAGGAAGCCGGTGTCGCTGTCTCGATCGGCGAGATTGACACCTTGCTAGCCCTGTCGCCTGGTATGGATCTAAAAGGGAATCCCTACGCCGAAAAAACGTCCCCCCACCACAAAGCACCTCGTCTCCATGTTGATGAGGACAAGGGCCTCTTCCCGACAACCATGGCCATTGGTTGTCGGGGTTTGTGGGTGGGGGGCTTATCAGAATCCAGGAGCCCCCTTTTTATAAGGGGGCCCCCAAATTCCGGCCCCCCACCCTATGTGAATGAGTATGGGGTACCATGTACCCCTACCCATTCACCTGGGGAAAGTGTACATAAAAAAAACACAACACAGTTTTTAAAAATACTTTATTAGACAGCTCCGGGGGTCTTCTCTTCTTCTGTCTTCGGGGGTCTTCTCGCCGGACTCCTCCGCTATCTTCTGCTCTTTTACTAGCTCTTTTACTAGCGGAGGAGCCCGGCTTTCTCGTTCATCGCCGCCGCCGTCCGGGGGTCTTCGAGTAGTTACAGCAACATTTTTTTTCTTTTGGAACTAGGGGAAAAATGGAAGACCATTGTAGGCACTCCTAGCAGTGTTGGGGCTTTTTAAACTGATGACATCAGTTTGAGATGCTCCTGAGATCACTCAATTCTTTGACCTGCAGTTAACCACCTCCTAACCTGCATCTGCTCTATTTAAAGCAGGTTTTGCATTCCCAAAAACTTGTATGGAATGCAAAAGTGGACTAAAGCCTTTTGGCACAAGCCCATGCATAGTTTGTCCCAATCCTTGTAACTGTCAATGTTGCTTGGCAGCTTGGTCTACATATGAATATGGAGAAACATACCAATAGTTAATACTAACAATAGTTATGTGAAATTGGAAAGGACTTCATGTTCTGAAAACTGCCATATCAAGTATTAACCCCATTTAACCCCATATAATTACCAATATACTAGATTTTATACTATAGCAGCCATTTTTTCCTTTAAGAAAAATGTATACACTGTATTTAGTTGTAAATACAAACAGTAGAAAGGGGAGGGACTTGAAACCTCCTTGTAGAATGATTACCCATACACAGACATGGATACCTATGTCTGTGTTTGCAGTGGTGTAGCGTGGGGGGGCAGAGGGGATGGGGGACGCATCTAGGGTGACCACATGTCCCAGGATCTGATGCCCCTAAAATGGCCCTGGTATCGCCACTCCCTGTCACTGTCAGCCTGGGCTGCTGGCTGGCAGAGACCCCCTTTGCCTCATTCACCACTGGCTGCTAGCTCATTGCCCAAACCATTTGCTAGCCACGGCCCGCCTGGCGTCTAGCAACCAGTGACGTCACAAGGAGGAGAGAGGCAGAGGCCCCAGCATTCAGAGCAGAGGAGGATCTAACTTCCTCCTCCTCCGCGCCTACTGCTTAGCTCCACCCACCTCCTCCCTGTATCTCCTCCAGCAGGCGGCATGCAGAGTGCAGCAGAAGAGAAGAAAGATCGGGAAGCAGCCTCAGGCACTGACTGCTGCAGTGCACAAACAGATAGATGAAATCCAAAGCAGTCACAGATGAGAGATCAGGCTTAGAATGCTCAGTCAGGTCTCCCTACAGCAGCCAGCATTCTGTGCTGAACTGTCAGCACTTCACAGCAGAGCTCTCATCTCAGTGTGTGTGTCAGTCTTCCTGGAGCCACTAGCAAGCCTCTCAAGGCAGACTGCAGACAGGACGGTCGGCAGATGTGTATGTTGGCAGAAGAGTAGAGGGCAGATGAGATGACACCCTCGGAGGGATGGAAGGAGGACACATCCTTAGATATCAAGGCAGGGTTCATGCTGGGACTTGTAGTCCTTCACTTTTGGGGCTGTCACCCCCCCCCCAAAGTGAAGGACTACAGGTCCCAGCATGAACCCCCAGGAGCTGAAGATGTGACACCCCCCCCCCCCATTAGTGAAGAACTACAGGTCCCAGCATGAACCTGGAAATCTTACCCTTAGATCTCAGGGGTTCATGCTGGGACATGTAGTCCTTCACTTTTGGGCAGGCCCCGGGTTAGGATGAGTCACAGCAGCCAGCGGTGGAGGGGCGTTCACCTTCCCGGAGTTCTGGTGTGTCGGACTAGTGGTAGGCTGTGGGTGGCAAGTGACACTGCATCTGGTGGCAGGCTATGTGTGGAGAGTGACACACTGCTTCTGGTGGCAGGCTATGAGTGTAAGGGGCACACTGCATTTGGTGGCAAGCTATGAGTGGCAAGTGGCACAGTGCATCTGGAGGCAGGCACTGGTGTCACGCTGCCTCTGGTGGCAGGTGTCAAGCTCAGGGTTCCCACTGTTTGTGCATTATTGTAAGTTGAACTAATATATTATATATTGCAATGTAGTAATAGAAATAATGTGAATTGATCATCCTAACACCATATCAAGCATGGTGTCGGGGTGATTTAAGTGCTAACACCAGCCATTTGCCTGACGATTCACCCACACTGCCGAATTCCCTGCCAACCCAGAGACTACAGAAAGAAGAATAGATAGAAAGAACAAGAAAGACGGATAGACAGAGAAAAGGGAAAGCTAGAAGGAGAGATGGGGGGGGGGGGGGGTAAGAAATAGGAAAAGAGAGCTAAAAGGGAAACAAAGGAAAACAGAGGGAAAAAGAGAGGAAGAGCAAAGAAATGGGGATAAATTGTGAGAGAGAAAAAAAAAGATAGAATGCATGGTAGAGAGGGGGAAGAAGAGAGAAACAAAGAAGAAGAGCAAGAAAGAGAGAGAAATATATCAAGTGAGTGATAGAGAAAGGAAAGTGAAACAGAGGAGAGAGAGAGAGAAAAACAGGACAAAAAGAGAAAAAACGTGTAGAAGGAAAGAAGTACAGGAGAGAAAAGGGGGAAAGAGAATAAATGGTAGAGAAGAAGTATAGTGGAATAAAAAAGAAAGAGAGTTGGGGATAGAGGGAGTGCTAAAAGTCCACGGGTTAGGGGGTGCAAATTACTCGCCTTGCTCCAGGCGCTAACAACCCACACTACACCACTGTGTGTATGGGTAATTATTCTGAGAGGGGGTTTTAACTGTTTCTACTGTATGTATTTTCTCAATTTGGGATGTTGTGTTGAGTATTCAACTGAGCTCGTGTTTCTTTTTTGTCCGTTTTTAGTTGAACACTAAACTATTGCACCCTTAATGCTGCGTACACACGAGCGGTTTTGCTGTCGGAATAAACTCTGAAGGTTTCTCCGACGGAATTCCACTCAAGTGGTCTTGCACAGTCACACCAAAGTCCGACCGTCTAGAACGCGGTTGACTTACAACACGTGCGTCGGAACAGCATACAGGAATAGGAATTGGTTCCGTCTGAAAAATTTAGAACATATTCTCTTTCTAGGTCCATCAGAATTTTTGACGTAAAAAGTTCGATGGGGCATACACACGATCGGAATATACAATGAAAAGCTCCCGTCTGACTTTTTCTGTCGGAAATTCCGCTTGTGTGTACGGGGCATTAAGTCCCAGAGTCTTATATTTTGGAGCAGGAAACATAAATTAGACACACACAGCACAGTATTGCAGTGTTTCCATCACTAACATGTGAAAAAAAATGTATAACTATGTTCATCCTTTTTTGTATTTTGTTGAATGTCATTTTTTTAATCTACAACTACAACATGAGATGGATGTGATCAGGGAAGTTATGGTTGATTAGTTTCAGACTTCCTTAGCCAACAAAACTGTCGGTTAAGGACCAGCTGGCCATGGTGGATTCAACCAAACCAGTCACTTTTAACCCACCAAAGTTGATCTTGTTTATCTGTATTGTATGATCTGTTTAAAAAAGGTTGTTTGACAGTCTTCAGTCCTTTGTCTCCTGGTGAAATTTCCTTTGATCTGGAGGAAAGTTGTTATATGATTTAGGCCAAGCATACATGTTCAAAGTTCTTCTGAACCGGTCAAGATTTGAACCGTTAATGGGCAGGCTGAATGTACCAAGTTAATTGAACGATCAACTTGGGTACAACCAGCCTGCCGGTTTCTCTTGTGATTATCACTAGCAGCTACTATAGCTGCTAGAGATAATCACTGTCTTCTCGGGACTGTCGGGAATGGCTTCCTTCGCCCATGAGAAGACAATGGCCTGGCAGGAGGGATTCCTGCCTCAACACTATCTATGTTGATGAGGGAATCAAGCACATTTCTTTCCTGCAACCCATGGTTGAAAAAGACTGGTTTAGGAAACGTGCATCAGTTTTAGTAAGTCTCCCCCTTTAGGTCTACAACATTGAATTCTGAGGGGTTGCTGTCCATTGCTTCCCAGCATTTACTTTCTTCTCTGTAGAAGTTTACACCATCAAAATATATTCTGGTGTTATAATTGCTTTCTTGACAGCCAGTCTGTAATAACACATAAATTGGGAAAGCTGATATTTTTCCAAGGAGATGACAAACATACTTGGTAGAAGTCCCAAATTCCTTGTTTTCTCGGTGTTACATGACAGTCTGTTTATAAATTATTTTTATTTCCTAACATGTACCAGTGAACTAACAGCTGGAATGACATTGTTGGCTATGAGCAGCTTCACTTTTCTTTTCTGCTTCTCAGTTTTCATCCAGCAGTTCAGTCCCACTGGCCTTTTTGTGAGTTCATCATGTAAATGTCAGACCCAGTACAGTAAAACCTTGGTTTGAGAGTAACTTGATTTGAGAGCGTTTTGCAAGACAAGCTAAATTTTTAAATACATTTTGATTTGATATACAAGCGATGTCTTGATATACAAGTAGCGTCGTGTCACAACTGAGTATAAAAGAGAAGAGAGGCTGTAAGTGTAGCAATATGGTTACATTTAATGAAGGTACAACATTTATCAACATATTGCTACACTTAGAGGCGCCTCTCTTCTCTTTTATACTCTGTAGCTCCTGATGGATTTAGCTTCTAATCCCCTTGTGGAGGCTTCCATTTGTGGATGGACATTTTATGGTTTTCACAACCTGGTTACATTGATATAATCCTTTTATATGGACTATAAACTGAAGGACCTATGCATAAATGGTTGTGAAACGAATCATTTGAGTTTCCATTATTTCTTATGGGGAAATTTGCTTTGATATACAAGTGCTTTGATTACAAGCATGTTTCTAGAACAAATTATGCTCGCAATCCAAGGTTTTACTGTATTCATTTTAAATTTTTTTAAGTAAATGCCATGCCCAAGAACAGCCACAACAAGATGTCTGCTGTTACCTTTTTTGAAAAGTAAAAACCTCTTTTATGCCTTTTAATTTGTTTCCCGTAGTTATGGGGGCTTGACTTCTCTGTGGTTCTTTTGCAAGCTCCATCAATTGCCATTCCACTGCCTAGTGAGTGTTAGTTTAAAGAAAGTAAGATCCCCTTAACAAAGCGAGAGGGGCAAAGAAAATATAGTACAGGTTCATAGAAGAGTGAGGGCAGTAAAAAGACCAAGTGGTCCATCGAGTCAGCCCCATTTCTTTTTCTTTTTTTCTTATCTATATATAAATATACTATATATTTTTTATGTTTTTTTGTCTAAGTATAGGTCTATGTTTGTCCCAAGCATGTTTTAATCCACTAACAGTTGACTGACTGTTCCAAGCATCAACTGCTCTTTGGTAAAATAATATTTTCTAAGATTAGCTTTGAACTTTCCTCCTGCTGATATAAGGTCATGTGCCCGTGTTCTTGATCTTAACTACATATCGAAAATACTGCCCTCTTCATTTTTGTAATTACATAGCAAACCTACTGTATGTTCCTTGTAGTGTCAACTGTTTTTAGATATTAACTGTATTTTGAGAAATATTCCTGGAATTTAAGTGGCGTTTGTGGTGTTTTTTCTCAGTAACTAAACATATAGACTTGTTTTGGATCTATCTGTGCCACCCACACCAGTTTCTATTTCTGAGTGGAACAGAAATTGGTGCAGGGTCCGTTTCCAATTAAAGAAGGGAATGTGGCAGTTTTCAGTATAGAAAACTGCCACAGATCCCTGCAAGGTTGTATGAGCAGTGGAAGAGGAATGAGCAGGGAAGGGCAGAGGAATCTAAAGCTTTCAAAGTTCACCTTTAAAAAAACTATGTCCAGCTCCTGCAGACTCGGGATAGCTGTCTGCCTGTACCTCCGATACAGGTTGGCAGTTACTTGAGAGCAGGACGAACGATGAACTAGGAAGACACTCATCAGCACGCTTGTAGTTCATTGAGAACTACAAGACATCAACCACAGTGGCTGACGTTACTTGTAGTCTATTTATTCACCGGAAACTGTGAATAAATGACAGGGTCGTGCGGGTGGAGCCCCACACGGCGACGCTGTTTTCAAATTGTGACAGCAGCTGTGGGGAGATGATCTCCCACCCGCTGTCACAGGGAAGGGGGATTGAGTGGAAAAGCTGCAGATGCTGGAAAATGGTCCATGTTCCACCCTAAAAACTGGTGGAACATGTAACATGTTCTAAAGATGAATTTATTCTTTCAGCTTTAGCTGTACTGCTTCCTGTGTTTTGTTTGCCGCAGACACAGCATGGAACAGAGAATTGATCGATCCTAATTTACATCCCTTTTGTTAGGAAACAGCAGATTCTGCTGCTAATTATGTTTCCTAAGCATTAAGCTTGCCCCACTCCTTGGTAATTCCTTCCATGGTGTCTTATTGTACAAAAAAAGTGCAGCCTCATTGCTTTAATATAGATGTAGTTCTCTTCTGTGACCTCTGCATTTTGACATTTCACCACAGATTAACAACTCCTGAAACACAGGGAGATAGGGTTAAAGTGGAAAATCCCATATATTGGAGTCAACAGTCGCAAGAGAAATTATGTCTTTACAAGTTTCTACAGAACCCAGAATTGTAAAAATGTATTGCTGCTAACCAGTCTTTAGATATGATGGCTGCATTTGTTTTGTTTTATTTTTTTACATTTTTATTTTCATTTAGTGATCCTACTAGTAACATCCTTCCAGTGAGCGCTCACTCACTGTACTGCATCTATGTAGGAGCAGAATTCTCACCTTAGGACAAAAAGTATTTTAGGACTACAGAGTACCTTCCCCTCTGCTCATCTCTATAACACAGGGTGGTATTTTATAGTTCAGAGGTTACCTGGGCAGGAAGAGTACACTGCTTGACATAAGACTACACAGTGCACAGGACAGCACTGGCAGGATCAACAGGTATTTTTTATGGAACAGATAGAACAAAACGCTTTCACTGGAATATTTAACAGATTAACCACTTGCAGACCGCCTAACTGTAAATGTACATTATGACTTTACAGTTAACTACTGGGGTTATGGCTGCAGCTAGCTGCCATTACCCCCGGTATCCTTCTTTTCTTCCGGTGGTCGGCTTTCTGATAAAAGTGATCCCAGCGGCAGAATCGGCACTGGATCACTTTTTATAGGCGGCGGGAGAGGTGAACCCCTCCCGCCGATTCCCGGTCGTTTCCAAGCTTACCGGAGCTGTCGGTAAGCCCGGAACTGATCCGGTGTGGCCGATGGCTAGGCAGAAATTTGAGTGAGGGCAAGATAGCCCCCACTCTGCTCTATGCCCTTGGAGGACTGGAGCGATGTCTAATGTCACGTACTGTCCTTGAGCAGACAGGATATTAAAAAAAAAAAAAGACAAAATTTAATTTGTATTATTTCTTTGGTTTTAAAGGTAAGTGAGAGATCTGTTGTTTTTTTTTTTTTTCTCAATAAAGAGGACCTGTCATGCTTATTTCTATTACAAGGGATGTTTACATTACTTTTCATAGGAATAAAAGTGATTTAAAAAAATAAAATTAAAGGGACAGTGTAAAAAAAAAAAAAAAAATGTAAAGGGCCCCATCCCTACAAGCTAGTGTAGAAGCAAGCGCATACCGTGCCCGCATATGTAAATGATGTTCAAACCACACGTGAGGTATCGCCGCGATCGTTCGAGCAAGAGCAATACTTCTAGCACTAGACCCCTTCTGTAACTTTAAACAGGTAACCTGTAAATATTTTTAAAGCGACGCCTATGGAGATTTTTAAGTACTGTAGTTTGTCGCCATTCCACAAGCGCACGCAATTTTAAGGCATGTTAAATATTGAATTACTCAGGGTAACATAATTTTTCACATTATACCAAAAAAATTGGGCTAACTTTACTGTTTCTTTTGTTTGTTTTTTTTATTAATTTATTAAAGTGTATTTTTTAAATAAAATTGTGTTTGAAAGACAGCTGCGCAAATACAGTGTGGCATAAAATATTGCAACGACCGCCATGTTATTCTCTAGGGTCTCTGCTAAAATATATATGATGATTGGGGGTTCTAAGTAATTTTCAAGCAAGAAATACAGATTTTTACTTGTAAATGACAAATGTCAGAAAAAGGCCCGGTCAGCAAGTAAAGTCAGCTTACTGTGGAATAAAGCTTAGGCTTGGCCATTTCAGCTTGACAAATACCGAAAAATATTTTTTTCTGCTAATCATTAGAGCTCTGAGAATTTCTGAAATCGGGGTCAATGAATACTTTATGGTGAGGTGGCTGAAAATAGACAAACCGCAGAGAAAAAAATATTTGGTGTATGTCCAATTCCACATGTACACATTTCACAATGTGGTATCTTTTGTAGATACCATTTCAAGATTAGAGTCTTGTTTACCATGTTAGGAATGCAGTAAGTTGTGAGTCACTAAAAAAAGACTTTGAGCTGCAGGAGAATTGTAGATTAAACTGCAGTTCGTTTATCAGATAAAGAAACTGTGTTGTGGCGTAAAATCTTTGCTATATGTTTTTTTTTCAATTTTTTTTTTTTTTTAACGGTGCTACTAATTAAGATAGTCATACATGGCACAACATCTGTCTGAATCCTGCTGAAGTGCATCAAAATTTGAGCCATTGGAGGCTCTGCTGGCGCCACCCGGCTCGGCAAAAGTTGATTTTTAATGCCTGGTGAAAAATGATTGGCTGAACAGTGACTGCATCCTGTCAGGCATAGTAACTCTGAGTATTCAGACCGCTGCGAGTGTTGTGGCTGTTTGAATAAAATGGCATATATTTTGAATATACAGTTATGCAGATTCCTCCATCCACCCAATCCAGCTCATGGGGCTAAACACAATAAATCTGTACAGGTATGATTTGCCTTAAGGCCCATACACACAATCAGACTTTTTGACAACAAACATGCAAATTAGCTGTTTTAAGGAAACATCCGACCGCGTGTACGCTCCAATCGGACAAACTTTTTAGTTTTTCATCGGACAAAAGTTCGCTCTGCAAACAGACAAACTTTTTGGCAATAAAAGTCAGATGGAGCAAAGTCTGATCGTGTGTACAGAAAACCATCGGACTTTAGTCCAAAGTACAAACACGCAGGCTCAGAACCAATGCAAAAGATCAGACAACCATACAGAAGTTGACCAATGGGTGGCAGTAAAGCGCAGAAAAACCACGTGACTTGGTGAAAGTTGGCTGAAAAAGTCAGATCGTGTGTATGCAATACAAGTTCACGGCCAATGCCCTTTGGACAGAAACCCACGGAAAAGTTTGTTTAAAGTTCAATCGTGTGTGCAAGGCTTTAGGGTGCCCATAGACATGAAATCAGCACTGGTTGGATCTGTGACATTTGTTTTTTGGTGGAGCTCTCCAAAAAGAACCAAAGGTGATATCTGTTTTCGGAGATATTGGGATGGCTGGGCGAAATATTTGTTCCTCCTGTATGGAACATATTTCCTTGAATAACCTGTACTATAGGTTAACTTCAGATAGATTTGCATGCACCTCCCATGGCAATGAGCTAAGTAGCCTCTAGGATAGATTTTCTTACCTGTTTCACTGACTGTAACCAGCATCTAGAACATGTAAGTTTGGGTATTTTAAACATAGCTGTACTGGATATACAATATGGGGTTACAAAGTGCACTCATGTGAGAGTTGCCCTGTTCATAGCACACCAATAATTGCATTGGGAGATTTGACTGGTTAGGCTTTACGAGAAACAAATGAAAACCAAAAAATACGAATGTATTGCCACTAAAAACTGAATAAAATAAATAATGCAGATGCAGGTCACATTTAAGCATGTTCCCACACCCAATCGGCTAAAAAAACAATCAAAAATAGTGTGGCGCTGCTGACAAATATGTGTATTGAAACATCACATCTAATTAAAGAAACAATAAATAATCATAACATCTCAATAAAGTCCACACATATCCAATAGTCAGTGATGTTTCAATACTTATATTTGTCAGCAGTGCTACACAATTTTTGATTGGACAGCGCTACACAATTTTTGATAGGAAATAAGAATTGTTTCTTGTAAAAAAAAAATAATAAATGGTCCTACACCGGCATGTATGGGCAGCTTAAGTAGCCCACAGTTGTTGTTGCAACCAGTTTGGACAGCAAAACAGTACTGGTTAACCAGAATAGTTTTCTTTCTTACAAAGTAGCTAATCATGGCCTCTAGACCGGTCTTCTCAGCCTTTCACCTCCGATGTACCCTTAAAATTATTTTCAGATTTTTATTTAAAAAAAATGTTATTACCTTATAAATGCTCAGTGTAGAAGTAACTCTTTGAATTGGTGGTTAGAGCAAAATTCCCCCTTGCATATATGGTCAGTGTAGGTGGAAGATCAATTGACCATTGCTCACTGCGTAAAGGGTTAGTTCACCTTCACCAAAAAACTGCCTATGCAGGTCTGTAGATCACAACAAACTGTAAAGCTTTGACTAAAGTTGGATAATGCCCTTGCTATAGGTCTAGGTTATTTACAAACCTTCCAAAGGCTGTCTGAAAAACCTCTAGAGATGGCATCATCTGTCTTGCTGCTAGGACTTTGCTAAGACACTCCAACTGTTACTGCTCACCGCCACCATCACAGGAGTGAACGCTCAAAATCCTGCACGTGTGTGCTCCACTGTCTTCTCCATTGCAGCATCTCAGAGCTCCTGTGACAGAGGGGAGAGAGCCCATGCAAAGGAGTGTAATCAGCTGGGAGTGTCTTGGCAACATTTTAGCAACAAGGCAAAATGGGTTGATGCCATTTCAGGGAGTTTTTGGGTCAGGCTTTACGAGGTATTCAAATGGCCTACACCTATAGAAATGGCAATATTTCAAGTGGCTGTAATGGTATTTTTTTTTTTCAAATAACAGATATCTCTATACATACCTGCTCTATGCAATGGAGTTGCACAGAGCAGCCCCCGAACCTCCTAATCTCGGGTCTTCTGCCGGCACTCCTGGCTCCTCGGTTAGTGCCCCTAGGGGAAACGGCATCCCCTGGGGGGCACTTGTGTGTGCTCGCTCCCTAGCCCTGCTGCTGCTTCCATTGACACAGACAGCAGGACTCGGCCCTGCCCCCTGCTCCCTCATCACTGCCTTTGATTGACAGCAGCGGGAGCCAGTGGCTCCCGATGCCCCAGCAAAGCCAGTGAAACCCAGAAGTGAGGGGAGAAAAGAGCTGAAGATGTGCACAGCGCTGAATGGAATGAAGAGCTCAGGGGAATACTGATCCTCAATATTTTCTACCTTCATGCAAGGAAGGTAAAAAAAGTTTAGGCTTTAGAACAACTTTACCTTTGGTCAAAACTCCACAGTATGTTTTTATCTGATGGCACTCATTACCTACATAGGCAGTTTCTTGGTAAAGGTGAACTAACCGTTTATGGAACCACCAGCAACCTTAGGAGGAACCCCGTGTTTCCACAGAATCCTGATTGAGAAAGGCTATTCTGGGGAGTAAACACAATCTATGCCAGGCACCCTTTGGAACAATCTGTGATTCTAGTCCTTCTTTTTTTTTTTTTTTTACATTAAAATGTATGTAAACTCTAAACTTCTCTTATTTGCTCTATTAACCATTTTTCTGCCCGCCATATTGCAAATTGACGACCGGGAAGTGGTTATATTATCCTGACTGTGTGGCCTGACAACAGGATAAGCTGCGTGTGGCGATCGGTGGTGTGTCAGTCTGAGACACCACATTTCCCATCTTGGTAAAGCGCCTATGACATAGGCTCTTTACCATGTGGTTAGCTGTGTCCAATCACAGCTGATCACATGGTAACCAGGAAGTGCCGTTTATTGGCTTTTCCTCTATCTGCGCTGACAGCCGCGAGTATAGGAGAGCCGCTCTCCTGACAGGGGGGTCTGCGCTGATAATCAGCGCATTGATTATCAGTGCAGACTTCAGTGCCCACTTAAGACCACCAGGTGTGCACATTAGAGCCCACCAGGGATGCCAATCAGTGCCTATTAGGGATGGCATTCTGCCCATCAGTGATGCCTGCCAGTGCCTCCTGATCTGTGCCACCCATCAGTGCCACCTATAAGTGCCCACCAGTGCCATCTACAGTGGTGTGAAAAAGTGTTTCCTTCTTTCCTCATTTCCTGTTCCTTTGCATTTTGTCACACTTAAGTGTTTCGGAACATCAAACCAATTTAAACAATAGTCATGGACAACACAAGTAAACACAAAATGCAATTTGTAAATGAAGGTGTTTATTATTAAAGGTGAAAAAAAATCCAAACCATCATGGCCCTGTGTGAAAAAGTGATTTCCCCCCTTGTTAAAACATACTATAACTGTGGTTGTACACACCTGAGTTTAATTTCTCTAGCCACACCCAGGCCTGATTATTGCCACACCTGTTCACAATCAAGGCATCACTTAAATAGGAGCTGCTTGACACAGTAAGGTCCACCAGAAGATCCTTAAAAGCTACACATCATGCCGAGACCCAAAGAAATTCAGGAACAATTGAGAAAGAAAGTAATTGAGATCTATCAGTCTGGAAAGGGTTATAAAGCCATTTCCAAAGCTTTGGGAATCCAGCGAACCACAGTGAGAGCCATTATCCACAAATGGCGAAGACATGGAACAGTGGTGAACCTTCCCAGGAGTGGCCGGCCGCCCAAAATTACCCCAAGAGCGCAGCGACGACTCATCCAAGAGGTCACAAAAGACCCCACAACAACGTCCAAGGAACTGCAGGCCTCACTTGCCTCAGTTAAGGTCAGCGTTCATGCCTCCACCATCAGGAAAAGACTGGGCAAAAATGGCCTGCATGGCAGAGTTCCAAGGAGAAAACCACTGCTGAGCAAAAAGAACATCAAAGCTCGTCTCAATTTCTCCACAACACATCTTGATGATCCCCAAGACTTTTGGGACAACATTCTGTGGACCGATGAGACAAAAGTGGAACTCTTTGGAAGGTGTGTGTCCAAGTATATCTGGCGTAGAAGGAACACTGCATTTCAGAAAAAGAACATTATACCAACAGTAAAATTTGGTGGTGGTAGTGTGATGGTCTGGGGCTGTTTTGCTGCTTCAAGACCTGGAAGACTTGCCGTTATAAAAGGAACTATGAATTCTGCTGTCTACCAAGAGATCCTGAAGGAGAATGTCCGACCATCTGTTCGTGTACTCAAGCTGAAACGAACTTGGGTTCTGCAGCAGGACAATGATCCTAAACACACCAGCAAGTCCACCACCGAATGGCTGAAGAAAAACAAAATGAAGACTTTGGAGTGGCCTAGCCAAAGTCCTGACCTGAATCCTATTGAGATGTTGTGGTATGACCTTAAAAAGGCCGTTCATGCTCGAAAACCCTCTAATGTAACTGAATTAGGACAATTCTGCAAAGATGAGTGGGCCAAAATTCCTCCAGGACGCTGTAAAAGCCTCATTGCACGTTATCGCAAACGCTTGGTTGCAGTTGTTGCTGCTAAGGGTGGCCCAACCAGTTATTAGGTTTAGGGGGCAATCACTTTTTCACACAGGGCCATGATGGTTTGGATTTTTTTTCACCTTTAATAATAAACACCTTCATTTACAAATTGCATTTTGTGTTTACTTGTGTTGTCCTTGACTATTGTTTAAATTGGTTTGATGTTCCGAAACACTTAAGTGTGACAAACATGCAAAGGAACAGGAAATGAGGAAGGGGCAAACACTTTTTCACACCACTGTATCATTCCACCTATAAGTGCCCATCAGTGCTGCATATCGGTGCCCATCAATGATGCATATAAGTGCCTCATCATCATTGCCCATCAGTGCCACCTCATCATTGCCGGTCAGTACTACCTCATCAGTCATCGGAGAAAACATACTTATTTACAAAGTTTTGTAACGTAAATGAATAAAAACTTTTTTTTTTTCCCCCCAAACTTTCTGTCTTTTTTTTATTTGTAGCGCAAAAAATAAAAACCCCAGTGGTGATCAAATACCACCAAAAGAAAGCTCTATTTGTGAAAAAAAAAAAAAAAAAATTTTTTATAAAAATGTCATTTGGGTACAGTATTGCATGGCTGCGCAATTGTCATTCAAAATGCAACAGTGCTGAAAACTGGCCCGGGCAGGAAGGGGGGTAAAAGTGCCTTGTATTGAAGTGGTTAGATTCGCTTTTCTAAGTGTTTTGGCATATGTGTTTATTAAGTGAAAGAATACCTGTTCTTTTGCTATAAGTCTTGTTGTTGGGGGCAAATAAGGAGAAAGTTGATGTCTTCTGTAATCCATCAGAAATTGGGTAGGCAGGGCTGCTTAGGAATTCAAAGCCATCTTGTGATGTCAAAGAGGAAAGTAGGAGCATACTATATATACTGCACTTAGCACAAGAACAGTTACTTTCTGTATTTGCAACATGTTTAAATGGATAAAACCGAGAAATATGCATGTATCACAGAGATATAAGATTATATATTTATTTACCTTGTCATGCACCTTAAACTTTTACATTGTTTTAGGTTTTGTAATAAGCACACTCTGACCACTGGGCCTCATAAATCATATAGTGTAATTTGGGTGTCACCAGTAGTTATCACAAACTCTCCCACTTTCTCCCTAATTTTTGTTTAATTTGTTTAGCCACATAATCTTTTCTTTATGTTCCCAGAGTGACATGGGAGGAAAGAAGATCTTGCAGAGGAAATGGACATCATTCTTGAAGGCACGTTTAGCCTGCTTCATGCCATACTATGAAACCTTAAAGAGTGCATACACCCTAGAGGTGGGGGCCTGGAATACAACCATCTTCTATGGAGCCTTTATTTTACAATGGTAAGTTTTAGAGTGTTTTTTTCTTTCTGCAAAGATTCTCAATAAAGTCCTAACTTTAGATGCAGGGGAGAAGACAATGGAGTTCTCCATAATCTCCCCACCAGCATTTAGGTGAAAGTGAGGCATAGGTGTATTGGCGCTATGGTTCCCAGAGTGACATGGGAGGAAAGAAGATCCTGCAGAGGAAATGGACAGCATTCTTGAAGGCACCATTAGCCTGCTTCATGCCATACTATGAAACCTTAAAGAGTGCATACACCCAAAGTCTTCTAATGCCACGTACACACGAGCGGAATTCTTTGGAAAAGCCTTGGATGGTTTTTCCAACAGAATTACGCTCAAGCTTTTGTTGCCTACACACAGTCACATCAAATTCCAACTGTCAAGAACGCGGTGATGTACAACACTACGACGAGCCGCAAAAATGAAGTTCAATGCTTCCGAGCATGCGTCAAATTGTTTCCGAAGCATGCGTTGGAATTTTGCACGTCGGAATTGCCACAGACGATCGGAATTTCCGATAGAAACTTTTTCCGTTGGAAAAATTGAGAACATGCTCTCAATCTTTTGCTGGCCGAAATTCCGCCAGCAAAAGTCCGATGGAGCCTACACACAGTCGCATTTTCCAACCAAGCGCTCACATCGGTCTTTTGCTGGCGGAATTTCCGATCGCGTGTACGCGGCATAAGACCCATTTTTTTTAGGGGCTGAGGAAGAACCCAGAGACAGAGTATCTTATTGCTGCTGCATGTATGGGTGGGATGTGTACTGCACCAATCCCTACTGACCCAACTCTCTTATTCACCTCATTTGATTGGCGCAGTACACATCCCACCCACACAAGCAGCAGCAGTATAAAGATGCTCTGCCTAGGAGTTCTTCCTTAACACCTGCAAAGTGCTGGAAGAGAGCCAAAAACTCTAGAAGGAAGGTATAGATGGAGATGTAATTTCAGTTGTAGATTTAGCCCGGTGACAGCTTGCCAAAATAGTAAGGATCTGTAAGTGCAGCTTCCCTGCGCAGCTCTGCTAGAGGAGACCATACCTGTATTATACATAACTGCCCCTATTCTTTACCCTCCTGCCCTCTGTACTGTGCCCACTTACCCTCCCCCTGTACTGTACCCCCCTGCCCAGTTACTGTGTCCACTTACCCTCCCCCTGTACTATACCTCCCTGCCACCTGCACTGTATCCACTTACCCTCCCACTGTACTGTGCCCTCCTGCTCCCCCCTGTACTGTTACCCTCCTTTTATCGTTTGAATTATTTTTCCAATTATGGTTGTGAGTGAGGCCTCATGTCTAAGTTTTGCCTAGGGCCTCACAAAGCCTAGAGCCGCCTCTGTCGATGAGGATGCAGCTGCTGCACTGACACAGTTGCTCATACTAATTTGACAGGCATGTGGATGAGCGGCCCTAAAACGCAAACTGTGTACATTCAGAGCCACTCACATGCACCTGTATGTCTCCAGCTGCCAATTCACAGTGTACAGACATGAATGACTGTGTGAAAGTGGCCTAAATGGTTGCATAACGCATCTATATACTTAACCAAAAAAATCATTACCTTTCCTGTGAAAAATACTGCTCCAGTGCGTTTGTCAAGATACATGTGTTTAAGTTTGCATTTACGTTTCTGTATGCGATTGCTTGTGTTCCTCGCCATCTCATAGTAAGTAAGTCTGAATAGAAAAGCAGTCTCCACTCTGATGATTCAGTAAAGCTTTTAATGCTCTGCTTTACGTTGTCAGCTCTCATGATTAGTAGAAGGGGTGAGCATAGACCTTGTATGTAAGTGCCAGGTACTGTAGTGCTCTTCTAATGCAGTGGAAGTCAGTAAAAGTCTTTTAGTTGTATTTAGTGATTTTCTCACTCCTACATTACAACAGTGTCTTGTTTTTCATTAGGGGCTGGTTCTCATCTATCTAGTGCATTGTTTTAGGTGCGTTTTTAAAGATGTTTTTAGTGAATTATCATTGAACGCTATATAACGTAAATTTTACATATAAGCGCATCAAAGATTCAGCCAGTTGGATTTATTTGAATGCACCACACCTAAAAAGCTCATAAAATGCACTGGTGTAAATAGGGCCCTAGAATAAAGTTGTTCCTTGATCTCCAAAATGGATACTTTTTCCATGTTTATTGGAAATGCTGATAAAGATGCTGCAAATGTGACTGTCAGGCTTTCATATGTGCTAATTCTTAAATGTCTGTAGTCCTACTCATTTAAAGTTATTGTAAGCCTCAGCCTTGAAATATGAACAAAGCATATCCCTCTATAGTGTGTACTTGTCTCAATCCAGAACAGTTTATTTACTAAAGCCAAGAGAGTGCAAAACCAGGCTCACTTCTACATAGAAACCAATCAGCTTCCAGGTTTTATTGCCAAAGCTTAATTGAACAAGCTGAGTTTAGAAGCTGATCGTTTTTTTTATGCAGAAGTGAACCTGGTTTTGCGCACTACAGCTTTAGTAAATAAACCCCTAAGTGTAATTTCTGTCTGCTGCTTTATTCCTCTATTAGCATGAATCACTTCTGACAAGTTTTCCTGACGCCAAGAGAAAAGTGGTGACGGGGAGGGACAGGCTCAGCTCTGTTCCTGTGTGCTGTGTAAAAGGGGGGGGGGTGTCTCTTCCATCCAATCATCTCTCAGAGCTCTGTATAGTGTAAATTCAACTCTTAGCCCCCGTACACACGGTCAGAAATTCCAACCACAAAATCCGTCAGATTTTTTCCGACAGATTTTGTCCGACACTGGTGTTGCATACACGCGGTCGGACAAAGTTGTCAAAAAATCTGATCATTCTGAACATGGTGACGTTCGTTGCGTAAGACGGAACTACGTAGAGGCTAGTAGCCAATAGCTTTGGCCTCGTAATTTGATCTGAGCATGCGTGTCACTTTGTCCGTCGGAATTCTCTACACACGATCGGAAAAAGTCAGATCGGATTTTGTTGTCGGAAAATTTGAGAACGGAAATTCCGACAGAAAATTCAGATGGAGCCTACACATGGGTGGATTTTCCGACAACATGGTCCGATCGGACATTTCCGTCTATTTCCGACCTTGTGTACGGGGGCTTAGACAAGCTTTAAAATTTAGCAATTTGAACGGATGTAGAGAAGACTGTAGATAGACTTGTACAACTTATGTAGGAGGATTTGTTTCATCTCTGTGTATCACCTGAGGCCAGTCAGTTCACTGGGTATATGTGAGGGTTTACAACCACTTTAACCACTTCAGCCCCGGACCAATTTGCAGCTAAAGGACCAGGCCCCTTTTTGCAATTCGGCACTGCGTCGCTTTAACTAACAATTGCGCGGTCATGCGACGTGGCTCCAAAACAAAATTGGCGTCCTTTTTTTCCCACAAATAGATCTTTCTTTTGGTGGTATTTGATCGCCCCTGCGGTTTTTATTTTTTGCGCTATAAACAAAAATAGAGCGACAATTTTGAAAAAAATGCAATATTTTTTACTTTTTGCTATAATAAATATCCCCAAAAAATATATAAAAAAACATTTTTTTTCCTCAGTTTAGGCCGATACGTATTCTTCTACATATTTTTGGTAAAAAAAATCGCAATTAGCGATTATTGATTAGTTTGCGCAAAAGTTATAGCGTTTACAAAATAGGGGATAGTTTTATAGCATTTTTATTAATATTTTTTTTTTTATTAGTAATGGTGGCGATCAGCGATTTTTATTGTGACTGCGACATTTTGGCGGACACATCGGACATTTTTGACACATTTTTGGGACATTTGTCATTTATACAGCAATCAGTGCTATTTAAATAGCACTGATTCCTATGTAAATGACAGTTGTAGTTAGGGGGTTAACCACTAGGGGCGGGGAGGAGTCAGTGTGACGTGTTGTGTTTTTTTTACAGTAGGGGGGCGTGGCTGTACGTGTGACGTCATTGATCGGCGTTCCCGATGACAGGGAACCGCCGATCACTGACAGTCAGTGTAGGAAGCGCGGGGAGAGGTTTGTTTACATAGACCTCTCCCCGTTCTTCCGCTCCGTAACCCGAAAAGTCAGCTGCTGACTTCTAATAAACAGCCACTCACCTGATCCCATGATCCAGCGGTGTGCTCACCCCAGCCAATTTCTCTTTATATCCTCCTTTGCCAGACCTGTCGTGTCCCAGAAGACTTTGGGGGGGGACTTCTTCCAGTCGCCTAAGCGATCAGAGCTGAAGTGGGAGTGGGTACCGCTCAAAATCGGGTACCTGTTCCCCCTCTCCTTCCTAAAAGCTCAGTTTCACAAACGGGAGCCAGGGAGGAGGCCTTAAAGCAGAACTTCCCCTTTTGAGTAGAGATCCACTTTAAGTGCATTGTCTAATCCAGTGATTCTCAACCAGGGTTTTGTGGAACCCTAGGATTCCTGGATAGGTTACTAGGGGTTCCTTCAGCATTGGCCAATTTCTGCCTCTCAGATAAGTTCCCACTGACACCATTGATCTTTTTAGCTGTCTGTAAGGAGGCAATTCTTCCCAACGACCACAAGTGTAAGGACCATTCTTCTCACTGACCATCACACTATTGTATCATGATTTGTAGATTTCTAATTGTTAGCAGGGGTTCCCCAAGACCGGAGAACTATTTCAAGGGTTCCTCTGTGTTGAAAAGGTTGAGAGAGGCTGGTCTAATCAGTGGGATATGACCACTTCCTGACTAAGCAGCAATTGTGTTTAGTATGCTGTTCTCTTTCACGGTGTGAATTTCACTGCTTTACTGCCTTTTTAAATATTTCATGTGTGCAACTTGTCACAGGGAAGAATATTTTCTCGGACAGAGGAAATAAATGGACTAATCAAATTCTACTGTGATCTGCTGTAATGCAAGTCTGCAATTAATGGGGTGCCTGACTCCACTACCTGGGACTAGAAGAGCCAGTGTTGTGTATCATCTAGTCATGTTTAGTGACAGACCTAAACCAGTTTTATAGCAATTCTGACATTTACCAGAAGGCCTGGTGTGTCTCTGCAAGAAGAAGAAAAGCTAGTTTGTGCTCACGTGGGCTTTAGCTTGTCCTCCACGTTTTCTGCACTAGGCTGCGGTGTTATATTAAAGGAAACTTGTACCAAAAAATACAGTAGATGCTTTTACTGTCCTAAAAATGCTATCTGCCTGGCAGTCGCGTTTGATTTTCTGACTTTTTGCTACTTTGAGTCACTGACCTGGAACATGCATGTAGCTAGTGAAGGTAAACCTACTAATTTGCATAAATAGTCCATAAGCCAGGAATGCTTTTAATTCTCAGTATGGCCCCCCAGGAGATATAAAAGCACTGTCTCTACACAAGCCGGTATGTCTTCTGCCTCGTGTCTGGTTGTGGGCAATGTATCTAACTGCTATTAATGTGACTGATAAAATGGGACCACAGGGACAGGGGTAGTCTCTGGGCCATTAGTATTTTCATGGGCATCACAGCAGGAAGATGGAATGGGAAAAAATATAGTCACAAGCAGTTGAGCAAACGGGTCCCTTGTGTAGCTGGAAACGTAATAATTTCAAACAAAAACATGTCCATTAAAAGTGTATATAAACCCACACAATGAACTTCTCTTTTTTTAGTCTCTTTTGGTCTGTTAAACATATATTGAAAGCATAGGTGTGCGCAGCCTATTGCATTAGGGTGTGCACCCCAGAGCGCGCGCGTGTGTGTGCGCGTGTGTGTGTGTGCGCGTGTGTGTGCGCGTGTGTGTGTGCGCGTGTGTGTGTGCGTGTGTGTGTGCGCGTGTGTGTGTGCGCGTGTGTGTGCGCGTGTGTGTGTGCGCGTGTGTGTGTGTGCGCGCGTGTGTGTGTGTGCGCGCATGTGTGTGTGTGTGTGTGTGTGTGTATGTATGTGTAATATATATATACACACACACACTCTTATAAATAAAATGTATTAAAATATGGATGTGTTAGTAGGGCAGAGGTTGGTTTCAGTAGTTTTTTATTCTATTTTTGTATTTTTTTTTTTTTTAATTTAGGAGCCCCATTGGGTGGCTTTGGTGAAACATCAGCAGAGGGAATCTGCGCCACACCTGGCACACCCCCTGCGCACGCCAATGATTGAAAGCACTTTGTTATGTTTGTTTGAGAAGTTCAAAAATACCCTTGCTAAAACCGACTAAAACATTTTAGTCGACTAACTTAATAACATTTTAGTCAACTAAAATACTACTAAAACTATTTAGATTACTAAAATGGGACTCAAACTAAAATGCCGTTTTAGTCAAAAGACTAAGCCCGCGTACACACGGTCGGACATTCCGATCACCAAATCCGACGGATTTTGTCCGAAACTGGTGGATTTTCCGACAACTTTGTCCGACCGTGTGTGTGCAACGGAAAATCCGATCATTCCGAACGAGGTGACGTACAAAACGTACGACAGGACTATGTACAGGGCAGTAGCCAATAGCTTTCGTCTCCAAATTTCTTCTGAGCATGCGTGGCACTTTGTGCGTCAGAATTCTCTATACACGATCGGAAAAAGTCAGATCAGAATTTGTTGTTGGCAAATTTTAGATCCTGCTCTCAAATTTTTTACACCGGAAATTCAGGCGGAAAAAGTCCGCTAGAGCCCACACATGGTCGGATTTTCCGACAACATAATCCGATCATACTTTTTCCATCGGAATATCCGATCGCGTGTACGGGGGCTAAGACTAAAACTAAGTTGAAATTTGACGTCAAAATGAACACTGATCTGTAGTGCATGTTCATACCTCAATACCATCAATCACATATTTGATTTTCCACTCCAGCAGTATATAACGAGTTTGGAAATTGTAGAGAAATGCTTAAATAATGCATTATAATTTAAGTACACCCAATAGATTTTAGATAACTAAAATGAGTTTGTTGAGTAAATGTCCTGGAGATTTAGTCGAGTAAATGCAACTAAAACTAAAACAATTGCAGAAGACTAAAATGGGACTAAAACTAATATGCCATTTTAGTCCTCAGACTAAAACTAAATCAAAATTTGCTGCCAAAATTAACACTGCCAGAAATCTCCCTGCGCTGTCAGCTCTTGTGGTTATCAGTTACATTGTTCTCAGCTGTCTCTGAGCACCCCAAAAGTATGCATCACTATGTTATGGAGAATAGGAGAGAGGTATAGTTCTATTTTCGTTTTTTTGACAGAATTACTAGGTAAAATAAACAAAGGAAAAAAGCTTGAAAAGAGAAAACAAATGCAGCCAGCAAGGATTTTTAAGTTGCAATATATGAAATTTTTTTGGGTTTTAGAAACTGTTCTAAATACAGATATAGTAGTTAAAGTAAGTATTGAACACGTCACAATTTTTCTAGGTAAATATGTTTCTAAAGGTGCTATTGACATGACATTTTCCCCACATGTCAAGAACAACCCATGCAATCCATACATTTAAAGAAACCAAAACAAATAAGTTCAGAAATGACGTTCTATGTAATAAAATGGAATGACACAGGGAAAAAGTATTAAACACATGAAGAAAGGGAGATGCAAAAAGGCATGGAAAGCCAAGACAACAGCTGAAATCTATCAGTATTTAGAAAGCAATCCTTCCCTTGTCAGTGCAAATTAATATCAGTTTGTTCAGTCTCAACGGATGGCCTATTAAAAGGTCTCTCATTACCAAGGTGTCACACAAGAAACCCCTCATGATGGATAAAAGCAAAGAGCTCTCTGAAGACCTTTGCAACCTTTTTGTTGCAAAACATACTGAGGGCATTGGTTGCAGAAGGATTTCTAAACTTCTGAATGTTCCAGTGAGCACTTTTGGGGCCATAATCCAGAAGTGAAAGGAACATAATTTCACCATAAACTGACCACGACTAGCTGCTCCTCGCAAGATTTATGACAGAGGAGTAAAAAAAATTATCAAGAGTTGTCCAAGATCCACTTGTGGAGAGCTTCAGAAAGACCTGGACTTAGCAGGTACAATTGTTTCAAAGAAAACAATAAGTAATGCACTCAACCACCATGGCCTGTATGCACACTCACCACGCAAGACTCCATTGCTGAAGAAAAAGCATGTTGAAGCTTGTATAATATTTGCTGCACAACATTTAGACAAGCCTGTAAAATATTGGGAAAATATAGTCTTGTCAGAAAAGATCAAAATTGAACTCTTTGGATGCCATAATACACCATGTTTGAAGGTCAAATGGCACTGCACATCACTGCTTACTATGGGGCACCCAGAAGGGGGGAGGAGCCAGGAGTACCAGCAGTAGACCCCAGAACAGTAAGATCGGGGCTGCTCTGTGCAAAACTATTGTGTGTGAACTATAAGTATGAAGTTTGTATTTACAATCACTTTAATACCTTGTAGATAAGAATAAGCTCAAGTTGGTCTAAATTTGGCTTTGTATTGAACCCAGAAGTAAACTGTCACCCCCCCCCCCCCCCACCTACTGCTGCAAATCAACTGCAGCCAGGGCATTGCCATGGGGAATGGGGCCACAGTAGGTCAATGATGTCACAAGCATCTCCTGCCCCTTTGTGTACTTAAAGCTGTGGGTGGGGGGATTCTCTGGCTGCAGTTGATTGGGCTGCATTGACAACTTGCTTCTGTGTTTAATGCAATCCCAACTCATATCTACCTGTAGATTGCTGCTTGGTGAAAGAATTAGGAACGTATTCAATGTCTGCATTGCATAAAGATCCTTGCTGTTCTAGTTGTGTCCTTTAAAGTTATTAAATTACTTGAATACTGCTAAGTCATAACTAAATTGCTTGATTCCTGGAGGAAATGGGGGGGTGCTCAGGGAGCCGTATCTGCCAGGAGAAGAACAGTGATTATTGCCAAAAATCCGACATGCTGGTTGTTTCTATGTTGATTGATGGATCAACTTGGGTATATTCAGCCTGCCCATAGATGGTTTGAATCTTGGCTGGTCCCTGCTATGAATCGAGCCATCTGTGGCCGGTTTAAGACCCGAGACATTTGTTTTGTTTACAGTATGTCTTGTGATCATGTGACGCCTGTTGGATAAGTTGTATGGTACTAGATTTAGCTACTACAAGCTTTTTTATTCACAGGAAAGTAGAAAAGCCATTGATAGGTGCTGTTGCTGATAACAGATGCTCATAATTACTGGCAGAGAAAGCCCAATTAGTATTTTTGTCTGCTGCCAAGATTGATCTAAATGGCGCCGGCCCAGATGGGAGTTGTTTGCTGATATCTTGCAATTTATCAATTCAATATTGATGAAGAATAGTTTCCTCTTCCTCTTCTCATCAAACTGTTTTATCTATGGCCAGCTTTAGTGAGGTTATAGAATAGACGTCAGGATTTTTTGTAAAAATCATATTAAAGTGCAACTTTAATAGCGCTCCGCACGCATCACCATATTTTGTTCATCAATCCCTTGGAGGTCATAAAGGAATTCCGACATCATCTCTCGCATCTTTACTGCGCCACAAAGCCGTTCTCAGAGGAACGAGCACAAGCTTTTTTCCATGACCTTGGACTACCTTCGATACCGCCGGGACTTCATGGAGGCTGACCTATCTCTGCGGGAAGTGGAGACGACCATAAAAGGCCTTAAGGTAAGTAAGAGACTGAGCCCAGGTGGCTTCACGGCCCTTCTGCAAGATGTTCTCGGACTTGCCAAGCCCCTACCTCCGAGCTGTCTATAAGCATCTGAAGTCCGGTCAGCCCTTCTTACCGGAATCTTTGAAGTTGGCAGTTGTGGTGATCCCCAAACCTGATACTGGCCCACATACGTGGTCTAACTACCGCCCCATTTTGTTCTTAAACATAGATGTTAAAGCGGAGGTCCACCCATCCCATGTCCTGGAGTCCAGCGATGTTGACACCGCAGCTGATGTTTCCATCAGCTGTCGGGTGCTACCGCCGCCATTGCTAGTAAGGGAACCCGGTAGTGAAGCATTACGGCATCACGCTGGGTCCCTACTGCACATGCACGAGGCACCACTATGCTCTCCTACTGGCCCAGTGACAGGGGAAGGAGGAGGGAGCCGAGCTGCTGACGTAATCGCCGTGGCCCGGTCTCCCAGAAGTGGGGACATCGATCCGCTCCCCCCTGTAAGGTGCCAAATGTGGCATCGGAGGGGAGGGGGGACAAATAAGTGGAAGTTCCACTTTTGGGTGGAACTCTGCTTTAAGATCCTTGCCAAAATATTGTCTTCCAGACTGAATTCCTTCATTAGGCCAGCTAATCTACAAGGATCAGTTTGGGTTCTCCCCCTCCAAGGCGACAACATCTGTAGGGCAGTGCAGATTATTCATCTAGTCAAAACCCATTCCCATCCTGCCATATTACTGTCTTTCAACATCCACAAAGCCTTCGATATGCTCTCTTGGGATTATCTGTCTTTGCCCTCTGGCACTGGGGTTTTAATAATGCCTTTCTCTCTTTAGTTTCTGCCCTTAAATATGCTGGCTTTGCCTCAGAGTCCTTTCCAATCTGCAGGGGGATGAGACAGGAATGCCTCCTGTCGCCTATCCTGTTTATTTTTGTGCTCAAACACATGGCAGCAGCCATCTGTGCTTGCCCAGATATCCGAGGCCTCGAATTAGCCGGGGAACATCCTAAAATGTTGTACGTCTCTACCCTGATACCTAATTGCCAAACCCTTTTTGCCCTCCTCTCTGAGTTTGGATCCTTATCCCTTTTTGGCCACGGACCAGCTTCCGGTTATCTGTGGCAACTATAATTTTTTGTGGCTCACCTCCTTACCATACTTGGGCAATCCCCGTCATATCATTCACTATATCAAGCTAAATACCCCTCTCTATTTAGGGAACTTTTAGGTCCCCTTACTTTCTCGACCTCCCTTCAGATCTCTTGGTTTGGCACGATCCATGCACTTTGCTTGACGTATTTGCCTAAACTTCTATACTTCTCCTGGGTACTCCCTATCTCTGTACCAAACCATATCCTACACATTGAGCAATGTAAGATGCTTCACTTCATTTGGCATCGCACTAGCCCCCAGTTGTTTGCATCTGTCATGTACCATTGGCAACTGTTGGAGGGCTTAGCAGTCCCTAATCTTAAATTCTACTACATCACTGCTCAAATCGCCCCCTCTCATTTGTCTTCATGCTACCTCTGAAAAATGCCTATCTAGGTTAATGTAGCAATCATGGACTGCTCCCTTTCCAGTATTTAACCTTCTCTGGACTCCATCCCCTTATAGGCCTATTTTTATCAGACCCAACCTTGTTACACTTGTTGCGTCTGTGAGATTCGGCTTGCCTGATCTCCCCTTATCTGGGCTCCCCCCAATTTCCGCCAGCTAATGAAAATCCAGCGGCTTTCCCCTGGTGGAGGACACGAGGGACTAAATATGTGTATTTGTTTTCGGTGTTTAAAGGTATCAAGGCCTTTGACTATTTACGTGAACATTGGCAGATTCCGTATACAGAGATCTTTCGTTTTTCCGCTGGTATATAACTCGGGTGTGGGTAGCGAAATTTGTCCCTTGTAGGTTGTAGGGAACCCAGTACTCTTTTTATTATCTGGTGGACCCACCCAGGTCTACTCATTGATCAGCTCAGCTCTAAATGTTTCATTGGCACGTGACCCCTGGGAAGCCTTGTTGCACAAGTTTGTGTCCTTGACTTAAGCCCAGAGGAAGCTAGTGGAATTTGTCTTCCTGGCAGCTCAACAGACACTGGCCAGAGCCTGGCTTCAGGCATTTTCTCACCTTTTGTGGAGGTCCAACAGCAGCTCATAGAGACCATGCTTCACAAGAAACTCACTTCTATCGTAATGGATACCCACGCTAAATTCCTAAAGATTTAGGACTTGTGGATTACTTTTAACAATCTATTGGGCCTGGATCGTTCCCTGCTATCTGACTGCTCAGGTGGTCTGATGGGTTGTCTGGCAGACTGGACTACACAGGAAACATCCCCCCAGCCAAACTCCTTGCCTCCCTTATTTTCTTTCTCCACCTACAGGCCGTTGTTGACTACAGGCGGCTACTCTTCTTTTTCCCCACCCCTTTTCTGGTGCTGTTTTCTTTCCGGTTGTTTCTGCCTTCTCCCTTTCTGCTCTTAGGTGGAAATTTTTTTTTTTTAACAATATGCTTTTCTACTGGGAAGCCTGTTACTCTATTATGAGGCTAGCTTTGTACACATCCAAACCTTCTACTCATTTGTGACGCCTCTTTGTGTATTGTTCTGATGTTTAGATGGACCTGCTACTGTGTAACAGCGTCTCTCATGTTTTCTCTTACTCCCAGTTTTTTATATGCTGGCAGATTTGTACTTTGTATAAAACATTAAAACCCAATATTTTGTGAAATAAAGTGTAACTTTAGTCAGAAAATTCTTGCTAGATCACTCCATTCTGGCCCCTTTTGCGGGTATAGCTATGTAAAACATTAGAAATAAGTGCTTATACTGTTTAAAATCCAGTAATACACTGTCTCACCCTGCTCTGCAAAAGCTGAGTTGCTCTCTATTTTTAGGTACTGTGCTGAATTTGTAGAGGCCGATCTGCTAACAGCCTAAAGATTTACTTTTGTTCAGTGGCTCTGGGCTTCAGCAAAATGGCAGCCTCCGGCAAGAAGAAACCGAAACAATGCTGGAGGCATTTCACAGCACTCACTAACTTTGGTAGCATAATTAATGTCAAATGTATGTTTCTTGCTAAAGAACATTATTTTTTATCAAGTTGTTATGGGTAAAGTTCCACTTTAATAATCCTTATGCTGTTTTTACTGTGCTTGTTCTGGGAAGGTCCTTTGCTTTTTCTTTTGAAGAAATGGTAGCTCTCAATATACAAAAAGGGAGTAGGGCAGAAAAGGAAAAAAAAAATAATTAGTTTTTTGTTGTGTTTATTAAAGCGGTAGTAAACAAAAAAACGTTTCCCTGCAAAATAATACCATAATGTGCTAGTGTGCAACGCACATTAGCACATTATGAAATACTTACCTAAAACGAAGTCCTCCAGCGTTGCACTGTCACCGCTGAGAGGGCTTCCATCTTCCCCCGGTGTTCCTTCTGGGTCCGCAGACTCCGGCTTTGTGAGTGGCCAGAGCTGCGATGACGGCATGTGCAGGAGCCCTGGTTTATGGCACAGTTCTCTAAACGTCCTGCATGATATGCCGGGCCTTCAGAGCACATGCGCCGTTGACGTCACCGGCTGTATCCAGGGTGAAACGGTGCACGTTTAGGAGATATTAATTTTACCTAAAGGTAATCCTTATTATAGGCTTACCTGTAGGTAAAAACTATAAAGCGACATTCGATCTCCTTCGCACACAACATCAATTCCCACTTTGGGAACATTACCATTTTATACAAATAAGGCCCCTTTCACACGGACGCAGTCAGTTTAGGCACGTCAAAAACGTATCAGTTCTTATCCGTTGTCTCATCCGTTTTCATCCGTCATCCGTTCCGTTAATGTCCGTTTTCATCCGTCTTATGTTCCGTTAACGTCCGCTTACATCCGTAAATGCACACGTTTACGTCCGTTTTTTCATCCGTTTTTGTATACGTTTTGTTCCGTTTATATGTGTGCCTGTGCCTTTAAGAGGTTGAGTTCACAGATAAACACAAAACGGATCTTAACGGATCGGACGTTGACGGACGATGTCCGTCAACGTCAGTTAATATCCGTTTTGACGGATCTGAACGTAGCCTTGTACGTTTAAAAAAACGGATAAAAACGGAAGCGGATGTTAACTGATGGTGACGGATGTTCATCCGTCTGCCCATAGGAATGCATTGTTGTCCGTCGACGGATGGAAGAAAAACGGATAGACGCTCCGTCCGTGTGAAAGGGGCCTAAGACACTTTTATATCTCCCATCATAGTCTCACCCCGCCCCACATCCTTCGAACAGATTTGCCACGACTCTCCCAGAGGCAAAGACCTAATTTCAACGCTCTGTAAAACGGCGTTGGCTTCATATTTTTCAGATGAGCTCCCCTATCAATGTAAATGGGAGGCTGATTGTGAGGAAAAATTTACTTCCGGATTGGGGTACATGCTGCAAAACGTACGTAGGGCCACTAAATCTCTGGCGGTTAGGGAAACAGCCTATAAAGTATTGACCAGATGGTATTACACCCCTTCTACACTCCAGGTAATGTTCCCAGGCACATCTGGGCTATGCTTTAGGGGTTGTCAACTTCCAGGCATTTTTAAACACATCTTTTGGGATTGTGGACTTCTATCTTCAGTATGGAAGGGAGTAACTGCTGTTGCTTCTGCAATACCTGGAACTCCTTTGCAGCTCATAATCTCAATGGGTTTACTCGGAGCGGCAATCCCAGGTATCCTCCGTAAGGAGGAATGTCTTATACATACTATATGTATATCAACTTTGTGGGCTATATTGCTCTCCACTGGAAGCCCCCCGTAGTGCCCCTACCCTCCATCCGAGACAGGGTGGATATATTTATGATAATGGAGAGGATTTTGTATACCCTACAAGATAAAATGCACCTATTTGAACGTAGATGGGGAGCCTGGAAAACCCATAGACATATTTTGGTACTACAGGACTAAATGCCATTCAATGTTGTTATATTTTAACAGACTATACCTTTAAATATACCTCTTTCATACTACTTTTTCTGTATGCTTCGGAAATATTTTAGATTTCTATTGATATACATTTGATGTCAATTTTATGATTATTGTAAAATGACTGTTTATATATATTTTTTTACATTGATGAATAAAAACGTTTGTCAAAAAAAAAAAAGATACAAAGCGGACTTTATTACCACTTTAAGTGGTATACGCTATGTGCACACACCACAAAATGATTAAGCTTATATGTTTCAAGTCAAGGATACTGCTAGGTCAGATTCACACTCAACGAGTGTTTAGTAAAGGCAGCCCATTAATTTGAATGGGCTGCCTAACTCAAAAATATGTTTACACGATTTTTGTAATGCAGTGTTATAGTGTGCTGCACCAGCATGCAGAACACAATAGTGTGAACCTGGCCTTAATGCTAAAAGATACAAAGATCTTTTTGACATGCATTTCCAACCAGAAACAGTAAAGGAAGGCACTTTTTTGCTCCAACATGACTGTGCCCCTGTGCTCAAAGCCCTTTCTATAAAGACTTGGTGTGAGTTTTGCTTAGGAACTTGAGTGTCCTGTACAGAGTCCTGACCTTAACCCTACTGAAACACCTTTGGGAGGAACTGAAACACTGATTGCAAGCCAGGTCCTCCTATCCAATTTAAATACCTGACACAAAATGCTTTAAAATCCGTCAATTGCAGTCCACCTGTCGACTGCAGGCAGGTGACAGGTAGACCGCAAACGGCTCCCAGCCTCCTCTGTGGCTCCGCCGCTCAGTCTATGTCCCAGTCTCTCTTACTCCCTTTCCACCTCCATCCTCCTCCGCCGCTGTGATCAGTGATCACAGCGGAGACTGGGAGGAAGCACAGCTCAGGACGGAGGGCGGGAGGAGGAGCTGGCCAAATTACCTTTTTATGTTAAACTTCTGGTGATTGGTTGTTAGCTCCCACCCCCTGTACAGAACTGTGCTGCCTCCCAGTCTCCGCTGTGTAAACAGGTAGGACACTGTGCTATGGGAGGAAAGAGGTTACCCACTCCTGAACCCTGCATTCTGAGCGCAGCCCCCTCCTGAACCCTGCATTCTGAGCGCGGCCCTCTCCTGAACCCTGCATTCTGAGCGCGGCCCTCTCCTGAACCCTGCATTCTGAGCGCGGCCCTCTCCTGAACCCTGCATTCTGAGCGCGGCCCTCTCCTGAACCCTGCATTCTGAGCGCGGCCCTCTCGCGAACCCTGCATTCTGAGCGCAGCCCACTCCTGAACCCTGCATTCTGAGCGCAGCCCACTCCTGAACCCGGCATTCTGGGCGTAGCCCACTCCTGAACCCGGCATTCTAAGCGCAGCCCACTCCTGAACCCGGCATTCTGAGCGCAGCCCACTCCTGAACCCGGCATTCTGAGCGCAGCCCACTCCTGAACCCGGCATTCTGAGCGCAGCCCACTCCTGAACCCTGCATTCTGAGCGCAGCCCACTACTGAACCCGGCATTCTGAGCGCAGCCCACTCCTGAACCCATTCTGAGCCTAATGCACTGATGAACCCTGCACTCTCTTGTAATACTTATTTTTGTAAAAATATTTTGTCCAAAAAAAAAAAAAAAAAGGTTGGTCTTACTATCTCTTTTGGGGGGCGGGGGGGATGGGGAACATTATGCCCGGTGATATTTGACTTCATCAGTGTTGATCAAGTAGATTTCCATCTCAGAGGTTGCCTACTCCTGCTTTATCGTTTAATTGTCATACATTTCTGCAGACATACTGTAAAATCTTCTGGAACACTTTCCAAACAGAGTGAGGGCTTTTAGGGCTGCAATGGGTCCTCAAACTTTGGGTAATCTAGTGTAGAAACTAAAAATCCTTCAGCTGTTTATAGAGAACATTAGTCATTGTTACCCCAAAAGAGCTTATAATTGCATAGATATAGGATCATTGGCCCGCCAATCCTTAACAGTGTAATCAGAGAATGACTGCTGATGATGCTACCAGATTGATTATTGATGAGAAGAATTAAACAGCCGGGGCTTGATCATATTAGAAAATTATTTTTCAGCCGTAGAATTTTTAAAATGCCCTCTCATGTCTGTTTGGTAGAGTTTTGTAGTACAACATTAAAAAGAAATCCTTTGAATAACTGAAATGTCTCTTTATGAATCAGCGATGGCAGACTAATATGGCAGCAAAAGAGTTAATAGCACCCCGCTATGCAGACAAATAGGAATGATTTTCTAGTCTGTCAGGGAGCTGTTGGCCCGTGCAGTGTCGCACAATAATGCAGAATGTCAAACCTTCCTTTGTAATTCTTTTTGGCATTTCTCTCCACATCCAGCTACAAGCTGCCTTGCTCTAATATAAACTGTATAGAATAAGAATTAGAGATGCAGCACGGAAAAATCACTCAATAGGATTTGCTTGTTTTCCTCTGTCTCCTTAATCAGGATAAATTGAGGCATGCCATTTTTTTTTAGTGGGGTACAGAAAACACATTTATAAGAACAGACAAAACTGAGATCATTTAGCACTCGGGTTCGGGTAATCAGGCAGATAGGTACCAGAGCATTTCCGAAATCCAGGCAAGCATCTATATTACATATCTGAAATACATACAAGAACTGTCTTACCTGCCTGTACAGCTATTTTTATAATCCAGACACACCTACCAAACATCATAGCCAGGTTCCTAACCTCACCTTTTATCTCTACATTCAAGCAATATATCTTGGTCACTGTGACAGACTTAGCCGGGACAGAGGCTTTTGGAGGGGGCTGAATGCTAGCCTCTTGCCGACCGATTATGGACCCTGGCATTTGGGGGAACGGTGCTCTTTGTGAGCTGTATGCCAGGGGACCCTTGAGGTGGCGTTACTTTGGATTCAGGTCCATGTCCCCCCAAGACACACAGACTCTGGGGACCCTGGATATGCCATTGTGACGGGAGTCACTAATAGGGGCACAAGGTGAATAAGAACCGCACTATGATCTGTGCTAGTCAGACTCAATGCTGTGTGTTTGTGTGTGTGTGTGTGTGTGTGTATGTATATATATATGTGCTGTCTCATTATGTTGTGTACTATTTTCTGTGATGGTTGGGGTGTGACTGTATTCTATTGTCTATTGTGGCTGTCTGCCTCAACTATTATGGGATGTCTAAGTGTCTTTCTGTGAGGAAAGAGGGAGGGGGGGTTCCTCCAGCAGCCCCCCTGTTAAGACTGTTTACTGATGAGAAGTTAAACACACCTGACCTGTGTATCCATTGTTATTGGACAGTTTAACCCGCCCTGTTTTCCAAGGGTGGGGGGGAAGTGTTTTGAAGTGGGATCTGTATAACTTGTGTTTGAATAAAGATTCATTCCTGTTTGCCCCTCAAGACAGAGCCTTGTCTCGTACTTGGGAGGAGAGTTATTCTTAGGGGGTTTTTTGTTCGGCTGATTGGAGTGTTCGGTAGCTGCCTTGGTGTTTGGGAAGAGAATGTCCTAAATGACATTAACCCCTTTCATACTCTGGGTGTCGTTACAGTCACTAACCTATTCCCAGCCTACTGATTAGGCAGTTTCTTGCTGCTGAGATAAACTGTTCATTCTACACTCCCCAGGCAGTACAGGAGCCTCTAAAATGCACTGTGCGTTTTAAAAAAATGCATAGCGCGTTTTAAATGTGTTACAGGCAGCGCATAAGCGGTGGATAGCTGATTAAGAAAGCCGTTGGGTGTTGGCTCCTTAACAGCCGGCTATTTTTTGGTTGTTAACCTGTTTGCGCCGGCGCCTCCTGGCCCTTTAAGAGGTTCATGATGCCGTGAGGCGGGGCTTGGGACCATGTGACCGATGTTATTGGCTGTCACGTGATCCAGAAACTCTGATTGCAAAGAGCGATCAGGAGCTTTTGGTCAGGCAACGGTAACTGTGCCAGGAGCACGCAGCAGCAGCAGGTGTATTGGCAGCAATTCACACAAAAATATGTGCCCCCTCGGCGCTAAGGACCAGGAGCCTAGAGGCTGCATATTTGCATACGGACAGTGCCAAGTTGTTAAAGAGCCGGAACTCGACAGTATCCTTAATAAGCAGATACCTACACATACAGTGCCCCTTGTACCTCATTTGTGGTCACCAAGCTCTCACCTCTGCTCAAGTGGTCCGACCAGCGGTTCATAGACAGAGGAGTGCCCACCATTCCTTGCCCCGTCATTACACAGGACATTAGAGAGGGGGAGGAGCTAGGAACACCGGACAGGACAGAAAGGATCTGTGAACCACTATAAATGAGTGGGGAGGAGAGGGTGACCAACATTTTTGAACTGAAAGTCAGGGGCAGCTTGAGTGGCTTGTGAGGGGAGGAGTGGCAGGGGCCGAACTGAATGGAATATTGAACAGACAATGGAGGTACAGTGGCATATGTATAGCTATATAACCCGCATCTTTTTTTTTTAAGTGCGTCAAGTTACCCCAAAAATGCACAAAAAAATCACACCTTGGGTGCTTTTTTTTTTTTGATGCGGTTCCCATTGATTTCAGTGGAAGGTGCATCTTTGGTGTGCTTTTGGAAAGCGCACTAAAGATGCATGCAGGACTTTTCAGAACGCAGCGCAGTGATGTGAAAAGTCTCATAGGATTTAAAGGGAAATGGTTCTGATGCGCTTTCGTCACGCTGGAAAGGTTCTTTCTAGCGCAGCAGTGTAAAGGGCCCTAATGCTGTGTGGCACTATTTATTTCTGGTACCAAAAAAAAGAATGGTTTGTTTCTATTATTCTTTATTTATCTGTTACTGCCAGACTTAAAAATAGCTTGCAGTAATCATTTGAGGAAAGTCTGCTTAAATAAACGTGTTTCATCTGCTGGAAGGCTGTATGCTACATGGAGGGTTGTTTATGTTCCTTTTCCTTTCTCCAATGCGCCCAATATATTTTTGTGGCTCTGTTTTGTTTTAATTTGCTCTCATATTCTCATATTCACTTCATTAAATCTCTCTTGTTGCATTTTCTGCACAGCCATAATATTCTTTTTTTATCCATGTTGTAGCAACGGTGTTCGGTCATCTCAGAAAATGTGTTGCCCACTAGTGGAGCTATGTAGCCAAGTCAGTGTGTTGCTTGCCTTGGAGAATCACAGGGGCCTCAGCTGTTCCATCATTGTAGGTTACTTGTGACTGCTGCAGTATAAATGCCCATAATATAGGTTATTAGCTGAGCTCATGTATCTTGTTTTTGCGTTAAGCAGTGTATTGTTTTGTTGTTTCAGAGAAATGTTAAGACCGCTGCTGCAAACATGTAGTCATTTTGTATTATCTCTTTCTTTCAGGAGAAACATGGAAGCCTCAGCAGTTTGCCGGTATAGCATAACAGACATTCACGATGTGTTTGAGGGTGAATATATGGAATATCAAAATAATTTGCGCAAATGGTCTCGATATCAAGGGAATCCACCAAGGCCAAGACCAGGTTCTGTAAGTGTTTCTTAGCCCTGTATCAGTCATGTTGTGTGTATATAAAACATATGCCAAACATGCACGACTCATCTGGAGGCATAAGCAGCAGGATCAACTTGAATATGAACAAAGATGAATATACATTCACCGGACACTTTATTTAGGTACACCTGTTCAATTACTTGGTAACACAAATTTCTGATCAGCCAATCGCATGACATCAACTCAATGCATTTAGGCATCTAGCCATGCTGAAGATGATTTGCTGAAGTTCAAACAACATCAGAATGGGGAAGAAAGGGGATTTACATGACTTTAAACGTGGCATGGTTGTTGATGGCAGACGGGCTGGCCAAACTGCTGATCTACACACACAACCATCTCTAGGGTTTAATGGTCCGAAAAAGAGAAAATATCCAGCGAGCGGCAGATGTGTGGATGAAAATGCATTGTTGTCAGAGGAGAATAGGCAGACGGTTCGAGATGACAGAATGGCAACAGTAACTCAAATAATCACAACCAAGGTATGCAGAATACCATCTCTGAATGCACAACACATTGAACCTTGAAGCAGATGGGCTACAGAAACAGAAGACCACACCGGGTGCCTCTCCTTTCAGCTAAGAACAGGAAACGGAGGCTACAATTCATACAGGCTCACCAAAATTGGACAATAGAAGATTGGAAAACGTTGCCTGGTCTGATTAGTCTCAATTTCAGCTGCGACATTGGCAAAAAACAACATGAAAGCATAGATCCATCCTGCCATCAACAGTTCAGGCTGGTGGTTGTATAATGGTGTGGGGGATATTTTTTTGGCACACTTTGAGCCCCTTGGTACCAATTGAGCATTGTTCAAACACCACGGCCTCCCTGAGTGTTGTTGCTGATCATGTCCATCCCTTTATGACTACAGTGTACCCATCTTTCTGATGGCTACTTCCAGCAGGATAATGCACCATATCACAAAGCTCAAATCATCTCACCACTGGTTTCTTGAACATGACCATGAGTTCACTGTACTCCAATGGCCTCCACAGTCACCAGATCTCAATCCCATAGAGCACCTTTGGGATGTGGTAGAATGGGAGATTTGAAAATGGATGTGCAGCCGACAAATCTGCAGCAACTGCGTAAAGCTATCATTTCAATATGGGCCAAAATCTCTGAGGAATGTTTCCAACACCTTGTTGAATCTATTCCACGAAGAATTAAGGCCGTTCTGAGGGAAAAAATGGGTCCAACCCGATACTAACAAGGTGTACCTAATAAAGTGGCCGGTAAATGTATATCTGGGGAAAGAGATGTTCAAGTACTGTCTTTCTTATCCTGATCAGGCTCATTATGGAATACTGCCACCTACCCATCTAATAAGGGCATCTTTAGTTACCATTGGAAAGAGGGTTCCAGGAGGAAGGACCCTAAGCTGTCCATAGACCAATACATTTATTTGGTTTAGCCTATGGACTCAATTAAAAAAAAAATAACAGATTTCCTCTATCCGTGTAAAGCTGCGCAGAAAGATGAATTTCCCACTATGGCTACTGTTGTCTGACAGCCAGTGATGCCAGCTGTCAGAATACTTGAGCCAGGCCTGTATGTGATTGCAGATTGGATGCAGATACTGACAATTTTCCACCTCGATCCTTTGATTTTTCGAATGAAGGATGTTGGGCAGAGTGGTGCTGACAGGGCCACCCACTGATCTTATTCATTAGGAACTGGATACAATTTCTCAGTGTATAGCTGGCTTAAGTTCCAAAGTCTGATTCAAACACTTTTAAAGCAGGATGTTGTAAACCTCCAAATGGCCCTGTGGTTAACCTGTTTTAAAACCGTTTAGAAGCATGGCATCCTGAGCACAAACACTGTGTATGGTTATGTTTGACCTGAAACTGCCCTTACATACCTCCTGAAGCTCTCAACTCATCTCGAACTGTATCGCGTTGAATGAGAAGTCTGTTTTCTTGAAGAAGTTTTTTCAGAGCACAGCAGGATATTTCTCCTTTGGTCTTCGTGACTGTACTCTTCGGTTCTCATCCGATTCCTACCTATCCCACCGCACCTTCAGTGTCATATACAATTCTTCCTTTCTATGTCGGGGGTCCCCCAAGGTTCTGTTCTTGGACCTCTCCTATTCTCGATCTACACTTCCTCCCTGGGTCAGTTAATAGCCTCCCATGGCTTCCACTATCATCACTATGCTGAAGACACCGAAATCTACAGTGGATATAAGTCTGCACACCCCTTTTTTAAAATGTCAGCTTTCTGTGATGTAAAAAAGTCAGACAAAGACAAATAATTTCAGAACTTTTTCCACATTTAATGCGACCTATAAACTGTACAACAAGTTGAACCACAAACTGAAATCTTTTAGGTGGAGGGAAGTAAAAATAAACTAAAATATGGTTGCATAAGTGTGCACACCCTTCAACTAATACTTTGTTGAAGCACCATTTGATTTTATTACAGCGCTCAGTCTTTTTGGAGTCTATCAGCATGGCACATCTTGACTTGGCAATATTTGCCCACTCTTCTTTGCAAAAACACTCCAAATCTGTCAGATTGCGAGGGTATCTCCTGTGCACAGCCCTCTTCAGGTCAAGCCAGAGATTTTCAATCAAGCTTCAGGTCTGGGCTCTGGCTGGGCCATTCCAAAACATTTATCTTCTTCTGGTGAAGCCATTCCTTTGTTGATTTGCATTTTATGCGTTGGGTTGTTGTCATGCTGAAAGATGAAGTTCCTCTTCAAGTTCAGCTTTCTAGCAAAAGCCTGAAGGTTTTGTGCCAATATTGTCTCGTATTTGGAACTGTTCATAATTTCCTCTACCTTGACTAAGGCCCCTGTTCTAGCTGAAGAAAAACAGCCCCAAAGCATGATGCTGCCACCACCATGCTTCACGGTGGGTATGGTGTTGTTTTTGATGTGCAGTGTTTTTGCGCCAAACATACTTTTTTTGAATTATGACCAAATAGTTCAACCTTGGTTTCATCAGACCATAGCACATTTTCCTACATGCTTTTGGGAGACCTCAGGTGTGTTTGGCCTGGCTTGGATGTTTTTATTCGTAAAAAAAAAAAGGCTTCTGTATTGCCACTCTACCCCTTAGCCCAGACATATGAAGAATACGGGAGATTGTTGTCACATGTACCACACAGCCAGTACTTGCCAGATATTCCTGCAGCTCCTTTAACCACCTGCCGACAACCTTTCACAGATATACTTTGGCAAGGCAGCTCAGCTGCGCAAACTGACGTACCTGTACGTCAGTCCGTGCATGAGATGATGTGGGCGGACTGGGTGCGTGCGTTGAGGGGACAAAATGGAGATCTGCTGTTCTAGTGATCAGGAAACACAATCGTTGTTGTCCCAGTGAGCCCATCCCCCACACAGTAAAAACGATAAAAAAAATTAAAAGTCCCTTAATCTATCCCCTATTTTGTAAACACTATAACTGTTGCGCAAACCAATCAATATACACTTATTGGGATTTTCAAAATACCTATTGGCCTAAACTGATGAAGAAATTAGATTTTTATTTATTTTTTTTTACATTTTTTTTTTATGTGTATTATAGCAGAAAGTAAAAAAATATATTTTTTCAAAATTGGCGCTCTTTTTTTTTTTATAGCGAAAAAAATAAAAACCGCAGAGGTGGTGAAATACCACCAAAAGAAAGCTCCATTCGTGGGGGAAAAAATACATTTTGTTTGGGTATAACATTGCATGCTCGCGCAATTGTCAGTTTAAGCAACGCAGTGCCGTATCGCAAAAAAAAGGTCATTAACCACTTAAGCCCCGGACCATTTGGCTGGCCAAAGTCCAGAGCACTTTTTGCGATTCGGCACTGCGTCGCTTTAACTGACAATTGCGTGGTCGTGCGACGTGGCTCCCAAACAAAAGTGACATCCTTTTTTTTTTCCACAAATAGAGCTTTCTTTTGGTGGTATTTGATCACCTCTGTGTTTTTTTTTTTTTTTTTTTTTTGTGTTATAGACCAAAAAGTGACAATTTTGAAAAAAAAAAAGCTATATTTTTTACTTTTTTCTATAATAAATATCCCCAAAAAATATATAATTTTTTTTTTTTTTTTCCCCTCAGTTTAAGTATTCTACATATTTTTGGTAAAAAAATCGCAATAAGCGTTTATTGATTGGTTTGCGCAAAAGTTATAGCGTCTACAAAATAGGGGGTATTTTATGGCATTTTTATTAATATATTTTTTTTTACTAGTAATGGCGGCGAACAGCGATTTTTATAGTGGCTGCAACATTATGGCGGACAGATCGGACACTTATTTTGGGACCATTCACATTTATACAGCGATCAGTGCGATTAAAAATGCATTTATCAGTCTCCACATGCATCACTAATTTACTAACAAACATATCTGACTGGATGTCACACTAATTTCTCAATCTATCCAAAACCAAGCTCATAATATTTTCTCCCCCACATGCCCCTTCCTCTAACTTTCCTGTTAAGATTGACAGCTCAACTATTAACTTGTCTCCACATGCCAAGGTGCTAAGCGTAATCCTGGACTCTGAACTATCCTTTTGGCCCCACATCCAATCAATTTCCAAAGCTTCCCGCCTCAATCCTCCGCAACATCTCCAAAATACGCCCCTTCCTATCCAATGATGCCGCAAAGCTCCTCTTTCACTCCCCGGTCAATTCTTGCCTTGACTACTGCAACTCCCTCCTCATTGGCTGACCTTTACATAGGCTATCTCCCCTTCAATCCATCATGATTGCTGCTGCCAGACTCATCCACCTTACCAACTGCTCTGTGTCTGCTTCCCCTCTCTGCCAATCCCTCCACTGGCTTCCACTCAACCAACAAATTAAATTCAAAATACTAACAATAACTTACAAAGCCATCCACAACTCTGCCCCCAGCTACATCACTAACCTAGTCTCAACATACCAACCAAATCGTTCTCTTTTCTTCTCCCAATACCTGCTGCTCTCTAGCTCCCTTGTCACCTCCTCCCATGCTCCCCTCCAGGACTTCACCCAAGCCTCTCTCAATCTCTGAAACTCCCTACCCCAATCTGTTTGACTATCTTTTAGTCTGTCCACTTTTAGATAATCCCTGAAAACCCTTTTCTTCAGAGAGGCCTACTCTGCCCCCCACCTAACAACTGTACTTTTTATTTTTCTCCATCAGCTCATCCCCAGTTATTACCTTTAGTATCGCTTGACCTTTCCTCTTGTATTGTAAGCACCAATGATCTGGGCCCTCCGATTCCTACTGTATTAAAATTGTATTGTAATTGTGCTGTCTGCCCTTATGTTGTAAAGCGCCGCGTAAACCTTTGGTGCTATACAAATCCTGTATAATAATAATAATGATGTACAAGAAAGCTGTAGGTAATACTGCTGAAAACAGGACTTCTCTTCCGTAAACTTTAGCCATTATATTAGCATTGTTTCAGAAGCTGTAAAAATGTAGCTTATTTAGCAACAATGTATTTATACTGTAACCCTTTGACCACCAAAGATATGTATTGTACATCATTGCTGTACTTATTTTAGGTAGCCAATGACATATAGTACTGTATATGTAATGCTAATCAAATTGTTAGAACAAAAAAAACTCACCGCTTTGTAAGTAGGTTAGTGGCTGCATAGGCACTTGATTGCTGCTAGAGTCACATCCCTCTCTTCCTGGCCCTGCCACCTCACCTCCAGCAATGAGACTGGTGTCCTGTGTTTTTGCCAGTCTCACTGCCAGTTTCTATGTTGAGTATGTCATGCATGGAGAATAGATAACAGGAGTTCACTTATCTTCTGGCTCAGCACTTTCCTCCTGGCATGTTTTGTGTCACTGAAATGCCAGGAGAAAAATATATGAAGACCGACTCCCTGATTTTCTACTTCACGCACCTTTAAGCCTGGTTCACACGGGCCGAATGTCGTCTAGTATTGGCTGGTTCAACAAACTGGCCGACATTCGGCCCGGGTGTACTACAGCATGTCCAACAGAAGCTGGCCAAACATCTGGGGCAACATCCAATCTGCTCTCGCAGCCAATTGCTTCAATTGCTGACCGGTGTGTTCTGGCGGGGGGCAGTACCCCTGTCTGAACACAATAGCTCAGCAGAGAGATTGTTATACTAACATTGCATAGTTAATACATCGAGCTCCACGTTTTTTTTTTTTTAATTCAGGCTGCTGGGTTGAACCAAATAAAAAACTGCCTGTGTTTACCAGGCTTTATGGCTTCATAAAGAAATGTTTCAAGACCGTGAAAACATTACAGGTTTAGAGGTTTCTCCTTGATTTGTTCTTGTTTTTATCTGATCTTCATTTACTGTTCAGTTACCTCAAAGTAGTGAAAATGGCGTAGGTGAAAAAATTAAAGCATCAGCAGAAATTGTCTAGATAAAACTCACACATTAATAATTCCACTAATACCTTTTCTTTCACACAGTGCATTACAAATGAACTGCGAAGCAGCAATTACACCACTTCTCAGGATCTCCCGAATAATGTCCTGGATTTTGTGAAACTCCATCCTCTCATGGCTGAGGCAGTAAAGTCTATTGACAAGCAACCAGTTCTCATGAAGAAGAACGTCATTTATACCCAGATTGCGGCAGACAGAGTCACAGCTCTGGATAAGGAACAATATGATGTCCTGTTTCTTGGCACAGGTCTGTATAATAAAACTGTTTCTTAGCAGATGAGAGCCTTGATAACTAGTGTGGATTTTGGGTTGGATTTCTAATATTGGTCAGAAATGTGCTTTTATTATTTTTAACTATCAATAGCACATCAGAGGGTTCACTGGTAGGCCAAATTGTTTACAGTGGCTGGACAGGGAAATAGGCTGTCTGCTTTGGTTAAAATAATACCCTGAGTGGTTCTTATACATGGATCTGGATTATGTAAGAGAGCAAGTGTAATGATAAACGTTTTACATATACATTGCATATGCATGCTAAGATTGCAAACAAGTGTCTGAGTTTGGGGGATGCAAATATTTTTTGGTGAATCTAAAGCTGGTCATATGCTGTCAACAGATTCCTCCATCCACACAAGGGAGGTGGATGGTGGAATCCCTCCCAGCATGTCCCTTTGACAGAACTCAAATGATCAAGTTTTGTAAAGGAGGAGCAGCCACACACTGATTGAAATTCTGCCAGTCCCTGCTGAAGCCTTTGAATTTCAGTTAGTGTATGGCCAGTTTTAAAGCCAGCCATGCATGGATCAAAATTTGTCCGGCTCAGCAAGGACTGGCAAAATTTTGATCCATGTATGGGCAGGGTGGTTTTACCAAAGTCAGTCTACCTATTGCCCTGCTGGAAAATTTCTGCTTGATCAGAGCTGCCGGCTATAGCTGGGAAGTCTCCCCGCTGTCAGAATACAAAGACTCAGTGGGGAGGATTCCCCCATCCACCTCAAACGTGAGTCAAGTCATTTTATTTTTCGTTCTACCAGAATCATTTATGGACTGCCTAAGTCTCTCTTGGTGTTTGATAAACTGCTGGTTAGGTGTCTGATGTTCCTCATGCTTTAATGCAGATAATGGTTGGATTCACAAGGCAGTAGTCATCAAATCCCAAGTTCATATCATAGAGGAGATCCAGATCTTCAAAAAGTCACAGCCGGTAGAGAAATTGGTTATCTCCAAGAAACAGGTACCGTCTGTGTTTTGTGTTATTGCATGTATAATTAAAGTGTTTGTTACCCTAAAAAAAAAAAAAAAAGAATCCTGTTCCTTTAAAGCATGTTATACAGCACAGTGCTTGTGCTGTGTAATTTTGTAATTTGGCCCCTTCTATCACCTGAAATACCTGACTGATCCTGCCTAGTTCTGCCCTCCCCCCTGTAAACTGACCACGGTATATCATAGCTGCTGAGCCCTGACACTGTGGTCAGTTTACATACCTCCATCATCCACAGCTCTCCTCTGCTCTTCTGTCCTCCTCTCCCCCCTCCCTCCCTGCCTGTCTGCTTCTGTGTCAGTGCCTGCCCCCTCCCCTCCTGCAGCTAAAATTACTTTTAATTTCTTATATAATCCTCTTTGTTTCCTAAGGATATTTGCTCCTGTCTCTGTGTTCTATAGAAAAAAAAATGCAGTTCATACCTTTTTTCAGAGCGCCACTCGGTGCTCACGTGACCGGCCGTCTCTTTCCTCCTCTCGCTCCAACAGACCTCAGTGGAAGAATCTTGGCCCCGCCCACTGCAGCTGTCAGACGGGGAGAGGAGCAAGCTGGCCGGTCACGTGATCGGTGAGTGGTGCTCTGAAAACCAGTATAAATGGCATTTATTTTTATAAAACACTGAGACAGGCGCAAATATCATTAGGAGACACAGATGGTTATATGAAGATATCCGTGTGGGTTAACAACCACTTTAAAGCAAACCTGTAGGATAAGATGATTATCTGTTCCAGCACTCGGCACATAGCAGACCTTTCTTTGTGCCTACACCACAGGCCAGCTTTGTACCAAGGTTCATGTGAGATGTTGCTCAAGGTTACAGGTTCTATCTTTAGCTGTTCCTTAGAATCTCCTATCTGTGACTCCATATCAAGTTGGTGAGGTTGGTCTAGAACTCTAGATGGAAGTAACCTACTTGGCCCTCATTCAAGAAACCAGGCTGCTACAATCTTTCAACTCAACAAGGAACAAATGCAGCACAGGTTGTGCAGTGTGTTAGAATATCTGCATTGGAAGACAAATAAAGAGCATTTCTGATATTTTGGAAACTTTTATTTTGTTACCCCTTACCTTACCCTTTAACGATCTTCAAACTGGTTGCATTATTTGCATTTATTGGGCCTATGTAGCCTCCCAAGAGCTTAAAATGGACATTTGATTGTGAAGGGTAGTGAAAATCATGCCAGATGAACCTTAAAGTAGTGGCCAGATGAAAATGAATTGCTAGTTCTCCCAAAAACAGACAGTCAGTAGTGTGTGGTGGACAGCAGTTGCTGCTCAGCTTGAAGATTGTTGCCCAGATCCTTGATGGTAGCTCATGCTTATGGTGACCTTAAAGCGGACCTTCAGTCATTTTTTCATCTTTCCATCCATGAAATCTTCTGCCCTTGTTGTTTTAACTTTGCATAGTAAAAAAATAATTTTCTGCCAGTAAATACCTTATACAGCCCACTTCGCGTTTCTTGTCTGGTAATAAGCCTAGGCTTATGACCTCATGCACAGCTCTCTCTCTAACTCTCATGAGAGTTTGCCAGGAAGGGAGGGGATGAGTTGTAAGAGGGCCAATGAGAGCTGGAGAGCTGCAGAGCTTGGAGGTGTGTCTGTGAAAATCCAGGAAGTGAACAGGCAGCAGCTTCAGCTGCCCACAGTTAAAATGGATGCAGCCAGACTCCATGGAGGGAGATTTCTGCAGCATATTTGGCAAGTACAGAATCACATTATATATAAAATAATATGCAAAGTGCTTGGAGGGAAACTTCAGAATGGAAAATTATATGAGCAGACTGCAGTTCCTCTTTAAGGATATATTTTGCTAAGCACTATTTACAGTTATACTGGACACATTTGAAAACTCTGATGCAGTACAACAACCTTTTTTCAGAAACATTTGATTCTTATGGGTGCCCCCAAGAGAAATAATAACAAATAGAAATAGAAAACAAATAGGACCCATGTGCAGCATCTCTTCCAGAATGTCATAGTAGGTCCAAATGAGGAACAAAATATAAAGCTCTGGTTCTGTGAATGAGTTTGCTTAACACCTGCGCTTTGCCATGATGATGGGGTAGTGTTAATGACCAAGCATTTCACCTTAATGCATAGAATACATTAAGGTGAAAAACCTTGAGGGTTTACAACCCATTTTAAGCAGTGTATTGGATCTACATTTTATTTCAATAATTCACAATCGTAAATATTTTCTAATTTGATGGCATTCTCCATTGCTATAGTCACGATAATCTATGTCAAATAATAGCTTGCCAGCAATTCCAGTGTTATCTCTACAATACCTAGCTTTTCTGGCTTTGTATTCAACATTCTTTCCTAATCAACAGGTAGGATTCCAATCACAGTGCAAAATAACCTCACCCAGTCTATTGCTGATAACGAAGTGAAAATTAAATAGCACAAAGTCCTAAGAATTGTGCCATTTTGATATATTTTCAAAAAAGGGCATGGGAAATGTTTGATATTTGCAGACTTATTTACTTATTAATAAAAAAGCAACTCTTAGGTGCGATTATTTTTGGCCAATCTAATGTTACATTTTTATCACTTTAGAGCAGTTGGAGTTGTAAAAATAGGATTTTTTCATCATACTTACCTGTAAAATCCTTTTCTTTGAGTACATCATGGGACACAGGGTTAGGCTAATATTCATTACTTGCTGGGTTATACTTCATCTCCTGGTGAATGGACACTGGTAGCCCAAAGGTCTTTAGACGGGAAGTGATCCACTATATAACCCCTCCCATACAGGAAGTACTTCAGTTTTGTAGCAAGCACTGCATTTTCAAAAAAGAGGGGAGTGACCTCTGTGTCCCATGATGTTCTCAATGAAAAGGATTTTACAGGTAAGTATGACGAAAAAATCCTATTTTCTTTTTCATACATCATGGGACACAGAGTTAGGCTAATATATTTATTACCTGCTGGGACATCCCAGAGCAATAGCCTTGCGGGGAGGTAGACACCCTGCCAAAGAATAGCCATCAGACCTTATACGGCAGCCCGCAGTACACTGCGACCGAAAGCCAAATCCTTGGCTGCTCGAACATCCACTTGATAACATTTTGTGAACGTATGCACTGAAGACCAGGTAGCAGCCTTAAAAATCTGAACCACAGATACCTGATGGCAAAAAGCCTAGGAGGTTCCTACACCCCTGGTAGAATGAGCTCTCAACCTAAAGGCAGGACCATAGGCCTGAATGACCAATTGATGGACCCAATTGGCAATGGAAGCTTTGGAAGCTGCCTGCCCCTTCTTGGGTCCTTTTTGGTAAAAAAAAAAAAAGAGTATGATCCTCGGATCTCCGCAGATCTAGACAAATAAACCTTGACTGCCCGGACAACATCCAAAGAATGCAGTCATCTCTCTTCCACCGAACGAGGCTGAGAGAAAAAAAGAAGTCAAAATAATGTCCCGATTTTTAAATGAAAGGCCGACACCACTTTTGCCAAAAAGGATTGAACAGGTCATAATACGACCCTGTCGTGGTGAAGGATCAAGTATGGTTCCCTGCACGAAAGGGCTGCCAACTCCGACACCCTTCTAGCCGAGGTGATGGCCATCAGGAAGGCTAGCTTGCGTGACAGCAAGTCTAATGGAATTTCCTTGATGGTTGTTTCTATAACACAGACAGACAATTCAAGTCCCAAAGACACATAGGTGACTTAATGGGGGGAAGCAAGCGAGTTGCCCCCTGCATAAAGATTCGGACCAGTTAATGGGAGGCTAAAGGCCTTTGGAAGAATACTGATAAGGCCGAACCTTGACCTCTGATTGTACTCAAAGCCAATTTGATTTCCACAGCTGACTGTAGAAAAGAGAGAATTCACCCAATCGTGTATTTCCAAGGATGCCATTTTTTGGCTTCACACCAAGCAATATGTCTTCCAAAACTTAGGATAGATCTTCCTAGTGACAGCTTTTCTAGCATTCACTAGGGTAGACACCATTGGTCTCGAGATGCCACAGTCCTTTAATACCCTGGCTTCAATAGCCATGCTGTTAAATTTAGAGACTGTAAATTGGGGTGGACTATAGGACCTTGAGACAGTTGATCGGAGTGACGTGGAAGCATCCATGGCCCATCTATTGTCAGTTTCACAATTTCCAAGAACCAGGGCCTTCTGGGCCAGGCTGGTGCCACCAGAATGACTGGAACCCCCCATCTACGAATCATGCGCAACAAATGTGGAAGGAGAGGGATCGGAGGGAAAGCAAAAACCAGGGAGTACTGGCTCCATGGAACTACCAGAGCATCTGCTCTGATTGCCAGAGGATCTCTTGTTCAGGACACAAACTGCTGTAGCTTTTTGTTGAACCTGTATGCCAGTAGGTCGACCTCTGGCCATCCCCAACGTTGGCAAATTTCCTGGAATACCTCTGGGTGTAGGGACCATTCCCCTGGGCAGATATGCTGGCGGCTGAGATAATCTGCCTTCCAGTTCTCTACTCCCGGGTTATGGACTGCCGATAGAATCGGCATATGTCCCTCTGTCCAGGCTAGTATGTGGTTCACCTCCTTCAGAGCTGAACGACTCCTGGTACCGCCTTAGTGGTTTATATAGGCCACTGCAGTGTCATTGTTGGACTGAACCCTGATAGGGCAGTCCTGAAGATCCACCATCCAGGACCGTAGGGCCAGACGTACTTCCCGTAATTCCAGAATGTTGATGGCCAGGATCTGTTCTTTCCTTGACCTTTTCCCTTGAGCTGTAAGCCCCTCTAGGGTCGCTCCCCAGCCTGAGAGACTGGCATCTGTAGTCAGTACTCTCCAAGTTACCGGAGGAAGGATTTACCCTTTTGCAAGTTTTGATTCTGCCACCACCAGTTTAGGCTTAAGCGTGCCCGGATAATCCAGGGCTTGTCCTCTTCTGTTCCAAGCCAACAAGATGTCTTGTTGTAAAGGCCTGGAATGGAACTGGGCGTAGGGCACTGACTCGGAGGATACCATCCTCCCTAGAAGACTCATACAGAGCCGAATGGAGAGTTTTCGGTATTTATGATTCAGCCTAAGCTTTTCAAATACCGCACTGTGCATGTTATGCTCTGTTCTAGAGCCTGTAATGAGTGATCTCTGAGCGGGAGGTCGTCCAGATACCCGTGCACCAGGATCCCTTGGGCCCTTGAAAAACCCAGTACTAAGAATCGATAATCAGAAATAGGGAGGCCAGAGCGCCTCAGAGAACAGAACTAGGTAAGCGGTGTTCGCTACCTCCTGGTTCCCCCCTCAACCTCCTACCTACCCTACCCTCTATCCGCCCCCCTCTCGCTTCTCCCCTCACCCCTCTGCCCCCCCCTTCACTTATTCTCGACCCCCTTTCTTTTGTTTGCTGCTCAATTTCTCTTTTATTCCCGGAAAACCGGGACAAGACTCATGGAATCATTAGTTGGTTAAGATAATTAAAAGTGGTCACAGCTAGGCTAATTAAGGAAGTGAGAAGGGGTTCGCACCTAAGGAGGCTCGCCGTGATGAAGCAGCTAAGGATGCCTAGGGAGAAACCCAGAGTTCTCGGGGGACCCCTCCTCACTGTAGACATATAGACAAACCACTTGAGCTGTAAATCTCATCCACACCATATTCGCAATGATAAGTATATTCCTGTTGTTACATTTGGATGTTGTATTCCGTGTTTCTGTGTCCTTTATAAAAATAAAGAATTTGAAAAAAAAAAAAAAAAAGAAAAACCCAGTACTGGTGCTAGGACCTTTGTGAACACCCAGAGAAGGGTAGAGCCACAAACAGAAAATGTAATTTTTCTACTGCAAATCGCAGGACCTCTGGTGAGGCTGAAAGATAGGCGCGGGCGACGACGGTATTTTGAGCACCGTTTGACTTCAGTTTTAGCGGCGCTATTCGGCCGCTAGCGGGGCACTTTGCAGAGACAGTTGACATTGTTTCTTTTTTGCTAAAACCAAAGACACTTTTTCAGTTAATATAGTAAAAAAACAACTACTATATATTCCTTTAAAAACAGCAGCATAAATCCATTGTGTGTGGATATTTGTCTGCTGGGTTTGGTCGACCCTATGGCCTTTACAAGAGCATCTAGAACCCTTTTGGGTCTTTTTGTTTAATGCCAGGAAAGCAATTGTGTTGAGATGGAAGTCCCCTATTGCCCCTACTTTAGATTTTTGTAAGTCTCTGGTTAATTTGGTTCTTTCACTATGGTGGAACTGAGTGTATCCACTCTATTATGTGTATATATATATCATTTATTAGCGGATTACTGAGGAAAGGTGGTCGGATTTATTTCTTCCTGCTGGTACCTATTATCTCCATAGCGCGGGATCAAACATTTCTTCCTTTACTCTATTATGTGTGACAATTGGCCCAGTTGTCTCTGTTTGGCTCTGTTTTGTACTTATTTACCATTAAAGCTCAAAGAGAATAAAAGAAAACAGCAGAGTAAATACACACTATCCACGGTTTCAGTTCTTATTTTATATGGGCGTTTTTTAAGTTTTGCGCTCTAGTCTATATCATAAAGCCTGTGAAGAGGGTTGTTTGTGGTGCCTGAGAAAGTGAGAGTGGAAGGCATGTAGAAAAGATTGAGGCACCTGGGTAGCGGAGGGGGTGGGAGAACGCATCTCCTGCGTACTGGAAAGACACATCTTGCCAAGACAGCTCTAATGTATTCCACCTAGTTTAGTCATATTGTATCCACTTCTTGTATGCACATCATGTCCTCTCTATTTCGCTGAACTTGCTGAATTGTTCTGGTTTGCTACCAAATTGTCAATTCTAAGAGCTTCTCTTAGGGCTTGTTTACTGCTTGTGTTATTTCAGTTTACATGAGCTCCAAGACTGTTTTGGAAAGGGGACAGCTTGTATCTACTTGTCATTCTAATCATCTTGTAGTGAACTTATTGAACCCACTTTGAAATCTAAACTACCAGCGATTCTGGGCCTCTCTAATGATATTAAACGATTCAGCAGAGTTAATTAGATGCTGGTCACAAATTAAAGTCTTGTTCCAACAAGTTCCTAATTAGAAAAATGAAATTCATGCAATAAATAGAACTTGTGTCTTGTCTATGTCTTACAGAATAGTTTGTATATTGGAGCGCAGAGTGGAGTCCTGCAGTTACCACTGTCTGGATGTAGCCGAAGCACCTCATGCTATGACTGTATCCTGTCCCGAAACCCGTATTGTGGGTGGGATGGCAAAGTCTGTCGAGAACCTCGAACATCACAGGACATGTAAGTAATCCTGTACTAAAGGAAAAACCCGAGTGTAAAAAATTTTATGTCTTTAGTTCTATCTAGGACTCAGACGTTCAGAGGAGTTTTATAGTCTATAGAACTAGTTTTAATCTCGTCTTTCTAAAGAGGATACCATCTATTGTCCCTGATAGTCATACTCACACACACTAGACAGCCAGTAATGCAGCCAGGATATTGTGTACCCACAGGGGAGACTCACTGTCTCTATTTATCCTGGTAACCAGGGACACAGTAATGAAAAAAACATTTACAGGGGTAAAAACTAAAATAACATATTGACTGTAGATGCTATTTAAAGATGCTATTTAAAGTGTTATTAAACTCACAACGGTAAAATTATTCTGTATATGTAGTATAGCATGCTTGTTTTACTCATTGTAGAACTGAAGGGGTTAATCCTCTGCATTGTGTAAAAAGGCTGATTGATCCTGTCCTCCCTCTTTCCACTGTCCCTAATTCATCTCCTGATAGTACAGATCCTTTGTAGTCACTCTGCACATGCTCAGTTTGGTGTGTATTGCTAGAGTGTTTTTTTTTTTTTCTTTGAGAGGGTGCATGTGATCAGCACAGGGCCCATCAGCACTGTCCAGACAGAGGGTCAGGGGTCCCCTGCAGCCTCATAGGACAGTCAGAGGAGAATGAAAACTCCTCCTACAAGCTTTAACCAGACACTGATAGAAGTCACAAGACTGCTATATACTATACTGCTGATGAAAAAAGGTATTTAGCAGTTTATATTTACCAAAAATATTGCATTTCCATGTTCTGTGTACTGTGGGAGACCAGATATAGTGAATGGAGGGTCCTGGGTTTAGTAACACTTTAACTCAAACTGAAGTCGGGGCTTCTGATCAGAATCTGTATTACTGACCATTATGAATCCGGTGGTTCAGCTTGAAAGCCAGGCAGTTAGCATTTTCAGAATGAGCTGTGTCCAGGCTATAGGCATTAGTATTTACTAACCCTTAAGAAGCAGTAAATGAGCATTAATACAAGCCCTCACTGACCTCTGTTGCTGCATGAGCCGTGAAGTAATTCATCCTCACAACAGAGACTCTGAAGCCAGGTTGCAGTCCCTTTGTAAACCGTTTAGTTGGCAGGCTGCAAAGATAATTTGGGATTTCACTTGTTCTGTTATATATTTTGAGGATGCATTTCTTCACAGTGCCTGCAACTTTGGAGATCTGCAAGGGCTCGTTTTAAGGTTCATGTATTGCTTGTTTAGGATTATGTAAATAGTTTAAATGTTCATAGCATGGACACAGGTTTACTTTACCAATGACAACATCTACATTTCTGTCAGCACAGGTTGCTTTTAATGCATGCATATAAGAAGAGCCCTATATTTTAGTTTTGAGTGGAAGGTGATGGCGTCAATCCTTCATTAGCTCCTTAAACCTTTAGATGGTTCCACTGACAAGATTAATCCGCTCTCATCTCTATGTGTTCCTAGTGCTGCCATTGTAATTCCTAAACAGGGACGGTCCTTCTTGCTACATTCCCCATAACACAACAGCGAGACTGTAATCTGGCTGTAATTATTACATGGGTAGTAGGTCAGTGTGCTCCTTTAATCATTAATCAGTGATGCTGCAAATTCATTGTTAACTTATTGATAGCCAACACAAATTAATGCCAAATATCTGGATGACCTAAAAGTTTTAAAGGGGACTTCAATAAACGGGGAAATAAAAATTAATTGCTGCACCACCTGCTGGTGAATTTGAGTACTGAAGTGTGACCATGGTTTCTGTTAGGAAATTGCACTGTGTGATTGCAAGGTAACAATATCGAAAAATGGTTCTTTAAATGAAAGGAACTCAAAAAAAGACGGGAGATTGACACATTTTTGGAAGTATAAAGTAAACTAGTAAGGACAAATTAGATGTTTACCTATATACTCGAGTATAAGCCGAGCCGAATATAAGCCGAGGCACCTAATTTTACCACAAAAAAATGGGAAAACTTATTGACTCGAGTATAAGGCTAGGGTGAGAAATGCGCAGCTACTGTAAGTGTAAAAGAGGGTCAACAATGCCCATTTGCAGCCTCACTGTGCCCATTTGCATGCCTCACTGTGCCCATTTGCAGTCATAGGTCCCATGAACTTCAAACTTGGTAGTTAAGGGTTCCTAGATGCCCCCTAGCTGCAGCCAACATTTGGGGCCGCTGGACCCAAAGGGTCCCGAAATAACATTGCTGCAGGTGGACACAGTTGACCGACTTTGGGGCCCTGTATCTCGGGCCACTTGGTGCTAGGAAGCCCAAATTTGGTGTGCAAACCCAGTGGAACTAGCACTACAACAAATTTGGGGTTCCTAACACCAAGTGGCCCAGAGATATGGGGCCCCAAAGTCGGGTCGGAAAATGTCAAGCACTTTTCTGCAGCAGAGAATGACATTTTTCGAACCGAATTTGGGGCCCCATATGTCGGGGCCACTTGGTGCTAGGAACCCCAAATTTGGATATGTTGTAGTGATGGGGTTCCTAGCACCAAGTGGCCCGAGATACGAGTCTCCAAACTCGGGTCAGAAAATGTCATTCTCTGCTGCAGAAAAGTGCTTGACTCCAGTATAAGCTGAGGGGGGCACGTTCAGCACAAAAAAATGTGCTGGAAAACTCAGCTTATACTCAAGTATATACGGTAAGTTTTTCCGAACAGGCACATCCTTTGTAAATAAGTTTATACGAAGATAAAGCCTGGTTTATCTGGCGACAAATGTATGGCAATGTAGGTGGAACAAGTACATCGAATAGGCAAACCTCCAGAGGCTTCAGAACTTGTAGACTAATATGAGATGCTAGCATATCAAACAATTCAGCCCAGAAAGAGAATAATCTTGGACAAGACCAAAACATATGCAAAACATTAAGAAGAGACTTCCCCACATCAAGGACAACAAGCTTGTTTCGGCAACCCCATGCGAGTCAGCAAATTATGGGAGTTCATTGCCTTGTGTTGCACTGACCTGGAATAAGAATGTAACAAGTGAAGTCTAAAACCTCTACTATACTTGTTCCAGTTCAGTAATTCAGTAGGATCACAGCATTCTCATAGGTATAATTTTAAATATCAAAGGGCAATCAAACAACCACTGCTCATTGACTATTATATGTTTCAACTTCGCTTGGCCTTCAGCACATTTTTAAGCTTGACAAAAGAAAGAGGCACATAGCTCTAACACCAGCCACAGGCATGCAATAACAATCATCTTATCTGGCCAAGAGTCAAATGCAATGTTGGACACACACCAACTAAGCACTTGGAGGGGAAAGTCCAACCTGATTGCTATGAGCACCTTTCTTGTTGCGGTCCTTATTCAGTCGGCAACACTTGTACCATTCATATAACTACATTAAAACATACAGCCACCTGATTGCCCTCATATGTCTATGACTAACGTTAAACTCGCCTGTATATACCTCTATAGCAGGGGTAGGCAATCTCCAGCTGTTTTGAAACTACAAGTCCCATTAGACATTGCAAGACCCTCACAATCACAGGCATGACTCCTAGAGGCAGAGGCATGATGGGATTTGTAGTTTCACCATAGCTAGAGGGCTGAGGTTGCCTACCCCTGCTCTGTAGAGTACATGGAATGAAGTAATGCATAAACCGATTCCTTTACTTTGCGATCGCATTGAGAGTTTCTTTTTTTTACCACCTCTCTCTATCAATGGATGCAGGTTTATATTTTTTATTATAGGAAATGTGGTTTTGTGCATATTCATTATGGTCTGGACTAATGAGTGAAAAAGTCAGGAGTGACGTATCCATAATCAGACAGCTCAGTCCGGTCCAGTCAGACAAACTGAGCCTCAAAGTAGACCACGTCTGTTGTAATATTTTTTTGGCTAAACCAGAGTGCCCTGTGATTCCTATGTCATCGTTATTACAAATCAACATTTATTTGCAAAGTAAATATTGTGTGTGTAAATTGTAAAAAAACAGATACAAGGCAACAGTTTAAAAATGTATAAACTTAGAAGAAAAACCCTATAAAACTAGTTATAGTTTCCCTTTACCTACTATGTTTTTTTTTTTGGATTTTGAAAATTTTGTTTTTTTTGGTTTTTTTTTTTAAGTTTGGTGGAAAGAGGTTAATGTAATACCCTACCCAATTAGCAAAACCTCTACTTTTTTAACAAAATGTAGCAAAACCTCTACTTAACTAATCAAAGTGGTATGTCAGATGTATCTGCAGGACTCCATTAGTTATCGAAGAGGCGTTATATTACTTTTTCTTTTGTGTTGAAAAGTTTTCAGGCCTTCCTAAGAGGGATATATTGCTTTTCCTTTTCTCAATACATTTTAAATTCTTATTTTGTTGTGGCCTGTGATTTTCATCACACTTTACAACTAAAATTGTTGTTTTTGGCTGCTTGCAGGGTACGGATGACGCAGGATGTGCAGAATGCTAACGGAGGATGTTTAAACAACACAGACCAGGGTAAATGCTTTGTTTATTTTACAACATCAGCTTGCATGCTAGTGAGAAAGTGGTACTTTATGAGCATACATGTAGTGAGAAAGTAATTTTGTAAAATAGTAGGAGGAAATTGAAAGAAAATATTTTCTTTATAATAAAAAAAAAAAATTGTTAGTTTATTCAAAGTCAAAACCTGAGTCCGATTTTTAGTAACATCTGTGCCTCTGCTAGGGAGATTATACTAGAATTTGATAGGGAGTTTGCAGAATGTGTCCAGGAGAATTGTCCATAAAGGATAACTGTTTTAGTGACGGTGTAAAGCCTAGTAACCATGGACCGAATGTCGGGCAACCTTGGCCGGTTCAATAGAAACCGGCCAACATTCAGCCCTTGTGTACTGGAGCCAGTCCGACGGAAGCCGGCCTTTCGGCATGGGGCCGAAAAAAGTCTGTTGTTAGTTAGTGCTGTACTAACATTAGATAGTAGAGCGGGGAGATTGCTGAACTAACCGCAACTGCTGGGTTTCACGAAAACAAAACGAATAGTGTGTACCCGGCTTAGAGCTCCATGATCCATGTATGGCCATTCTCACTCATGAATACAATAACACGGTGGGGAGGATTCCCACATGCACACCGACTGTTTAGATGAGGGAAATCAGTTCAGTTTTTTTTTCTCTTAAGAAAAATGAAAACTGAACTATGTATGGGCAGCTCATGCCATGAGGTGCAGCAAGGGGGGGCAGGGGGGGAATTGTCCAGACAAATATTTCTGTTGTTAAGATTGATCGATTATTAATGGGAAGACTGTTTTTATTAGAACAAAAAGGTTATCCTGTAAAAATGTATTTTATATATTTTTTATTTTTACCATTATCAGCTCAATTAAAAAAAATAGCCTCTGTTATGGTGAACCAACATGTAGTTTGACTATATAAAGTAATAAACAAATGTTTTTCATGAAACTGTAAAAGCTCTTAATAATGTACTTCTTATATTGTACTTTGTGCTGATTTCCAGACTCAGGGAAGTAACAACCAGATGAGAAAACGGCAACAGCAGATGCCATTTTAACATGTGCTTCCTATGAGACTGCACTGTACCTATGACTTGATCTAAGGCCCTCTCGCTGCTGTCCAGTTTTTCTAATGAGCATCACACGCTGAAAGTGTTGCAGAGCAATCCCTCCTGTGTGTTAGGCTGCATTCACACCTGAGCGTTTTCAGCTCCTAAAACGCCTGAAAAACACTCAACAAGCAAAATCCCATTCATTTCAATGGCACCTGTTCACATCTGAGCGTTTTGTCACCCTTAAGCAAAACACCTGAAAAATTCCCTAACCCAAGAAAGGACATGAGCTTCTTTGGGGCAGATTACAGGCATTTTTCTGCTTTTTACATTGGTGGCCCGAACAAAAATGCAGTAAAATTGCGTTAAAACCGCAGTAAAAATGCGTGACTTCGAAACGCTCAGGTGTGAATGCAGCCTCAAAGGAGAACAGTCAGAAGTCATAGTGGATAGTGACCCATTGTTGTCAGTGGGAGAGATAGTACCCCATCATTGGTGTCGGTGGAATGGATAGTGCCCCATCGTTGGTGTCAGTGGAAGGAATAATGCCCTACTGTTGGTATCAGTGGTTGGAATTATGTTGCATTGTTAATGTCAGTGAGAGAAATAGTGCCCCAAGGGCCCAATAAAGGCAAGCAAAGGGCCACAGTTTGGAGACCACTGCCTTAAGAAATACACAACTTAACAAATAGTACAAGTAACTTTTTGTGCTTTAATCTATAAATGAGTGTCCTTATAGAGACCTTCTGCATTCTTCACCTAGGCTGAATATAGAAACTGGCCAAATCAGATGGCAGAACATTTGTCCTCAGTCAAACTCCTGCCATTTGGCAATTGAATGACAGTGGGTGGAGCCTAGTGTTCTGGGGCTAGAATGTAGAGGCCTCCACAAGGACATAGAAATCCTCCCCATGTCTTCTCTGGATAGGTAATAGCATTATTAAGCAGAGATTCCAAAACTCTTACAGCCTTTTCCTTGGTATTATAGCTGCATACTACATCTTGTTTGTTTTATTATTGGCAAGAGCATATTTAATGCATCAGTGATGGGTTACCTGTTTTATTCATTGCTAGACTGTGTCAGATTGTACTATCTGAGATTTTCTGCATCATAACAGATAAATCAATATTAGGCTGAGGAGAAGGAAAGTTAAGTATAGGAGAGAATGAAAAGACAGTATTTGTGCTCCATTGAGCAGTAAATATATGTAGCCTCTTTAGACCCTTCATTGATTCTTTTCCATTTGAAGTCTCATAATACCTCATAACATTTTGCTGTTTTCTATTCATGAGCAACAGGCAGGCTAAGTCTACAACATTCATTTTTACTAATATACTTTTCTTTTTAGTTGTTCCAGTGAAGAAATTGAGAACTGTCTTGAAAGGAGATGATGTCCTTCTGCAGTGTGACCTTTGGTCCAACCTAGCTAAGCCTCTTTGGCTAGTAAATGGCACTGACCCACTGGATGAGGATGATGGTCGCCTTCGAGTGGGAGTCGATGGACTCCTCATCACAGATGCTCTTTTGGATCACAGTGGTGAATATGATTGTTACTCTGAAGAAAAAGGCTTGCAGTCTATAGTTGCTTCATATAACGTCAGTGTTCTACTACAGCTGCCAAAGCCATCGGATGCTACCCCCAACAACCAGTTGCCAACACCAGCACCTCAATCTTCTTCCAAGCTGGAATTTGTGTACATTTCTATCATCACGATTCTTGGTGGACTGTGCTTAGTCCTTTCTATAGTTCTATTGTATGTTTCTTGCCAGCAAAAAAGAAAGGGCAAATACGCAATGAGCAATTCTCTGATAACCAGTGTAGAACTTCAGACGGTGTCTTCAAACTTCAAAGACAAGTCTGAGGAACATAATTATTCTGATGGATGCCTTCAGATAATTCCTGGAGAGGCACCAACTGCATCTCCCACCAAAACAAATCCTCCTCCTCCACCACCACCACCCCCTTTACCATCAGAGTTCACCAATGGGATCAGTACCCTGCCTAACATGCTGAGGAAAATGAATGGTAACAGTTACATGCTTTTAAGACAGAGTGAGGAGGCAAGTTCTCCTTTGTACAATTCATTCACAGAGGAACTTAGCAAGATCTTGGAGAAAAGGAAACATACGCAGTTGGTTGAAAAACTGGATGAAAGTTCAGTTTAGTAGAAACTAATAAGATACTATGAAAAAAAAAAAAACAGAAATCTACCTCAAATTACTTTTTTAAACAAAAAACTTTTTATTATATTTTCATTCTGCTTTCACTTTTAATTTTATTTATAAGCAAAATCACAAAAAGTGCAGTGACAAGTCCACGACTCTTTTCACAATATATACATCTTTATCTGTGGAGTTTTAGGGTTCTCTTCTGCTATAAAATGGACATGTTGTAGGAGGCTGTGCTCTCCTTGAAAATAAATCCTGCTCTGTTCTGGAAAAACTGTGACCAAAGGAAAAAAGGTAGGTGTGTATTTCAGTCAAAACATCCTTCGTTGCTTGTGTATATTCCTGGCTATGGGTTACTGTACATGTGTTTTTCCTCTGACCTCACGGTGGTTTAAGGAAATCTATGGTCACAGCATACAAATTAATTAATTTGAGCACTTTATTTAACATCAGTATTGTAATAGCAATACAAACGATAATTTTTGACAATCCTATTTAAGCTTACTTGAAAAATCTCCTTACATATTGTGAGTGCTGCAATCTGTTTCCGCAATGTCCTGGATTCACTGCATGCTTTGCAGCTTTTCTGCTGTTTACTTTCAATTTGTAGGGACTATACACCAATCAGCCATAACAATGTCACCACCTACCTAATAGTGAGTAGGTCCCCCTTTTGCCACCAAAATAGCCCTGACCAGTCAAGGCATGGACTCCAAAGTAGCATATACATGAATGACATGACCCAAGGTTTCCCAGCAGAACATTTCCCAGGGAATCACACTGCCTCTGCTGGCTTGCCTTCTTCCCATATTACATCCTGGTACCATCTCTTCCCCAGATAAGCGACACACATACACCCGGCCACCCATGTGACGGGTGTCCAGGTGATCAATTGCCATGTGGTCCAGTTCTGATGCTTATGTGCCAATTGTAGGAACATTGGCTGTGGACAGGGGATAGTATGGGCACCTGACCGATCTGCAGCTACGCAGCCCTATATGCAACAAATTGCGTAGCACTATGTGTTCTGCCATCTCTCTTTGAGAACCAGCATAAACTTTTTAAGCAATTTGAGTTACAGTGGTTCTTCTATTAAATTGGACTGCGTGGGCCAGCCTTCGCGCCCCACATGCATCAGTGAACCTTGGCCGCCCATTACTTTGTTTCAGGTCCACCATTTTCTTTCCTTAGACAACTGTTGGTAGGTCCTGACCACAGCAGACTGGGAACATCCCACAAGAGCTGCAGTTTTGGAATTGCCGATATCATTAGACCCTCTTCAAAGTTCTCTCTAGACCCTCTCAAATCCTTACGCTTGCCCATTTTTTTTCTGCTTTCAACACATCAACTTTAGGTACAACACATTCACTTGCTGCCTAATATATCCCACCCACTTTCAGTTGCCATTGTAATGAAATAACTAATGTAATTCACTTTACCTGTCAGTGGTCATAATGGTTTTCCTGATTAGTGTATATCCCATGGTATCTTGCTGCCTGCAAGCAATAATTTCTGTACCGACGCCATTTCCTGAAACTCCTCCTCTCAGCATCTCTGTAGTTCTGAAGGCAGGTTCTGTGAACTCTGTGATACAGCACCTGTACCACAGTACCTACTCACAGGGCATAGTGAATATGTGTCACATAATGCAAGCAAGTAAATGTGTGGGGATCTTCACAAATTAAGTTTAGCATGGTTGTTCAGATTAATAGAAGAAGGCTAGAAATATTTGACGTGTAATGTGGAAATTAAATTTGAATTTACATTTTGACTATAGAAACCCTTTACATTTTGGATTTGATCTTGGTGACTAGTGTTCACTTTTGCTGTGTCTTTCCTTCCTGTATACAATTTAATTAAAATGCAATGTGAGTGCATATTAACCACTTTTCAAAGGCAAAAATGTTTTCTTTGAAATTATGCTATGTGTGATTTGCTTTGGAGTCTGACACTCTTGAACACCGATCGTCAAAAGTGACACACTGAATCAGGGGAAAAATGGTGCTTGTGCAAAGTTGAATCTGTTTTGATGGTTTGGCCATAAAGGCCCAACTGAACATTTACTTTAATCATGAAAATACATTCCAGGTGCATCAAAGCAAAAGTTGTACACAGTCATACAGCTTGTTTTCTTCAGCCACTTAAGCTCTGAAAGATTTTACCAGTCACGACAAGGTCATTTTTTGCCATTTAGCACTGCTCTACTTTAACTGGTAACTGCGCGGTTATGCAACGCTGTGCCCAAATTAAATTTATATAGTTTTTTTCACACAAATAGGGCATTCTTTTGGTGGTATTTCATTACCACATTTTTTTTTTGCAAGAAAAATTACCAAAAAATTTACAGGTATGCGCCCGGCCTATATCGGGAAGTCGCCAACGTTGTACGGGTACGTCACTTTGCCAGTATGGGCCACCCATCGCACAGTACCTTGTGGATAGGCGTTCCGCAAGTGGTTAAAAAGCATAACCTACATCAAAAATCCTGTCTCTTGCCATTATGCTACACCCCCTGCTGGGCTAGAGCTTTCCAACCAGCAGGGAGCTTGAGCTTCGCTCATTGCAAAGCTATAGGCTTGGCTCAGCAGGGGGCATACTAGAGCAGAGAACAAGCACTCCAGTCTACAGCATGCTGGCACGAGACAGGATTTTCTACTCTGGCTGCTGTCTAAAGAAAATAAACTGTGAGACTTTGCACAGTTTTTGTATGTGCCTGGAATGTATTTAGCAGATTTAAATTGAGAGTTCAATTGGGCTTTAAAGTGATGTCATAATGTAGAGAATAATATTTCCTTTCATGTGAGCCCAGTCTTGCCACACAGATTTACTCGAGGCCTGAGCAATCCTCTTTTGTTGTTCAGTTAGAGAAATCTTGACAAAGTCTTGAAAACTTTGTCAAAAACGCCCCCTTGCTGTGAGTGACAGGTGATTTACATATCTCATGCACTAGCCTGAGACAGGCACATCCTGTGTAAAAAGTTCACAATTCACATCCCCCTCCCCTCCAGCTCTCCCAGGATTGCTGTGTTTTGACTGGATGTTTCTCATAATGGGATGCAGTGAACAGTCAGCAGACTATAGACAGAGTGATTTAGGGGACATGTATGTAGTCAGAGCTGGGCAGAGTAGAACATCCAGTGATCTGATGATAACCTGTCTCAGGCTAGTGCATGAGATATGTAAATCACCTGTCACTCACAGCAAGGGGGCGTTTTTGACAGTTTTCAAGACTTTGTCAAGATTTCTCTAACTGAACAATAAGAGGATTGCTCAGGCCTCGAGTAAATCTGTGTGGCAAGACTGGGCTCAAATGAAAGGAAATCGTATTCTCTACATTATGACATCAAAAAAAAAAAAAAAAAAATTTTTGGGTTTACATTCACTTTAATGCAACACAAATTAAGGCGCAATATAAACGGACAGCTTAGGTGTGAATGGACCCTAAATGTTTACAGAAACATCAGATATTACAAATTATCTTATATATGCAAAAGACAAAAGGGTTTTGTCACTAAATAATTTGAGCATTTTTAGCAAGACTAAAATATTTTATGCTTTAAAGGAAAATCTGAAAATTGGTGGTAAAAAATATAAAGAGAAATGTTTATATAAACCGCAAAATGTTAAGCCATTAACATTATTTTGTTTGGCAATAAAAACATTTAATGCAAAAAGTAGTCTCTATTCTTTGTTAATAATGCATGTGTTCAAAGGATAACTGAAAGAAAAACAGGATTCAGGAATACATGAATTTTTAGTATAGATCAGCCTTTCTCAGCCTTTTAACCCAAGACAAACCCTTGAGATCATTTTCAAGCCTCAAGGAACCCCTCCGAAAACCAATTCAGTGGAGGTCAGCAGCGAAAAATCTCTTTCAGAAGAATGCCTCCTTACAATGGTGGGCAGTGGGAAGAATGATCCTCTTACAGTGGTAGTCTGTGGGAAAAATCCCCCCCAGACAGCTAAAAAGGTCTTTGGTGCCATGCAGCTAGCTCTGCCAAGTGGCCTTGCCATGTCAATCTGCTACAGCTCAAAGAACCCCTAGCTACCTCTGGAGGAATCCTGGTTGTGGATGGCTGGCATAGACGATTATTTGCATCTTTATGGGCTTTAATTGTAAAGGAAAAGGCTTTGACTTAAGCTGGGCACACAGTTTATTTTTTATTCAAACAGCAGTTTGAACGTAAAAAAACCTGACAGATCCATGCATCAACACAAGCGATATTGTAGCAGGGATGTCTCCTGCTGAGACATTGTATTTTGACAAGGGGAGTCACACCCCCCCCCCCCTCCCCCACCAAAAAACACTGATCAGCACTTGCAGCAATTGGCTGCAAGCGCTGTTTGAATGCTGGTTTTCTGGCATGCTTGTTTAGCAGAAGCTGGTCATTAGACCGGCTTCAGTTGAACAGACAGTTGTACACCAGGACCAAAAGTCCACCTATTCCTGCTGAACCGGCTGATTTTTGGCATGTGTGTACCAGGCTTTAAAAAAAAGCTCAAAATCCTGAACAATAAGTAGACCCACTTGCCCAAATGCATTGATGGTGATCGTTCTAGCACCTGGGAGCTAGAACTGAAATTCAAGTGACTCTAAAATCTCACTTACCAGTGGGACACCTATGCACTGCAATGCAGACAGTGTTCATTTGGTGACATGCACCTATAAGGCTATCAAATTGGGACCAGCGGCTATGCCATGCAGCAACTGCATCCCAGTAGACCTGAATGGGACTGCCTGCACATGGATGTAAGGAACACCTGTGCATCCTTTGCAGGCAAACCAAGGTCTAGGCACGGATGAAGTTCAAGTACACCCCCTGTGAATGAGGCCGAAGGTTCAGTGATATCAGTACTATGTGATTCACTGTTTTTCCTGCTAAAGGCCTTGACAAGAGGAAGCAAAGCACCTCCTCTACTAAGATGGCTGCCTGTACATAAAGTGCAGAACAAGGCATGACAAGTCAGTAATGGGGAAAAGAGCTGCAGGGAGACCAAAGGAAATAATGGGGTCTAGTTTTTTTGCCCTTAAACTAGGACCATGCGAGGAAACTGGGGCATCCAGAGCAGACCCACAAAAAATGTAATACAACATGCTTCTAAAAATACTAGCTTCATAGACATCAATGCTTTCTGAGCCGCTGACCAGTATGCAGATTTGGCATTCTGAATTCACCTTGATTAATTTTGCTGCATGCCAATGATAAAAAAAAACTACTATTTTTAGCAGGTCTGCAATGGTAGCTCCCTTATTTCTCTCATGCCAGGTTTCCCTTATGGCTAAACTGGCCTTTTGAAGTATTGTGAACAATATTCAGTTTTGGTAAGGTTGGATAAATTCGTATGATTTCAGGAGGCTGTCTACCCAGTCCAGGGATCAGCTTCAACTAAAAAGGTAGGCACGTTGATGCAGGAATCTCTCCCACTGTTTCTTTGTATTTTGTATTCTGACAGCAGGTCCTCAGGTCCTCCTCCCTTGGCTGAATGCGCTGAGCAAATGCTTGTTTTCCAGCAGGACCATTCAACAGAAGACCCTGCTGAACTGGACGATTTTTGATCCATGTATACCCTGCTTAAGACTAGCCGCTTCCATTTTGCGGGTGGTAAAATAATACCCTACGTTTCCAGGTTTCCCGTACCATCAGAACAATCTTTAGATAGAAGGTGCCAAGGGACAGGACCCAAAGCCCTTTACTGGACAGCTGCTGCGCTCATTGCTCCCACAGACACCATTTTCCGCCTTCTTTGCTGTAGAACGAGCCCGCAGAATGCCAGCCACAAAAGGCCATTTGGGCACCCCACCACAAACTTTCATCTTCCGAATCTTGATTTTTCGTGACAGTCTTGGTACTACGGGATTCCAGGAAGCTTGAGTCCTTCAACTTTAAAAACATCAGGCTGATGATCTTTTAATCTTTCATGATTACTCGGTCAATACACAAAGGCTCCACAGAACCTTTGACCATTGCGAAACTACAGCCTCGCAATGAAGGCATTAAATACAGCATGCTTTTTCCAGCCTGTTTGAGAGTACAAGACAGTGAGCCTGTTAAAGTCTTAACTTCGCCGGAGTAGGCCTTTGCTTGGCTTGACACACTGCCTAGAAGCCATTAGCACTATCTGTGTACTGATGCTATGCCCATCTACTGTAGCTCCTTGCTGCTTTCATTCAAATTGGATTATCAGGCTTTGCCATGCTGAGCTCAATATTCCTTTTTAGCTGCAGTGAACTCTATGCTGTGTTTTACCTATCTACAGCGATCATCTTTATCTTGGTAGATGTAAATCCTGGTGCCTTATATCAGGATGGCTGTATGGAACCACCATGTGAACTCTATTTGTTTTATAATTCTATGAACTATTAGTTTTTGATTCTACTGCGCCCAGATCTAGATAGCAAAGCTATAATATTTGAATGTGTAATACACAGTAGTTGGCAACTATGTCAGTGCCCTCAGTTTTTATCTGAATGATACGCAGGGATTTACTAGCCGCCTCAAAGTAATACCTCTTTTGATACTGTTTTGGTTGCTTTTTCTATTCACAACCCCAATGTTTTTTTTATTTTGCTTCATTTTGGGGGCGATGGGGTGAGTTTATTGCTGCCTGTTAATGTTGGGGTTATCTTTATACTAGTGAAACTGTTCTCACTTGAAGGATGCTATACTGACTTCTTATTATTACTAGTAGAGTGCATTTTTTGGTCAAATGCTTTATACTGACTGTCCTCCTCCTTTCAGGTCCAATGGAGCTCTCTCCCTTTTTACTTTGTAATATTCTCTAGCTATACTCATGACTCCCTTAACAACTATGTCCTGGATTGTTAGGGGCCTTAATGCTAAGATTAAAGTGGAAGTCCAGCATAACGCTAAAATCTCTACATCTATAGACATCCACGCTCTAACACTAACCTATCTAGCCCTGTAAAGAAGAAATCGGTATACATACCTTTTTTGAAGCCAGTCTGGTCTCCAGCAGTGGAAGCTCTGCAGAGGACACAGCCGACAACGGCTGTGAAATAAATGGGAAGTGACGTCACCCATAGAGTTGAGCCCCATGCACACGATCAGAAAATCGTCCGAAAAATACAGATTTCGGAGGGATCGTGCGATAATCTGATATTACACCGCTTTTGAGAGACGATCAAGACAGTTCATCCAATATTATTTGATCTGACATGCACACATTTTTTTTTCGTATGATGCCAGATCATACGATTTTCATTTTAATCAGTACAGTTGTCGTTCGAAAATGCAATACAAATACACATGACATCACTTCCAATTTTTTTATTCCATTGTACGAGAATTTTCGTGACTTTAGTAAACTCTTCAGGTTCGATCTGAGATTAGCATGCAAAAAAATAAAACGGACGATCATTCGTCCGATAATCTCATTGTGTGTACCAGGCATTACTATGGGGCTTAGATTGTCAGCTCCCTCCTCTACACCCGCCTCCACAGCAAAGCAATGGCTGAAAGCTCAGCGCAGGACGGGAGCAGCTTCAGAAACGGTATGTATACTAATTTCTTCTTTACAGGGTTAGATTGGTTAGTGTTAGATCGTGGATGTCTATAGATGTAGTGGTTAGGCTGGACTTCTCCTTTAAGTGCTCCTTAGTGTTTTATAATTTTAAGACCTACTGCCCTTACATATATATATTACAGAAGACCCATCTTGTGGGAAGTAAGGTGCTAAGTTTGAAAAGTCTTAGGTAGGCAACTACTACCATGCCACTTACTCTTCCTATGCTAGGGGAGTCTGCATCCTTATTCGTAAGTCCCTAGCTTTTTCACTTTTAGTTCTTAAATTGGACCCAGAAGGAAAATATGTCCTCAATCATGCTTTAAAGTGATTATAAAGCTTACATTTTTTGTTTTCATTAAAATAAAATAAAACTGTTATGCTTACCTGCTCTGTGTAATGGTGTTGCACAGTCAGTCATATACCGTCTCTTCTTGGGTCCCTCACCAGCGCTCTTGGCTCCTCCTCTTTATGGTGTGCCTCCATAGGAAGCTAATTTCTCTGAGGGTGCACCTACAGGCTCGCTCCCAAGCCAGACTGTGTGTGTCTATTGAGAGAGAGAGGAGAGATCCACTGCAGGCGGGCACATTGCTGGATCGAGATAGGGCTCAGGGCTCTTTTACACTGATACGTTTCTCCTGCGTTATTACCTTGCAAGAAAAATGCAGGAAGTTTCCCTTTAAATCCCATGGGACTTTTCGCACCACTGCGCTGTGGGTGCGGTACATTTTGAAAAGTCCTGTATGCTGCATCTTTGATGCGGTTTTTAAAAATTAATGGAAATCGCTGCAAAATCGCAGTAAAAATGCACCTGCGTTTTTGGTGCATTTTTGAGTAGCATATCCACTTAAGTGGGCAAACCTTTTTGGCCTTCGGGATGTGTGGTGCTAAAAAAATCCACATGACCGGGGATTTACCTGCTGCTCTTCTACGTACAATACTATGGTGGTTATTTACGAAAGGCAAATCCACTTTGCACTGCAAGTACACTTGAAAGTGCAGTCACTCTAAATCTAAGGCGTAGATCTGAAATGAGTGGAAGCTCTGCTGATTTTAATATTCAATCATGTGCAAGCTAAAATTCTGTTAATTTTCCTGGCATGTCCCCCTCGGATCTACAGTGACTTTACTTCCAAGTGCACTTGCAGTGCAAAGTGGATTTTCCTTTAGTAAATAACCCCCTATGTCTTAAATTTACCTTATTTATGTGAGCAGCAAAGTCCTGTTTAGGGTGAGAGAAGTCTCCATCCTCAGGGTTATCAGATTATGCCCCCCCTGCTCTTATCTCTGCACACTTGATGTGCCCCCTCTGACAGGGTGTGGAGACTCTCTCGCTTTTAGATATCAGATAGTTAAACCCTTAGTAGATTCAGCAGTTCAAAACTGGGGTGCATAGAATAGAGGCAAATACTAAAATGTGATTTCCAAGGTGAGAAAGGACTATAAGGCTGCTCTGGATACTACTGAGGCCAGGACACGTACCCTTGAATCACTGTATATCGGCACATGTAACCCAATCATTTATGAACATATGAAAGCAGCTTATTGGGAGGTTGTGTTTCTTAGGGTTGAAGTCTTAAATAAACAGCAACTCCACCAGACCCAGTGTATCTTTAAATAAGAAGAGAAGTCGGTCATCTTCTAGCCTAGATCTTTAAAGAACAGTCAAACACTGTTTTCATACCCAGTATAAAAGAGAAGGATGGCACGCTCATATCTTATCCTGCTGCTATCAATGCCCAATTTGCATTATTCTGTAACAAATTATACTCCTCTAGTGCCCAATACTCCACAACTAATCTTCACTGCTACTTCAATTATGTTGAAATTCCCACCTTAGCCTTGCATCTGCAACATCAGTTAAATGTCCTGATTACTTTGGAGGAGGTCCAGCAAGCGATCTATTCTCTGCAATCTGGGAAATCCCCATCTATGAATGGCCTCCTGTCTGAGTTCTTTCTTTACGACCCATATAGAGGTTCTACTTCCCAGATTTCATGAGATGCTCTTTGCTGCATTTTGTGATTTGTCTTCAAGGTATCATGTCAAAAGCAATCATCATTGTGGTGCCCAAACCAGGGAGGAAATCTGAGATTTGCTCCTCTTGCAGACCTATAGTATATTGCTGTTAAATGGAGATGTCAAGATTTTCATAAAGATTCTAGCTTCTCGTCTTAACAGTGTTATTACATAGCAATTAGTGTGTTCTTCGTGCCTGGCAAGGGTACAGATATTATTCTCCGGAGGTTATTCACTAATATGGCCTCATCTATAACTTCACAAATGACTGGTGTCATAGCTTCTTTGAAAGCAGTGAAGGCTTTTGACTCTGCAGAGTGTACTTACTTGTGGATGGTTCTCTGAGGTTTTAGATTCGGCCCATTTTATCTCCTTGGTACAACTCCTATGCCTCTCTCACCACCAGAATCTGAACTGGAGATGTGTTTTCTACAGCAGACAAGACAGGGCTGCCCTCTTTCTCCGGACCTTTTTGTCCTTGCCATAGAACGATTAGCTATACTTCTTGGATCCTCTGATCGAGTTCATGGAATTAGTGTGTCCCTTAGAGCACAATGTCTCACTCTATGCAGATGATATCACAGCCCTAGATATGATTGATATGTTGGGCTGGTTTTCAGGTGTTAAATCCCGTACTCACAATACGAAAATGTGATGGAAAAATTTGTACAACGAGCTGTCTGTCAATTTTCGGATCGTTGGTACAGGGCTTTCGACAGCCGATTTTGCTTTTTCGGCAGACAAAAGCTGGATGTGCAAACTATAAATTTTTTGTCGGATGTGAACCCAACGTTTAATTTTCGTTTCATTAGTACGGTTTTCGTACTAGACTAAGCATGCTCAGAAACGAAAGAATACATCCAAAACTTCCACACATTACGTCACTTGTGACGTTGTATTTTGTCGAAAATTTTCGTATTGTGAGTAACCTCTTTACTTTCAACATGAGACTAGCATGCCAAAAAAAACAGACGTTCGGTCGTCCAAAAATCTAAGCGTGTATACGAGGCTTTAGGATCAACTGGGACAAATCTGTGTTATTTCCTTTAAACCCTTTAAACCCCTTTAAACCCTACAGCCTCTTAAGTTGCTCTTAGTGCCTTTCTCAGTTTAAATATTTGGGGGTTACAGTCCAAAGCAGTAGCAGCCCCTCCATTAGGGGCGCATGGGCATCAGGCTTGAGGCGCAGAGCACTGCACCATGAGCCCACTCAGTTGTGTGATAATAGTGAATGAACATTCGCTGTTGTCACACTGATTCTCCTCCTGGCCAATCGGGAAGCCGGTACTGAGACCCGTCACCCAATTGGCTGAAAGGACAGGCGATCCTTTTGGTCGCCTAGGAGAAGGAGGGAGGAGACGCACGGCCGCCGTGAGGAGACGCACGATAAGCCGTCGCGGGAAGGGAAGCAATGCCTGCTTGATGGGGTAGTGCGGGGCCGAAAAAACAACAACCGACACTGGTCTAAAGGGACCTGTTATTCTATCTGTTTCTTAATTTACAGCTTCTACTAATCCACTTGACTCAAAGATGTGATGTTTGGAATTCTCTACCTGTAACCCCTGTGGGGAGAGTTAACCTTATAAATAAAAACTTTCTCCATAAGTTTTCATTTACAGTATATTCAGACATATTTCTGTCCTGATTCCTGAAACATTCTTTAATAAACTGGATCAGATTGTTACCTCCTTTTTATATGGGCACTGGGCAGGTGGTATACCTAGGATTGCTAAGAAGATTGCTTCAGCTGCTGCATACCCTTGGTGGCTTGGCCCTCCCATGCTTCCAGAAACACTATTGGACTGCAGTACTTGTGACCATTCATTGTTCAAATTTTTTTTTTAAAAGTCAGCAGCTACAAATACTGCAGCTGCTGACTTTTAATAATCGGACACTTACCTGTCCCAGGGTCCAGCGATGCGGGGGGGACGAAGCCCCTCCTCATTCCCCGCTCCGCTCGCGGCGCCGGCATTCTTACTGTGGGCAGCCGGCTGTGGCTTCACAGCCGGGCACCCACTGCCCATGCACGAGTGGCGCCGTGATATGACGCTCAGTCATCTGGGACAGGTCCCAGATGACTGTGTGGCGCCGAGGGGAAGTGATGTCAGTGGGCACTGAAGGTGGCAGACTACAAGGGACCCCCTAGCAACAGGTGAGATGATTTAGAGGTGAGTAAAAAATTTTCTTTTTCCAATAATTTTTTATTTTTTTTTATGATTTTTAAGCAATTTTTTTTGGTGGAAACACCACTTTAAGTAATTTTGTTTTGCGGTGCCCTGTTCCAACCTCACTGTTCCTACCTCACCATTCCTATTAAGACCACTCTCCATGTATGGAGAGAGCTCAGCATTAAATTAGAAGCCACAGATGTATGGCCCTCTTACACCATACTTTGGGGGTTCCATACCGGACCCGTTTATATGGGGCAAATATGGTATTAAAACGCTGCAGGATGTTATGTCACGAGGACATCTGTTAATGATTGATAGACTGAGATCCTTGTACCACCTTACAGCTTAGACATGCAGCCAAAGCCCAATTTGTCTTTCCTTTTGTTCTAGCCTCCCATGTAGTTGAGTGTCTCCTGATAGCTGAACACGTGGAGAAACTCTTCTCCTCTTTATACCTTTGCCTAGCTCAAACGGATACTTCAAAGGTTACTCAACTTTTTCAGACATGGCAACAAGACATTCCCACACTAACTGATGGTGATTGGGAAGAGGGTATCCAACAATACCTTCCACTTATGATATTGGCAAAAGACAAATGGGTGCAGCAGCTAAAAGCTTTGCATAGATTACTGTGGAAGCTGCCTACCCTAAAATTTACACTGAGCTTGGTACATTTATTCACATGGTGTAATCATGTCCACTTTTACAAGACTCTTGGCAGAAGGTGGTTGGAGATTTATGTGCGGTGAGTGGGGTTGTGATCCCTATGGATCCACTAATAATCCACTGATATGGTTGATACCACTTGGCATAAAAAAGTTGTTTCTCTGCTATACTGCATACTATGCTAGAAAGACTATTCTTACCAAGTGGAAGCTATCTGATCTTCCTACGGTACAGCACTGTCCACTATATAAACGTACCTACTTGGGGTGTAACTATCCTAAATATTCACAAAAATCGAAATGACATAAGTGAAGGCTAAGGGACCTTATGTTGTAAATATGGGCTAGTTGGTATATTAAACTATTGCCCTGTGGACCTTTTTTCTGGATCTTGGGTAGGACACTAAGATCTTGCTATCTGTCCCCTCCTTCCACCTCTCTTCACTCTCTACTCCTTCCTACCCTAACTTTCCCTCTTCCATTGAAATCACTACCTAGTTTGTCTGGAATTTGATAGATAATTCCTCATGTCCATACCCCCCCCCCTCTTCTTGTCCCCCCCCCCCCCCCCTTGTTGGATGGCCCATTTAATATCCAAGTCTGCTGACCTGCTAATCGAACAGTATTATTGCACGTATACCTTACCTGTATGATGAACAATTGTGTACTCTGCTAACCTGTGAATTCTCATTTTTTTGTCCTATGAGACTATGTGCCATCAATGATTGTTGGTATATCTGATCAATATTGTTTAAACTAGGAAACAATCCTGCAGATAATCCCTAGGCCAATTTATCTCATGTAAATAATCCACTGACCAGATTAAAGCCACATTTTAGATCATGACCTTGCTAATAATTTTAATACATACCTATTTTAGACCCATCAATGTACTCACTGGTTCTCTATGCAATGCAGACAGATTAAGACTGGTGGGAGGAGCCTCTGTACCTCTTTCAAGAGTGCTAATATATATTTAGTAAATTCAAAAGGAATTTCCCCCCCAGGTTGGTGGTTTTTTTTGGCAGCAGAGTATGAGAGATTGAGTAATTGATATATAACGTTTGTCAAAATAAAATGTATAAATGTTTATTATAATGACACAAATGTGGCAAAATGGATAAAAGTCATGAGCCCCAATAGGAAATACAGCAAAACCATAATATACACACAGACATCAGCAGACAAAACTTTCAAAACAACATAGTTATTCAAAACATATCGATGCTAAGGAAGTAAAACTGACGCTTTTCAACCCGTAGCTATATGGGTCTTCTTCAGAGGATTTTTGTCTGCTGTAATAGAAAGCAAATACATTGTAGGCATATATAAATCGTGATTATCTCACTGTGAGCTAACACAGGAAATATAAGGACCATCTATTATGGAGATGTGACATATATTTACCAGAGCGTGTATGGTTGATGCAATAGATTTCCTTATATGGGGATCCCTTAAAACGATTCCTTCTCTCCGGGTGGCACTGAAGCGCTCCCTACCCGTACGGGGCAGGCCGGGCTTACAAGAGGTCACAGCCAATATTTGACCCTCCACAGATGAACAAGTCGGGCAGTAGTCGGGACTGGAGGGGAAGAGGCCACACACCTGTTGCGAGAATCCAAGCCCAAATAATTATAAGTCTACCATTGTAATATGGTTTAAGACAAGCAGTCCAACTAGAGCCATGCGTTGGAAAGTACCCAAAAGGCACAGTGACATAGTATTTAATGCAGGCCATCCATCAGTGAGCATACATCCCATATCATCTTGTCTTATTTATAGGGGAAAATGCGGTATAAGCAATGCTAGTATAGAAGTTAATGAAAAGTGGAATTCAGCGAAAGAAGAAAGGGAAGAGGAAGGGGGGGGGGAAGAAAGTGAGAAAGGAGGGAAGGGGGAATGGAATAAAAGAATGGTGGGGGATGAATGGAGAGGGTAACAAAGAGAAGTATGGCCAGCTCATACAGGGAAAAGGGAAAGGGTAGGGGGACGGGAGGGATGGGCAAAGAGAGGAAAAAAAAACAAAAAGAGAAGGAAGGGGGAGAAAAGAAGGAAAGGTGTGGAAAAATAGGAAAGGGAAAAAGGGAGAGGGAGGAGGGAAAAAGAAAAAAGAGGGGGAGGGAAAGAGGGGGGAAAAAAAAAAAAGGGGGGGGGAGGAAAAAGCAAGGCATGTGAACAAAATATTATGCAAATGAGTTCTTGTGTGTGGAAGAAATAAAGAAAACCAAAATGGGTGAAACACTAAAATGTAAAAAAGTGATGTAAAACAATGTGTGTGTGAAGGAAAGAAAAAAAGGGAAGTTTAAGATGGGTTGATGTGAATATTAAACTAGGGGTATGCTAACATATGTGATAAAGTGTGTGAGTGGAGTGGGCAGAGGGAAGGTGAATCATCGCAAAGACCACAAAAATTACTTATATATAGGAAACTTGAAACATAATTTATGTCAAAGATTACCTTATTGCTTTTTGCACCCAGTATATTTAGTATACCTCTGGAAGAAGACATTTATATTTCCCCAATTTTTTATCCCTCTCACTGCCAGAGCAGTATTTGTGTTTTTTGCACATATGTTAAAATCATTTTAGGCCTGAAGATTAGTTAAACCCAAGTATGTATTTTTTGAAAGCAGAGATCCTAGAGAATAAAATGGTTGTGTACCAATTTTTTTATGTCGCATGATATTAGCACAGTGGTTTATCAAACGCCAATTTCCAGCAAAATAAATTAATACATGAAGTTAATTTTAGTGCCTACAAACACAATATGTTACCCATTTTTGGTAAAATATAAAAGATGAGGTTGTGCTGAGTAAATCAGTACTCTGCATGTCAAGGCTTGAAATTGCGAACACCTGTGAAACGGCGACAAACTTCCATACACCACAATTTTCATAGTTGACACTTTAAAAGCTTTAACAGGTCATCAGTTTAGAGATTACTATGAGTAATGACCCTAGAGTTATTGCTATCAGTCTAGCACACACAGCAATAGGTATTGCCTAACGCAATTGATGTGTGTGTTTACATACATATGTGGAGGGGGAGGTGATTGTAAAGGCAATTTTTTATTTTTTTTTAAATAACACATGTTATACTTACCTGCGCTGTGCAATAGTTTTGCACAGAACAGGTCCGATCCTCCCCTTTTCTGGTCTCCCACCGGTGATCCTGGCTCCTCCCCACTGCTGAGTACCCCCATAGCAAGCCACAGGCTTCATCCTGAGCCACGCTTTGCATGTCCATTGACACACACACACACTGCAGCTTGATCTCGCAATGCATTATGGTAAAAAAAATCTTCTGACTTTAGAACCCCCCCCACTGCCAATGTATGGCATACTTCTGTAGCCTATCTACCTCTTTGACATGGGAACAATTCCTAAGCACATGGGGAAATAGAAAGAACTTGGACCTCTCCATTTCCTCCCTCCACCTCAGCTCACAAGATTTATGGCCAAATCAATGGGTATTTTTTGTATTATCGAACAGGTAACACTATAAATTGTATATTTAGCAGACCAAAGGGGAGCAAAAAAAAAAAAGATCACGGTCAGGGCTTACATATATTTTAATCATGCGCCCTAGACCCTTGCCAGCACACATGGTCACACTACAACCATTGCAAGGAACAATCTTGCATTAGTTAAATATCTTTTGACTTCGGTTGAAGAACTTCTGCCCAACCTTCTATGAGTAGTAGACCATGGAGGTCCCCAGTACCAATCTCATTCTTCTGTCTCTAAAGTAGGTAGTCATATTGTTAGAGAAATGGCCTTTCACTGAGGCACCACATGGAGGGGATATGATAAATAGGGAATTGTAAAATTTGAAAAAAATAAATAGTAATATCTTCATGGTAGATTACATTTTAATAGCCTAATACAAAGACTAAATTTACATTCATATTCACCTAGTGTTCTTTGCAATGTCCTCCTTGATCAGAAGTTTTTATTGCAACCCCTTTACTGCCAAAATCCAGGAAAAAGAATGTTCTTTCCAGCTTGGATATCCTTCAGTACAAGTAACCTCAGAATGATTATGCTGTGAATTAGCTGAGTCTTTTCTGCGCACATACTAAAGTGATTGCTTATTCCTCTCTCCAGCCAGATCCAGCAAATCGATGTGCTAGCTCATTAAAATCTTTAATGTAAGGAGTACAATTGAATTCACTTATGGTTTCTGGCTATACAAGTGGTTAAACCAAGTAACTCTGGCATGCTTGATCAATACTGATTCACACGCATTGACCGCATACAACCTTCCTATGCCTTACCATATTTTTTTCAATCTTATAGGCTAGTAGTTGTTGAGGAGGAAAATATATCATCCTTGATCTCAGTGTACTGCCTGAATTCTTTAACTTCAATCCATACAGACATTGTTCATGCTTGACTTGTAAAGGCTATCAGTTTCAGCAGGCATTTTCAAAGCATTTAGCCACTTGCCTATCGGGCACTTTCACCCCATTCCTGCCCCGGCCAGCTTTCATTGCTGTCACACTTTGAATGACAATTGCGCGGTCATGCAACACTGTACCCATATGAAATTTTATCTTTTTTTTTCACACAAATAGCGCTTTCTTTTGGTGGTATCTAATCACCACTGGGATTTTTATTTTTTGCTAAACTAAGAAAAAAGCCTGAAAATTTTGAGAGAAAAAAAAAAGTTTTTCATAGTTTTTTTTATAAAATTTTGCAAACAGGTGATTTTTCTCCTTCACTGATGTGCGCTGATGAGGCTGCACTGATGGGCACTGATAGGTGGCACTGATGGCACTGATAAGCGGCACTGGTAGGCAGTGCCGCTCAACAGTGCTGCCTACCAGTGCCACTTATCAGTGCTGCCCATCGGTGCCACCTACCAGTGCCCATCAGTGCAGCCTCATAAGCGCACATCAATGAAGGAGAAAACATTTTTTTTCTCTTTCACTGATGAGCATTGATAAGCAGCACTGATGGGGACTAATAAGCAGCGGCACAGATAGGTGACACCGATGAGGAGGCACTGATTGGCAGCACTGGTGGGCACAAATTGGCAGCATTGGTGGGACTGCACTTATCAGTGCCGATGTCCATTTAACACAAGCCGGTTATCTTCTTCTCTCCACACGCTATCAGCGCAAGGAAATAAAAGCTGATAACCGGCTTGTGTTTACATCCTGTGATCAGCTGTCATTGGTTGACATCTGATTACGTGGTAATTGGTCCTTTACCCCGATCTGTGATAAGCTGAGTCAAGGACACCCTCCCGGCAAACTAAGTCCCTGCTGTAGCCATCTTTTGGCTATATCGCGGGCAGGAACTAGTTAAAAAGGTGCAAGCCACCGAAAGAGCAAAAATGACTTGTACTGCAGCTTACTGGTCCTTATACATGATGACTGCATTAACTTTTTGCACTTATTGGACAGATATAACAAAATGCTTTCAATGGTATAGTTTATAGACCAATAGACAGCAAATAAGAGAGGCTTGTTATTGGGGTTTATACACTTTAAGGGCTTGTTTTTACTGTTTCCCCTTAAGATGCATTTGAGCGAACAAGGGTTGTACACATGCTGCAGTCAACCCAAAAACCTTCGATTTTTTCGAATTTGGTATAGAGTGGGAAAGGTTTGGGACTGTTGGATTATTATTGCTATCCGGCCCTCTATTAGAGAGATTTCCCCAATTTATTGTTTTGCTGAAGGAAAATCTGCAACAGGGACACCAACAAAAATCTGACAGGGCCTGAAGCTTTCCCCTACTTTTCTAAAGAAAATTTTTTATTTTTTTTTTTGTCTGTTTTTGTGAGTGTTTTGCTTACTTTCTTTATAGTAAAAGCAGTAAAGGAAAAAATATTTCTAGCGGAGCCCAAGATAACTGTAAAAACTTGACAGGGGTTCCAACCCCTCTCCATTTTATCTACCGCAAAAAGTAGATCTGTAAACAATACAGTATGCAAAAGACTTTCAGTTACTGAACAAGCACAAGTTGCCACATCATACCCCATAAAGTGTGCCAGCCTGCCTTCTGGGTGTAGAGGAAAATAGTCAGAGTTCCTCCCAGAATGCAGTCCTTGGTACCTAAGGACCTTTGCCACATAAGGATGGTTTTTAAGCTACTAAAATTTGAATTTTTAAAACAGGATAGGAACTTTAGGGTCAAATTATTGCCCAATTTAAACCGTTTTTTTGCTTTTTTGTAGGATTGGGTAAATATTATTTGCGTCTCTGTTTGCCTCATCTGTACTCTGTTTTTCATTGGGGACAATGATGGAAGCAAGTGGAAAGTCTATTTTGTTTCTAAACAGGGACAATGTGTCATTCTTAAAATGTAATCTATCAATAACTTGCACATTTGTTTCCCAAAGGGGAAGTCTGTTGTAGAGCTTCAAGCCTTGGCAGATGTAGTAGAACTAATTCTCTCTACAATTTAAGCAATCCATAAGACTTGGAAGAAAGCGCTTAGCGCATTTGGAATTCACAAGGCAGCACAAAGTTCCTGTTTTGTGAGGCTCTGGGCACATTTCTGTGGAATTGTAATTTGTTTTCACAGCCTGACCCAGCAGCAGATGAATGATATTGAAATGCATAGGATTGTTGTGGAGAAGCATACAATAGCTTTGTAAAGAAAAACGAAACTATATTCTGATGAAGTTAAAACTTCTCAGGCTGCCATGTCTGCTTCCATAAGAGACACACCTGTATAGGAAAAGTTTTAAATAATTCCAAAACACTAATGCCCTGTACACACGATCTGACTTTCCGACGGAAAATGTGCAATCGGAGCTTGTCGTCGAAAATTCCGACCGTGCGTAGGCTCCATCGGACTTTTTCCATCGGAGTTTCCGACACACAAAGTTTGAGAGCTGGATCTAAAATACGTTGCCGGAAATTCCGATCGTGTGTACACAATTCCGACGCACAAAGTGCCACGCATGCTCAGGATCAAGCAGAAGAGCAGTACTGGCTATTAATCTTAATTTTTCTCGATTTGTCGTACGTGTTGTACGTCACCTTGTTCTTGACGTTCGGAATTTCCGACCAACTTTGTGTGACCGTGTGTATGCAAGACAAGTTTGAGCCAACATCCGTCTGAAAAAATCCCATGGGTTTTGTTGTCGGAAAATCCTATCGTATGTACAGGGCATTATTCCGAGCAACATCATCTAAAACCTTAAAGGGGTTGTAAAGGTTTTTTTTTTTTTTACTTCCCTCCTCTGTGCAAGGGTTTTTCACAGAGTGGCCCCCATCCTCCTTTTCTGGGGTGCCTCAGCGGCGCTCCTGGCTCCTCCTCTTCTCGAGTGCCCCCACGGAGAGACGCTTTTCATGGGGGCACTCGTGTGGGCATGCTCCCGAGTCCTGCTGCTGCATCCAATGACACAGACAGCAGAGAATGCATTAAAGTGAAAAAGTTTACAACCCCTTTAAGCTGTCTATAAATGGATTCAAATTTGGCCAGTTCTTTTCATTGATGTATCATCATATCTGTTCAAGAGAAGCCAATCTTTCGACTTCTAAAAAATGGAATGGCTGGAAATGTAAAATTGTACAACCTGTGTGATGACGGACTTGGTAGCTTCCTTAAAAACTGCCAATATAGTGGTATAAATGCATCTAATCCATGAAACTTTTGATCATAAAGTAGCAAACACAGAATACCACATGCTGGGGATAATTATAGGGCAAGGGAACTAACTTCTAAAACAGGTCAGCACAGGCGTCTGTCCTATCAGGCCTAGGATTCTACACCTTATATCATTGATGATAGTAATTTTAGACTGCAAGAAAAATATGGATATATAAATCAAATAGTAATCAGCATAGAATTTTTGCTTTTGTCAGTGTATGAATATCTTGCAATGACTCCTGATTTAATGCTTCTTTCCTCTCCTTCTGATTAAAGGATGCACATACAGTATTCTGAAGCAAGAAAAGGCAACTAAAGAGTGGGGATTGCAATACAAGTAGCACGTGGCATTTTTATTATGCAGAGGCGATTATAAAACAATCTTGACTTGAACGGAGTGCAAATGACTGCATCTGCTGGTTAGAAGCTAATTATTCAAGATGGTCGGCTAATGGCTCCAGCTGTCCTTTTAATACCTTTGGGGTGACTACACACACTATGTGAGGATAATGAGTAGCAATGGAAAGATTCACTTGCAGGCCAGCTTTTGCTCTTGGAATACACCTGGACACATCTGCACTTGAACTCTGTTTGAAGACCTCACATACGCAGAATAGAGCACTTTATCCATGGAGCTGTGGATTTTATAATGAAGATTGCACCTTCCTGTGGAACGAGGAGGAAACATTTTGCTGAACTGGTGTATTGGTACTTCTGTTAAAGAGGATATGTGGCCCATCACTGACCCGGTGCCACAAAATTCTGCTCTATCATTCCTGAACGCTTTTCTTTCTTCACACAAGGGCTTTGTCAGTCGTTCTAAAGGGAGATCCTTGCTTACCAATGGTTTGCACCTTGTAATGATTTTATATGCTGTTTTATGTGTCATAGAATGCCTCTATTTTATTTTGTAAAACAGTCCAAGCACCCGATGCGGGTTTACCCATAATAGTTCAGTCTAAAGTTCTGATCCGGCCCAAACAAGCCATCATATTTCATCTATCATTTTCCTGCGCAGATTAGAAAATTAAAGCCAATGCCCCACTATTCTGGGCAACACAACACTACCTAGTTATGTTACAGACACTGGGTGCCTCTTATGGAGTGTGCATGTATGTGTAACTACATAAATATTTCCTCCATGCATTTGTACATTTTAGCGTATGATTGGATACGGTTGACGGCAATGTCGTGTATAATGTACAAAAAAAAATAATCTGAAAATCCAATCCACCATCAATTGGAATATATATATATATATATATATTATATATATAATTTAATTATTATTTAAATTTTTTTGCCCATACAGAGAGTCTTAGTACAAAATGGTTAAACTACCTCTAAACCTACTCCCACCCACATTCTAAGCCTAATCTATCTAACCCTTTAAAGTGGTTGTAAACCCTCCCTAGTGACCTTTAACTAGAGGTAAGCCTAGAATAAGGCTTACCTATAGGTAGTCCAAATATCTCCTGCGCCGTTTAGGAGACCTTTCACTTGTAGTGCACCGATGATGTAATCAGTGCATGCGCTGTGAAGAAACGGACCTCTGTGCCGTTTCTTCCTCCAGCGTGTGTGCCGTAGTGACATCAGGCAGCTACGGGCAGTCACAGAGCTGGAGTCTGTGGCCCCTGGAAGGAAGAGGGGCGAAGATGGACGCAGCCTGCACAGGGGACAGTGATGGATTCATTTGCAAGTAAGTGTCACATAATGGCTTTGCAGGGAGCAAAAGAAGAAGTAAAACCCATCAGGGTTTACTTCCTCTTTAAAGAAATGCTCGCTATACTTACCTATTGTGAAGCCCGTCCGGTCTCCAGCAGTTCCCTCTGTGTGCAGGAGAAAGCCGACAACGGCTTGGAAGTGACGTCACTCTTAATCCTGCCATTTACAGTTCAAATCTTGGCTGGTTCAGCAGAAGCTGACCGAGATTTGAACCATTAATGAGCAGGCTGAATGTACCAAGTTGATCGACTTGGGCACTTGGGCCCAAATTGGGCACAACCAGCCTGCCGGATTCACTTGCAATTATTGCAAGCAGCTACTATAGCCTCTAGCAATAATGACTGTCTTCTCCCGGTGGGGACGTTTCCAACCCCCACCAGGAGAAGACAATGTCTTGGCAGGAGACACTGTCTGTGTTGATGGGGGAACCCATGGTTGCAGGAAAGAAATTCACACCACCTATGGCCTGCCTTGAAATTCACACCACCTATGGCCTGCCTTAGACTTACTATGGGGCTTCCATTGTCATCCGCCTCTCCTTCACACTAAAGCCGCAGACGACAACTCAGCCTGGGACTGGACCAGAGCAGCTGCAGAATAGGTAAGTATAGTGATCTTTTCTTTACAGGGCTAGATAGATTAGGCTTAGAATGTGGGTATATTTACCTGTGGCATTGACCTTGCCTCTGTGTTTGCTCTCTACAAAAGTTTATGGCAAATCAAGACTCAACAGCATTCAACATGCATCTTGGAATGTTGGGTGCCTGCTCCACTGCTGTGCTTCCATCTGTTGGCTGCTAACTATACTGCAAAACACAGCAGTGAAGTAGTGGCCTGGATGGATCCACACAAGGCAGCTGGGGACCAGACATCTGACACAACAGAAAGCGTGTTGAATGCTAAAGAGACTTGAGCTGGCATAGCCCTTGAAGAGAGCAAAGATTATGAGGCACTGGCAATGGGGCAAGGAAATCTAATTTCTACCATTGTCCAGTGACTCATGGCCGTAGATCACAGTATGTCACACCTCTACACACTCTTCTGTTCGTTTCACAACCTCTTGATAGCGGTCTGAAGAAATGGATAACATCAAACCAAAGTTTCATTCCTCTAAGAAACATTGTAAAATGATAGTTCATAAACTACATCTTTATTAGATGAACAGCGCTAGAAATATTGATCTGTAGAGCTCCAATTTGTCAGCTTTCTATCAGACTATCAATCTTTACACATCTGTTCTTCCATCCTAAAGAGTTTGAACAATTGTACACGATACACATTTCTGTACCCAGCATCATTTTTGTGAATGGGCATCGTTCCTGAATCTGATGGGTACTGCCAGCTTTTGACTTGTTTAACACCTTATTATAGAACTACCTTCATACCATAGTACTACCTTGTTACTGTAGTGAGTGTTTATCTTACATGTTTTATATTTAATTGTTGTATACAAGCATGAATCACCTTCTTTTATGTACAGAAGAAGTACATGAAATATATGCATTCTGTATACTGTGTAAGCTGTCACAGGGAATGTAGAGACTAAAGCTGGCCATACACTGTAACCTGTCCGTTGGCAAGGTGAGTCAAGGTGCCATTAGGAAAGAATGGCATTGCAGCACACCATGTACAACAATTGTTACCGCAGATCAACAGTGAAACCAGCCTTAGGGCTCATTCACACCAACAGATCTGGGCTGCATTTCTAAACACGGTCAGTCATGTTTTGGTGGAATTTGGTTACTACTTTCAGTGATAAAAAACTTTTTTTCATGGCTCTGCTGTACATATGTTAAAGCGGAGTTCCAGTTGTTTTTGTGTTTATTAAAAGTCAGTAGCTGCTGACTTTTAGGCCTCATGCACACTGAACGTTTTTGGACGTTTTTACAGCTGCTGTTTTAGGCTTCAGACGCTTTTTTTTACAGTCAATAAACTCTCAAGAATTGTATCCTATGTGTCCATGCACACCTGTTATCAACAGTATTTGGCTGTAAAAAAAAAACCCCAAACTAGTGGATCCTGAGAGGAGTATCTCAGCTGTAAAAACGCTCTTACGTCAAAAAACGCTGATAAATGCTCAAAAACGCGCCTCACCAGCGTTTTTTAACGTTTTTGATCCATTGAAAAAAAAAAGTTAAAAAACGCTATTGCAAAAACTTTGAAAATCTCACTGCAAAGCTACTGGCATTTTTATAATGTTATTATAACATCCAGCGTGTATGAGGCCTTAATAAACAGACACTCGCCTGTCCCAGGATCCAGCGATGCTTCCGCTTGAGTAGCCTAGGCGGCCCAAGCGGAAGTGGGAGCAGGTACCTGTCAAAGCTAGGTACCCGCTCCTACCAAAAAAATAAAAATGACATGCCAAATGTGACATATGAGGGGGGAGGAATGCTTAGTGGAAGTGGAACTTCCCCTTTTGGGTGGAGCGCCGCTTTAAATAAGATGACTACAGCACAGACATTCAAAAAAGATGAATGGACATTCAAGACAATTCTACAGTTACATGGCATCTGCATTTGATGGCCCTGACAAAAAAAAAAGAAAAGCTGCACTAAGACGCATGTAAAAATGGTTTGTATGCCAGTGCTGGTCAGTACATGTGCATTATGTGTGCGTTGTCACATGCACTGTGCAAGCTCTGACAGTTCCTCAGCAGGCCAAGCAGTGTTTTCTAACACTGCACAGGTTGAGCTAGCAATTGTAGTAGCAGGCCACCGTGCTGGAGAGAATTTGCAAGCTGCCATGAAAGTCTTTCGACTGCTCAGGTTTAGTCAGGCCAGGGGATGATGCAAAAAGGGCAGCCACTGTATTCGCCGCACCAGGTTGCCACTACTGTATGTGAGCCCAGAGCAATGCCAGTTCATTATTATTATTGTCTTATTGTGTTTAGGCATGCTTACATGTAGACTTTTTAAACCAGGGTCTATTTTTCTAGTCTACCCTTGACTCTGTGTAATATGTGAGTAGAAAGAAGTGGCACACTACTATGCATAATGTGATGTAACCTAGACATTAAATCGGCATCCATTTTTCTCTATATTTTATCAAGCAAGTGAGTAATCTTAAAAATGCCACCCAGACACTAGGAATGGAATCATTAGGAAAGGAAATTCCATAAAATCTATAAGGCCCCATTCACACCTGAGTGTTTTGTAGCTTGAAGCTCCAGGACACTTAACAAGCAAAATCCCAATAATTTTAATGGCCCATGTAGTGAAATTCATGTTGCTCAAAAAAGTACAGGCGTTTCTTTTCAGACAGATTGGAATGTTTTTGGCCCTGTAGACTTCAATGGGAATGCCTGAAAACACGTGACATGAGTGTTAATACACTTGTCGCAAGTTTTCATGCCAAACAGCAGCTCTCCACCCTTATCCTCCTGCTCCTAGTGCTTTCTATTGGCTAAAACAAAAACAAAAAAACATGAAGCTAAAATACAAAGGTAAAATGATTCTAAGATGCTCCTATATGCTTTCAAAACTCTAAAATACAAATGGCTGCAAATCACTCTGATTAGGTGAATGCAGCCTATGACTGGGTTAGAAGCACCCCGCTAGCAGCTGAAAAGCGCTGCTTTAACAGCGGCGCTTTACCGATAACGCCTGCACTGCCCCAGTGGGAAAGGGGTCTTAGTGATATAAAACTGATTTACATGGCTCTACCAGGTTGGGAGAGAATACAATGTACACAGGGTCTGCTTTGTGATGCATTCTGTCACAGCTCGTCCTATACATTTGCATTCCATCTGCTTTCTTGTTTTAATTGCATTGCCATCATTTAAAATGCACCATAAAGCCAAGGCAGAGCATGTATATACAGTGTATTTAATTTGCTTCTACTACAACGACATAGTAAACATCAAACAGCAGTTGTTCTAGTAAAGCTCAAAAGCATTGTAATCATCAGACACATCACAACATTATAGAAAAAACTGCGCTAGGAAGATATGCTTAGATTGAATACTAAGTACCCCAAATTAGTCGGAAGCTGCAATTCTCCTGTATATCACCAACACAGTGAAAATAAATTAAAAGAAAAATAGAATCACGCTAAACCTATAGATCATGAATGATGACATAATCAATACATATTATACCAGCGTTTAATACTTAATAAATTAATCTTGATCAATAATGAATAACATGTGAAGAAAAAGATGAATCAAAGAAATTAGTGAAAACCACTAGTGTACAAAAATTAAAAAATAAATAAAAGTCCATCTGCAAAAAATCCACCGGTGCTCAAAAACGTAATCAATAAAGTCCATCTTTATGTGCAATAGGGACTCCAAATGCTAAATAAAAAACGTGCTGAATCCACCACCAAGTTTAGAAGGAATTACTTCTTACCAGATGACCGTGATCCCCGGTTAGAGGATCAAGGAAAGCATATATTGTAAGACACAGCCTAATTCCAATGTGCAGCGAGCACGCTCAGGGTTCTTCAGACCGCCTCAATGTCATTTAGACCAATACATGGATGCACGTGGTACATAGAAAATAAAATGCTCCAATTGTATAAAACCTTTATAAATTTATTAAAAGAAACCAAATATTGCACTTACAGCAATTTGCGTCAATAAAAGCCTTTAGACTGATGTGCCGGCCAGCACATGATCAGAACATCACAACATCTCAGAACAGCATGCACTATATAGGTTTTTCTTGCTTCTATCTGATGGCATTGTATGCAAACCCTAAAGCTGGCTACACATTGGGGTTGATTTACTAAACGTGGGGAGAGCAAAATCTCCTTCCAGATTTGTTATGTCAAAGCCTAATTGAACAAGCTGAAGTTAGTAGCTGATTGGCTACCATGCACAGCTGCATCAGATTTTACACTCTCCAGTTTTAGACCCGGTTCACACAGAGGCGACTTGTCGGGTGACTTAGCCACCTGACAAGTCGCGTTCCATTCTGTACTATGGAACTGTTCTAATGGGAAGGACTTAAGTCGCTCTGACTTGGAAAAAGGTTCCTGTACTACTTTTTGGGGCGACTTGCATTGACTTCTATACAGAAGTCATTTTGCAAGCCGCCGCTTGCACAAGTCGTGTGCAGGTCGTCTCTAAGTCGCGCTGCCCCTGTGTGAACCAGCTCTCAGTAAATCGACCCCACTGATTGTGTTTCAGATCAGTCTTGATTAACAGACTCTCTGTGGTCCTTATACTATGAAGGGCTGCCTACACAATTCGTCCATATTAGATACAGTCAGGCACACCCTTGTTTGCACACATTTATATACAAATGTGCTCAGTGATCAGCATTATACTGACTGTACAGTGAAATAATTGAAAAGGGGGTTAAAGTAAAAAAAAAAAGGCAAACAATGGATTAGTCACCAGTATAGAACCTGGTTTGGTCTACTAAAACTGGTTTTCCCCTCATTACTTCCCTATGAGGCCTTGTTCTGCACTGTGTCTCTGAGTGAAGGCAATGTAGGTAGAGGGTAGGTCTTTGCATCCTCATTTTATAGCCTCCTGTAGGAAGAATAGTAAATAGCACAGTTGTGACACCACCACATCTCACTCCAAATCTCCTGAGAATAGCCATCGGAAGCAGCAGCACCTTAAATCTCACAGCTATGAAGCTGTAGGCACAGGAGTGTCTAGACACCCTCACATACCAAAAAGTACACCGCTAATTTTACGGACAATTTAAAACAAAAGGGTAACTTTTCAGGTTACTGCTTAGGCACAATTACCATTTCTAAATGCCCCCTATAGCATAAAAGTAACTTTCATTTTATGGGTCCAGTTCCTCTTTAAAGGCCCTGCAAGTCTACCCAAACAGTTACAATTCAATTAGAGCCTATAACAACCATACAACCTTTTTATGCCACTAAAAATGGACTGGGAAATAAAAAATAAGTTAAAAAAAGCTTCAGAGCTACACATCACTAGCAGTCCTGGGCTCCCTCCAGAGATTGACCAGTTTGGTCACATAATGAAGTCTGTAGGACCTTCCTAATACTTCCTGCCTGAGTTGATGTAGGGGAAAGTCAAATCAGCCAGGATATATATTTTCCAGAAGATCAGTGCCCCACCTTCCTCCCTCCCCAAAGTAGTGGCTTTTGCATGCAAATTCAACAGTGTAAATGTGTATGATGATTGTTGATGGTAATACTCAGCATCTGGAAAGGGCATCTGTTCGAGGAAACCTTTTAGATGGGTAGACCATTCTGCCTGTAGCACCAGGATCTTCCCAACTGGAAGCTGTGCATATATGGATGAATACCTGCCTTTCATCTTCTGATAAAGAAGAAAGATCATTTGGGTTATAGGAAGATATTCTGGCAAGTTAGAAAATCTTTGTGTGCAGTAACAAGTGCTACTGATGTTACCAGCAGTATCCTTTAATCTTCCCTTGATACATTAATATCTGTATGACCGAGATGCCTGTTCCTAGGGGATCTGAGATCTCAGTCTGTGGGGACATTTAATTAATGTCAAAAAATATACTTACTGGAGGATCCATACAGCTTGTAGTAAATCGTTAAGGCGGGTTTGTAGGTGGACAGAATTACATTGTGTATAGTGACATGTCTATGCTGAAAAACCCAAAACCCCAGGGCATTTTCTATGACATTTTTTTGGTGTAGAAAATGACTACTGAAATCCATTAAAAGTAGCCCAACAGCTCAGTATACCATGAGGTTTTTACCAGCTATCCATCTACACACGCTAGTCTTTTTTCGTACATTTCATACATTTTTTTATGTTTAATCGACGTCCATAAAATGATTTTAAGGATCGGCGTGGGTGATGCATTTCTTTAATAAATACCAGCCATTATTTTGCTCCAAACATTCCAGTGTTTTGATGGAGGATGATTGAACAATTGAAGTTTTTTTTGTCCACTGCAGTGATAAATTCAGACTGACAGTATTCATCCATAAAAGGTCACAAAGCAAATGTCTCGGGCTGGATCGGTTCCTGCTGCCTAAAGCCAAATGGCAGATACAAGTGTACAGTTCCATAAATTGTTCTTGTATTTGCCATCATAACTTGCACTGGCAACTCCTTACAGTATTAGATTTGTTTTAAAAGTGATCAAGCAATGTACATACATGTATGTGGTCAAGCACACACAGGTGAGCTCCTAACATTGGTGGCATTATTTGGAACCTCATGGATTTACAACATCCCTGACGAAACGAACATGGACGACAAATTGGTGATATAATTATATTATCAAGACATAGGGATTGTGCTGATTTAAGTACTTGATATGTTTGCATACAATAAAAAATAAATTGTAGATTAAACCCTACGGTAGCTGTTAAAAAATATGCAGTAAATGAATCTTAGTATTTTTGTTCTTTTTTCACAAACTGTTTCGTTTTTGTTTTGTTTTTTTCTTGCTGCAATAGACTCCCTTTGAATAGACCTTGAGATGTTGGCTAATTTGCTAAAAATATATTCACAATGCTATAAAATGTATATTACGTACTGGATGTTTTTTCCTGATATATAACAGATGTTTATCCATATACAGTATTCATTATGCACCCAATTGCATTCTGTGAACTGTATTAAAATAACACCATCGTTGTGAAGTGACTTGTACAGTTTATCTGATAAATACATTTATATTTTTATGTAACAATGTAGCTTTCTGTATTTTGTGTGTGTACACATATTTAATATGAATAGTGCAATATGCAGTTGTTATGGGGAAGGTGCAGAGCATAGAAACCTTGAATGCAGTGCCAGATTTATAAGGGGGCAAAAGGGGCAATAACCTTGGGCCCCCCTGCCAGAGGGGGCTCCAGACTTCCTTTATAAAAATATGTAATCGTCATAAAATTTGTTTTATTATTTTAAGAAAATGAACAAATTTTTGTGTGGGTGTCAGGATATGGAACAGTTAAGCCTGACTTCAGAGGCAAAGAAAAGGACGAGGGCTTCTTACAGATGTTTTACATTTCAACTTGTTTTACTATTCAAGAGGTTTGTTTTACCATGGCTGCCTGTGTACGAGAGATAAGTGGGTGGGACAAGGGAAAAGTTTGAAAAATGTTGGCAAGTGCCAAGCAACCGCCCCAAGCCCATCGTGTGGGAGTGAAGTTAATGACCAACATCAATTTATCACAATGGGAAACATGAGAGAGAAGTGCACTCCCCGCTTGACCCTGATTGAGTCAAGGGGAAAACTTTGTTAGCAAAAAGGAGAATTTTTTGAAAATGAGCTGAGTTGCCGAAAGCTAGAAATATAGCGCCACATCCCTTACATAAAGTCAAAATTTGGTTCAAAGAATGGGACTTTTAAGGCGCAAAAATACAAGAAAAATTACATAGATAGAAAAAAGTTTTATTAAATTTCACAATATAACTTGATATTGCATATTTGACATCAAATGTCTATGAAAACGTTTTTTAAAAACCATACATCGCTAAACAGAGATGAACTTTTCATTTATTGCTCTTTTTCTCAACATGTTTCACCCAAACTTGGGCTTCCTCAGGAGAGTTAGATAATGTCAATTAATATTTACTGGAATAGAAAAAATACAATCAAAACATTGAATACACAACAATTGACAATTGGATAATGTAGAAATGGACATCACATAATTGAAAAGTGGGTAGAGCTGGTAGGCTCAGAAGCTGACCTGAAAGTCCCGAGAGAGGGCTCTGCAGTCCACAAAAATGCTGAATACATGGGATTGTATCGAGTGCATCATAGAGAGGGAAATAATGTCCAAAACTATATCAGTTTGGCAATCCATCTATGGGGTACATTAATATAGATACTAGATTTGTTAAGATATTGAAGAGAGAAAATATATAAGTGTATGTTATCCCAAAAAATGGAAAACCCACCTGGATAATGATTCCTTGGAAAGATAATAGGAGCATATAAGGGAGCATACAAACAGGGTGCTCATAACTGCCAAAGGGGAAATCCAAGTTTAAATCTATAAGAAATTTTAAAGGGAAAAAACCTTTATCCATCTGGGAAATATTATACAGATATAGTTACCATCAGCAAACCAAGGACTGATCATCATGTGCCAGGTATATATTTACCTAATGTTGAGGGTCTGCATCAACTCAGGGTGCCAGCCAGGACAGATAACTATCCAAAGAATAGGGAGGCCAGAGTGAGGTACTTAAACCCCTTTAAATAGAGTAAAGAAAAAGGGGGCATTTAGTGATCAGTTCCCGGCAGAAAAACAGATGGCAAATAGTCTGCTGATTCTCTTACCTTAAACAAGTGTTGTTTGGGGAGTGAACCTCCGCTGAGCTGCACAAATGAAGAGCTCAAACAAGTCCCCTTAAATAACCCTCTCCACCGCCGTTTTGGCGCCAAAATCTCGGCGCCAAACGATCATGTGAGGACAAGTGATGTCACTGCAGGAGCGCCAGGCGCACAGGAAGTGACAGCCGTGAAACAGGAAGTGCCATCCCCAACAGGAAGCCAGAGCAACTGACCTCTGTGCTGATAGCAAATTGAATCACAGGATGTAAGGTCACATCTGAAGGACTGTCAGCAAAGGAGTAAAAGGGAAATGGACTGACAATATTGCCAGTACATGTCAGTGAAGGGATATTTGGATATATCCCTGGGCTGAATGTGATCAGTGTGTAGGAATGATTTTGGGTCACAAAACAGATCCATATGTACTACCTCTGTTTTCTTGGGACATATATGTAACCAAGATAACGGCCGCAGTTTAGCGCAAGCGTTTAACCCTTAAGTGACTGGAACGGCGCAAATTAGGAGAAAAATAGACGGATGAGGTCTAAAGACTCCGAAGAGAACGCCTCACGTGTCCATATGAGGCACCTGAACCCCATTTCAAAGCATTATGTGATGTCCATTTCTACATTATCCTATCAAAGCAGTGTCAATTGTTGTGTATTCAATGTTTTGATTGTATTTTTTCTATTCCAGTAAATATTAATTGACATTATCTAACTCTCCTGAGGAAGCCCAAGTTTGGGTGAAACATGTTGAGAAAAAGAGCAATAAATGAAAAGTTCATCTCTGTTTAGCGATGTATGGTTTTTAAAAAACGTTTTCATAGACATTTGATGTCAAATATGCAATATCAAGTTATATTGTGAAATTTAATAAAACTTTTTTCTATCTATGTAATTTTTCTTGTATTTTTGCACCTTAAAAGTCCCATTCTTTGTTCTTTGAACCAAATTTTGTTAGCAAAAAGATAAAATTAGGAGATTGGTTGAATTTGGGACAGGCATGGCCCTGAATGGAAGAAATTTCCGGCAACCCAAGGCCTTCCTCATAGCATGGCCCTGGATCGGAATTTTTGCCAGAATAACATAGTGTTAGTCGAAATCAGCGGAGGACCAATTAATCGAGTAAAGGCCCTTCCTTCCTTATGTGCCTTGCACCAAGTGTAGGAGTGAACTCCTAACCAGTGGGTTTTTTCTGTGTCCCAAATCCTTCGATTAGACTTCCCACAAGTGATTTTCTGTTTCCCGAACCTTCCAGCCTGTGGATCCGTACATGTCACCCCCTGTGCACCTGTCAGTGCTCTCCAATCAGAAAAAATGGGGGGGGGGGGGCTTGCCATAATGCTTGCAAAAATATTCTACTTAGAACTCAAGGAACTCAAAGAACTCAACCAGAGACAAATGTCTGTTGTCAGATTTTCCGTCGGACAAAAGTCCAAAGTACAAACACGCGTGCTCGGAAGCAAGCATGAGCCAGAAGCGGTCGGTCTTGTAAACTAGCGTTCGTAATGGAGAATTAACATTCGTGATGTGGCAAATTATAAAAATCTCGAAATGCAGCACAAATTCTCTTCTTCTTTATTGGGATAATAATGAAGCTGCTTTGCTGGTGATACTGATGGAGTTATTGCAAACAAATTTTCAAAGGCTTTTTTTTTCTAGTGATATCAAGAATAATATTATTATGCTTTTTTTTATTTATTTATTTTTTGGGCAAGTTACCGCAGCATCATTTTCCCGTAGTTTTTAAGATCAAAGATACAACTATGTTGGTGTCCCTTGTCAATTTTACATTGTATTTTTTTAAATGTAACTGCCTACTCCCAAACTGTCATTTGAAGTAAAACACATAGCCAAGTATTATTCTACACAATTTTTTTAATTGTGCATTAAAAAAAGAAAAACAAATAAAATTAGACATGCTACCTACCAATGGAACTTAACCAAAAAGTGCAATCCAAAAATATAGAAAATATAACAAATCACTATTCAGCCAAAAAATAAAATAAAAGCCTCATGCATGTGTCCTGCTTCTTAATATAGGTGGTCAACAATGCCATCTTCTGGATTATTCTCATGGAGCTCCCGTAGCAAAGGCATATGACATAAATGGTCACGATTAATAACGCAACCAATTTTTGGTCCAAGAAATCCTCCTCCTCCTGTTCCTGGCCTGGACTTGGGTCAAAGCAATAACTCCAAGGCCAATAATAAATAACACGTTATCTCCTCCGATTCCGCAACATGTCTGGTTGACGAACGGCTGTTCAGAAACTAACTGAAAGGCGCTAAATAAAAAGCATGAATCAACACTTGCCAAACTTCTACTAACATGAAATTAGCAGAAGGAGCCCAAAGGGTGGCGCTAAGGAGCTGAAAAAACATGTAGTATGTCACTACATTCGTGTTTGTTGGCCGACAATTCCTTGCCGTTTGTATGAAAGACAAAATCCAGGCACACTCCTTCGGATAAAAGTCTGAGGTTTTGTCTGCGGAAAATCCGATCGTGTGTACGAGGCTTAAAGGAGGCCTGGGATCTTGCTACACTTACATAAAAAAGAAATCAAGGTAGGTGTTTTAAGACTACACCCTGCAATTTCTAGCAGCCAGGATCTGCAGATTCCCTGCAGCTGGAATGACGGGTGTTTGCGAACAGCTGCAGCTGCCCATACAAGGCAAAGACAGGCTGATGGCAGCCACGGCGATTTTGTAGCTGTTCGCACAGTCAGCAATTACCTGCATTGATTGTGGCTTGACATATTCTGTGTGCGTCCAGTCACAATCACTGCAGGTAACAGCTGTTCTTTAAAAACATGTACCACTCCAAGGCACCGGGCTCTAAACGCCTTCTGAGTAAATAGCATTCCCCAACACGCAGTCCTGCCAGCTCATCTGTCGCAGGAGACAAATATCTACTAGATTAAAAGAAAAAAAAATTTCTGTAACACATAAAAAAAATCTGACAGATATATTCAATACAGTGCCAGGGGACAGGCTGCACATGCTCAGTTTGGTGTTTATTGCTAGAGAGTTTTTTTTTCTTGGGAGGGAGCATGTGATGCAAAAAAGCAAAGTGACCAACTGGAGCAAGTGTGTATATCTGTACAACTGCCTTTGCGCCTTAAGGGGTGGGGGCATAAAACCTCAGCTCAGCCGCCTGTCTTTACCACCACCTAACCACAAGGGTTAACTAGGTCTTAGGGCTGTGGGGTGCCTCCATCAGTTATACAGTCCAGGCCCACCTCCCCTCAGGTCACCAGACACAACTCCTCATACCTGTGTGCACACAACTGAGGACAGGGCAGAGCTTTCCTCCTCCTCTTGCAACTTCCAGTCAGGATGAAGAAACCCATCTATACCACAATTTCATAATTTTTATATGCACACATGTACTATTAAAGTGTTACTAAACCCAGGACCCTGCATCTGGTCTCCCACAGTACACAGAACATGGAAATTCTATTATTTTAGTAAAAATAAACTGATAAATACCTTTTCTCGTCAGCAGTATATAGTAGTCTTATGGCTTCCATTAGTGTCTGGACGAGCACTGGTTAAAGCTTGTAGGAGGAGTCTTCATTCTGCACTGACTGTCCTATCAGGATGCAGGACCCCTGACCCTCTATTTGGACAGTGATGATTGGCCCTATGCTCATCACATGCTCCCTCCCAAGAAAAAAAAACTCTCTAGCAATAAACACCAAACTGAGCATGTGCAGCCTGTCCCCTGGCTCTGTATTATCAGGAAATATACTGGGGACAGTGGAAGAAGGGAAGGATCAGAGGAGACAAGATCAAACAGACTTTTTTTTACACAATGCAGAGGATTAACCCCTTAGGTTCCACAGTGATTATACCAAGCATGCTTTACTGCATATACAGACAGATTTTACTGTTGTGGGTTTAGTATCACTTTGCCTCTGCGTGGCGGCACTTGTTTGCAGACTTTATTAGCGTGGAAATTTCACCAAAGACCGATTTATAGAATGACAACGTATGAAGTGTGAAAAAACATGGCAACCAAATCTCAGTCAGATTAATACAACGTGGTTGGTCACTTTGCTTTTTTGCATCACATGCTCCCTCCAAAGAAAAAAAAAACTCTCTAGCAATAAACACCAAACTGAGCATGTGCAGCCTGTCCCCTGGCTCTGTATTATCAGGAAATATACTGGGGACAGTGGAAGAAGGGAAGGATCAGAGGAGACAAGATCAAACAGACTTTTTTTACACAATGCAGAGGATTACCAATATACACACTTGCTCCAGCTGCAATGCTTTGCATCATGGTAAAAATGTTCTCCTCCATTGACGCATTTGGTGGGCAGTACCGCCGCTGAGCGTCCTGACTTGAACCCTATTGAACTTCTCTGGAGAGACCTGAAAATGGCTGTCAACCAACAGTCCTCATTCAACCTGACTGACCTTGAGAGGATTTGCAAAAAGGGATTGGTAGAACAAAAAACAATCCAGGTGTGCAAATCTTGTCGTGTCATACCTAAAAAGACACAAGGCTGTCATTTCGGCCAAATTCAGAGTAAAGCGTCTGAATACTTAAAGCGGTTGTTACCCCAGCATTTCATTTCCTGCTGTACCATGTACTTGTATGAGAAAGTATCCTGTTCTCTTTGTATTGCTTCCGTTGTGTGAAATCCCTGGTGTTCCTGCTAGTCCCTCTGCTTTCCCATTACAAACTGACCACACTAAGCAGGAGAACACACCCCTGGTAAGTTCTCTAGCTATGCTGGGAACTCGGCCTGCTCTTGACCAATGATCAGACTTGTCCTGACACGCCTCCCCTGCATCGCTTTTTGGCTGCTAGCTGGGCACTTTTAACTTTTAACATCCTGCAAGCACACCGCCCCAGTGTGAAAAGTCTCAGTTGAATGAATGGGAGGCGGTTATGAGGTGCTTAGTAGATGTTATTTCCAGCGCTAAAGTGCCTGAAAACCGCCCCAGTGTGAAAGGGGTGTAGTAAATGTGATATTTCAGTTTTTTCTTTTTAATAAATTAACCACTTCAGCCCCGGAAGATTTGGCTGCTGAATGACAGGGCCATTTTTTTGCGATTCGGCACTGCGTCGCTTTAACTGACAATTGCGCGGCCGTGCGATACTGCACCCAAACAAAATTGACGTCCTTTTTTTTTTGCCACAAATAGAGCTTTCTTTTGGTGGTATTTGATCGTCTCTGCGGTTTTTATTTTTTGCGCTATAAACAAAAAAAGAGCGCCAATTTTGAAACAAACACAATATTTTGTACTTTTTGCTATAATAAATATTCCCATTTTTTTTTTTTAAAACAGGAATTTTTTTCTCAGTTTAGGCCGATACGTATTCTTCTACATATTTTTGGTAAAAAAAAAAAAAAAAATCACAATAAGCGTATATTGATTGGTTTTCACAAAAGTCATAGCGTCTACAAAATAGGGGATAGATTTTGCATTTTTATTATTTTTTTTTTTCTAGTAATGACGGCGATCTGCGATTTTTATTGGGACTGTGACATGGCGGAGACATCGGACACTTGTGACACATTTCTCAGACCATTGGCATTTATACAGCAATCAGTGCTATAAAGATGCACTGATTACTGTAAAAATTTCACTGGCATGGAAGGGGTTAACACTAGGGGGCGATCAAGGGGTTAACTGTGTTCCCTATGTGTTTCTAACTGTAGGGGGAGGGGACTGACATAGAGGAAGTGACGGATCGTGGTTCCTAGCTAATAGGAACTCTCGATCTTTCACGCCTGACAGAACAGAACAGGGAAGTGTGTGTTTACACACACTTGTCCCTGTTCTGCCTCTCGTGCCTGCGATTGCTCGTGGCCGGCGGTCATCTCGACCGTCGGCCATGAGCATCGGCACCCCCGCTGTGCAGCGGGACGCGTGCCTGCTAACCTGATCCCGCGAGCCGACGTATAGCTACGATGGCTCGCGGGATTGTGCCAACCTGCTGCAATCGGTTAACAGACATTTCTAAAATTCTGTTGTCTATTTGTCATTATGGGGTACTGAGTGTAGATTAATGAGGTGTATTTAACCACTTCAGCCCCGGACCAATTGGCAGCCAAAGGACCAGGCCCCTTTTTGCGATTCGGCACTGCGTCGCTTTAACTGACAATTGCGCGGTCGTGCGACGTGGCTCCCAAACTAAATTGGCGTCCTTTTTTTCCCACAAATAGAGCTTTCTTTTGGTGCTATTTGATTGCCCCTGCGGTTTTTATTTTTTGCGCTATAAACAAAAATAGAGCGACAATTTTGAAAAAAATTCAATATTTTTTACTTTTTGCTATAACTATCCCCCAAAAATATATAAAAAAACATTTTTTTTCCTCAGTTTAGGCCGATACGTATTATTCTACATATTTTTGGTAAAAAAAATCGCAATTAGCGATTATTGATTAGTTTGCGCAAAAGTTATAGCGTTTACAAAAGAGGGGATAGTTTTATAGCATTTTCATTATTTATTTTTTTACTAGTAATGGCGGCGATCAGCGATTTTTATTGTGACTGCGACATTATGGCGGACACTTCGCACATTTTTGACACATTTTTGGGACATTTGTCATTTATACAGAAATCAGTGCTATTTAAATAGCACTGATTCCTATGTAAATGACAGTTGTAGTTAGGGAGTTAACCACTAGGGGGCGGGGAGGAGTCAGTGTGACGTGTTGTGTTTTTTTTTTTTACAGTAGGGGGCGTGGCTGTACGTCTGACGTCATTGATCGGCTTTCCCGATGACAGGGAACAGCCGATCAATGACAGGCAGAGTAGGAAGCGCAGGGAGAGGTTTGTTTACACAAACCTCTCCCCGTTCTTCAGCTCCGTAACCCGATCGCGGGATACCAGCGGCGATCAGGTCCGCTGGTCCCGCGGCCGTGGTCACGGAGCTCCCGACCGGGTCGCGAGCGCGACCCACGGCAGGCAAATTAAAGGGGACGTACCCGTACGTGCTTTTGCCTGCCCGTGCCATTCTGTAGACGTATATCTACATGAGGCGGTCGGGAAGTGGTTAAACAACTATAGTATCAGGCTGCAAAGTAACAAAATTGAAAAACGTGAAGCGGGTCTGAATACTTTATGAATGCGCTGTAATGCCCCATACACACGAGCGGAAATTCCGCCAGCAAAAGTCTGATGAGAGCTTTGGGTCAGAAAATGCGACAGTGTGTATGTTCCATCGGACTTTTGCTGGCGGAATTCCAGCCAGCAAAAGATTGAGAGCATGTTCTCAATTTTTCGGTTGGAAAAAGTTCTGATCGGAAATTCCGATCGTCTGTACCAATTCCGACGCGCAAAATGCCTACGCATGCTCGGAAACAATTTGACGCATGCTCGGAAGCATTGAACTTCATTTTCTCGGCTCGTAGTGTTGTAAGTCACCACGCTCTTGACTTTCGAAAGTTCAGCAAATTTTTGTGTGACCGTGTGTATGCAAGCCAAGCTTGAGCGGAATTCCATCGGAAAAACCATCCAAGATTTTTCCGACGGAAATTCCGCTCGCGTGTACGGGGCACAAGTCTGTAACACAGCGGAGTTGCGAAGCTCACAGTCACTGCCACCCTTTCAGTTTAGAGAGATTATTTCCATGTTGATCTTACATTGCTGTCCAAACAGGAATAAAAGGAACAATCTCCACTTTTAAAGCCCTAAATCCAGACCCAAATGCCCTTTATTCCAATATCTTTTTGCGTATTTCCAGACGCTTTCATCAATTTCCTTCTAATAAGACACAGAAAAGAAGATCGAAAACACAAATTCTTGCGGAGTCTCTCCCTGGTAAAGAAGATTGCTATGGTTCTCTCTAATTAAATCTAAATTAGCTTTCTAAATGTTTCATAGACCGTTATTTAATATATGAAATATTAATAAACCAATGATTACACAGATCAAATGGAGAGTGGAAACCAGTGTTCTGATAAATGAAATTACAAGTGCCTGGCTGGCTCCTATTAAGGTTTACTCGCTCTTTAATGCCACCCTGCAACAGAGTGCACAGCAAAGCAGAGTCTCCGGGATGGGAATAAAGGAAGCAGCTCCCTGAGACAGGAGGATGTCATGTGGATAATGCAATCTACAAATAGACAGATTTATTTTTTACTCAATTTCTATGTATTAAAAAGGCACAGTTGATTGAAGTTTAAATCTGAGCGGCTCAATAATCTCATCTGTTGAAGCTGAACCCCCTACCAGCTGTGTCTTGTAGTCTGTGTTTTTTCCCGAATGGCTCTATCAAATGGAGAATTAGGCTATGTTTCCACTAGTGCGACTTTTCATGCGAGTTGGGACTGAAAAGTCGCACGACAAGTTGTACCCCATGATTTCCAATGAGTACCGTTCATATCTGTGCGACTTAAACGTAGTCCCTGCACTACTTTGGTCCCACTTTGATGCGACTTGAGGTCCATAGACCTCAATAATACACAGGCATTGCTTCAAGTCGCAGGAAAAAAATCATGGTAAAATATTGCGTCAAAATCACACAACTTTGGGGATGCAGTAGGGGAAACATAGCCTAATGCCGCATACACACGGCCGGAATTTTCGATGGAAACAGTCCGATGGGAGCTTTTCATCATAATTTTCCGACCGTGTGTATGCCCATTGGACTTTTTCTGTCGGCATTTCCGACGGACTTTAGATTGAGAGCCTGTTCTTAATTTTTCAGACGGAAAAACGTTCTATCGGAAATTCCGATCATGTGTGTGCAATTCTGACACGCAAAATTCCGTTCCATTAGTGAGAAGAGAGCTGGTGAGGGGAATTGGTGAGAGAGCTGGGGGGGCATTAGAAAAAGGAGGGGGGATTGGTGAGAGAGAAAGGGGGGCACTGGTAAGAAAGGGGGGATTGGTGAGAGAGCTGGAGGGGGGCACTAGTAAGAGAGGAGGGGGATTAGTGAGAGAATTAGGGGGGGCATTAGTAAGAGAGGATGGGCAATTGGTGAGAGAGCTGGGGGGGATTAGTAAAAGAGGAGGGGGAATTGGTAAGAGCGCTGGGGGGACACTAGTAAGAGAGAAGGGGGGAATTAATGAGAGAGCTGGGGGAATTGGAAAAGAGGAGGGAGGAATTGGTAAGAGAGCTGGGGGGGGGCACTAGTAAGAGAGGAGGGGGGATTAGTGAGAGAGCTGGGGGGCATTAGTAAGAGAGGATAGGGAATTGGTAAGAGAGCTGGTGAGGGGAATTGGGGAGAGAGCTGGGGGGGGGCATTAGTAAGAGAGGAGGGAGACTGGTGAGAGAGCTGGGGGGCCCTAGTAAGAGAGGAGAGGGGATTAGTGAGAGAACTAGGGGGCATTAGTAAGAGAGGATGGGGAATTGGTGAGAGAGCTGGGGGGGGTTAGTAAAAGAGGAGGGGGGAATTGCTAAGAGTGCTGGGGAGGGGCACTAGTAAGAGAGGTGGGGGGGCATTAGTAAGAGAGAAGGGGGAATTAGTAAGAGAGGGGGGGGAATTGGTGAGGAATCGGGGGGTTAGTAAGAGAGAAGAGAGAATTGGTGAGAGTGCTAGGGGCATTAGTAAGAGAGGAGGGGGAAATTAATGAGAGAGCTGGGGGGATTAGTAAAAGAGGAGGGGGGAATTGGTGAGAGAGCTGGGGGGATTAGTAAAAGGAGGGGGGATTAGTGAGAGAACTGGGGGGGCATTAGTAAGAGAGGAGGGGGAGATTGGTGAGAGAGCTGGGGGGATTAGTAAAAGAGGAGGGGGAGATTGGTGAGAGAGCTGGTGGGATTAGTAAAAGAGGAGGGGGGATTAGTGAGAGAACTGGGGGGGGGGGGGGCATTAATAAGAGAGGAGGGGGAGATTGGTGAGAGAGCTGGGGGCATTAGTAAGAGAGGATAGGAAATTGGTGAGGGGAATTGGTAAGAGAGCTGGGGGGGCACTAGTAAGAAAAGAGGGGGATTGGTGAGAGAGCTGGGGGGGCATTAGTAAGAGAGGAGGGGGGCATTGGTGAGGAACTGGGGGTGCATTAGTAAGAGAAGAGGGGGCATTAGTAAGAGGAGGGGGCATTGGTGAGGAACCGGGGGAATTAGTAAGAGAGAAGAGAGAATTGGTGAGAGTGCTGGGGGCATTAGTAAGAGAGGAGGGGGGAATTAGTGAGAGAGCTGGGGGGCACTAGTAAGAGAGGAGGGGGGCATTGGTGAGGAGCTGGGGGGACATCAGTAAGAGATGAGGTGGGAACTGGTGAGAGAGCTGGGGGGCATTAGTAAGAGAGAAGGGGGCATTGGTGAGAGAGCTGGGGGGGATTAGTAAGAGAGGAGGGGGGAATTGGTGAGAGAGCTGGGGGGCATTAGTAAGAGAGGAGGGGGAGCATTGGTGAGAGAGCTGGGGGGGCATTGGTGAAAGAGATGGGGGCATTAATAAGAGAGGAGGGGGAGCATTGGTGAGAGAGCTGGGGGGCATTGGTGAGAGAGCTGGGTTTAGTTTAGCCACACCACTTAAGCACCTCCCACCATTAAGAATTTGGCCACACCCACACTGCCGTTGCGTGCGCCGCAGCTCACTTACTCCCTCAATTTTCCCTCACACTGAAGTTCAAAAGGGAGGTATGCTGATATGTGCCTGCTGTACCATGTACTTGTATGAGAAAGTATCCTATTCTCTTTGTATTGCTTAATTTATGCAAAATCACTGGTGGTCCTGCTAGTCCTCTGGCTTAACTATTAGGCCTCATGCACACTGGACGTTTTTACAGCTGCTGTTTTTGGCTTCAGGCATTTTTTTCTGCAGCCAGTAAACTCCCCAGCATGTTATCCTATGTGTCCATGCACACATAGGCTGTTATCAGCGTTTTTGGCAGGGACATTTTCTTGCTTAAAAAACCCCCCAGAACTAGTGGGTTTTAATGGACTTTTTCAGCTGTAAAAACACTCTCATGCCACGTACACACAGTTAGAATTTCAGACAACAAATGTTCGATGGGAGCTTGTTGTCGGAAATTCCGACCATGTGTAGGCTCCATCAGACATTTTCCGTTGGAATTTCCGACAAACAATATTTGAGATCTGTATCTCAAATTTTCTGACAACAAAATCCGTTGTCTGAAATTTGGATTGTGTGTACACAATTCCGACACACAAAATTCTATGTATGCTACGAATCATGCAGAAGAGCCGCACTGGCTATTGAAGTTCAATTTTCTCAGCTCGTCGTACGTGTTGTACGTCACCGCGTTCTTGACGTTTGGAATTCGCGACAACATTTGTGTGACCGTGTGTATGCAAGACAAGTTTGAGCCAACATCCGTCGGAAAAAAGAACATGGATTTTGTTGTCGTAATTTGCGATCGTGTGTACGCGGCATTACTCTGATAAAAGCTTAAAGACGTAGAAAAACACATCTATTCAGCGTTTATCAGCGTTTTTGAGCCATAAGCTACTGCAAAAATTCTGCAAAACGTATTCCACAGTTACAGCTAGCTTTCTATAACTAATGCTACTGGTGTTTTTAGAATGTCCAGTGTGCATGAGGCCTAAAAACTGACCAAAGCAGGAGAACACACCATGGTCAGTTCTCTAGATATGCTGGGAACTCAGTGTGCTCTCCTCCAATGATCAGACTTGTCCTGACCCCCCCCCCCCCCCACTGCACAACCATTAACTGGGAAGCTCCGTGTACTGCTGCTTCTCCTCCCCCTCCCAGCTCTTATGCAGCTGAGAATAGAGGGAATGTGATCACTCAAAAAAAGTAAAAAACTGTAATATAAATGTTTTTTTTATCTATAAACAAATATTTTTTACAAGGTGATCAATACATTCACTTTAATTAAGGACACCACCTGGAGGGATTTAAGGTTGGAGAATAAAAAAGAGGCATTCACACGATCGGAAATTCTGCCAGCAAAAGACCGATGAGAGCTTTTGGTCGGAAAATGCAACCGTGTAGAGGGCTCCATCGGACTTTTGCTGGCGGAATTTCGGCCAGCAAAAGATTGAGAGCATGTTCTCAGTTTTTTCGACGGAAAAAGTTTCTATCCAAAATTCTGATCGTCTGTGGCAATTACGACGCGCAAAATTCCGACGCGTGCTCGGAAACAATTTGACGCATGCTTGGAAGCATTGAACTTAATTTTTGTACGTCACCGTGTTCTTTACGGTCGGAATTTGGTGTGACCGTGTGTAGGCAACACAAGCTTGAGCGGAATTCTGTCAGAAATCCGTTAGAAAAACCATCCAAGGCTTTTCCAACGAGAATTCCGCTCGTGTGTACGCGGCATTAGTGTCTTTAGCAGCTTTTCTTTAATTGACTGTGTTGCTTTTCATGTGTTCTCTCCCACCCAGGGCTGCTGATAGAAATCACAAGGCCTTGTACAGCCTACTTGCCAGGGCCCCCCTCTTTCGAAAATATCACATTTTATATTTTTGTTTAAATGCAACAGCTGCGATGCCATGCATACAAGAAATGATACTCCCCGTCGAGCAAGAGTCACAAGTGTCAGTAGTAAGGCAGTACTGCTGGTCCTTTTGCTAGGTAGGTGCCTGCCCCCCCCCCCCTTTTTGAACTGATGAGGCCTGGGCCCAGTACAAGAGGGCTGGCTCTACTGCCTTATCAGTGGCCCTGCTCCCACCCATTTATTCTGCTAGTTATATTGTGTGCTGACGTGAGGTGGGCCAGGAAAATAGAAAATTGTTATTAGATACTTACCATATTTTTCCTTTCCGGCCTATCTTCATGTCAGCACAGGACTCCCTCCTTAGTGGCTTGTCCCAGGCTAGGTTATGGAATACTTCAGTTAGGGAGGGGCTGTCTTTTATTGAGCTAGGTAACTAGGAAGAGGTGGTCCTGTGGGTTCCGGAGGAGGAGTTAACCAATTGTGTGCTGATCATTGTAAGTACCAGTGGCGGCCCGTCCATACGGCGCCACCCCCCCCCAATCCATGCGCCCGGCCCCTATCCTACATGCAGGGTGTCGGACGCATGGATTCCAATGGGGGTTTTTTGTTTGTTTTTTTAAAGCACATGATTAGAGCCTGAGGCTCTAATTGGCTTCAAAGAAGGGTGGGCTCAAGGGGCAGAGCACTGCGTCCCAAGCCCACCCAGTTGTGGGACAATAGCAAATTAATATTCACTATTGTCTTCCTTATTCCCTCCCGGCCAATCAGGAAGTGGGTCCTAAAAACCTGTCACCTGATTGGCCTAGAGGAGAAGCGATCCTATTGGCTGCCTAGGAGGTGGAGGGAGGAGACGCGCTGTGGAAGCCGCCGTGATGCCAAGGTGGAGGAGACGCAGGGGAAGCCACCGCCTGGAGGAAGCACTGCCCACAACCTAGATGGGGTAAGTGGGGGGCTGGAGACTGACCAACAAACAACCTGGGGGGGGGGGGGGGGGCTGTGGGTGCATTGTTTGCCACTCCCTCCCAAAAAAATATACCACCAGCCGCCACCTGTCCGTATAAGTGATTTGTCTCAAATATACAGCTGTAACTGCCACATCTGTAGAAGAGCTTGTTTTTTTGGGAAACAGACTTTACTGACCAGATCACCAGATGAAAATAGAGGAAAGAAAGCCTATAATAGGAAGCTAATGTAGCCAGCTCTTCTGAGAATTGGTACGTTGCAACATAATAAATGTTTGCTTTGGGATTTAATACCACTGTAAGTGCAGCAACTAACAACACGCTGATACCTGGCCCATAAATATAAAAAATATCCCCCTGTTCACATATTCCTACTATTGCTCACATCTCAGGATAGAAGCCAATATAAGCTGCCATAGAGAAGACAAAACAAATATTTCAGTGTATTCAGTTGGAATATGGGTTCTGATAGCAGAGTCTGTATTGCACAATAGAATATTGTGTGGCATAGATTATCTCTGCGGTTCCGCCATGTCCTGTCTACCGTTGCTCTTAGCCATAAACTAAATATCACTTTACCCCTAGACAACTTTGTAGAGACAGGCTCTTCTGGGCCCTAGGTGGAAATGTTTGCCTCATGTTTATTAGAGAACAGTCTAATCTATGTTAAAAGGATAGTTCACCTTTACAAAAAACCTGCCTATGCAGGTAAGGGATGTTTAAAACAAATGTGCAGCTCTGACTAGAGAAAGATGAATAATACCCTTGCTATAGGTGTAGACCATTTACATACCTTATGTAGCAAAGTCCCAGACCTTATTTGATCTAATGAGAACCTCCAGGGCCAGGAACAGCTGACATCCTTCTGTATATGGTGGGTTGTGAGGCATGGTGAGTCTAGAGTAGTTAAAGAAATTGGGCGCCAGACACATCTTGGATGCAAAAGATAGTTTATTTAACTTAACAAACCTTTTTTGGGGGGAGAGAGCGTTAGGGCCAGGACACCCTTACAGTCCATTCACACAGGGGCAACGCGACTTCCAGCGTGACTTTGGGAGGCAACTTGGACACGACTTGAGTATGAATCACAGCACGACTTGGGGCAACTTACAAGGCAACTTGAAGTTGCCTCCAGGAGAGGGGACTTTGCCAGTGGCCAATCACATAATAATCAGCTCTGTGGGAGGGAGGGGTTTGCCTAGAAAACTATTTTTACTTCCTGGAAAGTTGCTTCAGTTAAGACAGGGGATCTGACTTGGAGGCAACTTCCATTGAAATCAATGGCTACAAGTCGCCTAGAAGTAGTACAGGAACCTTTTCTGAAGTCGGAGCGACTTCAGTAGTGTGCATTAAGACGGCTCTCATTCACTTACATTGATTTTATCATGTCGCGCGACTTGAGGCAACTTGGGGCAACTTCAAGTCGGATCCAAAGTTGCCCCTGTGTGAATGGACTCTTAGGTAGTTGCAAGATTCATTGGCAGACTCTGAGACTTCAATAGGAGGACAGCCATGCAAGCAAAGGCATCCAGCAAGACGCCACATCTGCATGTCTGGAATGCTGTCTCCTATTGCAACAGTCTTTAACAGTTCCTAACACAAAGCTTAACAGTTCCTTCACTTTCACTACAACTGCTCCTTGTTGTTCTTCAGCACACTGAGCTCCCGGTCTCTCACTAGACCCACTGATTCACTGTCTCTGAATACCTTGAGCTCCTAAAATCTTTGCGGTGGTATCTTCCTCAAGCGCCATCCCCGCTTTTCTTCTGGGTCCCTAGCTTGGCACTCAAGATACCTCTCAAGCTTCACCCCCGCTGGCCTGCTCGGTCCCAGGTTTGAGAGACAAGGCTACTCTGCAAGCGTCACCTCCACTGAAGTTTCCCGATTCTTCACCGTCCCCGGTTGGTGGGACTCCTGCTCCGGTACTTGCTTCAGTTACTCACTGTGGTCCCTGGTAATAAGGCAGATAGCCCCTTGCTGGCGACAGCTTCCCCTCTACCTCCGACCACGAAAGGTTCTCTGGCCGGCAGAACCGTCACTTCTGGTTGGACTGCAAGCCGCAGTCCCAACCCTGAGCTGCTTTCTTGATTCTGGATAGGCTCTCAGACTGCCTAGCAGCCAGATGTGCCCAGGATAGGCCCCATCTCCAGCCTAGCAGCCCGGGCAATACAACACACAACCACCCAGACAGCCGTCAGGGTGGCACAGAACATAGATCACCTGACTTTACCCGAATATATAGGCACTCCCAGCAGGCCAAGGGATTCAAGAAAACCCCTGCTCATTGGCCGAGATACCCCACATATCCATAACCTGACCTTGCATTGCCCTTCTCATATCTAGTACCACCAAGTACCCGGCCACCTAGTGGTAGTAGAGAAAAGTGCAACAAGGCCAAATTTAGGGAGAAATCAATAGATCTCTAGCAATCAACCAGGATAACTATTTCTGACTAGTAAATTTGTGAGAAGCAACCCTGCCTAACCTCCAGAGTGCTACACTTATGAAGCCTGAATGGAATAATCCCAGGATGTGAAGCCTAGTCGTCACTGCTCACCTTCACCATCACAGGAGTGAGCTTTTTCTCTGATTCAAACTCACATGCTCTTTCTCTCCCCTGATGCAGTAGCTCTGAGCTCAGCATTTGAGAGCTCACTTCTGTGATGGTGGAGGATGACTAGGCCTCACTTCGCAACATCCTGGGAGTACCTAGCAACGTCCTGGGAGTATTGCAGTCAGGTTTCATAAGGTATGTATGTAGCAACCTCTACCTTAGGTAGGTGCTAGAGTAGTGTTTGTGTTTTTACTGCCAGTGCAGGTAAATTTAGACAGGCTTAACAAAAACAAGTAAATGACTGTTCATTGACTGGAAAAGTGTGCCTAAAATGGTGCCAAGCAGGATGATGTGTGGATGCTGAAACACGCAGCGACCCCACGGGGGGCACCGCTTCATTTTGGAGGTCCCACTGAGATCCGCCATCACGGTTAACCTGCTGGCCATCGCCTCTAGCAACGCAGAAGGGGGGGCTTTGCTTGTCCCGTTTCATAGATGATTCAACTAGGGAATAGACTGTGTGTGTGCCTGAAATTCAGCTTCAGCAGTGCCGTTGTCAATATCAACCATCCAGTATTGTCAATATTGTTGTTCCTGCTACCCAGTCACCTCTATCTGTGCTGGGGCAGACACTTGTACTTATCTTGCAATTCAGTGACTGTAAAATATGTGCCATCACCCGTGGCAACCACTGTAGGCGATCGCGCCCATGGATTAAAAATCTCTCCATCGCTCTGTTCGGTAAAGTGTGTAAAGTGTGTGTGAGGATGTCTACTGTTATCCCGGGTGATAGGAAGCAGCCTGGGGGTGCCTGCGGGCATGGGTTGTTGACTTTATTGTTTCCATAGGCAACCACTGGACAATACACCTGCTATCAGTCTCTAGTTACTGTGGTGCAGTCCGCGCCAAGCAACGTGTCTGGACAAACCCTGCTAGCATCAGCATGCCTGCAAACTTCAGTTTGCTTCACTAGGGGTTAATGCAGCGCGTGCAGAATGGAGCCTGCTTATCAGTTCCGCAGGCACCGAGCAGACGGGGAGTTGGAGGGCGGAGCCATGCCCTGGAGGAAACTTACAGGTTCCAACTAGCTGCAAACACCGCGAGGCAGCTGAAGATGGCAGAGGGTAATCAGCTAATGCCTACATTGCAGTGGTTATCTGATGTGCAAGAGCGGGCACTGGTGGATACTGGTGTCCAACTGGAGTTACGCGGAGGGCTCACCCTGGGGGGTGATTGAAGGAGTGGAACAGCTGTGTTTGCTCTGCCCTGAATGCTGGATCCTGACGCCAGGAGTGACTGCTTGGGCACTGTGAGGTCATTGTGGGGAGCCACTTACCAGACTGGGACCCGTCCAACAGGAGCCACGGTACTATAATGTTAACCTGCTTTCAGGACTTTGTACACCGCAGCTGCGGGAGATTCGGAAGGCCAGAGAGGGCCAAAGATCACCAGCCAGAGGCGGAGAGGTGTTGTGGCCTGGCGACCCATCTGTGAAGATAAAGGACATATGTGGCAAAGAGGATGCTGCTGCGACCTGTGCCCTGGCCAGGGGCCTGGCGACTGCACGTGCCAGTGTGCAGGAGCCAGATGACATCCCTGAAGAGCCGGCCATCTCTAAGTCCCTTGCTGTGCCTCTCTGGAAGGAGCCCATGCTAGAGGGAGGTGTGCCTCCAGGTGAGCTGGATGAGGTAATTGAGGGCCAGGTCATAGATTGGGGTTCCCCCAGAATACTGGAAAAGTTTGGGTCTTTGGAGGGACTGTTTGAATGGTCATCCCCTGAGGAGAGTTTCGAAGAGGAGGAGTGGGAGACAGGAGGTTCCCATCCCACAGAATCCCAGTCAGAGGCAGGAGAAGATACTCAGCCCCCAGTATGGACCCCTGTCCCTTGCAGCAAACTTTTTGTAAGCCGACCCTCCACTACCCAGACCAGAGCACCCACATACAGGCAGTGGGTGGTGAGATCCTGGGATGCATGTGTCTTGCCAGGGAAAGGGAAGCCTAAAGAATTGCCAAGGTTCTCTCTCTTCCAGAGGGGGATACAGAGAAGGGTTGCTCTGGAGTGGGGTCTGGACTACCCATATGTCCCCTCCCAGATAATGGACATCGTGGAGAACTCCCGGGGAAAGTGGGAAGATGACCTTGTCTGGGATTTTCTGCATGTCCCAAAGCCTCTAAAGGGGGGTCAGAGAGTGATGCCTGGGCCCGGTTTATGGACATTCGGGAGGAATGGAAGCTGGGACGTGCCATTTACAAGGACCGAGTCCTGGTTGTAAAGGCGGGTCGGCCTACCAGGAGCCTTTCAGTCTCTGTCAGAGAGGAAGGGGATAACAGGAGGATATTGCCGGATCTGTCATGGAGAGACCTTAGGTGGCGTTGTTTCGTCCCCAGTTATCCAGAAGGATAAGCCCCTGGTTTCAGTTACCCTTTCTTGGGCTGAGTTGTCCGTCGAGATACAGGCTCTAATCGACTCTGGGGCTGCAGGCCTGTTTATTGATGCTGCCTTTGTATCGAAGCACTCGATTCCGCTGCAGCTGCGTGACACTCCACTTGCCATTAAAGCTCTTGATGGAAGACCTCTACAGCCTACCCATGTGACTCATGAGACTGTTTCGTTGTCCATGGCCGTAGGGGCTCTTCACCATGAGATAATCCAATTCCAAGTTATTTCCTCACCTAAGTTTCCACTGGTTATTGGTTATCCTTGGTTACAGAGGCACAACCCTTCTTTTGATTGGATCCGTGCTGAGGTTCTTTGCTCACAATAGTGCATTGAATTCTGCTTCCTAATTGTCCCCGTTTATGCTTGAAGATTTGAGCCCACCGGATTTGCATGCCACATTGGGATGTCAGGAGAACGTCGGACAAAATGCAAAGCTCCTTCCTAATAAAAGCAGCTTTTCCTTTGTGGGGAGTTGAACACATTGTTTGGCAGAAACATTGCAGGAGATTTGGTTTTGGACAAGGGGACTTGTAGCCATCTTGCAGAAGATTCTATTCAGCTGATAGCATGCTGCTCAACTAATCTGAGTTCTACTAGTAAGAGGTAGACATATTAATTAAGGCATCAGGAAAGGGGACTTGTAAAGGTTTTATTTTAAAAGTCCAGATGATCTCTGCCTTTGCCTTGGTCACATCTCTAGAGACGCTCTCCTGTGTTCCCGTTAAAGACTTACTTGGCTGACATTACTTCTGGCTCCAGATCCTGCTTGCTGTTCTACTACGCTCATCTCTGGCTCACTGACGTTTTGGCTTGTCTGACTATCCGTTCCAGTTCCTGAACTCTGGCTATGTTTTGACTACGTTGACTCTGTTTACCTTTTTTATTATTATTATTAAACAGGTGTGATTTAACTGTACTTCTGTCTCAGTCTGATTCATGGTTTCTGACAAAAAGAATGTGAAGATTTGTTCTACTACAGTAAAATGAAATCGGGGACATCCTACTGACCACAACCTCTTAAAAACCACACCCACAAAAAAACACACTATTTTTGTAGCTGTAGCCAAAGCAGAACTTCAGTCATTTTTTCATCTTTCCATCTATTAAATCTTCTGCCCTTGTTTTAATTTTGGATTGTAAAACATTTTTTTTCTGCCAGTAAATACCTTATACAGCCCACTTCCTGTTTCTTGTCTGGTAATAAGCCTAGGCTTATTAGGTATGTGTACTTAAGCGCTAGAATGGGTATTCAAAGACAGAACGGCAACAATGTTTTTAAGATAGCCAAATGATGATGCTGCAACCCATATATTAGTGTTCTCACACGTAGAAGAAATGGTTTTTAAAATACACACACAATGTTAATAATTATGTGAAATGGGTGCGCTCTCAATCAACCTTAAAAATCGTGTAGATCTGATTAAAAATTGCTTGTGCAATGATACTATTCAAGTGATGTGTAAAACCTCCTTAAAATCCGTGCACTGAGTGTGTATACATAAATAAATAAATACATAAAACCATATGTAAATATATAAATAAGTGGATCCTTTTCCTATTTGTGGTACCAGTGATTAAGTGATATTTGTGCGATAGTGCTGTGAATAAAAGACAGTTTAGGAATGAGGTAAAACCACGTTTACATTCCAACCCTTAAAAAATCCATGCGTTTAAAACTGAAAAAAACGCATTAAAAAATCCATGCGTTTAAAACTGAAAAAAAAAACGCATTTAATTGTGCGATTTATTTGTGGAAAAACGCATATTGGGTTATGCGATTAAATTGGGAGAAACACCATAGGTGTTTTTAGAATCCTTTAGGAGTCCATGCATCTAATTGATGTCTCCTTAGGTGTTTAATTTGCGGTTGCTTAGACAGGTGTTGTTCCTGATTAGTTAGTGCTGAGATGTTTTACTAACTAATTGCCCTTTGGTGTTGAGCACAGGTTAAAACTTGAAGGATAAAAGGTGTACACCACAAATGAGAAAGATAAGCACCATTTAGTAAATGTATATTTTTGAGCAGGTATACACATAATACTTTTACTTATCTTTAGTTGTGGTGTCCTCTTTCCTGCTGGTCACGTCCTTACTATCTCTTCCGTGTTTGCATGAGGATAGAAGACAGATAAAAAACCATTGCGCAATATAGTTATACTTGGAATGGTGTGCATGTGTTGTGGCTGAAGCCCATCTACTTACACAGCACCCTACGAACGAAGCGCGGTGGTTAGAAATATGTCAGGCACTGTTTGGGCTCCCTGCCCTGCTTGTCTCAGTAGTGTTGCTTAGCTCCTCCTCCCGACGCGTTGCGACACGCCCACGTATCTTTGTCCACGGATTAATCCCTTGATAAAGATACGTGGGCGTGTCGCAACGCGTCGGGAGGAGGAGCTAAGCAACACTACTGAGACAAGCAGGGCAGGGAGCCCAAACAGTGCCTGACATATTTCTAACCACCGCGCTTCGTTCGTAGGGTGCTGTGTAAGTAGATGGGCTTCAGCCACAACACATGCACACCATTCCAAGTATAACTATATTGCGCAATGGTTTTTTATCTGTCTTCTATCCTCATGCAAACACGGAAGAGATAGTAAGGACGTGACCAGCAGGAAAGAGGACACCACAACTAAAGATAAGTAAAAGTATTATGTGTATACCTGCTCAAAAATATACATTTACTAAATGGTGCTTATCTTTCTCATTTGTGGTGTACACCTTTTATCCTTCAAGTTTTAACCTGTGCTCAACACCAAAGGGCAATTAGTTAGTAAAACATCTCAGCACTAACTAATCAGGAACAACACCTGTCTAAGCAACCGCAAATTAAACACCTAAGGAGACATCAATTAGATGCATGGACTCCTAAAGGATTCTAAAAACACCTATGGTGTTTCTCCCAATTTAATCGCATAACCCAATATGCGTTTTTCCACAAATAAATCGCACAATTAAATGCGTTTTTTTTCAGTTTTAAACGCATGGATTTTTTAATGCGTTTTTTTCAGTTTTAAACGCATGGATTTTTTAAGGGTTGGAATGTAAACGTGGTTTTACCTCATTCCTAAACTGTCTTTTATTCACAGCACTATCGCACAAATATCACTTAATCACTGGTACCACAAATAGGAAAAGGATCCACTTATTTATATATTTACATATGGTTTTATGTATTTATTTATTTATGTATACACACTCAGTGCACGGATTTTAAGGAGGTTTTACACATCACTTGAATAGTATCATTGCACAAGCAATTTTTAATCAGATCTACACGATTTTTAAGGTTGATTGAGAGCGCACCCATTTCACATAATTATTAACATTGTGTGTGTATTTTAAAAGCCTAGGCTTATGACATCATGCACAGCTCTCTCTCGTGAGAGTTTGCCAGGAAGGGAGGGGGGATAAGTCATAACAAGGCCAATGAAAGCCGCAGAGCTGGAGGTGTGCATATGTGTAAATCCAGGAAGTGAACAGGCAGCAGCTTCACCTGCCCACAGTTAAAATGGTTGCAGCCAGAGTTCTAACACAGTAGTATTGGTCTTGACTTTCAAGCCCTTTTCCTGTGTTGTGCCAAGTGAAGTAATGGAGTTCTGCTGAAGTCCTGAGCATCTGCAACCCATGGACTGTGACTAATAAAACTCTTTTTGTGTTTCACCTAAAAGTGACTGGTGCTGATCTGTCTTTATGTCCCACTATGCCTAAGTAATCTACACCTGATGTATATGTATATGTAAGCCCGTCCTGTCTCTGGGGATACTGCCATGCCTTTGGGGGTCAAGGGGTGCTACATAGCCACAAGCACAAACTCATGTCCCATGTTTACCATGTTATCAAACAAGAGGTATAAAAACATAATAAACAGATTTTAATTAAGTGGTGCCAAGATAGGCATGCATAGTTTTGAGGAATGCTTTGAATTTATGAGGGGAGAAAATGCGGCACACAACCCATCAAAATATATTTCATGGTTGCAGCATGCATGTAAATAGTTCCACTGGTTGAGTAAACCACAACTAATTGAAGAATTTCATAGCAGTGCAAAATATAAGGGTATTTAAACCTCTTTCTTCAACCTTGTTGTGTCAGAGGATGTGCCAGAAGGGTCATTGCCACCCGGAATCGGGGGAATAATACATTAGCGCCTCCTTCGGGGGTAAGCGCTACATTTGTTTAGTTATGATTCCAAAAGTCCATCTCCCATCTTGACTTTTTGGCATACGTTTAAAAAAATAATAATGTGGTCCTTCTCAGAAGACTGTGTAATGAATATGACAGGACATGGATAAAGAAAAAGACAACTTTTGGTGCTTGCTTTTAATTCACATGCTGAGAGGGGCAGTTTTAGATAAAAATAAGGCTGTGTAATCTTTGATCATTCAATCAAGTAATGCAATCACTGGACTTCATCTTGCATCTCTGCTATTAATGTTCAGACTTCTTTCCTGTTTACTTCTTTAATACGAGACTGACTCATAACTGTGAATATAATATAGTAGATGGATGATGACTGACATTAACCAACCATTGCTTTGCACAGCACATTTCTGCTACCTTATCCTAAAGTTTATTTGCATTTTTCTGAAATTGATCTTTGTCTGTCCCTAGCCATCGCTATGTTTCTGTGCAACTCCACAGGGTTTTAATAAATTTATGTTTGCCTGGATTAAAAGGCCTCTTGCACATTTGCGTTAGGGCTGACTACAATTTCCCGCAGGAGACTCAGCAGGGTTTCCTCCTGCAAACAGCTGCAGGCAAGAAGCGCCTGTGGCCATTTGCATGTAATCGCACATGCAGTAATTACCTAAAGATGATCAGCCCTGAACACAGAGTCACTGCCTTCAGTGACTCTGTGACCCCTGTGCACTCTTTCATCTCAATTGCTTCCAGCAACCTTTGTGCCTGCTGAGATCTATGGATCCCCAGTGTCTCCTGTGCACTGTTTAGGAGATATTCATATCAGCAAATGCATAGTGGCATACTGCATTCAGGGTACACAGACTGTGCCTTGGAATGAAGAGTGTTTTGCCCTGATAGTGACTCCTGTTGCTTGGCAATCCTGCTGTTGGAGGGCTTAGTTTGACAGGTAAATCTGTCATAATGTGCTGGTATGGGGTGCATACTAAAACATTCTGGCATTAACCTGCAGGGGGCTTATTTATTTATTTATTTATTTTAAGAGACTTTTCACCCATTTTAATTAATTTGCTAAATTTGTAGAACATTAAAAGTGCTTTACAAAGACATTATCTAAATGTTTAGCCTTTTTATCCACATCTTGTTCCCGCTATTTTTTTTCATGCAATGAAGCCAAGAATAACATTTTAAAACAATCAGATTAAATCCTGTTTTTTACTCTTAGGAATTTATAAACTACATAACATTAGCCATTTATAAGTAAGCTGTTGACAATTATGTCACTTACTTGGCATAGAGTTTTCTTTCTCGACAGTTGTTGGCTCGTTTTAGTTGCCATAGCTAGACCTAAATGTTTAAGTGCACTTACATGAACAGGGAATTGGTCCTTGAGTTCACTGCAACGGATATTGTAGAGATGGGAGATGGGAAATAAAAATAGCTCACTTTAGGGGAAATGGCCAAGAAAGTACGTCTCATTTTTAAAAGACCAATCCACAAAGATGAAATTTGTGTAACAGAATAGTATGTAAATTTTAGATTGTAAGCTCTAATGAGCAGGGCCCACTGATGTGTTTTCTTTTAACCTAATGGCTATCTATAGTGTACACTAAGGAAGAAAATATTATGTTAAAAAAAAGAATACAGAGTATATTTCTCAAAACATCAAAATACAAACAGCAAACAAACAAACATATGACAAGCCTTAAGTCCCTTAAGTATACCTATACCTTAAGTGCTGGGAGCTGACCTGATATTTACCAGTAGTGATATGTGTGGGCCCACGTCAGACTCATGACTACTTCTCCTCCCTGTGTGTACCTTACACTAGTATAGGCCCATATCTCATTGACTTGAACAGGGTCCCCCTGATTGGTGGAACGATGTGCAAAGCTGGTAGAGACATCCCCAAAAACACTTGCAGCTGTAATTGCAGTGAAAGGTGGTTCTACAAAGTATTGACTCAGGGGGTCTGAATACAAATGCACACCACACTTTTCTAATATATTTTTGTAAAGAATTTGGAAAACCATTTATCATTTTCCTTCCACTTCAATACTATGTGCCACTTTGTGTTTGTCTATCACACAAAATCCCAATAAAATACATTTACGTTAAGTTCAAGGGGTATGAATACTTTTTCAAGGCACTGTATCTGGTATTGGTAAAAAGTAGTAAAATTCAATTTCACTTTTATACAGCACTCTGCAGGTAGGTTTATTTGTTGCAACACTTTTTTTAAAGATTAACGAAAGGTCCAAATTTTTTGGGGGGACTCAGTAAAATTTATTTCCACCTTCACCATTAGTCAAGGATAATATGGTCAACTGAGGAACTGGGGGTGAGGGGCTGAGGCTGTCATACACCTTCTTACTGGGTTTTGCAGAGATGTGTGACTTTCCAGGACTTTTCCATCAAATAAGGAACTGATCAGATTAACCACTTGACATCCTCGCGATGGCCGAATGATGGCCACAGCGCGGATCTGAATTCCCGGGAGGCCGTCATATGACGGCCTCCCCTGTGCACGCTCCCTGTGCGCGCGGAGCGCGCTGTGTTTACCGAGTCACTGAGACTCGGGTGATCAGCGATCCGAGTAAGGGGCGGGTCCTGGCTCCTTACCATGTGATCAGCTGTCAGCCAATGACAGCTGATCACATGATCAGAACAAAAGCTTGGTAATCGTTTTATTTTTCTCTTCACGCTGACAGCGGAGGAGAAAAAAAAAAGCAGATCACCGGCTCATCTTAAAGGGACATCGGTCCCGAAAAGTCAGAAGCAATTATGCCTCATGTATGCCACCTGTCAATGCCCACAAGTGCCACCTGTCAATGCCCACAAGTGCCACCTGTCAATGCCCACAAGTGCCACCTGTCAATGCCCACAAGTGCCACCTATCAATGCTCATAAGTGCCACCTATCAATGCCCACAAGTGCCGCCAATCAGTGCCACCTAAAAGTGCTTCCTATCAGTGTAACCCATCAGTGCCCATCACTGCCACCCATCAGTGCCCATCACTGCCACCCATCACTGCCCATCACTGCCACCTATCGGTGCCCATCACTGCCACCTCATCAGCGTACATCAATGACGGACAAAAATTACCTATTTTGAATTTTTATAACAAAATTAAAAAAAAATTAAAAAAAAAAAAATTTTAATTCGTTTTTTTTAACAAAAAATAAAAAATCGCAGAGGTGATCAAATACCACCAAAAGAAATCTCTATTTGGGGGGAAAAAAGGATAAAAATTTAATTTGGGTACAGTGTTGTATGACCACGCAATTGTCATTCAACGTGCAACAGCGCTGAAAGCTGAAAATTTGTCTGGATAGGAGGGGGGTTTAAGTGCCAAGTAAGCAAGTGGTTAAATCCTGTGAAATTACAATATGTAATAAATCAGATGGAGAATGGCTTGCCACCCTGGGAAAAAGACAGAATAATTCAGATCGGTCGCTTTGCTTTTACTTCCTCCAGGCTTTATAAAATAAGCCCACTGCATCTTTTACTACTGTTGTTATACTGTTACAAATTTATAGTAATGACTTGTGATGGCTTATGTAAGTACAGCAATGTCTTTGTGTAATACTGCACAAGTTCAATTAAACTTTCTCAGATGAGAATGACAAGCTATATATCTATAAGTCAGTTACCCCTTTACAATTTGTACACTTTAGTAAAAAAAACTGTGACATTTACGCATCAGAGGGCACAGTCACTTAAACGCATGAGCTGTTTTAACTTTGGTAATGTTCTTCAATCTCTATTATATTTTATTGTGCTTGTGAGAAGTAGAACAATTTGCCTAGTTCAAAAATAATAAACTGCTTCAATTATGGACTGCAGAGAGACAGAAAATGAATTATGTGACTTGGTGTAGCAGCCTCATGGATGACCCAATTTGGAAATGATTCCTCAGCTGGCCTGCCTACACACTGCCGGGGATTTTTTTATTCGGAGAATTGTTTTTATTTTTTCGGCAGTGCTAGTCTTCTCTTTTAATGAGGCTTATCTGTTGCTGATTTAAGCCATGCGCCCCAGGCTTCTCCCAAACCAATAAACATCCTGTTTTTTGTTATACTGCTATTTAGAACACAGAAATGGTTGTGAGTTTGGTGCATTTAGTTGTTTTCAGTGTATCTTGTAACCATATTTTATTACAGTTTACAATTACAAGATTTCTAGATAACATTCCACAAGTTTAAAACCCATTTTCTCATTGTTTTCTCAGCAAGCTTTATTTATTTTATGATGGGAATGAAAATAGAAAAATTGCATTGTAGTGTTAATCCTTGCTACTCGCAACAAGAGAGTATTAATTAAAGGAGCACAAGTTTGAAAATCACATATTTTTGCACTTTACTAAAATATGCAATTTTACTAATAAAATAATTAGGGCTGGGGAATTTAAAGATTAATTCCTCGCTTTTTCTGATTGGTACTCACCTCTCCACCTGCTTCCGGGTCTTCAGGGAGTTCTGTCGGAGAACCGGTGACGTCACGGACATCAACGTCACCGGACTCCTCCCCCCTTCCCCAAGTGCCTCTGTGACGACATATTCGGTGACCCATCTCAGTTTGCTACGGAAGTGACGTTCCATCGCCGCCATCTTGCTGCACCCCCCACTCGTCCACAGTAAGGATACACTAAAGCCCCATACACACGGTCGGATTTTCCGATGGATTCTGTCCTATCGGACAATGTTGTCGGAAATTCCGACCGTGTGTAGGCACCATCGGACAGTTTCCATAGGATTGTCCGACGGACAAAGTTCTATCTCCTGCTGGATAGATTTTTCGACAACAAAGTCCGATCACACCAATTCCGATCGCGTGTAGCGAATTCCGACGGACAAAGTGCTACGCATGCTCAGATCACATTACAAGACCAAAGCTATTGGCTACTAGCCTCTACGTAGTCCCGTCGTAGGCAACAAACGTCACCACGTTCAGAATGATCGGATTTTCCGACAACTTTGTCCGACCGTGTGTACGCAAAACCAACATCGGACAAAGTACGACGGACATGATCCAACGGACCTGGTCCTCGGATAATCCGAGCGTGTGTATGGGGCTTAAGAAGGGGGAAAGCGCACATGTTGTTACACCCACCGGAGATTTGCATTTTAGACGTATTTATAACAGTAAAGTCACTTTCTATAGTGAAATACAGGACTTAGAACTCCGTCTGACTGCTTAGATGTTGAATTTTAAAAGCAGCAAACTTCTGTCAGATTAGCAAATCTATGAGATGACCAGGGTTGCTGCTGCTTTTAAAATTCAAGATCTAAGTAGTCAGAAGGAGTTTTAAGTACTGTATTTCACTATTTAAACTGACTTTACTGTGCGTTATAATTAATCGAAAATTAGTCGATTAATCGATTAATCGAACATGAAAATTTTAATCGGTAACAGCCCTAAAAATAATTAACCATATCTAATTCTGTTTTAAAAAATTAGACATAAATATGTGTAGTACCCTCCAAAAGGGCCTGTTGATTTGCCACAGGTTCCTTTTCCAAATGAAAGCAACAACAGCCAGGCATACATCAATAGTCACTCTTTTTGGTTTAATGAACGGTCCAGGGGTTGCCTTCTTTTAAATTAATTGCTAAATAAACCTAGATAGAGCTCAGGGAGCTGTGGGATACTCCATAAATGCTGAACAGCAATGAGAGGACACTCTGTCGCTACTTATTAGAACAGTCCCTTTAGTAGGGGCCTAGAAAATGGACAGCACTGAGACACCAACAGAAGTACCCAGGCCAGGCAAGCACAACAAGTACTGATGCACAAGGGATAGCAGCAGGAACAGATACCAGGATTCTACAGTCAGGTCTGTACTCACAATGTCCCTGGATACTTGGATGCCTCCTTCAAATATCAGAAGGGTTGAAATTTAACACTACGAGCCAAAGAGACTCTGGAGATCCTCTGGGGTGTAGGAGCCGCCTGCCTGGGAACCAGATCATTTACACCAACAATAATACCTGAAGATAACAATAACAGTAAAATAAACCTACGGGTCCAGCGCTATCTTTCCACTTCCAATATCAGTCAGACATTTCCCCAGTGAACTCTCCAGACCAGATCCTCTGTGAAATGCCTTAATTAGTTCCAGGGACTTTTAACAAATAGGCCCCCTGTCTTTAGCAGGGCTGGGACCCCGATAAGCATAAGTAGAATTTTAGCTGGGCTGCCTAGAAGGGCAACAGCCCTTCAGGCTGGGAACTTCTCCTCTTGGACAAGAACAGGGCTGCCCAAACTTCAGTCTATTTATGCACTCCCCTGCCCATTACATTCCAGAATCCTCCAAAAGGCAAGGAGCAGTCGAACATGCAGCCAGTGAAACCCAGAACAGTCCAAAGCAATCACAAAATTTACAAATTTACCTAGCCTATCCAGCATCCTACCTAGGAGGGTGCTACATATTTATACACATGCTTGTCGACATATTATGCAAGCAAGAAAGTTTATCAATACTCCCCACTGACTGCAAAAAGAAATGAAGGCTCTTCTTAGCAAACTTATATTTAAGTCCAGTGGTGGCCCGTCCCTAATCCATGCGCCCGGCCCCTAAGCTACATGCAGGGCGCCAGACGCATGAATTCCAATAGGTTTTTTTTTTAAGCACATGATTGTTGGCTTCAAAAAAAGGGTGGGCTCTGGGCACAGAGCACTGCGCCCTGAGCCCACCCAGTTGTGTGACAATAGCGAATTATTATTCGCTACTGTCTTCCCGGTTCTTCTCTCGGCCAATCAGGAAGTGGGTCCTGAGACCCGATTAGCTAGGGAGTCTTAGGTATTCAGCCGGGAGAAGAAGCAACAGCCCCGGAGTGAGGAGCAACAGCCCTACCTCGGATCCTTGTCACCTGCCTCCTAAGGTAAGTAGGCCTCTGATCGCCGCCTTCTCATCTGTCTCCAGTGGGGGGGGGGGAAATTGCTGCCTTCCCGTCCATCTCCTGCATGGGGGGGTTGGGGTTGTTGGTTTTACCCCCCCCCCCCCAAAAAAATATAAAGCACCAGCCGCCTCTGCTTAAGTCTAAATGTGACTTCATACAAACAGCTAAAAACACAGTTTAAGGCTTTGGGCACATGGGTTTCCATTCTGGGTCCAGCCCATTTTCCCTGTGAATATAAATTAGGGGCAGTGGTCCGGTTCGAGAGAGTCCACCGAAGGAGCCCATGGAGCCATCAGTGGTTCTACAGGAAACACTTAGTGAGCATAATTCGGCCTTGAGCGTGAGTCCCACAAGGGATGGATATGGATGAAGAGACCCATAGGAGTAAGCGAGAGCCACCTGTCATGGTGCGCAACAGTTACTTTTTTCACCATGAAGACACCAGCACTGAAATATGCCCTCCAAAGGACCTACACTTGCGTGGGAGAGCCTGTAAAGGACTATAGACACTTGAATGCACTTTCGCAGGTATGCTTGGGCAGCACATCGGCCTGTAGTTATAGTTAGGAGTAGGGAAGTATCATGTCTTGCCTGTTAGATTGTGAATATCTATTTTTTAACTGTTTGCTAAATAAAGCGTTTGAAACGTTGTCCTTGCCTGGTTTGAAGTAATTAAAGGGGTGTAATGTTAGTAACTGGCACACACACCGTTTAACGAGTGGGTCTTGAACACATTGGGGTATGAAGACATCAGTGTACAGTGGAGTAACGTAAAGACACATGTGGTTGTCAAGCATAACGGAAGTGTAACAAGCAGCCTGTTGGTAGCGTGTACCTGTTATAGGTGGCATGGCTTCTAGCAGCGAGGGAGATGTTGTCGGCACTCCATACGCCAGTGGCCTGTCTCGCATAGCAATGGCAGCAGATTGCACCACAGAAGTTCCCCATCCTATACTGAGATACAGAAGTTCAGGAGTTAAGTAAGTGCATGTGTGGAGCTCGCACAGAGTGTGTGGCAGGACTCACTCTACTGATGGGAATTGTAGTGGAAGCACTGGACAGGTGGTTGTGGACATTGGCTCAGTGTAGCCATCCAAAATGCAAGTTACTGTGAACCTGTGCATTGACACAGGAAACTGAGAGTTAATGGAAAAACAGTTGTAGTGCAATGTACATGGTCAGTGTTGCCAACCTAACAGATTGAAATTTACTGACACGACACCCAAAATTTACTGGCACCGCCAAGTTTTTACTGGCATTTCCAAAATTTACTAAATTACAGTTTTAAGTACAAATTTCACTATTTAGGCTATAAACAAGTACAATATGTAATTAGCAATGTGATTTAAGGTAGATAATAAGGCAAAAAACATATTTCTTATTTTATTTTTCGATATATAGTAAGTAAGTGGCTCAGGGACAGGAATTGAGAGGGCAAGAAATTAGAATGGGTGGCACACACACACATGAAATTGACTCTCACAGTGATACTGACAGCAGTGTGCAGCAGCGCAGATCACCGACACGTCCCCTCTCCAAGCCAGGTGGTCCCTCCAGTCCAAATAGCACTGATGGTCCCGCTCCTGGCCTGCCTTGCTCCCATCCCGCAAACCCACACACAAGGTTCTGGCCGCTCTGCCAGAGCCGTCCAAACACACTGTAGCAGGCGCTCGTATGGTCTTGGCTGGCTCGGGCCGAGCGTCACAGCCATATTTTTTACTGGCAACCTTTTCTTTTTACTGGCATTTACTGGCAGGAGAAAAATGGCTGTTTTTTACTGGCTGCCAGTAAAAATACTGACGGTTGGCAACACTGTACATGGTGTACATTCATCACTAAGAGTGGAGGCCTGCCTTAAGGTTGAGTATTCCTCCACGGTAGTCTCAGCCTGGTCCCAGGGCATTGATGAAAACGTCACAAAAGTGTGTAGTAAAGTGACCCTGTAAAAAAAGGGCCAAATGTAGCCCAATAGAACCCACCTCGAGGTAGGCTTCTCATCTGACCCTTGCTTGGTGCCCAACAAGGATGGAAACATGGAAGACGTGACAAACAACAACCACAACTACCCTAACAGACGTATTTAAATGCTCTCATATATGCTGCATCTTTCTGCCAGGAGCTGGCAAAAAAGTACAGTAAAAAAAAATGCAAATTTTGGTGTTTTTATGCACATTTACACGCATATGGCATTTAGATTGTGTGTGTGTATAAACTCATTCCCCAGACTAGAATATTTATTCCCTCTGGGCACCAGAATGAATTCATGTGCAAATGTGCACATTTACACGTTTATACACCTTTTATGCACCTATGTGTGTACATTATTGTATTATATATTACAGGAGACCAATAAAATCAGGGAGTTATACAATTTGCATTTTTAGTGAACGCATATCTGCAATAATTGTCAGCTTTAGGCATTTACATGCATATGTGTGTACATTATGCCAGTAAGCTCCTCTCTAAATGCAGGTTTGGGGCATATATAGTATTGCCTTAAACACTGCTCTAAAATACCAATCTTAACTCCACCTTGGCTAAAATAGCCAAACCTGCATTTAGAGAGGAGCTTACTGGCATAATGTACACACATATGCACGTAAATGCCTTTTTTTTTTGCTGTTTTAGCTTATCCTTTTTATCGTTTCTGTGTGAGATATTATTTAGGTTATATATTGAGAATAATAAGTGTTATCGATGAGTGATCCCCGGCACCTAATTTTTGGCGCAATGTGTCCCCAGCTCTCCAGACCTATGAGAAAGTCCGGGAAGGATGCAACGTGTCAGGTGGGTGGAACAGTGTGATGTATCCACGCCGGACGAGGCACCATCTTGGATCCCTTGCATTAGTTTGTATTGAGAAGTAAACTGTGTTCTCTTTATTTCATCAAAGATTGTAAGTGCATGTTTTACCTCTTTTAATAAAATATTGAACGGTTGTACACTGGAACTGTATTTTCACTTAATGGATTGCCCTGGATTGGAGTAAAATTTAAGGAAATGGTGGATGACAGTCATTGTTTGAACATGGATATCAGCAGACCTAATGCCACGTACACACGATTGGAAATGCCGCCAGCCAAACTCTGATGAGAGCTTTTTGTCGGAAAATGCGACCATGTGTATGCTCCATCGGTCTTTTGCTGGCGGAATTCCAGCCAGCAGAAGATTGAGAGGATTTTCTCTATTTTTCGGTCGGGAAAAGTTCCTATCCGAAAATGCGATCGTCTTTATGCAATTTGGACGCACAAAAAATCACGCATGCTCGGAAACAATTTGACGCATGCTTGGAAGCATTGAATTTTATTTTCTCAGCTCGTCGTAGTGTTGTACGTCACAGCGTTCTTGAAAGTTCGAAAGTTCAGAGAACTTTTATGTGACCGTGTGTATGCAAGACAAGCTTGAGCGGAATTCCGTCAGAAAAACCATCCAAGATTTTTCGGACAGAAATTCCGCTCGTGTGTACGTGTCATTAGAGGAGTAACCAGGGAAGAAAATTTACTGCACTAAAATGCTGTATGACCTCCTGTTTTTAATAAATAGTGGGGTCCATCATTTAAGGTGAGGGTACATCTTGAGTGGCATGGTGATGAGGTGATGCACGGTGTCTGAGTCAACATTTTAAGGTGCAGTGAAGATTTATATTTTTTCACACGGAAGGATTACTGTTATTTCTTGGTTTTATTTTGACAATATGATTATTTTGTACTGGTCACAGAATATTTAAAAAGGACATTTGGATGTCAAGGATTGCATATTTGTGATTGATGTAAAAACATGTGATAGGTATTTATTGCTTTATAGAATTATGAAAATAAGCTATGGGTGGTACCTCGTCCTAGTGAATATACAAAGAAAAAAGAACAAGAGGGGGTTTAGCCAACCTGACGGACTATCACGGCACCTGAACAAAAACGGATATTCCGTAATTAAATATTTCATAGGTTTATTAGAAGAAAATACATAATAGTATACAAGAATACATATAAAAAGATGAGAGAAAATATATTATTTACAAGAGTTTAGCCATCGAATATAGGATCTACATAAAGACATTTCAAGTTTCATTATCAAATTTTACATGCTGGTCAGAAGATGGTTGACGCGTTTCGCTTTTAGCTTCATCAGAACCAAAGAGCAGCAGTTTTTAAGTCTGTAGTATAATTATAAAACAGGAAAAAAGAGAGTTAGTCATCAGTGAGCCAGGAACGTACCCCACTAGATAATATCCAAAAAGTGTCCATCCCCGTTTATCCTCACCCTGGATATCAGATTGACCGCCTACCTTATGGTTATATCCTGCTTATCGCAAGAGATCCAATTTGTAGGAGTCTTAAATTCAATTTAAAAACAATTTCCTGAGCATCATCAGCTTAGAGAGATATACTTCATATTTGAAAGCAATGCAGTTGCTAGAGGGGAGAAGCCAAAAAGAAAGAAACATCCTGTTTTATAATTATACTACAGACGTAAAAACTGCTGCTCTTTGGTTCTGATGAAGCTAAAAGCGAAACGCGTCAACCATCTTCTGACCAGCATGTAAAATTTGATAATGAAACTTGAAATGTCTTGTAGATCCTATATTCGATGGCTACTCTTGTAAATAATATATTTTCTCTCATCTTTTTATATGTATTCTTGTATACTATTATGTATTTTCTTCTAATAAACCTATGAAATATTTAATTGCGGAATATCTGTTTTTGTTCAGGTGCCGTGATAGTCCGTCAGGTTGGCTAAACCCCCTCTTGAGGTATTTATTGCTGTTTTGTTTACTACTTACTATACTTTTCTTGTTCTGATGAGATTTAAAGTGCTTCACAATTTTATTATTTTAACACTGAAGCAGTATTTCTTACAGCTATCGTGTCCAGGAGGAGGATCTCAGATATCCAAGCATCAGGCTTATTGATACTCAGAAACAGGGTAGTTCTAAAACCTCTTCCTCAGCATCATCCAAAGATCTGCAAATCTTCCATCTCAGTAAGGGCATTATCCTTCCAGCATGTCCAGAGTTAAATATCCAAGTTACCATAAGCACTGGATGTGGGCATGATGTTGAAGAAATACATTCAGGTGATCGCTTCTTTTAGAAGGTTGGGTAATTGACTCTTTGGGCATGGCAGTGTCCGAAGAGGTCTTTCACTGTCCATTGGGACAATTGCATCGTCACTGGTCAAGGTAGTCCAGTGGAAGAAGAAGATGAATCCATTAACTGATCTCAGAGCCCACTTAACCAGACGGATTGTGTCCTCATGGGCTGAATTCAGGGGTCCAGAACTGTTGCAGAACAGCAAACTGGTCCATGTATGGCGCATTTCTAACTTATTACAAACCATTTCTAGTCTATTATAAAGTTTATCAAGCAGCACTGACAGCAGGGGAGTTATGCTTCAGTTCTAAATTAATCTAACGATCTGTTCATTAAAATACTTCAGCCTTACCCTCCCTTGTTTTGTTTTTTTTTGTGTCATGCCACATTCCATGTGGATATGCTGTCATGCTTGTGTCAGGGAAATTAAAAATTGTATACTTACCTGGTGATGATTTTATTTTCCTGACATTAAAGCATGACAGCTTACAAATCCCTCTCATAGCTTTGCATTGAGCCTTGTTACAAGAATACCGCCTTGTGGTGGGTGTTTCTTTTATAGTATAGCCAGTCCTTTGATTGGGCAGGGGGTGGAGCTAATACCCATGTGTGTATGCTGTCATGCTTTAGCATCAAGAAAGGAAATTACTGTCAGGTAATTTTTCATGATCTTGCAACATGGAATGTATTCGTCTTGGATCAGACAGACATTTTACCATAACTCACAAGAGCAAAGATATGCCTGAACTGCATGTGTTAGTTTTCAAAGAACTGCCGCAGGTAATGCCCCCTACACACGGTCGGAAATTCCGATGGAAAATGTCCGATCAGACCATGTTGTCGGAAAATCCAGCCGTGTGTGGGCTCCATCGGACTTGCTCTCAAATTTTCCGACAACAAAGTCCGATCGTGTGTAGGGAATTCCGACGGACAAAGTGCCGCGCATGCTCAGATCAAATTACGAGACGAAAGCTATTGGCTACTAGCCTCTACGTAGTTCCGTCGTACGCAACGAACGTCACCACTTTCAGAATGACCAGATTATTTGACAACTTTGTCTGACCGTGTGTATGCAACACCGATGTCGGACAAAATCCGTCGGAAAAAATCAGACGGATTTTGTGGTCGGAATTTCCGACCGTGTGTACGGGGGCTAACATAATCTGCAATGGAATTTTCAAAGTATATAAATGATCTGAAGATCATTTATATATAAAAATTGAGTTTTACTCTCTAGCACTTGTTTTGGAGACCACTTTTTTTGTGGCTCTTTAAGCCTGGAAGATATCAATTTGGTTCACCTCTTTATGTGATTTCCTGGGGCTTCGCAGTGGTTTGGGAAGCCATTTTTTCCATAGAGAGGGACATTTGTATTTACTATAGAAGGGGTTATATTAGGTGGCCATGTTAATTGGGGAATGGGTATTGGTTACTATTAATTGTTTCAGAAGTACTGTAAATAAATCATTATATATCAACTTGTTGAAAACATTTGAGTGATAAGAGAAGAACCAGTGGGCAGCTGAGGCTGGATGACTCTCATAAAACAGCGTCCGCAATTGATGTCGTTTGTTTAACTTTTGTTCGATAATCTCCAGACTGTACATTTTATCCAGCATGGGACAGAACTGCTATGGGAAGCAATCCTTTGATAAAATGGTTAAGTAGGGGCATGGACAGGGCCATGAGAACAGCAAATGTAGTCTTTGAGATTTTAATGATGAATGTGCAGCCTGAAGGAACAGTTGTTTAATGTAATTTTCGACACAGACCAGAGTTCACCAGTGAGCACTTCTCTGTCTTAAATCAGCGACTTCAAGCTGTTTACCAATATCCACCATCAAAGAGGACCTTGCATTATAATCACATATAAAACATTATTTTAAAAATCACTGCATGCCAACATGTGTATCCCATTTTCTTTTTGAAAATTGTAGAAGTCCCATTGGAATGTCTAGAGAGCAGAGAAAGTACCTCTTTGTTTTTGGTGACCTCCCCTCCCCAGTATCCCCCCCCCTTTTTACTTACCTGAGCCCTTCATTTAATCCAGCGCTATGCACTTCTGCAGCTCTTCTTTCCCCTCACTTATGGGTCTCACTGACTTTGCCATTGGCTCCAGCTGCTGTCAAAGCCAGTGACAAGGGAGTGGGGGGCAGGGTGGAGTCTTGCTGTCTGTCAATGTATGCAGTAGTGGGGCTTGGGAGCGAGCACGCAAAATCGGTATCCCATGGGGGTGCTGGACATAGGAGGGGCCAGGAGCGTCAGCGGGGCACCCGAGAAGAGGAGGTTCGGGCTAAGCATAGCAGGTAAACATAGAGATGTTTTTTTTAATTACCTTTACAACCACTTTAAAGTGGTTCTCTGGGGGGAAAAAATAAAAGTCAGCAGCTACAAATCCTGATTAAGAGGACACTTACCTGTCCAGAGATCCAGTGCCATCCTCACCCAGGCTAGTTTGATCTCTAAATACCATAGGACACCATTTGTGGGGAAACGTGTCGGGCGGAGTCGTTATGTGACGGCATCACGTGCCTGTTGTAACTGCTTCAATGTAAATGCAACTCTTTTTACTAATAAAAAACATTTAGACTATATTATGCTATGAAGCATCTCCTTGTCTATATTTCATATATGCCTGCATATAGAGTTTTTTTTTTTTTTACTTCAAATGCTGGTCCTTGCTGTCCGCTTGGGAGAATTTACCATTAGGAGTCTGTTGCCAGTGATTCTAATAAACCTAGTCTATGCGCTTTTTGATCTCTGTAACTCAGTGTTGGCTGGTGCTGTATATTTTGGGGTGGGGGCTCTGCGTTCTGGGCCTACCCTTTTTTGAAGCCAATTAGAGCCTCAGGCTCTAATCATGTGTTTAAAAAAAAAAGAAAACATTGGGATCCATGCATCCTTCATGGATTAGGGGGGCCGTGTCTGTGTGCCCCGTATGGACGGGCCACCACCGCTGTAACTCGAGATCATTCTTGTCTAGTAAGAGGCCCCTTTTTTCTAAAGGGGCACCTATGAGCACTGGAGCACTGATCAGCAGAAGCACAGAGCACTTTATTCACCTTTATTATATATAGATTTTTCTTTGCATTAGAGGTTGCCTTTGATGGACTTTGTGTTCACTAAGAAGTACTGTACTCTTAAGATTTTCATATATATTGGGACTTTCCAATGTTATCTATAATTTGCACATTGTACACATTGTTTGCTTGTATATGTTAGTTTATCAAATTATTTACTCATTCTTTTGCACGTATTAGTAATTTCATATGATAATACTGATTCACGGTTTTTCGTTTTATTAAATTTTTTTTGTATCTTAATATGAATTTTAAAATTAAAAGGGACAGCGCACCTTTTTCTCGCATAGTTCTTCACTAGCCTTCAGGTTCTGTGGGCAGCAGGCTGTGCTGCTTGCAGCTTCATTGCCAGCTCCACTTTGTAAATGGTCCTGCACTCTGGGACACATCACAAGTCCCAGAAGACTGTGGGGAGGGAGAGGAAGAGGAGAACTTCTGCTCGGATTGGAGCGGGTACGTGTCCCTGATTAACCGCCCCCCCCCCCCATATTAGTACAGTGTCACTATGGACACTGAACTACTCTGATGAAAGTATGTAAAAAAAGGTAAAAATAGATAGAATTAAAAATGTATTAATTATTATTATTTTTTTTTTACATACAACCATGTAACCAGGCATTATGTTTGATCACTGCCACACCAGTCATATGATGACGCTGTACTGCACTAATGACAATATGTAAATAAAATAAATTGCAAAAAAAAAATCCCAAATTTCATTTAATTTCTTTCTTTTTTTTTACAAAAAATTGTGACAAAAATGACAACCTAAAAGAACTTGCCATTCCTCTTACTAAATACCTCAGAGTGTCTACTTTCCAAAAAGGGGTATTTGTATTGTCCTGGTATTTTAGGGGCCTCAGAAAATGAGAAAGGCAATCAGTACATCAGGATTGATCAATTTTCAAATATATATTTGTCAGCGCAGTGCTGAATAGGAAAAAATGGCCTGGTCATAAAGAGGGTAAAACCTTTTGTGGTTAATTACTAACCTCTGTATCCCCCCAGAAGCTTTGTCAATTGGGGCATTATGGTAAGGCTGTATGGCAAAAAAACATGCAACATGAGATTGCAGTTCCCACTGAAATTCTGACTAAACCCCTTACACAGTGCTACTGTATACATCCCTATTATTCGAGTACACTTTTGCATAAAAACAAGGATTTTTAGATACAAGGATTTTTTTTCATACATTGCAAAACATGTTCGAGTTGGCCAACTACGTAAAAGTGAGCCCTCTCTGGCTAGCCCCTATTTTACATAGCACTTCTGCCTTGAACCAGTTGAATATCAACCATAACAATACCTTCACAGACTTTGTACTATATAATTCATTCTCCCTGTGTTTGCATGGACTTCCTCTGATTTTCTCACACACTCTAATAACATGCTGGTTCGGGTTTAAATTAGCCCTAGAATGTGTATGTATACATGTAAGATAGGCAGACATATGGCAGACACCGATGTTAACCACATGCTGACCAGCCGCTGCAGTTGTACTGCGGCAACATGTCTTGCCTGCGTGAATCTCCGTTATGGTACGTCGGTACCATAAATGGGCACTAGGGGGCGGAAGCATGCGCGCGTTCCCCCTGCTCGCTCCCCGAGCCGATGCGAGTGCCCGGCGGTCTCGATCACCGCCGGGCTCCCGCGATTGCTCTGGGCACACGGAGAACCGGGAGCTGTGTGTGTAAACACACAGTTTCCAGTTTTCTGAGGAGTGAACTGACAGATCGTCTGTTCATACAGAGTATGAACAGCGATCTGTTAGTTTCCCTACACAGTCCCATCATCCCTTCAGTTAGAACACAAACTAGGATACACATTAACCCTATCACTGCCCCCTAGTTTTAACCCCTTCACTGCAGTGACATTTTTACAGAAATCAATGCAATTTTAATCGCACTGATCGCTGTGTCAATGTGCCAAAATTGTCCGACGTGTTCGCCATAATGTTGCAGTCACGATAAAAATCGCAGAACGCCGCCATTACTAGTAAAAAAAAATATATAATAAAAATGCCATAAAACTATCCCCTATTTTGTAGACACTATAACTTTTGCACAAACCAATCAATAAACGCTTATTGCAATTTTTTTACCGGCCTAAACTGAGGAAAAAATATATTTTTTTGTATATTTTTTGGGGATATTTATTATAGCAAAAAGAATGCATTTTTTTCAAAATTGTCGCTCTTTTTTTGTTTAATAGCGCAAAAAATAAAAACCGCAGAGGTGATCAAATACCACCAAAAGAAAGCTCTATTTGCGAGCCACATCGCACGACCGTGCAATTGTCAGTTAAAGCGACGCAGCACCAAATCGCAAAAAGTGGTCTGGTCTTTGGCCAGCCAAATGGTCCTGGGGCTTAAGTGGTTAACGTACAATATATGTAAAGTGCTGCGAAAATTGCCAGTGCTTTATAATCACCAATAATTATAAAATGCCAAATACTTATTGCATAATTTAGTAGATAAAATGCCAAATACTTACTTTTTGCATAATTTAGTAGATACACTGCTAATATGGGATCATGCACACTTGAGCTCAACAACTTTCAAAGGCGTTTGAGCTTTTTTTTCTTTGCCTCTAAACACCCTCCATGTTAGCCTATTTGTCAATGCACACTACAGACATTTACAGGAGTTTAGAGGCAGAAAAAAGAATCCACCAAAGTTGGGTTAAGCGAGGAACCTTTGAACATAAAAAAACTCTCAAATGCACCTAAATGCGCATAAACACGCGTTAACACTATGCGCGTTGATGCACATTTATACATTCTAATTCAACAGAATGCATCAATGTCAGCTGTGTGAATGCGCATTAATGCACATGCAAAAACACAGCTTTTTATAGCTTTTTTCTGCTGCAAAACTCATGTAAGAGAAAAGGCGTAATAGAGAATACAGTGTGCAAGTGGCCTATGGGGGGAAATAGATCTAGTTGAAGAAGGGCTACAGACTCAGGTCTGACCATTGTTTGATTTTCTTTGCGGACAGGAGCTGTATATAATCTGTACAATGTCCAAGCATGCAGGACGGTGTGGGCTAGTCTAGAATAGGTATTGTATCCATTTACAGCTTTAGAACATTATGCAAGTATAGCGCTGGCTCCTGAAGAGCACACGCTATGTGTTTTTCAAAGTTAATGTTCCTAAAACCACAGTTGGGTTTTAGGGCTAATTATGTTAAATTATGGTCTCAGTATCAGTCTAGCTGGAATTGCACTGAGTTCTCCTTGGCCGCAGGTGTCGCTGTCACCGCCAGCAAGTATGAGAATGCAGTTTGGCTGAGTGTATTGAATGCCATTCTTCTCTCGGAACCAGTCCAGTGGGAGTGTCATCCTGCTGTGATTTCTGGGAGGGGGTATTTAAGGTACTGAGATCACGTGTTTCGGGGTTCCGGTCCAGAAGATATCTTCTGTCTGTTTGGTTCTGGTCCTTCTGACTAGCCCTCATGGCCCTCCTGGCCTGGGGTGCGGATCCATGCAATTCCAAGTCTTGGGGCTGGATAGCCCGAGGCGAAGCAACTGCAGGGACAGGCCTGAATGGATATCGTGGCCTAATTATCCAAGAGTTGTACGGTGCCGTCTCATCCAGGGGAGGACTCTTTGGGAGAAGGCCATGCACAAGGCTGGTTTCTCTGAAGGAGCCTGGAGGCTCAGTTGAAGGACACTTTCTGGATCTAAACTCATACGGTATCGCCGGACCGGCTGCGAGATACTGGTACCATATGATAGCTCTCTAAATTTGTTACATTCAAGTCTGTGGCAGAGACTTTTCTCAAGTGTTCTACATCCAAGTCTGTGGCAGAGACTTTGCTTTACCTAACACTTCACCGGCTGCTAGGCCTAGTGAGGTCTATCCGGGGGTGGTGGAAATCCAGCTGTGAAACAGTTATTCTCTGGATTAATCCTCTAAGAGACTTCCTATCTTGGCAGTTCCAAAAGTACTTGAACTTTCACCCTAACCCTACATTTAACCACTTGCTTACTGGGCACTTAAACACCCTTCCTGCCCAGACCAATTTTCAGCTTTCGGTGCTCTCACACTTTGAATGACAATTACTCAGTCATGCAATACTGTACCCAAATTAATTTTTTGTCCTTTTTTTCCCACAAATAGAGCTTTCTTTTGGTGGTATTTGATCACCTCTGGGTTTTTTATTTTTTGCGCTATAAATGAAAAAATACAGATTTTTTTAAAAAAAAACGAATTTTTCTTTGTTTCTGTGATAAAATTTAGCAAATTATAAATTTTTCTTCATAAATTTTGCCCACAATTTATACTGCTACATATCTTTGGTAAAAATAACCCAAATTAGTGGATATTATTTGGTCTTTGTGAAAGTTACAGACTCTACAAACTGTGGTGCGAATCATACAAAATTGATCACATCTGATGTACTGGTGGCCTATCTCATTTCTTGTGACCCGAACAAGCCAGGAAAGTACAAATACCCCCCAAATGACCCCTTTTTTTGAACGTAGACATTCCAAGGTATTTAGTAAGAGGCATGGTGAGGTGTTTGATGTTGTCATTTTTTTCCCACAATTCTTTGCCAAATTAATTCTTTTTTTATTTTTAATTTTTTCCACAAAATTGTCATTGTAGTAGGTTATTTCTCTGACATGGCATGTGTATACCACAAATGACACCCCAAAATAAATTCTGCTACTCCTCCTGAGTATTACGATATCACATGTGTGGGACTTTTACACAGCCTGGCCACTTAGAGAGGCCCAAAATGCAGGGAGCGCCATCACGTGTTCTAGGAGCATAAATTACACGTCTAACTTGTTGACTACCTATTACACTTCTGAAGGCCCTGGAGCACCAGTACAATGACACGTGACACTGACGACAGGTGGCACTGATACGTGGCACTGATGACACGTGACACTGATGTGGCACTGATGACAGATGGCATTAGTACGGGGCACTGATGACACGTGACACTGGTGACAGATGGCACTAATACGGGGCACTGATGACACGTGACAGTGACAGATGGCACTAATATGTGGCACTGGTGACAGATGGCACTTATACGTTTCATTGATATCATGTGGCACTAATACGTGGCACTGATGAGAGATGGCATGGCTATGTTTTCACATAAACTATGTATATCGGCAAAACATCTTCCCGTCACCATCTTCTCTTCCTTCCCCTTTCCCCCCCCCCTTTTTTCCACCCTCCCTCCTCCTTTTGTTTCACGATTTTCACTCACCTGTACACTAACCCCAGTCCCTGCACTTCACCAATTGGTAAAATGACCGGCTCTGACCATAATCCTTTTTGTACCGATCTACTCAGACTCCGATCGTCATACTTGGTAGCACCCCCGAGTTGCCGCGGGAGACCATTAAATTGGTGGTAGCACTCTGCGCTTGATGTCTGTTAAAGCATGGGTAAGCAGCCGGGCCCCTTCCCCCTTTTTAAATTTCTGAAGATTTGTTAAGCTTGATGCTGTATGATATGCTTTTTTGCTTTTATCTGCCAACTATTATACATTACTGTCTCTTTGATCTAATCACAGATAACCTCCAGATGAAGCGGCTAATGCCCGCAAAACTAGTTGAGGACAATCATATCTGTGATCAACTGTACCATTATGAATACACATTTGGTGACATACTGTGTAGAGTTTTCATGTTTTATCTTTTAATTGTCTTTTGGCATCAATAAAATCTTCTGTAATTTTCATATAGTTCTCTGTTATATCATTTTTACTGTACCGTGATAGTCCAATTTGCCCCCCATTTTCATGGTAGCCTAGTTGGGGACTAGGCTCCCAGTTTCTATACCACAAGGTGAAGAAGGTAACGGTAAGCCCAATAAAACCAGCAGCTCCTTCGGGGGTCAGTGATACACAAGGTTTATGTGGATTGGCATAAACAACTTTGTTTTTCGTAAAACCTTATCTACATCAAAGCCAAAATCAATAACCATTCTCTGAACTCTACCCATGCATAACATGTTGTGCTGCCTATTTCTTAGGTATGTGTTTGTCAATCTGAAGGACACACATGTAAAATACTGACTGCAAGAGCAAATTAATAGAATGTAGAACGTGTCCCCCTCCTGCACATACAGATATTTTCATGTCTACCTTTGTGCTTTTTTTTCTTCTTCTTTCTCTCTTATACAAAAAAAAATAAAAAAAAACACTTCTTTATCCAAACTATACTAAGCTACATATTTCACGTATACCTGGTTCCTTATATAACCTGGCTGTCTATTTCTGCCAGTTTATTCTCGATGTCTATTTTTTTTGTTGTTGTTGTTTGTTTAGCATAATGTATGGGGCTCTTTTCTTTTTTTGGCTTGCACCAAACTGAATGCACCAACAAAAAAAAAATTATTTCATGTGTCATTTTAAAAAATGGTGTCCAATTTTCGCATTGCATTACATTTTTGTTGCATTTCACTTAGGTGACACAGGTACTGAAAAGTAGTACTGCTTCAAAGCAACCAAACCTTAAAGTGGTTCCACACTGAAGGTTTCTATGCATGAAGGTGAAAAATCTTCAATGTGTAACAGCCCCCCAGCACCTCCTAATACCTGGGCTTCATCACAATCCAGCAATGGGCATGAGTGTCTCGGCTCTCCGGGGACTCTCCCTCCTCATTGGCTGAGACAGCAATGGGAGCCATTGGCTCCCGCTGCTGTAAGTCACAGCCAATGAGGAGAAAAAAGGAGTGGGGCAGAGCTGCGGCTTCATGTCTGGACACGCAGAGCAGCAGCTCAGGAGCGCATCTGCTTGGGTGCCCCCATTGCAAGCTGCTTACTGTGGGGGAACTGCCGCTGAACAGGCTTATAACAGTAGTATTAAACCCTCTGCATTTTTTAGTTTAACACACTGAGAACAGTAAAATAAACATTCCCCAGTATACTTATTGTTACAATTCTTACCCAAGCACATGCAGTTTACAGCTTTCCACTGTTGCTGGCTCCTGGTCTCTCTCTGTGCTGCTTCCCTGAACTTCCTTTCGTCACAAATAAGACATACCAGTGGACAGCGCAGTCTTCGGACACTGTTGGTTTGGAGAAGGGAGGAGGAGGGAGCAGGGGAGTGCCTTGCCATCTTAGGCTACAGGGTTGTGCATTTTTATTGATGCACACAAAGGAAGACATCGCTCTAGTCCCTGCATGCAGGGGTGACTCTATAGGATGCTGCAAGACAAAGGAGCCACCCTTAAACAGGAAACCCGGGCCAGCAGTCATGGCACCAACTTAAACATGAACCTAGGCAAGGATTAAAAAATAAAGAGGTGCATACTCAATAAATTAATAAATCAGCTGCTGAAAGGGCTTTCAAAAATGGAGGGTTTAATATACTGTACCATTAACTGCAGGAGGGCTGTTGTGTTCCACTGCAGAACACTACACAGATGTGTTGGGATTCTGTTTTATAAACTGCAGATAATAATACCAGACATCTGCAACTGCAAAAATCTTCTCTTGGACAAGCCTGGGGAAAAGTTGAACTATTAACACAGCCCAAAGCACTTCAGCAAACAGTAGCAACAAGGCAAAGCATGAAGCATCGATATTGCCAAAGGCTGATATTACTGTCCAAGAGTAGGTAGAATCTGCAAAGACAGCCCATAATCCACATCATTGGATTTTATCCCAGAGTTGGGCTTTAAATATGTTGTTAAATACATTTTCCACTAATTTAATCCATTAGAAAAATGCATGAATCTTGAGTGAAAGTTGTGTGATTCTTGTGTAACAACATTTATAAATGGACTCCATGGTGTAGCCTTGGTGCCCATCCTACCATCTGTTTTCTTCACCTAAATAAGCCAGTAAGGTGTCCGTGTCACTTATGGAAGGCATTGGAACACAGTCCGGTTGGACATATTGGGTGCCCATCTTTCTCGTAACCAATCAGTGAGTGTGTTATCTCGCTGTGTATTCTGGGAGAGGGTACTTAAGGTACTGAGGTCACGTGATTCTGGGCTCCGGTCCAGAAGATCGTTTAGACTGTTTGGTCCTGGTCTTCCTGACCAGCCCTCAGGGGACCTCGTGGACTGGGGTGTGGATCCATCCATTTCCGAAGTCTCGGGCTGGCTAGCCTGAGACACAGTAACTGGAAGGAGGGTTCCAAGGTGGTCCGGTGCCGTCTCAGTTTCGGAGAGGCCCAGCAACTGAGAATGCAACCAGAGGAGTACTCTTTAAAAGAGGGCCACGCACAAGGCTGGCTGCTCAGCAAGAGCCTGGAAGCTAAGTTGGAAGGACACCAAGTGAATCCACGCTCATACGGTATCGCCGGATCGGCTGCAAGATACTGGTACCGTGTGAGAGTTCTCTAAGTTCGTCATCCTTCAGTTACAACCAAGTCTGTGGCAGAGACTTTTCATTCTAAAGTTCTACAACCAAGTCTGTGGCAGAGACTTTGCTTTATCTGAACCACCTGTCGGTTGCTAAATTCACCAAAAAGGGTGATTTATCCGATAGCTGTAGTATCCAGTTGCGAGTGGCTATTCCCTGGATTTCATGGTGAGAGACATACAGTGTCAGCAGTTCCAAGAGTACCTGAACTTAATACCCATACCCTCTATTCCCTATTAAGAGACTGTGTTTTGTCTGATGGTAAAAATCCCTAAAGTGGATCCAGTGTCAGTCTCTACAGTTCCTTTAGGCCAGGGGTCTCCAAACCCCGGCCCGCGGGCCACATCCGGCCCGCTTGGATGTTTTATCCGGCCCGCAGCTCCTTCAGAGACTGCCTGCTTCAATTCCCCGTGCGCTTTAGGTAGTGGGACAGAGCAGAAGGCAGGCGGGGCGATGTATGTGTGCCGCTGTCAGAGCGAATCTAATGAGGCAGAGGTAGGCGGAGCAGTTGGGCAGAGTCCAATACTCACAGGGAGGAGGCGGGGCCTGTCGGGCAGCATGGATGTGGGCTGGGGGCTGGCTGTGCGTGCTGGAGTCAGGCTGGGGGATTGGCGGCAGAGGATGAGGTTGGGCTGGGGGAGTGGCGGCAGAGGACAAGGTTGGCCTGGGGGAGTGGCGGCAGAGGACGAGGTTGGGCTGGGGGAGTGGCGGCAGAGGACGAGGTTGGGCTGGGGGAGTGGCGGCAGAGAACGAGGTTGGGCTGGGGGAGTGGCGGCAGAGAACGAGGTTGGGCTGGGGGAGTGGCGGCAGAGGACGAGGTTGGGCTGGGGGAGTGGCGGCAGAGGACGAGGTTGGAGTGGAGAAGGCTCCCGCTCTGTGCAGCTGCCACTGCCAGATTTATATGGAAGTACTGTTCCTGCTCCAGTGTGACAGCCAACCCACCCTGGTGTGCTGCAGATTCCTCCACTGACATCATCTGGAGGAGGAGCCACAGACTAGGAGGAACTGTCTGCAGGACTGCAAAACCCAAAGGTGTGTGATGGTGGAGGGGTGTGTTATGGGAGAGGTATGAGGAGGGGGGTGATCAGAGTGGAGAGATATGGGGGTGTGATCAGAGTGGAGAGATATGAAGGTGTTATCAGATTGGGGGGTTATATGGGGGTGTAATCACAGTGGGGGGCACAGAAGTGTTTAAAGGCTCTGCTGGGGACACAGACATGTGGAAAGGCTCTGCTGGGGACACAGAAATGTGGAAAGGCTCTGCTGGGGACACAGACATGTGGAAAGGCTCTGCTGGGGACACAGACATGTGGAAAGGCTCTGCTGGGGACACAGACATGTGGAAAGGCTCTGCTGGGGACACAGAAGTGTTGAAAGGCTCTGACGGGGACACAGAAGTGTTGAAAGGCTCTGACGGGGATAAAAAAGTGTTGAAAGGCTCTGACGGGGACACAGAAGTGCGGAAAGGCTCTGACGGGGACACAGAAGTGTTGAAAGGCTCTGACGGGGACACAGAAGTGTTGAAAGGCTCTGACGAGATTATTTACATTTTTATTCATTTAATTATAAATACATTTTTTCGGCCCGCGAATATTTATAAAATCTACAATGTGGCCCTCGGGCTAAAAAGTTTGGAGACCCCTGCTTTAGGCCATCTACCTCGGGAAACCCCTAGACGCACGAGGTCAAGAAGGTAACGGCAAGCCCAAAAATAACCAGCAGCTCCTTCGGGGGTCAGTGCTACACTTGTTAAAAGAGATATTTTATTTTATTTTATGTAGCTGAAAGTGGAGGGAGCACAAATATGGAAGCATGGGTTTGTAAAGAAAGGTGGTGCGGAGGACAGTCTGTGCGGACCGCTTTACCCCAGATGCCTGCATACTTAGTTGTGCCTGTTTTAATCAACCATGTGAGTTGTTAAATGTTGTACCTTCATGAAATGTAACCATATTGCTACACTAAAGGGCGTCTCTCTTCTCTTTTATACTCTGTAGCTCCTGTTGGATTTTGCTTCTAATCCCCTTGTGGAGGCTTCCATTTGTGGATGGACATTTTATGGTTACACAACCTGGTCACATTGCTATAATCCTTTTATATGGACTATAAACTGAAAGACCTATGCATAAATGGTTGTGGAACAAATCATCTGAGTTTCCATTATTTCCTATGGGGAAATTTGCTTTGATATACAAGTGCTTTGGATTACAATCATTATTCCAGAACAAATTATGCTCACAATCCAAGGTTTTACTGTATGTTTACGGTCAATGACTTATGCAGGGGGCCCTTGGCAATTCCAAAACATTACATGTTTCTGTACAATGTGCTGGAAGAACATAAATAAAGACGGTTTTACTGCAAGACGATTGAGATTCTCTCACCCACAGCAGCCATATATACATTTCTCACCCCACAGCAGCCATATATACATTCCTCACCCCACAGTGGACATATATACAGTTTTTTTATCTCACAGCTGCCATATATACAGTTCTCATCCCACAATGGGACATACATACAGTTATCACCCGTGGACATACAGTATATAGAGTTCTTACCCCACACATTTCAAAAGACAATATAAAAGCATAGTGGTGGTAAAAAAAAAAGTTTAACCACTTGAGCTCCGGAAAAGTTTACCCTCTTCATGACCAGGCCATTTTCTTGCTATACGGCACTGCATTACTTTAACTGACAATTGTGCGGTCATGTGACACTGTACCCAAAAAAATTGTTGTCCTTTTTTTCACACAGATAGAGCTTTCTTTTGAAGTATTTGATCACCTCTGCGTTTTTTTTTTTTTTTTGTGCCATAAACAAAAATAAGCTGACAATCTTGAAAAAAAAACAATATTTTTTACTTACCCAAAAAAAAATATAAAAAAAATCGAATTTCTCAGTTCAATATGTATTCTGCTACAAATTTTTGGTAAAAATAAAATAAAAAATAAGCATATATTGATTGGTTTGCGCAAAAGTTATAGCGTCTACAAGCTATGGGATTTAAATTTTTTATTTTTGCTGGTAATGTCGGTGATCAGCGACTTATAGCGGGACTCTGATATTGCAAATCAGACACCTAACTGGCACTATTGTCACTGTACTAATGACCAGGCTGGGAAGGGGTTAACATCAGGGGCGATCAAAGGGTTAACCTTGTGCCTAGGTTGTGCTTACTCAATGTGGGAGGAGGTGCTTTGAATAGGGGAAGACAAAGATGAGTGTTCCTGCTTTACAGGAACACAGGATTAATACCTTCCCTTCTGACAGAACGGCAATCTGCCTTGTTTACATAAGCAGATTGTCGTTCTGCCTGTTTAATCGGCAGTTGTATAGAATCGCAGCGGGAGCGGGTCACTGGCGGTGTATGTGTGCCCCAGACCCAGAAGTGTCAGATCATGTACCAGGTACGCAATCTGGCACAGAGTGGCCGCCTTGCCCCAATAAATATACGGTAGGTGGGTCCGCAAGTGGTTAGCTAATTTTTTGTGTGTATTTTTCCTTTAAGGGGCATGGCAGGGGGTGTGTCCCCCATACCTACATATTTTTGCTAATAGGTGTTCCTCGCTTCCATCTAAAAAAGTTGGGAGGTATGAGTATGGAATTTGTCTGAGGTGATTTCCAGTTATTATTATTATTGTTATACAGGATTTATATAGCGCCAACAGTTAGAGCTCATTCACATGGGCAGAAAAAACGTATTTAGATGCGTACAGCAGATAGTTTTTGTCTAACGGCAGCACTATAGTAATCAATGAGCCCATACCCACAGCTGTGTCTACATATAAAAATGTGAGCTGCTGATTTTACGAGCATGTGCACATAACGTGAGTATAATAGGTGTGGATTTTACAGAGGATCTTCGAGCTCTGCCAGCAAAAAACTTTTTTTCATGTATAAAATATGTATGTGTGTGAATAAGAAAGCATCATTGATGGTAAAAATGGTTCTTCTGTAACACTGCTTGAGAAATACTTGTGGTGGTTCTGACTGGACGGTCCCTCATAATTACTCAGCAGCCGGAGACACAACCACGGGTCTAAAAGCTAAAGTCTAAACATGAAGCCAATAGGACCTCACACACATGCTAGGCAAAAAAACTAAAAATAATATTTTCCTTTCTCCACCATGATCGGGTATGACTGAAAACATACATGCAGACAGAAATAAAAAGGGGCTGGATTCTAAGCACTGAGAAGGAAATTTCTACTTTCTATTCTGATTGGACATTTTTTGGAGAATTTGAATTCGTCCGCCACTGCTAGAATGATAAATGGGAGTCTGATCACCTGGAGGGTACAGACACTAGAAAAGAAAATACTGGATTGACGGTGTACTGTATGTACATACACAAAGCTTAAATTGGTTGTAAAGGCAGAAGGCTTTTTTATCTTAAAGCGGTTCTGCACTGGTTTTATTTTTTAATTTTTTTTTGGGCTATATGCCAAGGCCATATAGCTCAATTGGGGGACTTACCTGTTCCATCTTCCATCTCGATTGCCGCCGGTTTTCCTCCGATAAAATTCTTTATCTTCTTCTTGTCTGCTGGGGGCCATCTTGCCTGTGGGCATGTGAAACCCCACAGGCACTTTAGATGGCCCAGCATGCACCGCCGTTACTCGCGCGTGCGCAGTAACGGCACATCTGCCGACATCTCGCGAGATTTCGGAAGATGCCCGCACTGACTCCTGGGATCAATGACACCAGATCCCAGGAGACAGTGCGGCATGACGAGGATCCCCGCACAGACCCCCCCCACCCCCGAAGAGACAGAAGACAGGAAGTCATCAATTACAAGGTAAGTAAAAAAAAAAAAACACATTTCATTTAGTACTCTTTGCCTGATTTGGAAGGCAAAGAGATTTACTAAATAAAATGTGTGCCGAACCGCTTTAAAGAGGAACTGCAGTCTGCTCACATAATTTGTAATAAAAACATCTTTGCCATTCTAAAGCTTCCCTCCAGACACGTTGCATATTATTTTATATATACTGTGATTCTGTACTTGCCAAATATGCTGCAGAAATTTCCCCCCACTGAGTCTGGCTGCAATCATTTTAACTGTGGGCAGCTGAAGCTGCTGCCTGTTTACTCCAGCTCTGCAGCTCTCATTGGCCCTCTTATGACTAACCCCCCCCCTTCCTGGCAAACTCTCACAGAGTGAAAGAGCTGTGCATGATGTCATAAGCCTAGGCTTTTTTTCAGACAAGAAACAGGAAGTTGGCTGTATAAGGTATTTACTGGCAGAAAAAAAAATGTTTTACTATCCAAAGTTAAAACAACAAGGGCAGAAAATGACAGAAGTTTCACTTTAATGCATTCTATGTATTAAGATAAAAAACCTTCTGTGTGCACCCGCCCTCCTCAGCCCCCCTCTCGATCCAATGATGTTGCACGAGAGACTAGGCTGTCCGGGATGCTCCCCCCTCATTGGCTGAGACAGCAGAGAAGCACCATTGGCTCCCGCTGCTGTCAGTCAAATTCAGTAAGCCAATGAGGAGAGAGAAAGGGGACAGGGCTAGGCCGCGGCTCCATGTCTCAAATGACACACAGAACAGCAACTCGGGTGCCCCCATAGGAAACTGCTTGCTGTGGGGGCACTCAACAAGAGGGAGGGGCCAGGAGCGCCTAAGAGGGACCCGAGAAGAGGAGGATCTGGGCTGCTCTGTGCAAAATCACTACACAGAGCAGGTAATTCTTGTTTGTTATTTTTAACAAAAAAAATGGACTTTAGTATCACTGTACGAATAGAGTTAAAGGGTCACTAAAGGAAATTCTTTTTTTTTTTTTTGAATAACAAACATGCTATACTTACCTCCACTGTGCAGCTCGTTTTGCACAGAGTGGCCCCGAACCTGGTCTTCTGGGGTCCCTTCGGAGGCTCCCTCCCACAAGGACTCCACAACTTCATGCGAGCTCCCTCGCATTGTGTGGAGTGCTTGCGGGCACGCTCCAGTGATACAGCTGGCGGCCATAGCCGCTCACTATATCACTCGGCCCCGCCCTCGGCGTGCCGCGTCATTGGATGTGATTGACAGCAGCGCGAGCCAATGGCTGCGCTGCTTTCAATCCATCCACTCTAGCCAATCAACGGCCAGGGTGAGCGGCGAAGAGGACGTCGGGGGCGAGCGCGGTACTTTCAAGGGGTCAGGTAAATAAAACGGGCGGGGGGGGGGGGGGGGGGCCAGCATTGTCAGATGTTTTTTTCACCTTAATGCATAGAATGCATTAAGGTGAAAAAACTTTTACCTTTACAACCCCTTTAAATGTGTTTTCATCATATAAATAACCATATCAAAACAATGTAACAAAAAAGGGCATGCACTATTATTAGCAATGCAGTTTGCTGCATCACAAGTGTGTTGGGGTGCCATTCAAAATACATATCACAAGTTACCGAAAAATATTGCGCTAAGATTCACTGCAAAAGTGTGAATCTGGCCTAAAGGAAGCAAAATGTGTCACTTTTTCTTTCTGTTGTATGTTACGTCTTTTACAAGTCTAAAGACTTGCCTTCTGAAAAAGTTTATACTACTTATGTCTTTCCCTGCAGGGACAATCGGACACGTTAAAATGCAAATATTAGTGTTCTGTGTCTGTCTTCCTAGAAAGCATTTAGAAACAGAAATCTGCCTAATGTGAAAAATTAGACCCAAAAACTTTTACAGAGCAGTATGGCAATTTTTTTTTAAATGATCCATTTATAGAAATAATTACAAATGAGGATACAGCGCCATCTTCTGGAACCTCGCATAACTGCAACCTTCCCAAATACTAGCATCCACATCTCTATTATTATTGTTATTATTAGAAGTATTATAACTATTGCCCAGCGTTATTCAACATCAAGGGAGAGAATGGAGGTGCAGAGCTGAGCTTCAAAGTTAACATGAATAAGGGAGCTGATCTGTTTACTCAAGGACAGTACAAATGACAAAAAGACACAACTTGTCTACAGAGACAAAGAGATTCCATGATTGGTATAGAAGGGGTATAATGAGAGTGGTTCACCTGTAGAACTCATTATTGTCAGACCTGTATTCCTCTTATGGACAATAGCAATTTTCTTATTTCAGCCATAGGCCCATTTATTTGTAATTAACTTTGTCGTGACTTATTTTTCTTGAGACAAACAAAGCTTTCTTTTGGCAATACTGCCCTGCAAGTATAGTATATACACTATATTGCTAAAAGCCTGCCTGCCTTTACACGCATATGAACTTTAATAGCATCTCAGTCTTACAATGTAGGGTTCAATATTGAGTTGGCTCACCTTTTGCAGCTATAACAGCTTCAACTCTTCTGGGAAGGTTTAGGAGTGTGTCTATGGGAAAGTTTAACCATTCTTCCGCAATTTCTGAGGTCGGGCACCAATGTTGGCTAACTGGCTAACTGCCTCTGCTCTAATTCATCCCAAAGGTGTTCTATCGGGTTGAGGTCAGGACTCTGTGCAGGCCAGTCAAGTTCCTCGACCCCAAACTCGCTCATCTATGTCTTTATGGACCTTGCTTTGTGCACTGGTGCGCAGTCATGTTGGAACAGGAAGGGGTCATCCTCAAACTGTTCCAAAAAAGTTTGGAGCATGAAATTGTCCAAAATGTCTTGGTATGCTGACACCTTAAGAGTTCCCTTTACTGGAAATAAGGGACCAAGCCCAACCGCTGAAAAACAACCTCATACCATAATCCCCCCTTCACCAAATGATTTGGACCAATGCACAAAGGTCAAAAAAGACATGGATGAGTGAGACACACTCTTTTTTTTTGGAAAATTCTTTTTATTCACAGTTTTTTAAACAGCAAAAAACAACAATAACAGAAACCCACATAAATCCCCCCCCCCTCCCCCTCCCCATTGTGCAATGTCCCAAATATAACAGGAATGTAAACACAATTATGTGCCCTCCGGGCTACTCAATCATTGTACAGTACATGCTCAGGTAAAACAAACACAATCACCTAGTAGCTATACCGCCTGTCTCGTCATTTCAAGCAGTGCATGTTTCTTTCGTGTAATATTTAATCCATTACTCATGCAGTAACTCAGACAGTACCATCCGAAGAGAGCCAGCACTGCCATACCTTCTCAAATTTTTTGGGGCACCCCCTACTTAAGTAGGTGGCTTTATATAAGGGTAGTGCTCTATTCACTATGCCTTTCCAGAAGGCCAAGGATGGGGCCTCAGTTTTTTTCCAGCATAAAAGGATGGCTTTGCGTGCATAAAATAATGTGAGAGAGATCATGGTTCTTTGTGCCCTAAGTGGTGCTACTTCCTCCACCAGGCCCAACATACATACCGATATTGTCATGGGGACAGGTAGGAGGATCAGCTCCTGGATGGTCTTTGTGACCCCTGTCCAAAATACCTGTATGGACGGACACTGCCAGAATACATGATCGAAGTCCGCCCCTGCAGCGTTACAGCGCCAGCAGGTGGCGCCATTCAAACCATAGATGCTGGCTAGTCTCGCTGGGGTATAATATACCCTGTGAAGTATCTTGAATTGGATGTACCTGTCACGGGCCGATACTAGGACCTGAAAAGGGTGGTCCCACATATCGTCCCAGTCATCTCCTTGGAAATTGGGGACTAGTGAGCTCCATTTCTCTCTGCATTTACTGAGTGCCGGAGGCCTGTCTGCAAATAGTGAGACACACTCTTAAACCTTGTGGACATCCTTCCCAGAAGAGTTGAAGCTGTTATAGCTGCAAAGGGTGGGCCAGCCCAATATTGATCCCTACAGATTAAGACTGAGATCACATTAAAGTTTATGTGCGTGTAAAGGCAGGTGTCCCAATACTTTTGGTAAAATAGTGTAAATAATATATATATAAATATATATACTGTGTGTGTGTGTGTGTGTATTTATATATATATGTATTTATTTATGGTCGAATCCCTATGGCCGATACGGATGTGCTTGAGAAATTTGAGAAATGCCCTGAAAAGGGGATGGGAGGGTGGGTATCGCACACAGGAACCGACAAAGACCACTGGCGAGTGGGCTGCTTAAATACCCCCCATGCTCCTGACATAAATTCAGGCCCCCATACTGGCCTTCTTACTTATGGTCAAAGCCCTATGGCCAATACGGATGTGAACAACATAGACTTGACATAAAACTTACAACACAAAATGGACCTGAAGTGTGCCCTGGTCTGATGGTCGGTATACCAAAATAAGGGGGCAAAAACATTCAGGTAGGGGTGTGGCTCTTTATTGGTTTAATGTTCTCTGCTAAGCAAGTTTGGTGAATGGTTGAAGATGGTAATCGTGATGGGCAAGCGCTTAGCGTTGGTATGGGCTGTTATTTCTGCATGTTGTGCGGGATGGCTTGGATCGCATGGGTTGCGAACAAGGATGGTATGAACATGGGCATTCCATTCCCACCAGTAAGGGACTCCTTCCACATAGAAAACCCACTACTGCCGCAGTGTGTAAGCTAAGGATTTGGTTGGGGTTCTGTGTCTGAGAGAGAAAGACCAGGGGGCGTGAAACAAAAGATCGTCACTGGGGAATGATTCTTATTGTAAAGTTGAGCATCCCTAAGAGGGATTGAGGCTGTTTCTTAGTACTCCCCTGTGCATGGATAAAGTCTTGAAGGGCTGACCAGATGCGGTTCAGTTTGTCGAGGGGGAGGCTGGCCTGCGTGGAGCGGATGTCCAGGTTGAGTCTTTAATGCTGTGCCAGCAGCAGAGAGACGGTTGGATGGGTAGAAGTTTAAAAGCTTCCGATATAGCGGTTTTAGAGAGCCATGCACCTGTGCCTACTTTGAAAATGGTCTGAATCACCATGTCTACTGAAGCATATTTTGGGGAGAGTCCTTTTTGGAGGAATTTAGGGAATTCAATGTGGGATATGGGAAGAAAGAGGTGCGGGCAGGTCGTACAACCAGTGAATGTTATTCAAAAATTTGCCCTGACAAGCCTAATAGGGCTAACTTTGCAGATGTTAAAAGGGGGGGGGGGGGGGTTTGAGCGAAGGCGTCGATGATGAAGCCTTGGTCAAGTTCAGCCTGTAATAGCGGATCTATGGCCTGTTCGCCGGGGGCCGATGGGAGGAGGTTTCTGTATTCGTGAGTCGTGTGGGGCAGTGTGATGAGGCCGGTATGGAATCCTGCTGAAAAATCTTTGGACAAGGAAGGTGGCTAGTGAGGGAGTGGGTTGAAGCCCCAGCCATGGAACGTCTACTCGGGCTAGTCAATAAAATTAATTTTCTGCCTGGTCGTGGGCCAAAATGAGGAGGGAAGCAATGTTGAGGTCCTTGCTATCCAAAATGTCTTTCCCAATGCTGGCTTGGACCAGGTGGGCTGGGAAAATAGTGGAACTCTTTCCTGTCGTACCTGCAGGGGGGGGTTGTTTGAACCCGGATTGTGGTCGGGTCAGGGATGGCCATGGCTGGGTGCCACTCTGACTTTGACGTTAGCGACTGTGGCGGACAACGATAAAACCCTGGTGTGAGGATGAAAGATGGCCGAAGACATGGATCGAGGAGACGCCTGCTGGGTGCTGGATCTGTCTGTCGCTGGCGGAGGGAAGAGGAGCCTGAAGAGCTTGACCTTCCTGGCAATAGCGGGGAGGGGCACACCCCTGCGCCTTAGATCCGCTGTACCTTTGAAATGCGTTTATGCAACTGCAATGGGAATTTTATAGTGAGGTGAAGATTTTACAAACAAATCAAGACCATGGGTGGACTCTCGAAGGAAAATGGTTTTTAATAACAGTTGATCTGGAGCTATGTGGGTCGTAGGGTGAGCGGAACCGAGGAATTTTAGTTAATGACATAGCTAATCGGAGCATGATCTGATGATGATTTATTTTTCTTTTTTTATTGGTGGAACGATGCGTCGTTAAGGCAACTGACATTGAACATCGGTGGAGCGTTTAATAGAGACACCAAATCATTATCCAAGGCAGCACCTGGTTACCAACTTGTGGACCCTTTGACATTTATTGTGGGGCCCTCAGGGAACCTACAAACAGTAGTCAGTGTTTTCCATACCAAGGTGCTTACTCAGGGCGGGGAAGGAAAAATATTCTATAGACTGGCATCTAGTAGTTAAAGCTGAAGTTTAGGGAAATCTAAAAAAATGGCACCAGGGACGGTACCATACCTCCCAACGATCGTGGCGTATGTAACCTGTGTGTATCTGGCTCTGATACTAGCCAGTGCCTCACCAGCCACTGACCTCACCGCGTGTCCATGGGGCAACCATAATGCTGATGCAGCCTACAATGAAATTGAGTTTAACAACCCTGTTAAATACTGTCCAGTGTGGTCATCTAGGTACCCAATGTACAATTTGTGGGATGTAACCAGTCTGGACTACATTTGCATGTTCTGATGCATCCAGCCCAGGCATGTACAAACTCCCATTCATCAAGCGCACCACCCACACAGGTACCAGCATGAATGAATTGTTCTGGGACAGGCGTGTGCATTGAAGTATATACAGTGGTGTGAAAAAGTGTTTGCCCCCTTCCTCATTTCCTGTTCCTTTGCATGTTTGTCACACTTAAGTGTTTCGGAACATCAAACCAATTTAAACAATAGTCAAGGACAACACAAGTAAAATGCAATTTGTAAATAAAGGTGTTTATTATTAAAGGTGAAAAAAATCCAAACCATCATGGCCCTGTGTGAAAAAGTGATTGCCCCCTAAACCTAATAACTGGTTGGGCCACCCTTAGCAGCAACAACTGCAACCAAGCGTTTGCGATAACGTGCAATGAGGCTTTTACAGCGTCCTGGAGGATTTTGGCCCACTCATCTTTGCAGAATTGTCCTAATTCAGTTACATTAGAGGGTTTTCGAGCATGAACGGCCTTTTTAAGGTCATACCACAACATCTCAATAGGATTCAGGTCTGGACTTTGGCTAGGCCACTCCAAAGTCTTCATTTTGTTTTTCTTCAGCCATCCGGTGGTGGACTTGCTGGTGTGTTTAGGATCATTGTCCTGCTGCAGAACCCAAGTTCGTTTCAGCTTGAGTACACGAACAGATGGTCGGACATTCTCCTTCAGGATCTCTTGGTAGACAGCAGAATTCATAGTTCCTTTTATCACGGCAAGTCTTCCAGGTCCTGAAGCAGCAAAACAGCCCCAGACCATCACACTACCACCACCATATTTTACTGTTGGTATAATGTTCTTTTTCTGAAATGCAGTGTTCCTTCTACGCCAGATATACTTGGACACACACCTTCCAAAGAGTTCCACTTTTGTCTCATCGGTCCACAGAATGTTGTCCCAAAAGTCTTGGGGATCATCAAGATGTGTTGTGGAGAAATTGAGACGAGCTTTGATGTTCTTTTTGCTCAGCAGTGGTTTTCTCCTTGGAACTCTGCCATGCAGGCCATTTTTGCCCAGTCTTTTCCTTAAGGTGGAGGCATGAACGCTGACCTTAACTGAGGCAAGTGAGGCCTGCAGTTCCTTGGACGTTGTTGTGGGGTCTTTTGTGACCTCTTGGATGAGTCGTCGCTGCGCTCTTGGGGTAATTTTGGGCGGCCGGCCACTCCTGGGAAGGTTCACCACTGTTCCATGTCTTCGCCATTTGTGGATAATGGCTCTCACTGTGGTTCGCTGGATTCCCAAAGCTTTGGAAATGGCTTTATAACCCTTTCCAGACTGATAGATCTCAATTACTTTCTTTCTCAATTGTTCCTGAATTTCTTTGGGTCTCGGCATGATGTGTAGCTTTTAAGGATCTTCTGGTGGACCTTACTGTGTCAAGCAGCTCCTATTTAAGTGATGCCTTGATTGTGAACAGGTGTGGCAATAATCAGGCCTGGGTGTGGCTAGAGAAATTGAACTCAGGTGTGGACAACCACAGTTATAGTATGTTTTAACAAGGGGGCAATCACTTTTTCACACAGGGCCATGATGGTTTGGATTTTTTTTCACCTTTAATAATAAACACCTTCATTTACAAATTGCATTTTTTGTTTACTTGTGTTCTCCTTGACTATTGTTTAAATTGGTTTGACGTTCCGAAACACTTAAGTGTGACAAACATGCAAAGGAAGAGGAAATGAGGAAGGGGGCAAACACTTTTTCACACCACTGTAGGTGTACATAGGTGTCCATTTATGAAGCAGTGAAATCTATTCACTGCTTCATTCTCTGTCAGTCACGGAGGAGATCTTTCTCCTCTGTGTGCCAGTTTATGAAGTAGAGTAGATCGCTTCACTCTTGGAGGAGTGAAGAGATCTACAAAAGCTTCCAACAGTGGAGAACTGCCCCTGATACTGAAATCTGGTGAGATTACAGCACCAGAAATTCACAGAAACACTGAGATGTATAATTATAAGACAAAAATACACAAACAGTCATGCGGCTGGAAAATGTAAATATCGAGACTGAAATAATGCAAATAGAAAGAGTATCCAAACTTGATGGGGTTAAGGACACCTGACATGTTTCGAGCATTTTTCTTCAAAGGTGTCTACATATGGCAAAGGAAAAAATGCCCACCGGTATCGGATATACAAGGTAACAGAGCCACAATATTAAAAACCAGGGACTACTGTCGCTATCACTATGTTGTCTCTGGGTGCCAGGGAAGATGAGTGCCACAGCTGCTGAGATCCCTCAGGGGAGCCAAACAACTATATCTTCAGAAATGTATTGGGCAGTAATCTGACATGGACATAGGATGCAAATGGAGGCGCCAATGCTGAGCTTGCAAAAATATCCATTAAATAACTGATCAAGTCCTGTCGGCATTTGGCATATAGTCCCCACCAACTATCAAGCGGATAGGAGCAGATCAAACACACATGGCAGAATGAGCACAGCAGCAAATATGTGTTTGATCTGCTCCTATCAGCTTGATATCAGAGGAGGCATAGTCTTTCGTTCAGTAATGGAGGAGGGGAAGAGCCCAGCGGTGCGTCATCAGGAGGCACGTTGGCAGCCACCTGATGATGTCACAAAAAACATGACACCGCAGGACAGAGGGGTGGCAGAAGAGACAATTTCAGCGGGACTTCTTCAGAGCTACAAAACACACATTAAAACATATATGATATCTTACTTTTATTTTATTTTTATTTGTTTTGGGTTATATTAACTTATAAGTATAAATAATTCATAAAATATTTACTAATATGTAAAAAAAAGTTGACAGAGTTGGATAAAACAGAAAACAATATGGAAGTGTAACTAGTAATAATAAACATATAGCACAAATGGATCTCATTTAAAATGAGCATATCCACAATCAGATTATAGTGTGTATGGTGAGCAGTATAGCGAAAATGGATTAGAACACCTGTCAGGTTTTTATTGCTCTCTGTGCCCCCATTAGGGAGATTCACCCTCTCTATTTGTCCTGCTTACCCTTATCATTGAAAGTAAAATAAAATCCCAAATTTTGGGTTGTCCCCCAAAAAAGTAATCAAGAATAAATCTTCCATTGGGGACACTATTTCCGGTGACCTGGGCCCACTCCCCCCCCCAATGATTTCCCTTAATTTGCAGGGATTTCCTCTCATTTCCTGTTAGGCTATGGGACAGGAAGTGAAGGGAAATCTCTGCAATGGCACACAGATGGCAAAAAAATTTGACAGGTGTTTTAACTCTCCCTTGCTCTATCTAAAATAAAAATACATGTTTTGCCTATAATTCTACTTTAAGGCTTCTTTTGCATTAGCGGTATTTCAAAAGTGGTGGATCGCTTTTCAGAGGGTGTTTTTTTTAGGGGTATTTTTTTACTTTTATTTTTAAATATGTGAAAAAAAAATCCTCATTCAGACAGGCAGTGAAAATAGGCAATTGGGTCATGTATTTACCGCTTGCCAACTGCCTATAAAAACCACCCACAATCGTTAAAACGGGTAGCGGATGTAAGTGCACGCGCAGCATCATTAGCGTTGCCCTGTGTCAGGAAAATAACACTGTAAATCTGGTTGGTTGGTAATCTATATTGCCGCTACTAAAATCACAATATGTGAATAACTATGTGTGTGTATAAACAACACTATACCTATTTAAACTAGTGAAAACTACCAGCTGCCACTCTGAAAAGTATATATAATGAAAAAGTAGATTATAATCACACGTGTAGTGAATGAGGATGTATGAAAATATAATCAAGCAGCGCTCAAAATATCAAAACAGAACATATATAATAACATACAATGTGCCAAAAAAAAATCTAAATAAATGAATAACACCACGTGAAATGATATTATAGTGAACACACATAAAAGTCCATTGATAACTGTGTTTGGAAAATAAATCAATCTTCAAATGGAAATATGTCCACCAAAATAAATCCAATAAATAATCATTTATTTATTTATTAAAATTATTATTTATTGGATTTATTTTGGTGGACATATTTCCGTTTGAAGATTGATTTATTTTCCAAACACAGTTATCAATGGACTTTTATGTGTGTTCACTATAATATCATTTCACGTGGTGTTATTCATTTATTTAGATATTTTTGTATTGTATTGTATGTTATTATTTATGTTCTGTTTTGATATTTTGAGCGCTGCTTGATTATATTTTCATACATCCTCATTCACTACACGTGTGATTATAATCAACTTTTTCAGGAAAATAACACTGCTTGCAGAGTTCAGCAGGTATGCATGCTTTACAACCACCTTCATTTACTTCTAATGAAATCACCACAAATGTGCCAGTGGAATTTCCCATTTTATCATTTATCGCATTTCCAATTTTTATCATATTTTAAAAAAAAATGAAACATTTGCGGCGATCCTCCTGCCTCCTTAACCTCTTGCCTACTGGGCGCTTTCGCCCCCTTCCTGTCCAGGCCAATTTTAAGCTTTCAGAGCTATTGCACTTTAAATGACAATTGCGCAGTCATTCAACAAAAATAGAGCTTTCTTTTGGTGGTATTTAATCACCACTGGGGATTTTATTTTTTTGCTAAGTAAAAATACCGAACATTTTGAAAAAAAAAAAAGTTTTCATAGTTTGTTATAAAATTTTCCAAACAGGACATTTTTCTCTTTCACTGATGTGCGCTGATGAGGGTGCACTGATGGGCACTAATGGGTGGCACTGATGGACATTGATAGGCTCCACTGATGAGGCGGCACTGATGGACATTGATAGGCACTGATAGGCAGCACTGATGGACACTAATGGGCGGCACTGATTGGCAGCACTGGTGGGCACAGATTTTCAGCACTGGTGGGCACAGATTGGCAGCACTGGTGGGACTGCACTGATAATCAGTGCCCTGATTATCAGTGTACATGTCCCTTTTAGAGATGCTGGTTATCAGCTCTGTTCAATCCTCATGCTGACAGCATGAGGAAAGGAGTGCCGATCACCTTGATTGGACACAGCTGATCACATGGTAAAGAGCTGCTGATTGGCTCTTTACCTCAATCTGCAGCTCTCTGCTTGGGGAGCTGTCAGAACCGAGTGATCAGCCATGTTCGATCACTCGGTTCTCAGTGCAGTGGCGCCGGGGATAGATGCAGCATCAGACCCATGCTACATCCACCTAGGTCAGTATTAGTCTAAAAAAAAAAAAGCCCCAAACCCCATCCACCGGAGCAGTGCAATAAACTATTTTTTCAAAAGTGTGGGTGTTTTTTTTTACTTTAGGTGAATGGGTAGGGGTCTCGTACCCCATACTCATTCACATAGGGTGGGGCCCGGTATCTGGGGGGCCCCTTATTAAAGGGGGCTCCCAGATTCCGATAAGCCACCCTGCCCGCAGACCCCGACAACCAACGGCCAGGGTTGTCGGGAAGAGGCCCTTGTCCTCATCAACATGGGACAAGGTGCTTTGGGGTGGGGGGGGGCCGCACGGCCCCCCTTTCCCCAGGGCACCCCCCATGTTGAGGGCACGCGGCCTGGTACGGCTCAGGAGGGGGGGGGGGGGCGCTCGTTCGTCCCCACCCCTTTCCTGGCCTGCCAGGCTGCGTGCTCGGATGAGGGTCTGACATGGATTTGGGGGGAACCCCCATATTTTTTTTTCGGCGTGGGATTCCCTTTAAATCCATGCCAGGTCACGGAGCTAGCAGTAACTGCCTACGCTAGCTACGTAACCTGAAGTCACGTGCTAAATGAACGGACTTGCCGATGAGCGGCAAGTCCGTTCATTTCAAAAGTCCCGCGGACTTGCCCACTAACGGCGGGATTGTCCGCTGGACAGGTGGTAATGCCATGGCAATATGCATTCACCTAAGCGGCAGCATGTCCACTTGTAGGTAGGTGGTTGATGAGAAGAACAGCATTAAAAAAAAAAAAAAAAAAATCAACCACCTATTTGTACCACCCCCGCAGCCGCTGTTTAAAATTGGAACTTCACTCTCTCAATCAGCATTGACTATTTTTAATCATCATAATTAAATACATAAGAAATTATATCCTATTTACTTGTTTTAAACTTCTTTTATTTTTTTTTACATTTCTTTGGTTACTTTCTGGTTTCCAGGCCTAGGCAAATTATGTCATACATCGCAGGAGTCTTCTGGAGAGGATGAGGGTTTTTCTCATCTGAGCACCTTCTCCTGCATGCATGCTTGAGCTATGGGCAGATGGATTTTTAGGAAGTAAATGTTACATCTGCCCATAATTGTGGCCACGGCTAGAAATGCTATGGGGGTGTTTTCCAAAGTGATTTCTCAACAAAATAAAGCTTGGAGACACGGATGGATGAGGGAGTTTGCATTGAATATAAAAAAAATTTATTGAATAGTGTGTTTGGTGTGTGGTGCTCAGATGCAGTGTAGTTCCCCTTTAACCACTTCAGACCGCCCTATAGCAGTTTTACAGCTACAGGATGGCCGATGTGTGCAGGATCATGTATATATATACGTGATCCTACACATCCGGGTAGTGGGCACGAATGTGATCAGGAGCGGCTCGCTCCTGATCAGCAGGTACCATGGACTCGATGTTGCCATTCTGTCATTAAGGAAGGCATGGATCCTGTAAAGCAGGGACAAGGATCCACGTCTTCCCTAGAAGTGTCCGATTTGTCCATCGCAATATTGCAGTCCCGCTGATCGCCGCCATTACTAGTAAAATAAATAAAAATTCCATGAAAATATCCCATAGTTTGTAGACGTATAACTTTTGCACAAACCAATTAATATACACTGATTTGGATTTTTTCACCAAAAATATGTAGAAGAATACATATTGGCCTAAATTAATGAAGACATTTTATTTTTTTCCATTTATTTTATAGCACAAAATAAAAAAAAGTATATATATTTTTCAAAATTGCCTGTTTTTTTTTCGTTTATAGTGCAAAAAATAAAAACTGCAGAGGTCATCAAATACCACCAAAGGAAAGCTCTATTTGTGGGGAAAAAAAGGACATACATTTTATTTGGGTGCAACTTCGCACAACCGCGCAATTGTCAGTAAAGTATCGCAATGCTGTATTGCAAAAAATGGCCTGGTCAGGAAGTGGGTAAAACCTTCCAGGGCTGAAAGGGTTAATTCTGTCCATGACATTATATTTTGATATTGTTTATTTTAAAATACAGTAAAAGTACACTGCAGACACCGCGCATGCGCCAGGTTTTCTAAATTGCGAGAGCACGGGCAAGAGCGAGTACGTAGAGAAGGTTATATGCGTGCCTTTGTTTGTCATCTAATTTGGCCCGTCAGAATTGGTGACGGAAGTGACGTTTCGTTGCCGCCATCTTGCTACACCCACACTCCTTCAAAGTAAGGATACACTAAGAAGGGGAAAGCGAACATCTTGTTACACCCACCGGAGTTTTACATTTTACACTTATTTTTAACAGTATATTGAGTTTATACAATCAAATACAACACTTAAAACTCCGTCTGACTGTTTAGATGTTGAATTTAAAAAACAGCGAACTTTTGCAGTATAGCAAACTTGTGAGATCAGCAGGCCTGCTTTTAAAATTCAACATCTAACCAGTCAGACGAAGTTCTAAGTACTGTATTTCGTTATATAACCTCAGTTTACTGTTAAAAATAAGTGCCAAATGCAGAACTCCGGTGGGTGTAACAAGATGTCCGCTTTCCCGGTCTCAGTGTATCCTTACTATGGAGGAGTGCGGGGTGTAGCATGATGGTGGCAACGAAACGTCACTTCCGTTAACAATTTCGACAGGTCGTCTAATCTGATGACCGTCTTTCACTGTTCGCCGGAAGCGGAAGTTGTGGTATGAGAGCATGGCGGGGTTGTGGACTGCATGTTAGCTGTCATTGAGGAGTTCTCTAGTGTCTGGGATGTAAACACGAGGTGTGTATAGAGCAGGGCATGGCCGGGGAGTACGGAGAGGAGCATTGCACTGATGAAAGGCACACAACAAAGGGGAGGAGGTGAGAAATGTGGAGTGGATAGTCATACACATTGAGGGTGATGATAACAATTGGGGTTGCACGTTTCCTAAGACATTATAACGACGTGGTCCGGATGCTGTGTTGTGTATTTATTGCAAAACGTTACAGGCTGCTTACAAGGGCAATGTCTGCATGGAGTTTGCATGGTATCCCTGTGATTATTACCTTGGTTTAGTCCCACAATCCAAAGACATGCTGATAGGTTCATTGTCTCTTGTATACATTGGCCTTGGGATGTGTGTTTGTATGTGAGGACAGGGACTGATGTGAATGTACAATAAATGAAAAGCACTGTGTAAATTGTTACCTATATAACTAATAAAACAATAAATGGTTTCTTTATGGTACTAGCATTAGTGCCCACTGCCCCTTCTTAATTATGCCATGTTCACAGTTCTAATATCTGGGGGTACAGGGCATGAATTGGGGGGGGGGCATGTGACCCTGCCCTGTCTGTCATCACTAGCTATGGAAATATAAAAAAAAAACATTATATATATATATATATATATATATATATATATATATATATATATATATATATATATATTCTATATCCTATATCCTCTGCCTCTGTCCTTTTTTATATAATTAGCTCAGCCAGTACCCGGGATCTGTCCTGTAGGGAGATCATGTAGTCACAGGGTGTCCGCTCACCTCCCAGCTTTATTCAGACCTCTGACCATTACGGCTACCCCAGACAAAGTCACTGATTCTGTCCCCCCGACTTCCCATGTGGCCTCCTTCACTGGACATGTGACATGTCGGCGCATTGTCTGCATGGCACACCTCCCTTACTTTTGGCAGACACTGCTGTAATGACAGATGAGCAGACACTCCATTATTATGTTAATTTCTCTGCAGAGCAGACCCTGGGTGCTGCCTGCCCTGGTTGTGAGGCTGGGTGGTGGCTCTAGGGGTTAAGGCATTAAGCATGACAGTTGGAAAAGAAGTAGCAGGACTGTTATGAGTCAGGTAGAGTGGGCTTAAAGAGTAACTCCACTTTCGTTGAGAAAAAGACCTCCCCCTCTGGGTGATCCATGTACATTGCAGGGATTTTAACAAACTTTGTTTCACATTCCTACCCTTTGCCGTTCTAAAGAAATAGCTGTTTGTGTCCATCTACAAAGTGAGTGTGAATGGGAGTGAGTTCATAATTATCAAGCAGCTGCTGCACTGTGCAGGATTCTAAAAAGGAAATTGGCAGGGTCTGTATCCCCTTAAGAGTATCTCACCAAAAATGACATTACCCTTAAAGTGGTTGTAAACCCTTACAGACCACTTTTACCTACAGGTAAGCCTAGATCAAGGCTTACCTGTAGGTGCAAGAAATATCTCCTAAACCTACACGTTTTAGGAGATATTTGCAAAAGACAAGCACCGATGTCTACAGCGCAGGCGCACTGAGCGTGCCGTTTCTATGCATACTAGTTCATTATGCCTTTTTCTTGCAGGGTGTTTTTTTCCAGAGGGTTTACTTCCTTTTTAAGGGCTCATTTACACTTTTACACTTGCTTCGGCTTCAACTCACGTTAACCGCTAGTTTACACTTGCTTCAAAACAAGGCTTCAGACAGGCTTTGTTAACCACTTCAGCCCCGGACCAATTGGCAGCCAAAGGACCAGGCCCCTTTTTGCGATTCGGCACTGCGTCGCTTTAACTGATAATTGCGCGGTGGTGCAACTTGGCTCCAAAACAAAATTGGCGTCCTTTTTTTCCCACAAATAGAGCTTTCTTTTGGTGGTATTTGATCGCCCCTAGAGCGACAATTTTGAAAACAATGCAATATTTTTTGCTATAATAAATATCCCCAAAAAATATATAAAAAAAACTTTTTTTTTCCTCAGTTTAGGCCGATACGTATTCTTCTACATATTTTTGGTAAAAAAAAATCGCAATTAGCGATTATTGATTGGTTTGTGCAAAAGTTATAGCGTTTACAAAATAGGGGATAGTTTTATAGCATTTTTATTAAAATTTTTTTTTTTACTAGTAATGGCGGCGATCAGCGATTTTCTTTTTTTTTTTTTATTGTGACTGCGACATTATGGCAGACACATCGGACATTTTTGACACATTTTTGGGACCATTGTCATTTATACAGCAATCAATGCTATTTAAATGCATTGATTCCTGTATAAATGACAGTTGTAGTGAAAGAGTTAACCACTAGGGGGGGGGAGGGGTTATGGGCTGTGACGTGTGTTTTTTTTTTACATTAGGGGGCGGGGCTAACGTCTGACGTCATTGATCGGCTTTCCCGATGACCGGGAACAGCTAATCAATGACAGGCAGAGTAGGAAGCGCGGGGAGAGGTTTGTTTACACATACCTCTCCCCGTTCTTCAGCTCCGTGACCCGATCGCGGGACACCAGCGGCGATCGGGTCCACTGGTCCCGCGGCCGGGGTCACGGAGCTCCCGACCGGGTCGCGCGCGCGCCACCCACGGGCAGGCATTTAAAGGATCACGTACAGGTACGTGATTTTGCCTGCCCGTGCCATTTTGCTGCAGTATATCTGCGTTAGGCGGTCGGGAAGCGGTTAAAGCTCTCTGAACGCTGTCACTAAATAAAATGGTTAGCTTACAGTCCTGTTTACACTTTGCTTCTCAAATTATATCCCATGTAACTTTAGTGGTGCTTCAAAGCCTCCATAGAAGTCTATGGCAAAGCTCGCTTGAAGCTTCATCGAATCGCCAAGCAAAAGAAAGGTGTAAACAGGACTGTAAGATAACCATTTTATTTAGTGACAGGAGCTTTGACTGGCATATAGAGAGCTTCAACAAAGCGTGTTTGAAGCAAGTGTAAACTAGCCCTTAAAGTCTTTTTTTTATATTTTTTTGCTGAAATTTTTTTTGATACCTGCTTTGTAAAACAGTTTTGCAAAGAGAGGCCCCTTAACTCTTCTCTGGAGTCTTCCACCAGCGTTGTCTGCTCCTTCTTCCTCTGGGTGCCCCTTTAGCTGTGTGCTATGGGGGCGCGCTCCTGAGCCAGGCTGTGTGCATCCAAAGACCAAACACACACAGCAAAGCTCGGCCCCCATTCCCTGCTCCCTTCTAAAAGGATTTGATTGACAGCAGCGGGAGTAAATGTCTCTCAATGCTTTTGAGTCTTCTGACCAGGAAGAGAGCGCAGAAGTGCTGGAGCGTGAGAGGACTGAGGTAGGTGCTTAGGGATTGAGAGAGTAGCAGGTATTGGAACTTTTTTATGGTAATGCAGAGAATTAATTATTGTAAAAATATTTTAAGTTTAGAACCACTTTAGGTACAGTGAGGGAAAAAAGTATTTGATCCCCTTCTGATTTTGTACATTTGCCCACTGACAAAGAAATCGTGATCAGTCTGTAATTTTAATGGTAGGTTTATTTTAAAGCGGTTCTGCACTCTTTTTTTTTTTTTTTTGGGCTATATGCCAAGGGCATATAGCTCAATTGGGGGACTTACCTGTTCCATCTTCCATCTCGATCGCCGCCGGTTTTCATCTTCATCTTCTTCTTGTCAGCTGGGGTCCATCTTGCCTGTGGGCATGGGAAACCCCACAGGCACTTTAGATGGCCCAGCATGCACCGCCGTTACTCGCGCGTGCGCAGTAACGGCACATCTGCCGACATCTCACGAGATTTCGGAAGATGTGGCCGAAATCTCGCGAGATTTCGGAAGATGCCCGCACTGACTCCTGGGATCAATGACACCAGATCCCAGGAGACAGTGCGGCGTGACGACGATCGACGCAGAGACCCCGCCCGCCGCCGAAGAGAGAGAAGACCGGAAGTCATCAATTACAAGGTAAGTAAAAAAAAAAAAAAAACATTTCATTTAGTACTCTTTGCCTGATTTGGAAGGCAAAGAGATTTACTAAATGAAATGGGTGCAGAACCGCTTTAACAGTGAGAGACAGAATTACAACAAAAAAATTGATTTTCATTTTAATGATTCAAATAAGTATTGGACCCCTTCGCAAAACATGACTTGGTACTTGGTGGCAAAACCCTTGTTGGCAATCACAGAGGTCAGACGTTTCTTGTAGTTGGTCCCCAGGTTTGCACACATCTCAGAAGGGATTTTGTCCCACTCCTCTTTGCAGATCCTCTCCAAGTCATTAAGGTTTCGAGGCTGACATTTGGTAACTCAAAACTTCAGCTCCCTCCACATATTTTCTATGGGATTAAGGTCTGGAGACTGGCTAGGCCACTCCAGGACCTTAATGTGCTTCCTCTTGAGCCACTCCCATGTGTTTTGGGTCATTGTCATGCTGGAATACCAATCCACAAATCATTTTCAATGCCCTGGCTGGGGGAAGGAGGTTCTCACCCAAGATTAGATAGTACATGGTCCCCTCCATCGTCCCTTTGATGTGGTGATGATGTCCTGTCCCCTTAGCAGAAAAACACCCCCAAAGCATAATGTTTCCACCTCCATGTTTGATGGTGGGGATGGTGTTCTTGGGGTCATAGGCAGCATTCTTCCTCCTCCTCCTTCTCCAAACACGGCGAGTTGAATTGATGCCAAAGAGCTTGATTTTGGTCTCATCTGACCACAACACTTTCACCCAGTTCTCCTCTGAATCATTCAGATGTTCATTAGCAAACTTTATTTGGGCCTGTACCTGTGCTTTCTTGAGCAGGGGGACCTTGCGGACGCTGCAGGATTTCAGTTCTTCACGGCATAGTGTGTTACCAACTGTTTTCTTGGTGACTATGGTCCCAGCTGCCTTGAGATCATTGACAAGATTTTTCTGTGTGGTTCTGGTCTGAAGTCTCATTGTTCTCGTGATCATTGAAACTCCACGAGGTGAGATCTTGCATGGAGCCCCAGACTGAGGGAGATTGACAGTTATTTTGTGTTTCTTCCATTTGCGAATAATCGCACCAACTGTTGTCACGATCTAACCAAGCTGCTTGGCGATGGTCTTGTAGCCCATTCCAGCCTTGTGTAGGTCTACAATCTTGTCCCTGACATCCTTGGCCAGCTCTTTGGTCTTGGCCATGGTGGAGAGATTGGAATCTGATTGCTTCTGTGGACAGGTGTCTTTTATACAGGTAACAAGCTGAGATGAGAAGCACTCCCTTTGAGAGTGCTCCTAATCTCAGCACGTTAGCTGTATAGAAGACAACTGGAAGCCAGAAATCTTGTTGATAGGGGATCAAATACTTATTTCACTCATTAAAATGCAAATCGATTTATAACTTTTTTTTGAAATGCGTTTTTCTGGATATTTTTGTTATTCTGTCTCTCATTGTTAAAATTAACCTACCAATAAAATTAGACTGATCATTTCTTTGTCAGTGGGCAAACGTACAAAATCAGCAGGGGGTCAAATATCAAAAATCACTTTTTCCCCTCCCATATTGTGGAGAAGAGGGGGAGGTGTTCTGTAGCCGCAAAAGGCTCTTTATTATTATTTATTATTATTAGGGGACAGCGATCGCATGCCACAAATACAATACAGCCAAAAAATCTTACTGATCACTAGGTGGAAATAAATGAAAAGTTTAAGAAAAGAAAACTAAAACAGCCACTATATTTAAGGACTGGTAAGCGTGTGTGTGAACCTGCACTAAAACATTTTTTTTTTTTTTGTTTTTCAGTAGCTAACATTGATGCGTGTTCTTCTTTCATTCTACGATGATCACTGCTATCAACCTGGAAGTCTCATTTTCAATTTAATGACAATGTCAAGCTGAAATCTTGACTATGGGCAGAGGACACCAACCCTATGTGTTAGCTTGGGTAGAATGACCATGGTAAGTGAGGATGTACGGATTGAGCCCTCTCTATAGGGCATAGAAGGATTATTATGTGCAATCAACCATGTTGCCATCCACGATGATGAGATGTGCCTTCTACAGACTGGTCTCTGGGCCTCCATTCCGGATTACAGATCATCAGTTCCTTTCCTGTGCTGGGAAGATCAGATTAAATTATGGCACTGCTTGGAAAGGAACACTTTCTTCTGCAGGCGTTTCCCGTAGGCACTTTCAGAAAGATCTGTTAACAATCTTGGATGCCCCTGTAGCCCCAGTGACTGTGACCGAAATCCGACAGTACCTCCGGGCAAAGAGCATTTCCTTTTTGGATGGCTACAGCTGCCTGCATGTCCCCAGCCCTTTTACCTGCAGCAAAGGCAACAACCTTTTCATTGATAAGACCACTGGGCGCTTTCTCTGCAAGGAAACATTGCTTGAAGGTACCTGGGCAGACTTTAAAGACAGCATGGAGCTGCTCAGCAAAGAGGAATGTTCTATCCTGAACCCTGACACCATGGTCAGCTTCCTGGGGGACAGTGATATTGAGGATGGGGAAAGACATTTTAATGATATGGAGGTGTCCCGGATCTGGAACAAAGCAGTTTGGTTTCATGATGTTGAAGAAGAGTATGCTCAGCTTATAAAGGCTATGTTCAGCATCTCTAAAATTAACAATACTACACTGAAGAAGTTTGGGGTAAAATGTTTCCAACCTACCAAAAGTCTTCTGTTTCCATGGTATAGCCCAAGGGATTCTACTGTGAAAGGTTTAAAACTACTCTCAGCTGTATGCCAGGATGATACAGTCAGTTACATTGAAACTTTTTACCCCCGACCTTCACATTATCAGAATTTATTTGGCCTTTCTGTAATGGGAAAGAAAGACACAGACGTTGTGATCACCAGCAGGGAAGTAGATTCTTTAGCTTTACACCAAGCGACGGGTGTAACCACAGTATCACTGCCTCGAGGAATAAGCTGTTTACCCCCAGTCCTTTTACCATATCTTGAGCAGTTTAAACGCATCATTCTGTGGCTTGGTGATGATCTGCGTGCCTGGGAGGCTTCCAAAGTGTTTTCTCAAAAACTCAGCCTTAAGAGGTGCTCATTGATTCGACCAGGAGACCGGCAGCCCAGCCCTCTGCAGGCACTTGATCTTGGACTTAATTTAAATAAGATCCTGAAAAGCGCTCTCCCAGCCAGTCACAAGTCTATCGTTTCTTTCCATCAACTCAGGGAGGAGGTGTTTGGTCAGCTGGAAAATGCTGAGCAAGTCGCTGGAGTAAAGTGGGACAGATTTCCTGAATTAAATAAGCTGCTTAAGGGACACAGGAAAGGCGAATTGACAATATTTACAGGTAAAATATAAAAACATAATTTGAGCCCTAAGAATACATCCAGGAAACTAGAAACTGAGGTAAGCAGACTTTATAGGTACCCAAGGATTACACATAGGTGATATGGTTTAAAGGGTAACTCCACCCTTTAAGCTATAACGGCGAAAAAAACCCGGAGGTGTTCTGTACACAGATGGTGTATAGAATCCCCCCCCCCCAGATATGTAATTTCCTCATTGTGTGATTGGCTCACTCATTTTCCCAGCAGTCTGCACTAAGATACAAGTCCAGATTTTTGTCATTCCCTGCAACAAAAATTTCATTTTTTTGGTGAGATACTCACAATAGGAAATCATGTCTAAAGGGATGCATACCCTGCATGCAATTTTCCTCATTAGAGTTTGCAGGTGCAGCAGCTGGTTGATATTTATGAAACCACTCCTATTAGATTACTTTACCACATGGACACAGGGATTTCTTCAGAATAACAAAAGGTAGGACTGTGCAACAACGTTTGTTAAAATCCTTTTAATGTACATAGATCACCCAGAGGGGAATGTTCTTTTCTCAACAAAAGTAGAATTACACTTTAAATTTAAAGTAGTTTTTTTGTTAATTTATGGTCATTGTTTAATTTTACAGATCTCAACTACGCATTCTTCTTTTGTGCTATGGTTACTTTGAATATTTGTTTTTCCGAAATCTCCTGATGAAGCAGTGTTTTCTGCAAAACGTTAATACTGGATCCCCCTAACAGCCTCCTTTCTGATAGCAGGAACAATGTATGAAATGCTTTACAACACTGTTGGATTAAGGATGGTATATACTGCTGATTAGTGGGGACCCTTAGATGTGGACGAGAAACATTTTCACATTAATGCTTTACCTATGTGTTCCTAATAGATTTTGCTACTTTTAAACAATATCACCTATGTGTAAGCTTTGGGTACCTATAAAGCTCACCTACCTTAATTCCTCATTTATTGACACATCTCTGCATGTGGCACCCCTTTTTTTGTTTATTTCGCTCACTTCGCAAACTCTCTGGTTTAAATACATCCAAGAAAATCAGAACTTTTGCTCCTGCTTAACATTCTGGTTTCACGTGTACTGTTTTATTTTATTTTTTTATATTGCAATATCACGCCCTATATAAATCATATTTAAAGTGAACCTGTGATCAGGCTTTAGACATTTTGAAGGATAAGTTCACCTTCTTCAGGAACATGTTACCGCTCATGCAGAGGCTCAGTGAACCGAGCCCTCTTCGTGACAGCGGTACGGGGAGAAGTTCCCCGTATCAGTTGTCACATTTTGAAAAGAGAATGGCTGTGCAGGGCTCTGCCCACACAGCCATGTCATTCATTCACCCACAGAGTGCTGTGAATGAATTAACTACAAATACCACATCCTTTCCAGCTATCGGCTTGTAGTTCTCAATGAACTACCATAGATCTGTTGATTCTCTCTGTCAGTGTAAAACTGCCTGGCCATACAATGTATGATGTAACATGTTCCCAGTGCTGCAGCCGCTATTTTTGCAGGGGGGAAAAAAAATGCATTTATTTTTTTTTTTTTTTCCTCTAAGAAGCCTGCAAAGCATTGAACTTGATCAGGGGTGCAATGCCAGACTCCTGCAGACAAGCCCTGCAGCTTTCCGCCCATACCTTCATATGGACTGACTGTTTACAAGCTGCAGCGATCTGTGAATGAGAGAACTACAAGTACCATCATCCATTGTAATGGTGCTGATGAGCACTCTTGTAGTTTTTTCATAAATCCTGCAGCTTGGAAACCGTAAGCCCGTATTGGGGGTATGGGCTGAAAGCTGCAGAGCTTGTCTGCAGGAGCCTGACATTGCACCCCTAGTCCACTGGTCAAGGGTGCAATGGTTTGCAGGCTCCTGAGGGCAAAATAGTAACTGCACATTTTTTTTTCCTGCAAAAATATGTGTTTTATCATTTTTTTCCCAAATGGTGAACTCCATCTTTAAATCTTGGATCCCGACAGAGGGGATACAAGGCAGAGGTAAGAACTGGCACGGGAGTTCGGCCACTCAGCAGAAAGTCTATTTAGACTGAAGAAGGTAGAGAACGTGACATCACTACCCTTCCTCTCCTCCTCCATTTAGAAAGCGCTTTGCATTCATTCAGAAAATGTGCTGAGCTGAGGGGCTAACCTTATGTGCTCACAATCCAAGAGAGCAGCTGCTCGGCACAGGACCCGGAGGCAGGAGGCAGGAGGCAGGTGGAGATCACTGAAGTAGCAATGTCTTCAGTGATATCGGCTGTATTGGCCAGGTATGTCATATACATACAGTAGTTACATTGGTAACGATGTATAACATGTTGATTCCTAGAATTAATATTTAAACCTGAACTCTAGGCAAATATTAAAGATGTAAATGAATGTAGCTTTGTAACCGCTGTGAGACATCGAGTCGCCACTTTACCGGTCTGGGGATTTGAAATCCCCGCGGCTTAATCGCCTATCGCCATTTTTTTTTTTTTTTTGGCCAGGCCAAAATCGTGGAGACATTTGTGGTTTTGACTGCACAATATTGCCTCGATAGTCTGGATGCCAATTCTTCTCTGGTTTGTTTTTGTGCACATATCACCCTAAGTCTTAGCCATTCATCCAATTTTTACAAATTGATGCTCTGCAAGTTTTGTATTACCCGTTTTCTATTACAGTATTAGGGCTTGTGCACACTGCAGCTCAAAGAAGGGCCTCATTTTTGTTTTGCCTAGAAACTCCCCCTCCATGTTAGCCAATGTGTCCATCCACGCATATTATGGCTTTTCAGTCATGTGCTCCTACAGGCAAAAGTAGAAATAACAGATTTAGTGATATGTTTGTCAAACTTGTTCAAAAGGTTCAGATAATAGCTAAATGAGTTGAAACTGGATAGATGGTTTTAGAAGTAAGTTGACTTCTACTGTATTGCCACTAGATGGCAGTGTTAAAGCCATTTTTTGCATCTATGTGTTACATTCTTGTTGATTTGACTTTCCTTTTGCCTTTTTTTTTTCCTAGGCCCAACTGGTAGTGGAAAAACAACATTCATAAGTGAATATGCTTTGGACTTGTGCGTTCAGGGGGTTAACACCTTGTGGGGGAGTTTTGAACTCAACAACGTGCGTCTGGCCAAAGTCATGCTGACCCAATTCTCTCTGCTGCGTCTGGAAGAACAGCTGGACATGTATGACGAGTGGGCAGACAGATTTGAGGAGCTGCCTCTTTACTTTATGACCTTCCACGGACATCAAAACATCAAGTAAGACACCAGACAGAGTTGTCCATAAATAAAGATATATAGAACCTTATCTAAGAATCATTGCTCCCTTTTTAATTTTACTTTTTATGTGTGTTATAACACATTAGATTAGAAACTGCATTACCATATGTAAGGTTATTGGGGGGGGGGGGGGGGGGGTTGTTTTCTCAAAGATGGTATAGTTTGTTATTGTATTTTTTATATTTGTGAGTAACAGGGCCACAGAAAGGCTTGTAAAATGCTGTTAAGTTTTCAATAAACAAAATAACAGTTCCCAAAAATTAAAATACCTGTAAATAAATATAAAAACAGTAAAGTTTGCAGAATGTTATTTGCTATGTGACTAGTGAGAGCAAAGTCCACTCTGTACTGAACCTTACAGACTAGCAAACTTCCGGAAAGGCTGAAAACTAAAAATGAAACGAGGTGCACTGCAAGTTCTTAAAAATATCTAAATAGTGTGTATGGTGTATGGTGTGTGTGTGTGTGTGTGTGTGTGTGTGTGTGTGTGTGTGTATATATATAATAATATATATATATATATATATATATATATATATATATATATATATATATATATACACAGTATCTCACAAAAGTGAGTACACCCCTCACATTTGGACAACACTGAAGAAATGTCACTTTGCTACAATATAAAGTAGTGAGTGCACAGCTTGTATAACAGTGTACATTTGGTGTCCCCTCAAAATAACTCAACACACAGCCATTAATGTCTAAACCGCTGGCAACAAAAGTGAGTACACCCCTAAGTGAAAATGTCCAAATTGGGCCCAATTAGCCATTTTCCCTCCCCGGTGTCATGTGACTCGTTAGTGTTACAAGGTCTCAGGTGTGAATGGGGAGCAGGTGTTCTATTTGGTGTTATCGCTCTCTCTCTCATACTGGTCACTGGAAGTTCAACATGGAACCTCATGGCAAAGAACTCTGCGAGGTCTAAAAAATAAGAGAAGAATTGTCGCTCTACATAAAGTTGGCCTAGACCAGGGGTCTTCAAACTACGGCCCTCCAGTTGTTCAGGAACTACAATTCACATCATGCCTAGTCATGTCTGTGAATGTTAAGAGTTTTACAATGCCTCATGGGATGTGTAGTTCTGCAACAGCTGGAGGACCGTAGTTTGAGGATCCCTGGCCTAGACTATAAAAAGATTCTCAAGACCCTGAAACTGAGCTGCAGCACGGTGGCCAAGACCATACAGCAGTTTAACAGGTTCCACTCAGAACAGGCCTCACCATGGTCAGCCAAAGAGGTTGAGTGCACGTGCTCAGCGTCCTATCCAGAGGTTGTCTTTGGGACAGTGCTCAGATCATACGCCGCACACTGCATCAAATTGGTCTGCATGGCTGTCATTCCAGAAGGAAGCCGCTTCTAAAGATGATGCACAAGAAAGCCTGCAAACAGTTTGTTGAAGACAAGCAGACTAAGGACATGGATTACTGGAACCATGTCCTGTGGTTTTATGAGACCAAGATAAACGTATTTGGTTCAGATGGTGTCACGCTTGTGTGGCAGCAACCAGGTGAGGAGTACAAAGACAAGTGTGTCTTGGCTACAGTCTGGTTTAACTTTACCATTAGATGCTATCTCAAATGATGCACCTTTTTCTAGCAGATGTTTTTTTTTTTTTGCTTAATGCCTAATTTAATTTCAACCCTTACATTAGATTAAGTATTCTTTCGATCTCCATTTTTTTTATTAAGATTTGAATCATTTTTTTTTTTTTCATTTTTATAGCAGCGTTGATACAGGTTATAAACCCCTATATATATTTGGATTGGATGTTAGTAGTATAAGTATAATTGGTTTACTATATAAGTAATATTCAGAGTAGAAAGCACAGTGCGCCTGAGGAAGAGGGTGCTCCCCCTCAAACTTGTTGCGTGGCAAGTAGGTAGAGATTGTCTATAATACATCAGAGATGTGTTGTACAGGAGTTTGCCCTGCAAAAAAGCCACAATCAGAGTTGGCCCTGCCAGCAACAGTGATCTTTAAGCAGCTTCCCTTTTTCATCCTGAAGGTTTATATGGCACTTTTAGTGCATTTTAGATATTTCAATATATTTTCATGAAATTTGCAGTGTGCCCAGTCTCGGTATTTATTTTTGTAAAATGTATGTATTGTGTCTAAATTTTATAGGTTCTATGAATTGTCAGATTATTTACTTTTAACATTTACTTAACATTTTTTGATTACCATTTTACACTTCCCTTTAAAATTGCGTGAATGGTTAATTATGAAGTGCTGACAGGTTACAATCACTAGCTAAAAGATGTGTGTGTGTGTGTGTGTGTGTGTGTATGTGTATGTGTATGTGTATGTGTATGTGTATATATATATATATATATATATATATTATTACTGAAATGTTTTATTTTTGTGTTTTGGCTCAAATGATATAACCTGTGGGGTGACTAAACATTTTTTATTTTTTTTTGTCTCATCTGGGTAATTGAATGATTTTGTAATTCTGAAGGGAGATTACCGAACACACCCACTGCATGCCAGTTATTGTATCACCCTTACAGAAACAAAGCGTTGTAATAGGAAGCTTCTGACACTAGTCAGATTCAGACCCACCATGGAAGTTGAGGCCTGATTGGTGGGACAGTAAGCAGAGACGAAGTTAATGGCACATCCTGTCAAACACACCCTACCAGTGAACATGTGAGGAGATGTTTGATTTCTGGTTGCAGTAGTACTATAGAGAACTCTAATTGTAGCAAGGGATTTATTCCAGTCTTGTAGAAACAACCCTCTCCAACTATGGTACACTGGTTCTTATGAATTAACCACACAATGTGAATGGAAGACCTTACCACATTACTCTATAACCAAGGGGAAACATTTAAGAAAACTTGGGTTCCATTGTACAGAATTCCTACCTACCCCCAGATACAGCGCTGCCTTATAATTTTAGTGTACAGGTATTTGTGTCTTTCTTCTGACATGCATTTCTGAAGTATTTTTAAGGATGTGAAATGTATTTAAAATTGGAAATGCGTTGAGCAGTGTAATACACTTGCAGTCCTTGTTGATTTTGCTATGCGTCACTTTTTCCTCTGTTAAATACTCGCATGCAAGTTATTACAACCCATTGAATTTGACTTGCTTCTTCTGAGTCATGTACACAAACCCAATAGTTACATTGGGTACCTAGGGTTTGTCAGGATTTGGCTCATAGGGTTAAGACTGGTTTTATATAATACAAATCATATCTATATCTCACATACTCCCAGGTCAGTTTTAAAAATTTAGGGTTTCTAATTTTCAACCAGAACCTGTTCATTTCACAGCACTGAATTGTATCTGTCTTAACATCTTGAAATTCAGTTAAACATGGATTTACCAAACCAGCTTTATGTGGCTTCCTGTGTACAGTTGCTGCTAAATGGCTTATTTTCTGCTTGGCGTCGTGTCTGATTGTTTGTTTATTTTTGTTTTTTTCCTCCAGATCTGTGATTGACACAATGCAGCATGCAGTGTACATGTATGACATTGGCCATGTGATCATTGATAATCTGCAGTTCATGATGGGACAGGAACAGATGCATTCTGATAAGTAAGAAGAGTTTTTCAATGTCATATGTTCTCTATTCCGTGTGTTTAAAGCCGTTCTGCCCCTACCCCCTCCCTCTCCCCTCAATAAACCGCCAACACCAATGAAATGACTATAGGAAAACACATAAACATGCTTATTATTGCATGTCACCATTTGCTCGAAGACCTGCACTGCCATTTTTTAAAAAGCCATTGGTCAGCTTCTTCCTTGTTGTCTGCACCAGCCCAAAGATGACATCTGGGTTCGATCTCATGCATATGCTTTATGAGATCTGGCACTATTTATTACTTTTTATATGTTGCCTTTCTCCTGGGATCTTGCAAGATTTTACAGTTTACACATAAGAGCTCCCTGGGAAGCACTGGTGGTCTAGCCTTGGCAGGGGAAGTGATGTTGCTCCGCCAGTATGCTGGGTGTGCGCTTTCAGCACAGAACGTGGTGGGCCATGAATGCATGTGTGCGGCACATGGTTAAGGCCTGCCCACCCTGTTGTCAAACATATGCATTAGGCAGTCAGCAAGAGGTTAAACCCCTTTTTTAAATATTTCTTGCCGTTTCTCTGTTGAGATTTAGTCTGACTTCCTGACTTGTCAACAGCTGGGGCATTTCAGTTAGCAGAAGGTCCTTTTCCTGTTCAGCTCACAACAATGCCCAGAATGTCACTAAGATGGGACATGAGGGCAGATCTCTCCTTAGGAGACACAGATAGCATCATAAAAACTGACACAGGATCTAATCTGTTTCTACTCAGTCCAAACAAAAAAAAAGTTTGTCTGGGGTTCTGCTTTAAGCTGTGTGCAGTGATTTCTGTGCAGATGTTATATGTATAAATAAACTCTTTGTGCAGACTGTGGAAGATGATGGTTTTTGATTAATCCTGTCCTCCAGCTAAGTTTTAACACGTGTTTTCCAGATTTGCACTGCAGGACTACATCGTTGGTGCTTTCAGGAAATTTGCCACACATAATAGCTGTCATGTGACTCTGGTCATTCACCCCCGGAAAGAAGATGATGACAAGGAATTACAGACATCATCTATTTTTGGCTCTGCAAAAGTAGGTCGATCATCTGTTTGGGACCATAATATACAAGTGAATGTGAAATACCAGTTACTTAATACATAACAGTGCCAAACATATGCAGCCGGTGAATACAGAATTAAAAAGGACTTGAAGACACCTTTATTGGTGCCAGTGAAGGGAAGGATTTGGGCTTTTAAACTGCACTTTTTTCATCCGGAATTAATTTGTTCATTTGCCCACACCTGTCTTAAATGTGAGTATTTATGGTTACTGTGAGGCGGCTCTGTTTACCACATTCGACTTAGAAGGCTTTGCAGAGGCTGATTGCTATGTCATTTTTTAGAATTACCAGGCAGGAAGTAAGCTATGGGTAGTAAAAGGTCTCTCCACAGGAACAGAGCTTCATCCCAGTTACACTAGATTAGCCAAATTATGGTGCATCAAGGGTTTACTGAACAAAGCTGCGCTGTATGTTGGTTGGTAGTAGTGCTAAGGCAGTAGTAAACCGCAGGTTTAAAAAAAAACAAAAAAAACATGCAAGACAATGCCATAATGTGCTAGTATGCATCACATACTAGCACATTATTAAATACTTTCCTTAAAACAAAGCAATTCAGTGGTGTGCTGTCACCACTGACAGGGCTTACATCTTCACCCGGTCCTCCTTCGGGGGTTCGGGTGCTCCAGCCGTCTGATTGGCAGAGCCACGATGATTTAATTGTCATGACGCCAGTGCCACTCTGCCATACTCTGCCATACTCTGCCATACTCTGCCATACTCTGCCATACTCTGCCATACTCTGCCAATACTCGCCAATAAATTTTAACCGAAACAAAGAATTTTTTTTTTTTTTTTTTTTAACCAAATCTTCAGTCTTTTTTGATTTATAGCGCAAAAAATAAGAAATCCAGCAGTGATTAAATACCACCAAAAGAAAGCTCTATTTGTGTGAAAAAAAGGACAAACATTTTTATATGGGTACAGTGTTGCATGAGTAATTGACATTCAAAATGTGAGAGAACCGAAAGCTGAAAATTGGTCTGTTTAGGAAGGGGGGGGAATAATGTATTTAGGTCCATCCTGCAAATATATAGCAGAATGTTTTGTGTTTTTAAATGCTGACAAGCTGCATCTTCCTTGTCCCCCAGTACCTCTTTTCCAAACTTCCAGAGAGGAGCGTGCACACTATAAACATTATCAGAAAGTCCCATGACTGCCTGCAGAGTGACTACATATCCCATCTCCTTGCATTCTATGCATCAAGTTAAAAAGCCTTCTGTGTGCAGCAGCCGCCCTCAGCCCCCCTAATACTTACCTGAGCCCTATCTCTGCCCAGCAATGTCCACAAGTGTCTCAGCCCAGCAATGTCCACAAGTGTCTCAGCCCAGCAATGTCCACAAGTGTCTCAGCCCAGCAATGTCCACAAGTGTCTCAGCCCAGCAATGTCCACAAGTGTCTCAGCCCAGCAATGTCCACAAGTGTCTCAGCCCAGCAATGTCCACAAGTGTCTCAGCCCAGCAATGTCCACAAGTGTCTCAGCCCAGCAATGTCCACAAGTGTCTCAGCCATCCGAGACTCTTCCTCCTGACTGGCTGAGACACAACAGCAGGGCCATTGGCTCCCGCTGCTGTCAGTCAGCCAATCAGGAGAGAGAGGGGGCGGCGCCGCAGCTCTGTGTCTGAATGGACACAGGAAGCTTTGACTCTGCTGGGGTGCCCCCATAGCAAGCTGCTTGCTGTGGGTGCACTCGACAGGAGTGAGGGGCTAGGAGCACAGAAGAGGGACCCGAGAAGAGGAGGATCTGGGCTGCTCTGTGCAAATCCACTGCAAAGAGCAGGTACATATAACATGTTTGTTATTTTTATTGAATAAAAAAGAGACTTTATAAATCACTTTAACTATATTTAGCCTCAGCTACATAAAGTACGGTTGTGCTCCTAAGTTTACATACCCTGGCAGAATTTATGATTTCTTGGCCATTTTTCATAGAATATGAATGATAACACAAAAGCATTTCTTTCACTCATGGTTAGCGTTTGGCTGAAGCCATTTATCATGAATCAACTGTGTTTACTCTTTTTAAATCATAACAGAAACTACCCAGACCCTGATCAAAAGTTTACATACCCTGGTGATTTTGGCCTGATAACATGCACACAAGTTGATATAAAGGGGTTTGAATGGCTATTAAAGGTAACTATCCTCACCTGTGATCTGTTTGCTTGTAATTAGTATGTGTGTATAAGGCTCCGTTCAGACTGCTGCGGTGCGGGAACGCTGTGAATCTACTGCGGGTTCCCGCACCGCATGTCTCCCGCCGGCAGTTCACACTGCCCTATGCGAGCTGCTGGGAGTGTCAGTGAAATGTTAATGACACCCCCATATCAGCTCGCATATCGCAGTGCAATTTGCAAACTTGGACAGGAATTGGATCGCATGGTGAGAACACCCATGCGATCCGATTCTGCTGCGGACCAAAAAAAGGGTCCTGTCCGATTTTGGTCCGAATGCGATGCAAATTCAGGCATACTATCTGTATGGCTGAATTCGCATCGCACAGAGATCGCATATGATTTGCACTGCAGTGTGGTGCGAATCATATACGATCTCCCGCACCGCAGCAGTCTGAACCCAGCCTAAAAGGTCAATGATTTTCTGGACTCCTGACAGACCCTTGCATCTTTCATCCAGTGCTGCACTGATGTTTCTGGTTTCTGAGTCAGGGGGAAAGCAAAAGAATTGTCAAGGATCTGCAGGAAAGGGTAGTTGAACTGTATAAAGCAGGAAAGGGATATAAAAAGACATCCAAGGAATTGAGAATGCCAATCAGAAGTGTTCAAACTCTAATCAAGAAGTGGAAAATGAGGGGTTCTGTTGAAGCCAAACCACGGTCAGGTAGACCAGCTAAAATTTCTGCCAGGAAAATACATGACTCTCTCTGAAAACATGTGGTGTGACTGTTTCAAGATGCACAATAAGGAGGCACTTGAAGAACGATGGGCTGCATGGTCGAGTCGCCAGAAGAAAGCCATTACTACGCAAATGCCATAAAGTATCCCACTTAAAATATGCGAAACGGCACAGAGACAAGCCTCAAACCTTCTGCCACAAAGTCATTTAGAGTGATGAGACCAAAATTTATCTTTTTGGCCACAACCGTAAACGCTACATTTGGAGAGGATTCAACAAGGCGATGAAAGGTACACCATTCCTACTGTGAAACACCGAGGTGGATCGCTGATGTTTCGGGGATGTGTGAGCTACAAAGGCACAGGAAATTTGGTCAAAATTGATGGCAAGATGAATGCAGGACTGGAGGCTTTTTGCCAAGGGGAATGGGCAGCTTTACCATTTGAGAAGATAAAGAGCCTCATCCACAAATACCACAAAAGACTTCAAGCTGTCATTGATGTTAAAGGGGGTAATGTAAACTTTTGATGAGGGTCATTTGGGTAGTTTCTGTTGTGATTATGATTTAAAAAGAGTAAACACAGTTGATTGATAATAAATGGCTTCAGCCAAACACTAACTGTGGGTGAAAAAAGTTTTTGTGTTTTTATTATTACTTATTATTATTATTATTATTATTATTATTATTATTATTCACGATTTACATAGTGCCAACAGTTTACACAGCGCTTTACAATGTAGAGGGCGAACAGCACAATTACAGTACAGTTCAATACAGAAGGGAGGGCCCTGCTCGCATATTCTCTAAAAAATGGCCACGAAATATAAATTCTGCCAGGGTATGTAAACTTATGAGCACAACTGTACATAGCTCTGTGTTTTTACAGCAGGATGGGGACTTCCTGTTCCATTCCTGGAATAAAACAGTGTTGGGCTGAGTGCTGTTGAACCATTTGTTGGAAGCTTTTCATTCTATGAACGACTACAAAGCTTCCTTTGATTGGCTGAGGTGGAGAGGCGTTCGGATGACGTCATGATCTTCTCCTCGGCCAATTAGAGGAAGCTTTGTAGTCATTCATAAAAATACAGCGCTTACTGTGAATGGCTGGCTGAGCACCGCTCAGCCTGACTCGATTTTGTTCTGGGAGCAGAATGGGAAGTCTGTCTCACTGCCGGAGCACAGCGATGTATATTCTATGTAGCTAAGGCTACATACAGTTAACAGCTCACACAACAAGCGCACCGGTTAATGCAGTAAATGGTTTAGCCCAGCTTGTCCAAAACAAACTAGTTCAAGGGACATTAACCACTTAAGCCCCGCACCAATTTGCAGCCAAAGGACCAGGCCCCTTTTTGCGATTCGACACTGCGTCGCTTTAACTGACAATTGCGCGGTCTTGCGACGTGGCTCCCAAACAAAATCGGTGTCCTTTTTTTCCCACAAATAGAGCTTTCTTTTGGTGGTATTTGATCACCTCTGCGGTTTTTATTTTTTACTTTTTGCTATAATAAATATCCCCCAAAAATATATTAAAAAAAAAACGTTTTTTTTTCCTCAGTTTAGGCCGATACGTATTCTACATATTTTTGGTAAAAAAAAATCGCAATTAGTGATTGGTTTGTGCAAAAGTTATAGCCTTTACAAAATGGGGGATAGTTGTATAGCATTTTTATTATATATATATAATATATATATATATATATATATATATATTTTTTTTTTTTTTTTTTTTTTTTACTAGTAATTTTTATTGTGACTGCTACATTATGGCGGACTCATCAAACATTTTTGACACATTTTTGGGACCATTGTCATTTATACAGCAATCAGTGCTATTTAAATGCACTGATTCCTGTGTAAATGACACTGGCAGTGAAGGAGTTAACCCCTCCCCTCCCCTAGTGGTTAAGTGTGTGTGTGTGTGTGTGTGTGTGTGTGTGTGTGTTTGTTTAACTGTAGGGGGCGTGGCTTGGCGTCTGACGTCGCTGATCGTCTTTCCCTATAACAGGGTACAGACGATCAGTGACAGGCTCAGTAGGAAGCACGGGGAGAGGTTTGTTTACACAGACCTCTCCCCGTTCTTCAGCTCTGCGACCCGATCGCCGGACACCAGCGGCAATCGGGTCCGCTGGTCCGCGGCCACAGAGCTCAGGACCGGGTCGCCGCCGGCTGGGCACTTAACCACTTCAGCCCCGGACCAATTGGCAGCCAAAGGACCAGGCCCCTTTTTGCATTTCGGCACTGCGTCGCTTTAACTAACAATTGCGCGGTCATGCGACGTGGCTCCAAAACAAAATTGGCGTCCTTTTTTTCCCACAAATAGAGCTTTCTTTTGGTGGTATTTGATCGCCCCTGCGGTTTTTATTTTTTGCGCTATAAACAAAAATAGAGCGACAATTTTGAAAAAAATGCAATATTTTTTACTTTTTGCTATAATAAATATCCCCAAAAAATATATAAAAAAACATTTTTTTTCCTCAGTTTAGGCCGATACGTATTCTTCTACATATTTTTGGTAAAAAAAATCGCAATTAGCGATTATTGATTAGTTTGCGCAAAAGTTATAGCGTTTACAAAATAGGGGATAGTTTTATAGCATTTTTATTAATATTTTTTTTTTATTAGTAATGGCGGCGATCAGCGATTTTTATTGTGACTGCGACATTTTGGCGGACACATCGGACATTTTTGACACATTTTTGGGACATTTGTCATTTATACAGCAATCACTGCTATTTAAATAGCACTGATTCCTATGTAAATGACAGTTGTAGTTAGGGGGTTAACCACTAGGGGGCGGGGAGGAGTCAGTGTGACGTGTTGTGTTTTTTTTTACAGTAGGGGGGCGTGGCTGTACGTCTGACGTCATTGATCGGCGTTCCCGATGACAGGGAACCGCCGATCACTGACAGTCAGTGTAGGAAGCGCGGGGAGAGGTTTGTTTACATAGACCTCTCCCCGTTCTTCAGCTCCGTAACCCGATCGCGGGATACCAGCGGCGATCGGGTCTGCTGGTCCCGCGGCCGTGGTCACGGAGCTCCCGACCGGGTCCCCCGGGCAGGCAAATTAAAGGGGACGTACAGGTACGTGCTTTTGCCTGCCCGTGCCATTCTGTTGACGTATATCTACAGGAGGCGGTCGGGAAGCGGTTAAAGAAGGACATACAGGTAAGTGCTTGTGCCCAGCCGTGCCATTCTGCCGAGGTATATCGGCATGAGGCGGTCCTTAAGTGGTTAAACATGCAGTTAAGCTTTCACCAACTTAGCCTTGGTCTTGTTTATAACCATTTAGAAACACCTGCTGTGCGGTTAGATTAGAGAGCTGACAGGATGACATGATTCTGGTGCATAGCAAGTAATAGGAAAAAAAACTGCCTCTGTTGTGAACTTTAAAAAAATGTATTTCTTTAAGGCTTACACAGCAAATTAGTGCCATCCTCCATGCAGAGCCACTGGGAGTTGCGTGTGCATCTACCTCGGAGCTGCGTGCATGCAGGCCGCCCATGTAAGTAGTTGATGTACACACAGTACCAGCATGGATACAATTTGCATATCAAAGTTTGACATGCGGGCAGGAGCAATTGTTCGGATTGGAACGCAGTGTCTTTTCCGATGCTGCATGCATAGCTATTTCCATGGGTTGCCTGAATGCACCTCTGTGGTGGATGCACATGCATCTGCCAGTGACTCTGCATGGAGGATGGCACGAATTTGCCATCTAAATGAGCTCTAAATGCAACCAGTATATGAAACTGATAGTGACATGGTATCATCCACTTGCAAACTACTATACACAGAACTGGGGGGGGCACAATCAGGTGTGTTGCATACAAATGTGTTTGGGTTCAGCTCTTTCACATGCTGTCCACCCCTCTCTCTCTCCCTTTTCCCTGCCGTCAGTGCAGGGCAGGCAGGGATCTGTGAGAGACGCCAGGAGGAAAGCTGTCCTTGTAAAGACGGAAGGCTTTTGTGTTTACAAGTAACAGTGGTAAGTGGGGAGCGGAGGGCAAGAGCCAAAGGTGGTGGAACACAGTTCTGCCAAATTCCAGCTGAGAAAAAGCTCTGGGTGTGAGAGCCACATGAAATGGCATTGCGGACCATTGCGTTTGACACGTGTTCTACAGGTGAGAAATTAAATAAAATGAACGTTTTACAAAGCTGCTCAGTTTAGTATCTACTGGCACCCCTTGAACTGAATAGGCTATTTTATTTAAAAGGTGTACTTAGGCTTTAACCGCTTCCCGACCGGCCACTGCATATATACGTTAGCAGATTGGCACGGGCAGGCAAAATCACGTACCTGTACGTGATCGTGCCTGCCTGTGGGTCGCGCGTGCGCCGCCAGCGGCGCGCTCGCGACCCGGTCGGGAGCTCCGTGACCCCGGCCGCGGGACCAGCGGACCCGATCGCCGCTGGTGTCCCGCGATCGGGTTACGGAGCTGAAGAACGGGGAGAGGTATGTGTAAACAAACCTCTCCCCGCGCTTCCTACTCTGCCTGTCATTGATCGGCAGTTTCCGGTCATCGGGAAAGCCGATCAATGACGTCAGACGTCAGCCCCGCCCCCTAATGTAAAAAAAAAACACACACGTCACAGCCCATAACCCCTCCCCTCCCCCTAGTGGTTAACCCCTTCACTACAACTGTCATTTATACATAAATCAATGCATTTAAATAGCATTGATTGCTGTATAAATGACAATGGTCCCAAAAATGTCCGATGTGTCCGCCATAATGTCGCAGTCACAATAAAAATAGCTGATCGCCGCCATTACTAGTAAAAAAAAATATATTAATAAAAATGCTATAAAACTATCCCCTATTTTGTAAACGCTATAACTTTTGCGCAAACCAATCAATAATCGCTAATTGCGATTTTTTTTTTTTTTTTTTTTTTTTTACCAAAAATATGTAGAAGAATACGTATCGGCCTAAACTGAGGAAAAAAAATGTTTTTTTATATATTTTTTGTGGATATTTATTATAGCAAAAAGTAAAAAATATTGCATTGTTTTCAAAATTGTCGCTCTATTTTTGTTTATAGCGCAAAAAATAAAAAACCGCAGGGGCGATCAAATACCACCAAAAGAAAGCTCTATTTGTGGGAAAAAAAGGACGCCAATTTTGTTTTGGAGCCACGTCGCACGATCGCGCAATTGTCAGTTAAAGCGACGCAGTGCCGAATCGCAAAAAGGGGCCTGGTCCTTTTGGCTGCCAATTGGTCCGGGGCTGAAGTGGTTAAGGGCTCCATAAGAGGCAGGACGCTGACACATGGTGTAAAATGGATGAAGTTGATTACAGTCTTTACTGACATTAGACTCAAATTGCAAAGCATTAGCACCAGGATAAGGATCTCTAGTTTTAGACACATGATTGTCATTTTTAAATCTTCTGTCTCTAACCTGAAAATAATTGTAGTTTAAAAATAAAAGGATAAAATAAAATAAAAGGATCCCTCTCCTTTTGTGTTAGTTTTGTGAATTGAGCCCATGTTTTATGTGTTGTCAGATTATATTTTTAAAATATATGTCCTTTTTTTTTTTTTTTTTTTTCCCTGGCTCCAGGCCAGTCAGGAGGCTGATAATATTATGATCCTCCAGGACCGAAAGCTGACAAGTGGTCCAGGCAAGAGACATCTGCAAGTGGCTAAAAACCGATTTGATGGGGACGTGGGGGTTTTCTCTCTGGAATTCAACAAGGCCACGCTGACCTTTTCTTCCAAAGGCAAGGGGAAGGTGAAGAGAGTAAATAAGGAAAATGAGCCTTCTGCCAGCCCCACAACTCAGAAGCCATCAAAGAATAAACCTGAGAAGTAACTTTGTTCTGATCACAAATTGTGAGTTAAAGTTGCAAAGAATTTACAGGATTTTTGTTACGCATTATTGGATGTACTCCTTCCATATCGCAGAATTGTTCTGACTACTGCTTACAATTGGGGTGAATTTATACCAACTTGATCAAAGGCCAAGTGGAGGTGTGGTCTGTAGCATCCAATAAGACTTCAGCTTTAATTGTAAAAGCTATTCTGATACGTTTTATGTATCTTAAGCTTTCAGGTAACTAGTACTTACCTTTTAGGAACCACATCATTTCTGAGGACCTTGTGTGCTCCCTGATAACGCTATATCGGTTTTAAGCTTAATGGTTTTCTGTCATTTCACTTGTTTGTTATTTTTGCAAAGTGCTGTGTACTAGCAAGTCTAGGCACATTATTTTTATATTTGATGCTAAAGTAGAACTCCAACCAAAGTCCCCTTTTCAATAGTTTTGTATAGTGAGAGGAAGGGTTGGAGGAACTTTTTAGGATCTTGAAGTGTCCGTATGACCCATTTCTTAATGCCGATTTACAAGGATGTCTGATGGATTGATCCAGGCCACACAGCTTGACAGAGTTCCTTTCTCAGACATTATTCTGATATACTGTACATTTATTACTACATCACTACAGATCACTTTTCCATTCAGTGTTATATATTCATTTATTTGTTAGGTTGACAACCCACTGGTGGGATTTGGAGGGCTAAACATACAACACAGAAGCTGATTTAGAGGGGGAATATATGAATGTGAAAAAAAAATACTAATATATATATATATATATATATATATATATATATATATATATATATATATATATATATATATATATATATATATATATATATTATGCACATACAATGAGATGGCACACAAAATATTAAATACTGACTAAAGAATTTACTGAACATTTGCAAAATATCCACAAAAGTGATAGCAGATGGTGGTCACAGAAAGTGGAATAGGCTGACTGTTGGAAGAAGAATGTTAAAGGTGCAAACCATTCAAAAATAAAGTTTTGGGTGGTTGTGGTGGAATGATTCACCCACTGGCTGGTTTAAACTTGCAGGGGCTCCAGTGGTTTAATGTACAGTACTGGCATCTCTCGCTCTGCGTCCACTCCACCAACTTTCTTTTTGTCTTTACTCCATATCTGTCACTTGTTAACCCACATAATAAGACAACACAGCAGCTCTCTAAAGAAACCCTTAGGCCTAGCTCTGACTGGTTTTAATGTTTAAATGTCAGTTGAAGAACATAGGTAACGCAAACACTTATAAACTTTCTTTAAGCTTTGAGAAGGTTTCTTAAATCAGATGGAGGACCTTTCAGGGCTACACAAGCAATGTGCAATGGTGGCTGTAACTTTAGACATTCTTCTAAGAGGCTTCAATAGGCCTTCAGCCAGATAAAGCCTGTGTAACTGGGGCCTTACAGATTTTCGCATTTGCCGTTCTGAATGTTGTGAATTTTTAATAAAGCCAGGTTTATTTTTAAAGGAAACTTGTTTTTATATTTTTGTGTGTACACAACTTTCATGTGTATTTATAAAAAATATCACTTCTATGGACTTAACAGACTGATTACAAATCCTCCTCACACATACATCTAATTACAGTATGGCTTGAATTATTTGTGTAACCATAACGTAGATAAACTTGGGTCTTTTTACCTTAATGATAAGTGTTCTTTGTTAAAGATAGACTGTCATCTTGTCCATAATTTAAAACAGAGAGAAGAAAGTTCTCCCAAGAGGGACAATTGGGACACTGAGATTAATTAAATTTATTACGTAGAAAAATTACACAACATCTTGTCCATGTCGGGCAAAGTGACTGTCTCTATAAATGTCCCTCCGACATTCATATACTCACCTGCAGCCTCTTGCATTCTCTTGCTACACTGCAGCTGATGAAAATACCTGGCACGTCCCAGTCTGGAGAGGCATGTGACCTGCTCCCTTGTAATGGTGTTCAGGCCTAGTAGCCAATTGCTAGGCCTGAGCACTGTTACCTGACGGGGAAAGATGGCATTGCTTTCTTGGTCATGTGACATTGACTGCTATGCTTGGGGACCATAACAGTGGAGCAGGTCACAGCTGATTTCAATGTTGGGTGAAAAGCGGAGCAAAAGAAGCTGTAAGAGAGCACAGAAAAGGTGAGTATAAGGGGGTCCACGGGACCCTTTGGAGGGACATTGTCACCTTTCGCTGTCTGAGCAGAGGGAAAGCATTTAAATTGAAATAGACTAATGTAGTTACTTCTCTGCAAGAACATCAAAATTAGCTGCTTATTTATTTCTATGGGCTGTAAGAACTGTTCTACTTACTGTAGTAAGTTGTGTCCCAGTGTTTCACTACTTGATTATATATAGGAGTTTTAGAATCCCTGCTTAAAATGGTATTGAAGGTTTCTGTGTGGTCACCAAAATGAAAAGGCCTGTTCTTGCTGGAAACACACATTCATTAACAGCAGCTTTATTTCTACTGCTATTTGGTCTATAAGCAGATCCCCAGGTGTAAAGAAAACCTATAATAAAAAAATGGAAACAGACTGCCTTTGCTTACCTCATTGTAAGGATGCTAGTTACAGTTAAGTTAAAAAAAAAAAAAAAAAAAAAGTGCAAAGTTTGGAGTTTTAATTTTTCTGATTTTGCTTGCTGTACGTTTTATCTGCGTTAGTAATGCTAACCATACATTATGTGAATTTGGACCCGTTCCTGATGAACCGGCCAAAATTTGCTTAGTTGGTGGCTCTATAACTGTCTGTCTGGCCACTTCCCGCCCAACATGCAGTTGAAAAATTGGATGTGCCAGGCTGAAAATTGTTGACCAAACAGTAACTACATCCAGCCAGATGTGGCCGATGTTCAGGTATATTGACATTTGGCTGGGACACCTATCAAAAGCCACAGTCGGAAATTTGTCCATCTGTGCTTTATAGCATGGTTAGAGGTACCTGATTTTTTTTTTTTTTTTTCAATTCAACTGGTTTTGTTTAGTTACCGGGAAAGAGGTTTCACCACGCATCCAAGGGTCTTGTCAGGCATCTTTTTGAGGTGTAAGATGACTTAGTTGCCTATGTGGGTATAATTGTTGTGGTTATGGTCCTGGTATTCTTTTGAACTGAAAAAGCCACTTGGTTGAGATTTTTTGTACTTTTCAAGGCAGGTAATCTTGAAATTGTACAAGGGTTGGTTCATAGCACAAGGTATTTCATGAAAAAATCCACTACCTTTGAGACATAGATATCCAGGTCCCTGGGCCCTAGTAGCATTGTACTAACCCACAGTACAACAATGAATAGTTCTAAGGTACAAGGAGCAAACCCAATTAGCTACAGTGTAGGGCATATAACAAAGATCCAAAGCGAGAACCTCTTATGCTTGTAAGCAAGTACCTTCTGAGTTCTGGGTCAGCTTGGCGCAAGATAGAAGCTCAGCTGCAGATTAAATGCATCGGTCATTGAATTGTGAATGATCTTGGAATCGCCTCATACTGATAAAAAAGCAAACTCGCTGACAGACCTAAAAACTGTTGCCTTTTCCTATGAATTCTGACTGAAACTATAACATTGCCATGGTTGACCCAAGAAGTGCCTTTGGGATGAACTTGAATGCAGCCACTGTAGAAGGCAGCACGTTCTGAGATGTACTCATGTCTGCATGGTTGACTTCAACAACAGGCGACTACACAACCCTCCCTTGCAGAGTGACTGTGATAACATGTGGCAGCTGTTGCTGAAGGAAGAAGTGGGCAGAATGCATTACTGTACCGAGCATGAGATTCTGTGTTTCATGCCACTAACAGAAACGGTTTGACGTGTTTTGTTGCACACTAGAAGGTGTCTTTAGTGTCATTATGATACATTTCATTTGTTTAGTAAAGATTTGTTTTTGCAGATGTTTGCTTAGCCCTGTGCATACACTATTTTGGTTTACTACAGCACTATATAATTTATGCTGATGTCGATAAATAAATTATGTTCTGTATGGAGTTTGCAGAAGCACGAGGTTGCTGCCTGAAAATTCTGTGTGAAGGTGCTACAAGAAAATCAATACAGTGTGAATAATTGATCTGCTTGCCTTTTTAGTTTGAGTTGCAATTAAACTGGATTGTAAGTAGGAGCTACGAGACCTTTTCTTAGTGTATGAGTTACCTGACCCATGTCTCTAGGTAATATATACATATTTCTAGCCTGGCAGGTTATTGGGGTCCTTGTATATCATCACTACTTATTACAAAGTGCGCTATCCTGTTGCAATCAGAAAACTTCATAAGTTTGGAATAGTAAAATCTATGAAACAACCTCATTGCTTGATGTGGATTAATGATCTCTACATATTGCATCTTGCTCTATTAAATGAGCTCATAGCACTTAAGGCTGACATCTAACGCAGGCCATAGATTATACAATTTTCTTTTCTTTCACCATGCGTGGAAGGAGTGAAAACTGCTTGATTCCCCCATCAACACAGTGAGTGTTAATGTGGGAATCCCTCTCCCAGCGCTATTGTGTTCTGCCTTCCCTGCCGACAGAACACAATCGCTAGAGCTGGCAGCACTAATCGTTCGGGAAAAAACCCTACAGGCTGGTTGTGCACAAGATGTTTGATGGATCGACTTTTGTAACACCAGCAATGCCCATATGGGGATTGAAATGTGGCCGGTCCCTACTGAACTGGCCAGATTTCAATCCTTAAGTGCCATCTCAACCCATTAACCACTTGCCGACCGCCCCATGTACATATACGTCGGCAGACATTCTTCCGGCGGGTGGGGTGTCCGATCGGAACCCCCTCCGCCGGCAGGGACGGTCGGGATCGCTTCAGGAGCGATCCGGGACGAGGGGACGGCCAGTGGTTTCTGGCCACCCCCTCGCGATCGCTCCTGGTGAATGAAAAGCTTCCCCTTCCTGTCTATTGTATAGACAGGAAGGCGGAAGTGATGTCGCGCTCGGTGCGCCGGTCTATGTGACCGGAACGCCGAGGAGTGAAGATGTACAGGTTAGTGCACAAACAGTACACTGACACCAGTACACATAGGCACACAATCCACCCCCCTGTCACCCCCAGATCACCCCCTCCCCCCCCAGTCACAGTGTCACTAATTGCAGTGATCATTTATTTACTGATCACTGCATTTAGTGTCAGTGTGACTGTAATAACTGTCAGGGCAGTTAGTTTTAGGTCCAAGGTAGCCCCCTACCCCCCCCCCCCCCTAATAAAGGTTTAACCCCCTGATTGCCCCTAGTTAACCCCTTCACCCCTATTTGCCAGTGTCACTAAGCGATCGTTTTTCTGATCGCTGCATTAGTGTCGCTAGGTAACCATTTTTTTTTTTTTTTTATTTTAACCGCCATGTTTATATAGGTTCATAAATAGGTTTATAGGTCAGGTACCCCCATATTACAACCTAAATAAAGGTTTTAACCCCCTGATTGCCCCTAGAGTTAACCCTTTCACCAGTGATCACAGTATAAGTGTCACTGGTGACGCTGGTTAGCCAGTTAGTTATTTCGTTATTTAGGTTCCCCGTCAGGTTTTTATATAGCGTCAGGTACCCCCATATATTACCTAATAAAGGTTTAACCCCCTGATTGCCCCTAGTTAACCCTTTCACCCCCTTTTGCCAGTGTCACTAAGCGATTGTTTTCCTGATCGCTGCATTAGTGTCACTGGTGCCGCTAGGTAGCCAGTTTTTTTTTGTATTACTGTTACGGGTGACGCTGGTTAGTTAGCTTGTTTTTTATACTGTCAGGGCACCCGCCATTTATTACCCAATAACGGTTTAACCCCCTGATCGCCCGGCGGGTGATATCAATTAGGTTTTAGGGTCAAATAAGGTCTGCGTCGCCCCAGGTTAGTGCCAGTACCGCAAACACCCACGCGCAAAGCATACGCCTCCCTTAGTGGCACAGTATCTGAACAGATCAATATCTGATCTGATCAGATCTATACTAGCGTCCCAGCAGTTTAGGGTTCCAAAAAAACGCATTGTTAGCGGGATCAGCCCAGATACCTGCTAGCACCTGCGTTTTCCCCCTCCGATTTTTTTTTTTATTACCCAGCCCAGCCAAGTGATCAGTTATCGATCGATCACTGTACACTATACTAATCAACACTAAGCACACATAACTGCAGCGTTCGCACCTGCGTTTTCCCCCTCCGCCCAGCCCAGCCAAGTGCAGTATCGATCGATCACTGTCACTCCCTAAGCACACATAACTGCAGCGTTCGCAGAGTCAGGCCTGATCCCTGTGATCGCTAACATTTTTTTTGTGGTAGCGTTTTGATTCAGTCGCTAACAGTCAGGAGCTTTTTTACCTCTGAATCTCAAAAAAATAAAAAAAACAAAAATCGTTGTCGTTTCATTGTTCTCTCTCTCTCTCTCTCTCTCTCTCTCTCTCTCTCTCTATTCTCGCTCTTTTTTTACTCCATTCTATTCTGCAATGTTTTATTATGTTTTATCATGCTTGCTTTTCAGGTATGTAATTTTGTTTACTGTGTTTTAGTGTTAAGCATTTTTTTGTTTTCAGGTGCGCCATTCAGTTGCAGCGCGGATTTATTTATCTTGACAGCAACAGCGTTTGCTCCCACGATACATAAAGCCGCGACTCCAACGCTGTAGGAGGTGATTTCACCACCACAGTTAAAAAAAAGAGCATATGTGCCGAAGCATGGGGGCAGAAGGGGTGGGGGGAGGAGCGATTGGCTCCTAATGCCACGTACATACGGTCGAAATTCCGACCGTGTGTACACGGCATAACTTTTGCGGGAGGATGCCCCCATGCATCGGCATATATAAATGGTGCATGTATGCCCATCATTAGAAGTGGGTGGATGAAGGGAGGTATTCTAATGGTGGGCATACCCACCAATCAATCTCTTTTTTTCGTTCAGCCAAGAGGCTGCATGAAAAAAAAAAGATTACAATATATGTCCAGTATGTTGCTTGAATGGTTATACCAGAATGATGCCAGCAGGTTTAGGTATCATCTTGGTATCATTCTTTTCAGCCAGTGATCGGCTTTCATGTAAAAGCAATTCTAGCGGGTAATTAGCCTCTAGACTGCTTTTACAAGCAGTGGGAGGGAATGTCCCCCCTCCCGGATATAAACCGCACCATTGGGAAATTGGGAAAGCATTTTATCACACCAATCTTGGTGTGGTCAGATGCTTTGAGGGCAGAGGAAAGATCTAGGGTCTAATAGACCCCAATTTTTTCAAAAAAAGAGTACCTGTCACTGCCTATTGCTATCATAGGGGGTATTTACATTCCCTGAGATAACAATACAAATCATAACAAAGAAAAAAAAATGGAAGGAACAGTTTAAAAATAAAATAAAAAAGCTAAATAAATAAAAAAAAAAAAACTAAAAAAGAAAAAAGCACCCCTGCCCCCCCTTCTCTTGCGCAAAGGCGTACACAAGCGTTGGTCTGGCGTCATATGTAAACAGCAATTGCACCATGCATGTGAGGTATCACCGCGAAGGTCAGATCGAGGGCAGTAATTTTAGCAGTAGACCTCCTCCGTGAATCGAATGTGGTATCATGTAAAGGCTTTTAAAAATGTATGTAGTTTGTCGCCACTGCGTGTTTGTGCGCAATTTTAAAGCATGTCGTGTTTGGTATCCATGTACTCGGCCTAAGATCATATTTTTAATTTCATCAAAAATTTGAGCAATATAGTGTGTTTTAGTGCATTAAAATAAAAAAAAGTGTATTTTTTCCACAAAAAATGCGTTTGAAAAATCGCTGCGCAAATACTGTGTGGAAAAAAAAAATGCAACACCCACCATTTTAATCTGTAGGGCCTTTGCTTTAACAATATATATAGTGTTTGGGGGTTCAACGTAATTTTCTTGCAAAAAAAAAATATGTTTTCATGTAAACAAAACGTGTCAGAAAGGGCTTTGTCTTCAAGTGGTTAGAAGAGTGGGTGACGTGTGACATAGGCTTCTAAATGTTGTGCATAAAATGCCAGGACAGTTCAAACCCCCCCCCCCCCAAATGACCCCATTTTGGAAAGTAGACACCCCAAGCTATTTGCTGAGAGCAATGTTGAGCCCATTAAATTTTTTTTTTTTTTTGTCCCAAGAGATTGAATAATGAAAAAAAAAATATATATATTTTTTTTTTACAAAAAGTTGTCACTAAATGATATATTGCTCAAACATGTCATGGGCATATGTGGAAATACACCCCAAAATACATTCTGTTGCTTCTCCTGAGTACGGGGATACCACATGTGTGGGACTTTTTGGGAGCCTAGCTGCGTACGGAACCCCAAAAACCAAGCACCGCCTTCAGGCTTTCTAAGGGAGTAATTTTTTTTATTTCACTTCTCACTGCCAATCACAGTTTCGGAGGCCATGGAATGCCCAGATGGCATAAAACCCCCCAAAATGACCCCATTTTGGAAAGTAGAACCCCAAGCTATTTGCTGAGAGGTATGGTGAGTACTTTGCAGATGTCGCTTTTTGTCACAAAGTTTTGAAAATTGAAAAAAGAAAAAAAAAAAATTTTTTTTTTTCTTTACTTTCTTCATTTTCAAAAACAAATGAGAGCTGTAAAATACTCACCATGCCTCTAAACAAATAGCTTGGGGTGTCTACTTTCCAAAATGGGGTCATTTGGGGGGGTTTTGTGCTATTTTGGCATTTTATGGCCTTCGAAACTGTGATAGGTAGTGAGGAGTGAAATCAAAAATTTGCACCCTTAGAAATCCTGAAGGCGGTGCTTGGGTTTCGGGGCCCCGTACGCGGCTAGGCTCCCAAAAAGTCCCACACATGTGGTATCCCCATACTCAGGAGAAGCAGCAAAATGTATTTTGGGGTGCAATTCCACATATAACTATGGCATGTGTATTTTCCTACATTGCAAGATAGAGAATAGAGTGGTGCTACTTGCTAATGTGTATGTTCCCCCTCCTTTTAATCTAGAGGTTCTTCTCGGCTTTGTGGATTTTGTGCTGGAGAGGCCGGGTTTCCCGGTAATGGTCATGGGCGACTTTAATATGGTCCTGGACTCGACAATAGATAGATTCCCCCAGGGGACTCAACGGAGTGGGCTAGTGGATAGCCGTCTCCACCGTCTCTTAGAGGAAATGGGCCTGAAGGATATTTGGCGCCTGAGAAACCCTGGGATAAGGGGTTACTCCTGCTTCTCCAGCACACACTCCACATTGTCGAGAATTGACATGTTGCTTGGCAATGATGAACTGATGGCCATGATAGATGATATTAGGTATAGGCCAAGAGGTCTCTCGGATCACTCTCCTGTGACAGCTTCAATGGAGGTGGGGATGAGAAGTACCTATCGTGAGTGGAGAATCAATCCCTCCTGGTTGGAGCTAATGGGACAACCCCAAGAGGTTCTGGACGCTTTGAGGGAATGCATTGAGTGGAATAAAGGTTCAGCCCCCCAGGGGGTAGTCTGGGACACAGTCAAGGCTATCCTTCGGGGTTTGTTGATCCAGCAGATATCAAAAACAAAAAAACTGTCAAGAGAAGGGGAGGAAATAGCAGGGAACAACCTAATATCTGCAGAAGCAGCATACATAAGTAACCCAACACCTGCAAATTTTAGAACGTGGACAGAGGCACAAGGGGTCTACCGTGTAGTCCTGTTGGGTAAAGCAGAACAAAAATACATCTTTCAAAAACAAGTCGCCTTTGGGGAGGGAGAAGGAATTGGTAGGATGCTCGCTCATTTAATTAGAACCAACTCTCCCTCATCGATGGTTCCATTGATTGACACAGGGGCGGGTAGGACATCTACACATACACCTGAGATTGTGGATACTTTTCGGGAGTACTACGAGAGGTTATACCACTCTGAACAGGTGGATATGAAAGAGGAAATGGATTCATTCTTTGAGGGGCTGACGGTCCCCTGTCTCTCTGAGGAGGACAGGGCCATGTTAGATGGCCCTGTCACCCTAGAGGAGATACAGCGGACCGTCCGGGAAATGGCAGGCCAGAAGTCCCCAGGACCGGATGGCCTTCCCATTGAAATTTATCGTAAATATGGGGAGGTGCTCCTCCCCCAATTGTTAGAGGTTTTTAATGCCTCGGCACTGAAGGGCGAGCTACCCAAATCAATGATGGAATCGACCATAATTGTGATCCCCAAGGAGAATAAGAACCCACTCTCCCCCGCTTCATATAGACCCATTGCGCTTCTGAACTCAGATATTAAGGTGTTAGCAAAGGTCCTGGCAGCCAGGTTAAATAAAATTATTCATAAATTGGTGCATCAAGACCAATCAGGATTTATTCCTGGTAGGTCTTCCAGCTTAAATATTAGACGCCTTTTTTTAAACCTCCAACTGCCCGTGGAAGATGGAGGCAATAGGGCTGTCCTTTCCCTGGATGCCGCCAAGGCTTTTGATTCCCTTGAATGGAAATATCTCTGGAGAACCTTATCGGAATTTCGGGTGGGCCCGAATTTTGTTAAATGGGTAATGCTCCTATACGGCTCTCCGGGGGCAAGAGTGAAAGTAAATAATGAACATTCTACCAGGTTTCGATTGCTGAGGGGGACGAGGCAGGGGTGCCCTTTGTCACCCCTCCTCTTCGCCCTCGCAATCGAACCTTTGGCTCTCTCCCTGAGATCATCCCCAGAAATAAAAGGGTTTAAACGAGGAGACTCAGAGGAAAAAGTGATTCTCTACGCAGATGATCTTCTTTTACTGCTTAACGACACTCAGGAGTCACTACGCGAGACCATGGGCAAAATTAAGGACTTTGGCCTCCTGTCAGGACTGAGAATCAACTGGGACAAATCGCATCTACTTCCCATAGACCCTATAGTCCTCCCCCTTCCACACGAGGCAATCCAACTCCAAATCGTTCAGCAAATCAAATATCTGGGTATTAACATCTCAAGAGACCCTAAACAATTTGTTATAGAAAATCTGGTCCCACTTTTGAACAAATTTAAAGGGAAAACCCAAATTTGGAAAAAACTCCCCCTGTCTGCAGCAGGTCGGTGTAATTTAATAAAAATGGTGCTTATGCCACAACTTTTATATATTCTTCACAACTCTCCAATATGGATCTATAAAAAGTGGTTTAACAGGGTGGACACCATATTTAGAGAATTAGTTTGGAAAGGGGGGACCTCCCGGATTAGTCTTAAAACATTACAACTTCCAATTGGGTCAGGAGGAGTTGCCCTGCCGCATCCTTTTAGATATTTTTTAGCGGCTCAGCTGCAACATATCGGGGGATGCGAGGTTGAGAAAGAGGGGCCAGAGTGGAAGATCCTTCTCTATAAATCCCCACATAAGTCTTTGATGGAGATTCTGGAGGCAGGGGCCTTCCAGAAGGGGCTCCCTACCCAGGACTTGATGGCTAAAGTTTGGGGTACTGCAAAAAAAATGATGGGATATGGAGGGTTTACAGTTTTTTCCCCGTTATGGGAGAATGTTAATTTGCGCGAAATTCAAAAGATGGGGACGGTCAGAGAGTGGGAGAGAAGGGGTTTAAAATATATTGCTCAGATCTATCATGAGGGCATGATTAGAAGTTTCCAGGACCTCGGAGAACATTTTTCTCTCCCCAGGAAGTCTTTCTTTAGATACCTGCAGGTGAGACATGCCCTGGCTGTACAGTTTAAAGGTGGACCACCAGAGTGGACTAATATGCAGGTATTACAGAGTATGGCAGGGACTGGATCCCTGAAGGGGATGATATCCAATCTATATTTACATCTATATAAGGGGAACAGGGAAGGTACACAACTATGTCCACACAAAGTAAAGTGGGAGAGAGACGTGGGAATCATTTCAGCTTCTCAATGGGAAAGGATACTTGAACTTGCCCCAATGGTCTCTCTCTCCCCCCCCCTCAGAAGATGTCACATCTCTTTCTACTATACCGTGCTTATTACACTCCAAACAAGCTCTTTAGGTTTGGTCGTAGGCAAGATGATAAATGCCCTAGATGTGGGAGACTGGGGGGAGATCTTGTCCACATGTTCTGGAGATGTCCAAAATTATATGGATATTGGAAAGAGGTGGTGGACAAGGTCTCCCAGATATTCAATACCCATCTCGAGCTAGACCCCATCCAATGTGTTCTTGGGGGAGGAGAGGGAGGGGGCAAGCCTGGGGAAGTTCAGATTGCGGTTTTGCGCTGTCTTTTTCAGGCCAGGTTGCTAATTGCTCGGAGATGGCAATCCTCTACCCCTCCGTCAGTCGATGAGTGGGAGCAAAATATGGATAAAGTGATCATGAAGGAGAGAACTACATATATAAAACGAGAGAGCCTTGCTAAATTCCATTTACTATGGAATCCATGGATTGAGAAAGGAACATGAGAATGCCTTAGATAGTGCCAACCAAACCAAATTAGTTTAAAAAGAACTAAGTGGATGAACCGATACTGGCAGAGAGTGAGAGGATGGATGTGAGAGGTGGGGGGTGAAAGCAAGGCGGTGTGAATGAGCTAGATCTCAACCAAACACGTTTAATGATTTTTGCTTAACATGACCTTTGTAAGAGAGATGAATGAGATTGTGTATAAATTGTATTTGTAAAAAATTTTTTTGAAATAAAGATATAAAGCTAAAAAAAAAAAAAAAAAGTTAACTATGGCATGTGTGAGCAATATATCATTTAGTGACAACTTTTTGAAAAAAAAAAAAATTCTTTTTTATTTTTGTCTTTATTCAATCACTTGGGACTAAAAAAAAAAAAATATTCAATGGGCTCAACATGCCTCTCAGCAAATAGCTTGGGGTGTCTACTTTCCAAAATGGGGTCATTTGGGGGGGGTTTGTACTTCTCTGCCATTTTAGCACCTCAAGAAATGAAATAGGCAGTCATAAATTAAAAGCAGTGTAAATTCCAGAAAATGTACTCTAGTTTGTAGACGCTATAACTTTTGCGCAAACCAATAAATATACGCTTATTGGCATTTTTTTTACTAAAGACATGTGGCTGAATACATTTTGGCCCAAATGTTTGACTAAAATTGAGTTTATTAGATTTTTCTTATAACAAAAAGTAGAAAATCTCTTTTTTTTTTCAAAATTTTCACTCTTTTTCCGTTTATATCGCAAAAAATAAAAATCACAGAGGCAATCAAATACCATCAAAAGAAAGCTCTATTTGTGGGAAGAAAAGGACGCAGTGCGAAATTGAAAAAAGACCTCTGGTCCTTAAGCTGACAATTGGTCCGGGGCTGAAGTGGTTAAAGTGACTATTCTCATTTAATTATCTATGAAATCCTATCTGATAATTCCATTGTACCAAGACTGTTCATGGCTTCTGAGCGCTTCTCTTTTTTTCTTTTTTCTTGCAAAGCACTCTCCCTGGGCAGTGATAATGGCCTTGTACAATGTAAGCAATCTCCAATTTAAAAAGCTAATTGTGTTTTAACTCCAGCCCTGCCCTAACAATGCGTTTATGAGCAATTGACTTCCAGCTTTGCTCCTTTCTGCTGATGTCTGCTGGACAATTTGAGGGTCCAAGGAGACTCTGACAGGGTTGCATAGGGTGCCTATGGGCTTCAGTTAATTAATGAAGGGATAAGTTCACCTTTTTAAAAAAAAAAAATAGGCAGTGCACATCTTTATGCAGGTAATAAAAGTGCATTTATTATTTTTTTTTACTTGGAGCCTGTAAAGCAATTGCACCTGCAATCTGCTGCAGGCTTGTCAGTGTATCCGTCAACTCATACCTCATGTGGGCAGGCAGATACACACTGACAGACTGAAGACATAATTCAATTTAATTTCATTTGAGACCTCCTAATACAACGATGGACTTTCCATACAATACTTTACCATGTACAGTGGTGTGAAAAAGTGTTTGCCCCCTTCCTCATTTCCTGTTCCTTTGCATGTTTGTCACACTTAAGTGTTTCGGAACATCAAACCAATTTAAACAATAGTCAAGGACAACACAAGTAAACACAAAATGCAATTTGTAAATGAAGGTGTTTATTATTAAAGGTGAAAAAAAATCCAAACCATCATGGCCCTGTGTGAAAAAGTGATTGCCCCCTAAACCTAATAACTGGTTGGGCCACCCTTAGCAGCAACAACTGCAACCAAGCGTTTGCGATAACGTGCAATGAGGCTTTTACAGCGTCCTGGAGGAATTTTGGCCCACTCATCTTTGCAGAATTGTCCTAATTTTTTCGAGCATGAACGGCCTTTTTAAGGTCATACCACAACATCTCAATAGGATTCAGGTCAGGACTTTGGCTAGGCCACTCCAAAGTCTTAATTTTGTTTTTCTTCAGCCATTCGGTGGTGGACTTGCTGGTGTGTTTAGGATCATTGTCCTGCTGCAGAACCCAAGTTCGTTTCAGCTTGAGTACACGAACAGATGGTCGGACATTCTCCTTCAGGATCTCTTGGTAGACAGCAGAATTCATAGTTCCTTTTATCACGGCAAGTCTTCCAGGTCCTGAAGCAGCAAAACAGCCCCAGACCATCACACTACCACCACCATATTTTACTGTTGGTATAATGTTCTTTTTCTGAAATGCAGTGCTCCTTCTACGCCAGATATACTTGGACACACACCTTCCAAAGAGTTCCACTTTTGTCTCATCGGTCCACAGAATGTTGTCCCAAAAGTCTTGGGGATCATCAAGATGTGTTGTGGAGAAATTGAGACGAGCTTTGATGTTCTTTTTGCTCAGCAGTGGTTTTCTCCTTGGAACTCTGCCATGCAGGCCATTTTTGCCCAGTCTTTTCCTGATGGTGGAGGCATGAACGCTGACCTTAACTGAGGCAAGTGAGGCCTGCAGTTCCTTGGACGTTGTTGTGGGGTCTTTTGTGACCTCTTGGATGAGTCGTCGCTGCACTCTTGGGGTAATTTTGGGCGGCCGGCCACTCCTGGGAAGGTTCACCACTGTTCCATGTCTTCGCCATTTGTGGATAATGGCTCTCACTGTGGTTCGCTGGATTCCCAAAGCTTTGGAAATGGCTTTATAACCCTTTCCAGACTGATAGATCTCAATTACTTTCTTTCTCAATTGTTCCTGAATTTCTTTGGGTCTCGGCATGATGTGTAGCTTTTAAGGATCTTCTGGTGGACCTTACTGTGTCAAGCAGCTCCTATTTAAGTGATGCCTTGATTGTGAACAGGTGTGGCAATAATCAGGCCTGGGTGTGGCTAGATAAATTGAACTCAGGTGTGGACAACCACAGTTATAGTATGTTTTAACAAGGGGGGCAATCACTTTTTCACACCACTGTATACCAATAATAAGTCAGGACAGACACCATCGGGTGTTTAACTTTTTTGGGGCAATTTCGGTGTTTATAGGTCAATTCAAAACTGATTACAGCGCACACATACAAAAATTACATTTATCCTGCAAGGCTACTGTATTTTCCGGCGTATAAGACGACCTTTTACATTTAAAAAAGCTGGCCAAAAAGCAGGGGTCGTCTTATACGCTGGGTCAGCCCCTCGGATGCCTGCTGGGTGTTCGGTAATATTGTATTTAGCTTCGGCTACATACAGTATATACCACTGAGCCAATCCCGGTGAGCAATGTATTCAAATGAATCCAGAGCCTGCTCGGATTGGAGTAACAACCTCTGCCAATCCGAGCAGGCTACACTGTAGCCTGCTCGGATTGGCTTTGAGAGTCAGAGAGGCGCGGGCTGATGTTACAGCCTCTGCCAATCCCAAGCAGGCTTTGTATTCATTAATAGAACACATCGCTCGCCGTGATTGGCTCCAGCAAAAGAAGGAAGAAATATGAAGCCTCGGAAGCGGGGTCGTCTTATACGGTAAGTACAGTTTTAAAAGCGTTTTTGTCCTGTGAGATTAGGGGGTCGTCTTATATGCTGGGTCACCTTATACACCTGTAAATACGGTAGTTAAAAACACCTGAACATATTCAAAAATACGGGGGTTTGGTCACACTATATGGTCATATAGTGCTAAGCCCACTTACTGCGACAAAGGTCAATTCTTCCCTCCGCATATTAAAATGAATAGCTTCTGCCTTGTAGATGCTTAAAGTGCTAAGTGGCAAGCTACATCTTCTATAACAACATGATCTGCCTCAGTGTTGTAATAAGAAACATAGCCCATGAGTATGTGTGCTTCTACTTGTTTATTGAGCATGCCTCTTACTCATTAATACATAATCGCGTGTAATGGGGAAGTGTGTTTGTTTATACCACATCTGTGTGTGCCCATTTTATTATTGGCCCATCAATATAAGGGTTGGTCTCACTAAACTATTAGGGGTAGGGAAGGGGCTGCAGGGACCACAAAGAAGCTGGCCACTATTTGCATGATGGAGTGCACAAGGTTTTGCAGGGTAGTCCATGTGCTTTTGGGGATATCAATCCCAACATGCAGGAGCCTGTAAGAGCCTGTAATATGATGTGTCCTCTTAGAAAGTTTGAGTCCATGTGTTTGCATAAATGAATTCTTGACATGTCCCAATATTAAGAAACAGTATCATTTGCCTGAGATGAGAGTCTAAGATGAGTGTAATCAGTCTGCAACAATCCTTTCCCACAGGCATTACACTGCTGAAACTTTGTATCTGGCCATAAGGTGTGCGGTAGCAGCATAGGCTAGTCAGATTTTTTTTGTCCGAAATTTGTGAACACAGCCAAGAACTGCAGACACCAGGATCTACTTGATTGTGTTATTCCTGAGTTGGAAACCCAGCCCAGAAGTAGATGCTGTCCCTGGATGATTACTAACAAAAGATGGTTCCATCCTTCTGGAAAGAAAAGTAAATACATATTTTGTAAGATGAAGTTCTGTGATCTCTAATAGAGGTAATACATACCAGTAAGTTGAAATGGAGGGCATCGTGTTACACATTTACTGGCATGGTCTATGCTTTTTCCTGGCAGTGGCAAACACCATCATACCATGTAATGTAAGATACCCCTCCACTCCTCCTATTAAAGGTTGGGTACAAGAATTATGCCATCTTATGCACATGGAGAATCTGACAGCATACCTATGATACTTAAGATTTTAAGAAATTACTACTGCATTTTGGGGCCCTTGGATTCTTTTTATGGCATCTGCAGCTTTTAAGAACCTCTCCTCCCCCTAAAGGGGTATTTGTGATCTGTCACATTCAATTAACCGATTCAACCCCTAGAAGATTTTACCCCCTTCCTGACCTGAGCACTTTTTGCGATTCGGCAATGCGTCGCTTTAACTGACAATTGCGCAGTCGTGCGAAATTCCACCCAAACACAAATAGAGCTTTCTTTTGGTGGTATTTGATCACCTCAGCGATTTATTTTTTATTTTTTGCGCAATAAACAAAAAAAGAGCGACAGTTTTGAAAAAAAAGCAATATTTTGAACTTTTTGCTATAATAAATATCCCCCAAAAATACATTAAATAAATTGTTTTCCTCAGTTTAGGCCGATTATGTATTCTTCTACATATTTTTGGTAAAAGAAAAATTTTTTTAATCATTGCTGCGACATTATGGCGGACACATCGGATAATTTTGACACTATTTTGGGACCATTGTCATTTATACAGCGAATCAGTGCTATAAAATGCACTGATTACTGTGTAAATGACACTGGCAGGGAAGGGGTTAAACACTAGGGGGCGATCAAGGGGTGTCATGTCTCACAAGGCATAACGGAGAAATCCCTTGTTTACATAGGCATCTCCCCATTCTGCGGCTCCTTGACACGATCGCTGGGACACCGGCGGACATTGAGTCCACGGGGCCTGCGGACACACAGCGTGATTTTTTATATATATATATATATATATATATAATTTTTTTTTTTTTTTTCATTTATGACACATATATTTAAATTTATTGTTTAGCAGTATATGCATATATCCAGTGATTAGCAGTGGCGCATGCTTTATACTGTGCAGATTTTATATGACTGCACAGACTATGATTGTTTTATCTTGCAATTTGAGTATAGACAGAGGAAGTGCTGGCTGTATTGTGGTTGCGGGGACACGCTGTTAGCACAAGTGCTGCAGGTGCCTCTCGTTTAAATAACGAGGCACTATAAAGGGAGGGTTTCCATGCCGTACAGCCAATCCCATGAGTAAGTCGTTATGATGAAACGTTGGGACGTGTCTGTACGGCAACCATTTTTTCACGATTGACGCTATACCGGAAGTGACGGATCACAAGTTTTCGCTGGTGAGATTCAGTTCCCCTATGCTGTGTCCGCTGAGACCACCTTACACCAGTACCCGCTGCTGCAAGTGGATGCCTCTAGGCTTCATTGATTTGAACTTATGTGAGTGCAATGTTTGAAGCTGTTTTAATAGAATAAACTTTTTACGATACTGCACTATTGGAGCACTTTGTTTCATTATATATGGAGAGTCCATAATATCGGGTGTCACATCTGGATATCGGTGGATATCGAACCCTGTAAGGGTTGATGCTGTTTTGCTGAGAATGAGGGTGCAAGGCATCATCATTTGGTGAGTTTTTAACCAAAGGGGAGTGGAAACACTGAGTGCACGCGGAAGATCTCACATCAGGATATATTCAGCTTTCCTTGTTTGCGACAATCCAGTCTAATTTATGAACTATTTTTGCACAAAATGTATTATTAGTTGCTTATGTATTAGTGTTGATCACTATCACCTGTCACTGGGTTTATTTATTTATACTGTTTAGTGCTACTATTTATTTTAGTTTACACCGTAAATGCTTATTTATATTTATTTCATTTAAAGTAGCAGCTGTTGCACAGTTAGGTTACTTTTGGCGCAGTGGTGTTACTTGAAGAGTGGGTGTACGGATCTTTTTGGACCAGTTTTGTTGTTCTACTTTATTGCCATATAGGAATAGTGAAGTTTTAAATAGATTTTTTTTTTTTTTTTTTACTCCATCCTTCTAATCATAGCAATTTAACAGACAGAGAACAATGCTCCCAGACTGAACTTTGGCAAGACTGACAAGCCATAGTCTAAAGAGGGTAAAATAAATAAAATATGTGCCAGAATTTTCTGCTGTCTCAGTCAAAACATATGGGCTCTGGAGAGCCTTAACTGCAGTGAACTTTCCCACAGAAAATTGGCAGTGGAGCGAGCGTCACATTATCCCCACAAGCAAAAGGCGGACTGATGATGTGAAGAAGACACAAGATAGACTTTATACATCTCTGTTTAATATTCCCAGCAGCTGTCTCCGTGTGTCAGACCGGTCACAAGATTCTCCAAGGCACACTTCTTCCCACTATTTTTTGGTCACTGTAAAATGTTAACAAACCTCCAAAAAGCCTTCCATTAAGGTCACATTAAATAGTACTGTGAACAATATCCTATTTTGTCACAAATCTGAAAAATTCAGATAGATTATCAATAATGATAGATAAAAACACTAAATTGTCAAGGCAAAAAGTCTAGTTTGAATTTTTGATAAAGTGGAGGAGGATTAAAACTCGTTTTTACTGCTCTCCGGGGCTCCGTATTTCCAAACAGGAAGTACGAGAAGATCTGCAAAAGGGACACAGATGGACATACAAATCTGATAGGAGTTTAAAAATGTTTTATTACTTTTTATGCTGCTGTTGGAGACTTCCCCTTTTCCCTTCCCTTCTTGTCTAGTAAAATTTCAGTATTACAGAAAAGATGGTAAATTTTTCTATTGGAGCCCCAGATAGCAGTAAAAACCAGACAAGGATTCTCAGCCATCCACATTCTATCTATAACTACAAAAAAAAAAAAAAAATGTGTTTGACGTACACTTTAACTTTATTATTTTTTGTTATTTGCAGAAAAAACACACGGACGTGTCCAGTGATCCAGTGGTGTTCTATAGGGATCTGCCACTGCACACCCAACCTTGTGCTGGAGTCTTCTTTTCTGATGTCATCATGAGCCAGCTATATCTTCCAGGTTCTTGCAGCTGGCTTCCTAATGATGTGCATGCACTGTGGTGCGTCCGCAGGAGGTCAGCTGTCTCTTCCTGGTTCTTGCAATCAGCCTCTGGTGACACACCGTAGAGTACCCTGAGGCTTCTTGAGATGCCTGATGTGAGTATTCCAGATGGCTGTGGGTAACGAATATGTCAAACTTGCCTAGGTAAGAATCCTGAAAAATAAAAAAATCTGATTTTAGAGAGGAAGGGGATAGAAGTGGAAAAACAGACAGTTTGTGGGGAGGGTGTAGGTCCACTTCAAGGTCACCAAAATAGTTACATAGGTTGAAAAAGGCACAAGTCCATCTAGTTCAACCAATAAAATAAATGTAGCCAGGTGCTTGGCTAAGAATAGAGAGAAACAATGGCTGCAGATACTTTGTAGCTGCTGCCATGTGGTGCTGAACTGGTTACCATTTATATCAGCAAGAGGAGGGAGCTGCTGAGTAGGAAGAGTTCAACAGACTGAGTCAGGCAGCACTGTTGAAACTGTAGTCCAGAGGAGAGCCACCGTTCTGTAATCAAGAGCTTTTAATCTCCATTTATCACAGAGAAATTGCCAGAAGGAGGTGAAAGAGCTGCATTTTCTCAGGCTGAACAGGACACTGCTTCCTTTTTGCCATGAGGGAGACCAGAGAGAGAGTGCTCATCAGTATCCACCATCACTGCTGCATGTCGATGGCCTGAGTGGAATCTGGAGTGCTGAGTTTAGGGCTGCCAACAGTCATCTGAGTGCAGAACAGAGAGTGGACTAATCGCCGTTTGTGACCGGATGGTGAGCTGCTACTGTGGGGATTTATTATCTGCTGCTAGAGAGAGTGAGCTCTTTAGGAACTGTCCATACAGTGATTTAGTAGCCCTACTGTGGCTTGCAGACTATTCTCTTGCGCACCAACAGTATAACTGGGCCTTAACACAAGCCAGCTGGAGAGTGTGGACTAAAGACTGAGATTGTTCCTGGAGTTGACATAAAATTAAACCCAGTGTGTAATAGTTATATAATTACCTTCCCAGGGGCTTGTGTCTTGACACTCCGCTGTGTTGCAGATCTCTAGCCAAGGTAGTTATCCAACGCTTCTGGGTAAGTCAAATACCTGCTGTCCTGCAGGAGACAATGCTGTCGTTACTTCCGCCAGTTCTTATGTCATTACAGGTCTTACTACTGTATGTCTAACGTGGAGTTCAATACATCCTAAGGAGCCTTGTGTTTTGATATACTGATAAAGATACACACTGTAACACAATCAAACATCGGTCCTGGTGTGCACTGTTTTTATGTTGCATCATATTGCCTTTCTGGAATTTATTGCACACATGCAGTTGTGTAGTATCCCTTTTAACAGAGTGAGGTCCTGCCACTGTGAAAATTGATGTAGAGATGATACTGGGCTCACACGTATGCAGAGTGCTCTGGAATATTATTTGTGTATGAAGAAAACAGTTTTTAGAGCTTTCTCTGGATATTTTTTATTCCTGCATTGGGGTCCAAAATTTGGAGACTTTGAAGAGTTTTGGGAGGGAAGAAATCTCGAACCCAGTGTCCACGTTTGGCTAGAGACCAACAGGCTATGAGTGAAGGTGCGCACAACCCATAATGAAGGACTTAGGCATTGATCAGTGCTCCCATAACTGTTATGGAAAGGAGAGATTCCTTGTCCATAGGGCTGAGAGAGTTGAGGAGAGTCTGACAGAGTCAAGATGACTAGGTGAGTCCAGGGAATTGAAAGAATCTGGAGGTCTCTAAAGAAGTAGGAGAGCCCAGGGTGTCAGGAGATCCCCTATCGAGAGGTCAGGGAGTGGGCCTGTGCAGCAGGGTGCTGCAACTGTGAAGGTTGAAAGAGCCAGGAGAGCTGGGAAAGTTGAATGAACCCAGAGTTTAGTAGTGTATTTAGGTTTTGTGCTGCCCTAGGCTGACTAAACTTGTATACCCCCTAATTTAAATATGACCCACTCCTTCCTGTCAAGACCACACCCCTTGCTGTTTAGGACCTGCCCTGAAATTTTCGAGTGGGGACACTAGTTCTGAGGGCCTTTGGGGGGGGGGGGGCAAATGGATTCCCTTAATTTGCATAGAGAGGCTATGAGGCAGGAAGTGAAGGGAAATCTCTGCAATGGGACAGGGATGGTAAAAAATAAACTGACGGGCTGAAAAAAAAAAAAAAAAGGGTTTATAGTTCTTCCCTAAGCACAAATTTCTGATAATTTTATAGAGGGGACTACAAAGATATAACCATGCCAATGGTGCAGCAGAAAACATATAGCACAGTGAGGGATGTTTGCGGTCCAGGAAGATAGGAAACTCAAAAGTAGAAGCGCTTCCCCCCACAGTTGCTGAATGCCGGCCACCCGCATACCGGAAGCAGTGCGGCCGCTTTATGGGGACGCTAGACTAATTTGCCTCTCAGCCCAGTCCGCCCCATAAGACTGGCGCTACACTAACAGTATAGCGCAAGTCGGCGGGGATTCTTTCTGTGCTGCCCCCCTGCAAAGTGCTGGCCTGGGCCTTGTCGGCCTAGGCCAGGATACAGCATTGCCAGAGGTACTATGTAACATGGTTTGAGGAACCGACCAGAGGTGTTTTTTTTTTTTTTTTTTCTAGATAGTATTTTCTTAAACACTGTATAAACAAAACAAAAAGCTGGAACACTTTTTCGCGTTTTTGAGCTTCTTTGAGCTTTTTTGAGCTCTTTGGGGCAATAGCTCCTCCCCTTAAGCCGGCCATGGATGGATCAAATCTTTGCCAGTTCAGCAGGGGCCAGCCAAGATTCAGTCCATCTATGGGCAGGCTGGTTGTACTGAAGTTGATCCATTGATAAACTTTAGTACAACCAACCTGTCAGATTTTTTTATTATGTGATCACTGCTGGCGGTTATAGCCATCAGCAGTGATGATTGTGTTCTGCCAGCAGAACACAATAGCACTGCGAGAGGGATTCCCCCGTCAACACTGACGGTGTTGTTGGGGAAAATTTAGCAATTTTCTTCCCTTCCACCTGTGATCGAAGGAAAGAAAATCACGTAATCTATGGGCTGCTTTAGGTAGAAAGGTGAGTATTGTGGCCTAAGCTGCCTTTTCTGTGATGAAAAATATAACCACTTTCTCACATTTTGTCTATGTAGATGAAAGATACAGGGTCTTCTATCTAACATACATCCAGGCAGTCTCCGAGTTACAAACATCCGACTTGCATATGACTTATACGTCACGCTGCTCCTGGAAACCGCCTGGTGGCCATCTTGCTGCTCATCGCATGCTGCCACCTACTGTCCGGTGGACCTGAAAGCAATCCCACATCACTGCATGGCCAGTTAACCCTTCCTTATGCTATCGAAAAATGTACCTGTTCCAACTTACATACAAATTCATAGTTTTATAGTAGGTAAGGTTGAATAAAGACAATAGTCCATCCAGTTCAACCTGTGTAGGTGTACTCATTTCCCATAGCCCTGTATGTTGTGTTCACTAAGATGCACTAATGCAACTTAAGAACAAACCTACAGAACCTCTTGTTCGTAACCTGGCGACTGTCTGTACTATCCTTTATTAGATGTAAACAATATATATATATTTTTTTTTGGGGGGGGGGGGGGTCAAAGCTTTATTGAATCATTATTTCATAACATTAAAAGATCTAACACCAAAAATTCTCCTTTAACTTCATGAACAAACTCAGTAACACAATTTGAGCCTATTTGCCATATATTTTTATATTCACTCATGAACCTTTGTGTCCCGAGGCCATAAACCATTAAAGTAACTAGCAGAAACCAAAAAAAAAAAGGGGGGGGGGCCCTTCCCCATGGACTCTGTTATAATTCTAGGATATTTCCCCTGTAATCTCACTGTCAGTTCCTCCATACGCATAATATAATTTAATTCAGACACCCATTCTTTAACCATCATATTCTATTTCATACCACTTCCTATTTTAGCAATACAAGACCAATGTTCTTAACCTTCCCTTCTCTAAAACAAAAAATAAAAATAGTTTTTGGAAATTTCGCTTTAATGGAAAACTTGCTTTCAGTTTTGGGAAAGTAACTTTCAGTGTAAGTACAGCTGCAGTTCACATTAATAGTATAGAATTTTTTTTTTTTAATACTTGCCTAGGTGGCTGTCCCCTGTTGGCTCCAAGGCTGAGAACCGAGCGATCAAACACTGCTGATTGCTCAGTTCTCAGAGCTCCTTGAGCAAAGAGCTGTCAGTCACCAGCTCTCTGTTCTGCCCCCCCCCCCCCGCACTCAATGGAGCACTGGGCTTTGGAGGGGTGAGAGTGGCTGGCTCAGCCTCTCAGCGGCTCGCTGAGAGGCTGAGGCCGGTGCTGGACCAGGCATATGCTTGCGATCTTTCCTGAGCCTGGACAGGCGCTGTCATGTCAGCCGACAGCGGGCTTCAGCCCGCTCTCTGCTGAAAACGGGATCCGGAAGTGCAGAACGATCTCTATTCCTGTGATCCACAGGAGAAGTACAGCCAAACGAGCTTTGGCTTTACTTTCACCTTAAAAATAAATAAAAATAAAGCACATAAAATGCAGCACACATATCCTCATATTGCATAACTAGTGTTTTTTTTATTTTCACTGTAGTTGTCCTGATGGCTCTATCATAGCCTGGGGATTATGGTCTTTACAGTAATATCCTCAGCCTCATTATAGCATTTGAGAGGTCATTTGTCACTAAGCTGAATAATTCTGCATTTGATTTCAAGTTTTAAGAATGAGCAAGCTCTTACGTGTTCCCTGTGACAAATATCCAGTAATAGTGGATAAGTAATACTTGCTAATTTACTGCTGTAAATCACGGATGTAATAATTCGGTTTTATTCTGTCCGACATTCCACGTTGATGTCTTGTCCTTTTTCTTGTCAGCATTAAGCAAGTCTCTTGTCACATCTATCAACGAAGCTCTTTCTTTGAAATACCAGGCCCGCAATGACATCATTAATAGAAAGATCTGCAAGAAAGTAAAATTGTTCCAGCTGTAGATTTCCACAAATCCATCTCTTTAATACATCAAAACACTGGCTGTACTGAAGTGCTGTGAGCATCTGTCATCCATATGATGGAAATGAAATCGCTTTAATGTGTTAATGTCATTTCAACAGTTGTTTTCAAGTTGTTTCTAACTTGATGTGAAGCTTTCGTTAAATAATAGATGGTGATCCTGCCATGAAGGTCCTTTTTCAGCACTTCCTGTTGCTTGGACAAAAAGGTAATCTTTTATGACACACTATGTTTTAGCAATGTCATCCAGTTAGGGTTTTAAAACACCTTTAACAATAATATACACAAATAGAGAATATATATATTTTTTTTGTGCATTTATTTGATTATGTAAGGGCTTGTCCACACCATGTCTGTTGGGCTGTGCTGACCTGCATTTTTATGTAGCACAACGCACATAACTATGTGTCTCCACAGTGCATAGCAAATGTCATTTTGTGATGCATCAGTAAAATAAATGAATAAAAAGTGCAATGCGTTGTTACAATGCATTGCACTGCCCCTTTCCACCCCTACACAAAGCACACCAGTGTGTATACTTTATAGCAGGGATATGCAATTAGCGGACCTCCAGCTGTTGCAGAACTACAAGTCCCATCAGGCATAGCAAGACTCTGACAGCCACAAGCATGACACCCAGAGGCATGATGGGACTTGTAGTTTTGCAGCAGCTGGAGGTCTGCTAATTGCATATCCATGCTTTATAGCATGCAGGCTGCTGTAAACAATCCCTAAGGGCCGGTGTCGAAGAGTTTCCTTTGACATCCATTTGAGACACTTCTGAGATAATTCTGAGTGTATTGACGGGTACATCTGACATGCAGTTGAACTGGTTAAAGCACCTTTTGTAATCCTATAGACTTATATGGGGAGTTAGCAGTTCTGACTAGACCAAAAACCTGTCAACACTGGCCCTTAAAATAACTAAATCTCGGTGTTCTGGTCTCCAGTTTCAGATATTTGTTACTCCCAGTGTTGGCTAATTCTCTTCATTTTGGTAAAGTGGTCCTCAGTTCCATGGGGGTGGAGCTTGTAATCGTGGGCGAGGTTTGCTGCACATAAGGGCATTGTTTTTGTATTGGGAGATGTCTGCATTATAGTATTTTAGATTACATACAGTATATACTATTATTAGTGTTTTAAAGTGCCAACAATTTACCCAGCGCTCTACATACTGTACATTCATATCAATACCTGCCCTTAAAGCGATTGTATTGGTGATTTTTACCTACAGGTAAGCCTATAATAAAGGCTTACCTGTAGGTGAAAAGAAACCTGCAAGGTTTAGGAGATATTGACCCTGCATGCAGCCGATGACATCAGTAGCGCATGCTCTCGGCCCGGTCCAACGTATCCTACTGGAACGAAGGGCTCCCGCATGCATGCGCGGGAGTGACGTCATTGCGCGGAGCCAGCAATCCCAGAAGAAATGCTGAGGGAAGCTTCGTTCTGTGGGAGCTTTGTTCTAAGGTATTTCATAATGTGCTAGTATGCAATGTATACTAGCACATTATGCTATTGTCTTGCAGTTTTTTTTTTTGCATGCTAAAATGAAATCATCTTACATTCATAAGTTCACCTCTCCCCCTCCCTCACTGCAACCTTCTGGGACATGTCACAGGTCCCAGAAGATTGCCCGGCTATTCATAACACGCTGCTCGCGCATGCACAGTGCATGCCCGGCTGTGAAGTCACAGTCGGGCGCCCACACTTGCAATGCTGGCGAGGCTTCGGGCGGCCGCATCGCTGGACCGTGAGACAGGTGACTGTCTGTTTATTAAAAGTCTACAGCTACACCTTTTGTAGCGGCTGACTTTTAAATGGGTGGAACTCTGCTTTAGAATTAAGGTTAGATTAAGTCCCCCACCACAGCATGGTGGTTGTTCCAGTCTCCATGTGAGCAGGAGCATAACCTGGGGTCAGCAAGCAGCTACTTCCAAACTTCAGTGAAGGGGTCCTTGGTGGAACAGGATCTGTTTACCCTTAGACTCTGTGCTTTAGGGGATTCCACATCACCTGTCCACATTCGGGTTGACTTCATTTACATTTATGATATTTTACAGACCAAAAGAATGCAAATAGGAGAATCTCATTGTTAGATTTTACATACACTATAAAATGGTTGCAAAGGCAGCAGGTTTTTACCTTAATGCATTCGTTGTAATTCTGTGAGGAGGATCAAGTCTACACAAGTGCCCCCATAGCAAGCGACTTGCTATTGGGGCACCCAGGAGAGAGAAGGAGCCGAGAATGCCAGTGGGGGACCCCAGAAGAGGAGGATAATGGCTGCTCTGTGCAAAACTACTGCACAGAGCCAGGAAGTATAACACGTGTATTATTGTTTTTAAATTGACCTTTACAGTCACTTTAACTTTTAAGTTCCTATCCAATTTTCATCATATTTCTGCTTCTTCTACACATATGAGAGACCCTCATAAACTTCTTTCTTGAGCTCCTCTTTCATTTGATGCATTAGAATAATATAAGGCTGCAGCTTATACTCAATGGAGAAAACGAACACACAGTGTGAATTATAGGGGTATAGGAAGTCACAGAGGAGTCCAGCGAATGTAAATCTACTTCTGAATAATAGTAACGTATAAGTTCATTCAGCTTTGTAGTCTTTCAAATCAATGCTATATTTTAAGATGTGAAAAAAAAAATTGTGCCTTATCTGGATCTGGTTTGCTGCCAAAATACGTCAGTGTTTTATGGCCCTGAAGAGAAACGCAGAGAATCTATCAGATGGCGTTACGTATTTTTGTGCAATTACTCATAATAAGTGTGTTTTAATGGTTCTTTTACTTCCAGAGAATTTAATTTACTAATGTAATGAAAAGCAGAACAGGGAACAGTTATGTTGTAGATCTCTTTATATAATCCCATTACCCGCGTGCGCTAAATATTATTATTCTCTGCTCCTGGTTTCCTTTAATAGCAAATTAGATTAATTATTTAACTATATTTTTTCAATTTGCTTTCCTATTCTGTATTCGAAGTTGTTTAGTCTCAGTTCTTCAGTGAATTTATTTAAACTACAGGAAGATCATGACCTAATAGGAAAACCATGAGTATGCATAAAATAGTGTGACATATATAAATGCTAAAGCTTGATGTTCTCTGGGGGCGCAAATGGACCAGCGCTCTGCCTTAGATCGATGAGAAAAACCAGAGGCAAGGATTTGCTCTTTGGCCCACAGACTAGAGTTTTGATATAAGGGCAGCTCTAGCTAACTAGCTAAGAACATGGTTAAAAGACATCTGATCAGAGTTGTAAAGTACCTTATATACTCGAGTATAGGCCGACCCGAATATAAGCCGAGGGACCTAATTTTACCACAAAAAACTGGGAAAACGTATTGACTCCCGTATAAGCCTAGGGTGAGAAATGCGCAGCTACTGTAAGTAGAAAAGAGGGTCAACAATGCCCATTTGCATGCCTCACTGTGCCCATTTGCATTCCTCACTGTGCCCGTTTGCAGCCATAGGTCCCCCAAACTTCAAACTTGGTAATTAAGGGTTCTAGATGCCCCCTATCTGCAGCCAAAATTTGGGGTCTCTGGACCCAAAGGGTCCTAAAATAACATTGCTGCAGGTGGACACAGTTGATCGACTTTGGGGCCCCGTATCTTGGGGCCACTTGGTGCTAGGAACCCCAAATTTGGTGTGCAAACTCAGGGTTCCTATTACCAAGTGGCCCCGTATAAGTTGGTTCGGAAAAATGTCAAGCACTTTTCTGCAGCAGAGAATGACATTTTCCGAACCGACTTTGGGGCCCCATATCTCGGGGCCACTTAGTGATAGGAACCCCATTTATATATGTTGGTTCCACTGGGTTTGCACATCAAATGTGGGGTTCCTAGTACTAAATAGCCCCAAAGTCGGGTCAGAAAATGTAATTCTCTGCTGCAGAAAAGTGCTTCACTCGAGTATAAGCCGAGGGGGGCATTTTCAGCACAAAAAAATGTGCTGAAAAACTCGGCTTATACTCGAGTATATACGGTAATGCAAATGCGTTTGTGATTCAACCACATTATAGGACTGCGTAGTATAATAGGGTACATATACTCTTCAAAGCTTGCAGTGTGCCACTGCCCATCTCTGAAACAGAATATACTTACAATACAATTTCACTTAATATACTTTTCTCAAAATGTGCTGATTGCCATAGGTGATTTATACACAAAACTGATCCTTTGTTTGCAGAACTAAATGACTGTTGTACTCGCAATGAAATTTGTTTTTATCTGTCAATGTATCCCATTGGTACACTGCTCACTGAACCAGGAGAGGACCTCATCTGTCAAGGTGCAACATTTGTGGTGATTGATGTTGAAAATGAATAACATTAAAAAATTTTGAAATTAAAAATCTATAGAAAAAATATAACACCTGCAACATATACCTATGTACTGTATATGAACACTATTGTGTAAAAAGTTTTAGACAGGTGTGAAAAAATGCCATAAATTACAAATGCTTTCAGAAATAGAAGGGTTAATAGTTTATTTTTATCAATTAGCAAAATGCAAAGCGAACAGAAGAGAAATGTAAATCAAATCAATATTTTGTATGCCTACCCTTTGGCCTCAAACCAGCATAATTTCTTCTAGGTACACTTGCACATGGTTTTTGAAGGAACTTGGCAGGTAGGTTGTGCCAAACATTTTGAAGAACTAACCACAGATCTTCTGTGGATGTAGGCTGCCTCAAATCCTTCTGTCTCTTCATGTAATCTCAGGCAGACTAGATGATGTTTTGATCAGGGCTCTGTGGGGGCAAAACCATCACTTCCAGGACTACTAGTTATTAATCATATTGGCTGTATGTTTGATGTCCTCGCCCTGCTGTAGAATACATTTGAGACCAATCACACGCCTCCCTGATGGTATGGCATGATGGATAAGTATCTGTCAGTATTGAGGACATCAGTGATCCTGACCAAATCTCCAACTCCATTTGCAGAAATGCAGCCTCAAACTTGCAAGGACTTTATTGTTGTCTGCAGACACTCATTATTGTACCACTCTCCAGCCATTCGGTGGACAAACTGCCTCCTGCTACAGCCAAATATTAAAAAATTTCGACTCATCAGTCCAGAGCATCTGCTGCCTTTTTTGCGCACCCAACTTCCTATTTTTCCATGCATAGTTGAGTTGCTTAGCCCTGTTTCCATGTCAGTGGTATAGCTTTTGGCTGCGATTCTTCCATGAAGACCACTTCTGGCCACACTTTTTGGCAGTAGATGAGTGTACCTGGGTCCCACGGTTTCTGTACTGATGGCACTGCTGTACATCTTCTGATGGGAATTAAACATGTCTTTCATCTGCTGCATAAGGTTTCCTTGGCCGACCACTGCGTCTACGGTCCTCAATATTGCCTCTTTTTTTTTCTTCTTCAAAAGAGCTTGAACATTAAATACTGAAAGCTAGTTTGCTTTGAAATCATTGCCGGGGAGAAAACTTGCTAATGCCGTATAACTACCTTGTGTTTTGTTGCTGTGCTCAGTCTTGCCATGGTGTATGACCTGTGACATGAAACTGAACTGTCTTCCACAACCTCACCTTAGTAGCAGAGTTTGGCTGTTCCCCACCCAGTTTTAAGCCTCTTACACAGCTGTTTGTTTCAGTTAATGACTGTGTTTCAACCTCCATACGAAATCAATTGTCATTAGCACCTGCTTGGTATATATGGTTATTAATACACCTGACTCTAATCCTTCAAAATCCCTGACGCGTGTAAAAAGTCTTTGTCTTATAACCCCTGTGTAGCTCCCATAGTTAGAGCAACCCTTTAAGTAAGGGCTTAGGAGGCCTACTTTGGGTACCCATTATGGGTGACCTTGATTTCTTAACCAGCGCTCTTCAAGAGGTTGCTAGGGGTTCCTTGAGCAGTGAATATTTTCTGATAAGTAACCACTGACACCAATTATCTTTTCTCGCTATCTGTAATGGGGAGATTCTTCTTACTGACCACAAATGTAAAGAGGGAGTTTTATTTCTGACCATCACACTATGGTATCTGGAGCTGTAGGCATAGTATTTATTAGCAGGGGTTTCCTGAGACTGGAAAGTTCTTTTAAGGGATCCTTTATATTAAAAAGGTTGGAAAAGTATGTATGTGTGCTCTATTTATTGCCTCTATATTACCACTGTTCATTGGTATTGTTTCTGTAGTCTTACGCTTCTTGGTTGTGTTGCTCTGAATAATCAACCCTTCTTTCAGACTCGATATGTCTGAAAGTGCAGTACTACCTGATGGTTGCATGGTGGAATGCTAGGGCACACATGGACTTGAAATGACCTGCATACATACAATTTTATAAAATGGAAGTTTGGGAATGCTAATTGAAACAAAAAACACAGTGATGCTCCTGTAAATCAACCAAACCTCATTGTGTTTTTCATTAGGTAAAGGAAAGCAAATGCAACCAATCACACACCTGGGTGTGTGATTTAAGTTGGGCCGAACACCCCCGCGCCAGAATTCTGGAACATCGCAAAAGTTCGTACTCGAACTGTGAACCCTATTAAAGTCTATTGTACCCGAACTTGAGAAATCAAATTTGCCCATTTAGAAGGCTTATATGCAAGTTATTGGCCATAAAAAGGCTATAGGGGCCTGGGTATTGCACATGTATGAATGCAAAAAATAATAATTTTTACAGAAGTAGTCATTTTAATGATGCCTAAAGTAAAATAATAAAAATGAAAAATTCCTTTAAATATAGTGCCTGGGGTATCCCCTTAGTCTGCCTGTAAAGTGGTGCATCTGTACCATGTATAGAATCTGCTGCAGGATGACGTTTAAATTGCCGGAAATACAAACATTTAAAAAAAACACTGTAGGGCCCCCCCCCCATCCATACCAGGCCCTTTTAGGGGAACCCCACTCCAACATTTAAAAAAAAAATGGCGTGGTCCCCTCAAATCTATACCAGACCCTTATCCGAGCATGCAACACGGCGGGGGGGACGAGCGAGCCGATAAACTCTTCTGGGAAGGCTATCCACAAGATTTAGGAGTGTGTCTGGGAATGTTTGACCATTCTTCCAGAAGTGCATTTGAGAGGTCAGGCACTGATGTGGACGAGAAGGCCTGGCTCACAGTCTCCGCTCTAATTCATCCCAAAGGTGTTCTATCGGGTTGAGGTCAGAACTCTGTGCAGGCCACCAGATGTAAATTATCACTTGCCACAAGTTGCAGATTGTCACTTGCCACATCACCTGCAACACGTTGCGGATTGTCACTTGCTATGTCGCCTGTCACCAGATGCAGATTGTCACTTGCCATTTCACCTGCCACACGTTGCGGATTGTCACTTGCCACGTCGCCTGTCACCAGATGCAGATTGTCACTTGCCATGTCACCTGCAACACGTTGCGGATTGTCACTTTCCTGCTAAGGTGGGGATTGTCACTTCCTGTGTCCCAGAGTGAAGTCGGGCAGCATTGAGATGATGTAATCTCTCCACTGCCCGCGGCTGCCTGCACAGTGATGGCGGAAATGCAGGGACGCAGGACGGGTGTCATCTCTCTGCTCCCCCGTCTGTCGGCCTGCTGATTGGCCAGCTGCCTGCTCACCTGCCAACTCGCCCGTCCGCTCACCCACCGAGCTGCCCGCCCGCTCACTCACCCCCTGACTGGCCCGCTGCACTGCAACTAATTTCTCTGGGGGTGGCAATTGCCCTGTTGCCCCCCTGGATCCGCCCCTGCTAACAATAGTTGTGTATAGGTGCAAGGTAACTAAATGCCAAAGAAACATACCTCATAATCTTCAGCTGTGAGGCCTTAGACTGCTCAGAAACTTGCCTCGGCCTCCAGCTGTTGAGCGAGTTGAACAAAAAAAAAAACCTGACAGATTGCTGTACTAACACAAGAGATGTTATTACAGCAATCTCCCCCACTGTGCTATTGTGTTCTGACAGAGGGACCACATCCTGGCAGAACACATTGGTCAGCAATCGCAGCCATTGGCTGCAATCGCTGATCAGATGCCGCTTGGCACTTTTGACAGAAGCCGGTCGTGAGTCCAACAGGCTTGCTGTTCACATGGGCGGAAAGGTGGCTGGTTTCTACTGTAACAACTGAGTTCAGCTGATATTCAGCTTGTGTGTGTCCGGCATTACTGTACATAGTTATATAGAAACAAGTGCTTGTAAGTGTCTGTACCATTCTTTCCTACCTCTGCTTCTCCTTCACTTTTTATATTGCTTGATAGTTGATGGCTCTAATACGGATGTACTGAAACATTTGTTATGCATAATATGGACTAAACTATTTTTAAATTTGCATTCCCCTATGTGCATTGTTGAAAGTGTAACTTTTTCACGTTAAACAATAAAAATGTATTGAATGAAGGAACAATATAAACAGTTTTAGCAGTTAAAAGTACACTTTAGGTGTTTCAACCATCTCTGGACATCTGCAGGTACCAAGAATCCTCTGTTCACATGATTGTTCCTTTAAGGCAAAGGAGCAGAACAGTTGAGCAACCACAGAACACAGACAGTCCCATTGTCCCTCGACCTCAGAGGACACACTAGCAATATGTTTTTATTTTTTTAAATAATTGATTTCCTAATTTCCCAAAAATGGTTGCGAGTGACTGTCTGAAGATGCTTAATATATTTTAGACTTTTTGCCAATCCAGCTGTAGACATAACAATGAAAGATGTTTCCAGAAAAAAAGTAAAATTCTTTCAGCCAAACATGCATGTTTATGTGTTCAGCAAAAACCCCAGTGGTTGGCTTAAGCCTCGTACACACGTGTCGGATTTTTGTCCAAAGGGCGTGTGCCAGGAACTTGTCTTGCATACTAATGGTACACAATTGTCGGCGAACAAACAAGAACGAGACTATAAAGAAGAATTTAATTTCTCAAGTGCCACCCTTTGGGCTCCTTCTGCTAATTTCGTGTTAGTAGAAGTTTGGTGAGTGTTGATTCACGCTTTTCAGTTCGTGCTTTTCAGTTCGTTCCTGAACGGCTGTTCGTCAACCAGCCATGTTGCGTAATCGGAGGAGAGAACATGTTATTATTGGGCTTGGAGTTATTGCTTTGACCCAAGTCCAGTCCAGGAACAGGAGGAGGAGGCGTTCTTGGACCAAAAATTCTTTGCTTAATTGTGACCAGTTATGTCATATGCCATTGCTGCGGGAGCTCCAGGAGAATAACTCGGATGATTTTTGGAATTATCTCTGGATGACGGACCCCTGCTTTCAACAACCCTTGGCAACCCTTGGCATTGGTGACCCCCTATATTAAGAAGTAGGACACATGCATGAGGCTTGCCATCACTCCTGAGCAAAGGCTCATAGCCACCTTGTGGTACTTGGCGACGGGGAGAAGACCTCAAGTTTACCACTGGGATCTCCCCCCAGGCTCTGGGACTCATTATTCCAGAGACCTGCTCAACCATTATTCAAGTCCTGCAGAAGGACTATATTAGGGTAAGTTTTTACCTTTAAGATCACATTCTATGTATTAATGTTTGCTAATGTATTGTATTAATTTGCTGATTACATAATTATCAATATTGTAATATGCTGTAAATGTCCTCTGTCCTCATGCATGCTGCCAGCTTTTCCTGCTCCTTTTTTGGCCTACATGCATATTTCCTTCAGTAACCTCCCCAGCATACACACCTAGCCTAGTAACAATTTGTTTTTGTCAGCTTCATTTTGGGGCTTGCCCTAACTTGTGTCTTTTTTCAACCTGACTATGTAACCCCTAAAATGTGTCAAAATGTTATTGTTGTCCTCAAATACAGGCAGCGTGCAAGAGGCCATTTTTTTGGGGCACAAACTCATTTGGAACCCTCCCTCCCCCCCCAAAAATGCTAAGTCAACAGATCCAAATACTCTATCTGCTGACTTTGCAAAACCCACACACACTATCCCTCTTTTGTGTTCCTATTTCTGTATAATTTCACCAAACCATGTAGTGCAAGGGCCTGCCTAATAACCTACAAATTGTAACGTAGAAAGTTTTTGTCTCCTATTATATTGATAGGTTATTTCAGAATGTCAAAATGTGCTGCAGTTTGGACAGTGTGTATCCAGATTTTTAGATTATGACACCTCTTACCTGTCCACTGGGCTGCCAATAGTGTAAGTTAGGAGGGGCTGGCCAAAGTATCACAGATTATTTATGCAAACAGCTCTCATGGAAGTGGAGAGGATTACTTGTCCAAAACAACTACTCATTACCACCCCCCCACCCTAGATTTTTTCTAATGGGCCACCAGAGGGGGTGAGGAATCAGATAAGTTGACCTTGGACTTTTGTCTTTAAATACTCATTTAAGTTTTCTCCTTATGTTGGCTAAGCATGTTTGTGTCAAATCTGCTTGCAATGTTATGTGCAGAAGTAGTAATTTATTTTTTATTTTTTTAATCCACAGTTTCCTTCCAACCCAGAGCAATGGCAAGACGTTGCAGCCCTGTTCCAGCATCAGTGGTTTTTTTTTCCAACTGTGGTGGTGCTATTAATGGCAAGCATGTCCGGATTGTCCCATCACCCAATTCTGGCTCATGTTATTTTAGTTATAGGGGATTTTGCAGCATAGTCATGCTAGCTGTAGTGCCTGTTCACATGTGCATTTTAAGGTTTTAAAACAAACCAACATCTTGGTTTATAACATGTATGTTTTGCATTATCTCTCCTTTTTTGTGGCTAATTAGGCATGTTCCAAAACATTAGATACACATCCCAAACTCAGGAACTTACAAGGTTCGAGTTTGGTAAAGTGAAGGCCAAATGAGACATTAGTGACCCAAGACTGTGTGGCTGTTGCCTTCCTCAGATGGGGTGAACTCACTCCTCTAAAAGCCAAAATTTTAAGCCATGTACATGTAGAGGCATAACAATTAAATTTCTCTTAGGATCCCATGTCGAAAATGTGTGTAGTTACAAACATCTTTTTTTTATAAACCCACAAAACACAGTGTGTCAACATGTGCTATCTCCCCGTCACGGGTATCAATGGACGTGTTTCGGGGGTCCCTTCCTCTGAGCTACTTTAGTTATGAGGAAAGGGTTGCACCCCCAAAACGCGTCCATTAATACCCAGTGATGGTAGATCGCACATGTTGACACACAGTGTGTTTTGGGGCTTTCTGCAAACTAGATGTATGGAAATACACACTTTTAGGCATGGGATCATGAGGGAAAAATAAGAATGTTAAGGCCCAATTGTTCACAATAATTAAGGCAGTGTTTCCCAACTCTCCTCCTCAAGATGCAAACCCAGGTCATGTTTTCTATATTTGTAGAATTTGGCACAGGTGATGTTGTCATTTTCACTGTTAGTAATTCGCACAGTCCTTTTTAAGACTGAGGAAAACACAGAAAACGTGACCTGGTGGTGCACCTAGAGGAGTGGAGAAGTTCTGTCCCTAAACTTTCACATTTCAAAGTCCTAAAAACATAAATATTAAAAGGGCAAACAGGAACCAACAAGTGGAACAATAAACTTCAGACCAGGCAAGAGGAAATAACAATTTGGCAAGCATGTCCACAAAATCGATGATTTTTCGCTGTAAAGCAGTAGCAGCCTCCTTGATTTCTCCAAAACTCAGGTACCTAGCAACACTGCCAGCTCCTTCCACCTCTTCCTTCTCCATGCTAATGTTAAGGCACTACATACTTTGCTAATGTGTGGAGTGGGTGTTTTGTTTGGACATTTAAACACTCGACATGTATACACATTTGAAGCCAGATTCCAAGAATACTTACTCGCACAAACAAGAGGCTCCCGAATACTGTCTTCCTCTTCTGGGTCGCTTTGGCCCTCAGTGTGACTCGCGTCAGGGGATTTGACGTTCACAATGGCCATGTCTGTGCTGGGTCCAAGAGTCAGATCCCATGGCTCCAAACAAACATCCTGGGTGAGCTTGACACACTCACTTTCCTCTAAAAAGAAACAATACACCGTTCATTAAGCCACCCCAAGTCCAATCTGTTTCTAGCATATATTTTGCTACATTAATTGACCAACCTTGCACTTGGTCTGATGTCAATGTTTGCTCCTGACTAGTGGACAGAGTCACGCCATCCTAGCAGGCATGACTCTGTGTGACTGGGAGTCCCAGGGCCTCTCCTCTACCCATGTATACACTGGCAAGGCTGCATTAATGGGCACTGGTGAGCCAGGCAGCAACCAGGAAGTGTTCTTTACCCCTTAAGTTCTGCCCTTAGCCCATGGCCTTTGGCCCACCTAGAAACACTCAATTAGCTAACAGCTGAGCGGCCAGCTCAGAGAAGGAAGGGCTGAGCCCAGCCCTGACACAATGGACACCAACGTAGTTGTATCTTTGATCTTAAAAACTCCAGGATAATGGTGTTGTGGTAACTTGCCCAAAAACAAAAACAAGATAATAATATTCTTGATATCACTATAAAACAAAAGCCTTTTAAAATACGTTTGCCATAACTCCATCAGTATCACCAGCAAAGCAGCTTCATTATTATCCCATTAAAGAAGAAGAGAATGTGCGCTGCATTTCGACATTTCATAATTTGCCGCATCACGAATGTTAATTCTCCATTACGAACGCTAGTTTACAAGACCGACCATTTCCAGCTTGTTCCTTGCTTCCGATCATGCGTGTTTGTACTTTCGACTTTTGTGTGACGGACTTGTGTACTGACTATATGAAAATCAGACAACAGACCGTTGTCCGCCAAAAATTTACTAGCCTGCCATCCAACATTTGTTGGCCGAAAGTTGGACAACAATTGTCAGAAGCAGCGTACTAACGGTCAGATTTTATGACAACAGACAATCCCCTGCCAACAATCGGATCGTGTGTACGAGGCTTTAGTCTTAAAGAAACAATAGAGAGTGTACAGAAGATTTTATTTCAGAATTGTATTCTCCCCCATCACCCTTCCTTGAAGATGAGACAGCTAGAGTGTATCTACAGACAGTTTTATTATTATTGGGAAATGATCTCAAAAGGTATGGGTAGCTTAATTACACAGATCTGTATAGCGCACCTAGAAAAAGGACAGACGAGGGTTTAAAAGAACAGGAAGGAAAACCCACGCACAGGACATGACAATGACAACTTCCAGCCTAGATATTGCACTACTTGCCTTAGCAGATCCATCCTTTGGTAAACTCGTCCAGGCGAACCTTCCGTCAACGTCTACAGGCTCTACTTGAAGGTAGACATCAGCGAATCCGGTGAGACCCATTCATACGCTTCCTCCTCCCTCCTTAGACCTTTTTTTCTCTTCTGTTCCCCTTTCACTATTCTTTTCATTCTATTGGTTATGTGTTTTGTTTTTGTTTAATTTCTCATGTTCTAACTTGAGGATACCCATTATCTGCTTTTTTGAGCCACCTGGTTGGTCACCAGATTTTAGACCAACTCGGGTGCTCCGAGTTCATCTATGCTAAAAAAACGGGAGAGACATTTGCACAAGAGCTTTCTAATTAAGAATGCAGTACACCCCACCCCCCTCCTATCTAGGAGAGGGGCCTGTCCGTGTGGACCGAATGTCTGGGACAGGGGGGGTGACACCTTGGGCGAAACAAGTGGAAATGCCTCCCTAGTGATACAGTTGTCCGTCTACACTCGGACCAAGTTGAATGTACACCTTTTTCCTTGTCCCCCTTCCCCAATACCCTCCTTCCCCCCCTCCCTTACCCCCTCCTTTATGTTGCCTTATTGCAATGTTATTTTGTTTAAACTTGAAAATGGAAAATAAAAATTATAAAAAAAAAAAAAAAGAACAGAAAGATTGAGGTCCAAGACAAAGGCAGCTGAATCCTTTGGGTGCACGATTGGACAGCAGATGCTTGATTTTCATGGATCACATTTATCAAAGGTGCCCCTTACCAAAGTTCATTTTTACCAATTGTAAGAATGTTCTTTCATCAGTAATTTCACACTTTGCCTGTGGAGCCTTTGATAAGACTTCAATCACACTGCCATATCTCTAAATCAACACATCTTTGTGCTGAATAACCTCCTTATCCTCTCCTTGTCCTATGCTATTCCCCCAGGAAGAATATAAGGGTGAAAGAAGACAAGGCCATGGCTCTATTTCTGAAACAAACGCTTAACATCAGTACAGGACATTTCAGCTAAACAAATGCCTTTCGAATTATCCTAGATTTACTTTCATTCTGAAAACTCAGAATTTGTCATTTGCTTCTTATAGCAATCTCAGTTCTATGAGCTGTCAAGCGTAGAATGAAAAAGCTGCCTTAATTAGAAGCCATGTGGCCAGCCTATTTTTACTGGTTGTCTTTGGGGACTGACGTTACACTTAACTCTTTTTCTAAAGGACAATGCATTTGCAGAAGGCTTAACTACGATTAATAAAGAGCAGCTGGCAATCAGAAAATGTGCAACTGGGCAAACTATTATGCTACAAATTTATATTCTACTCTCATATTTTACTATGTAGGTGCTGATGTATTAAGTGAATGTTCTGCTTGAGTGAATTCACCATAAGCAACCAAACACCTGTTTTCACCATAGTGATAGTTTGTCCCTGCAGTGAACTGGTTTGCTATTGGTGATCAGGCACAAACTAAGGTCTGTATAATCCAATTGTGGCAGCTAAATATGATGTTTAGCACTATATAATCCCAAATAAACCTTGACCAATGTATAACATATATGCATAGTGCTACAACCTATAACTATACCCTTTATCATTATCTATTAAATAAAAACCCATAAAACTTCTGGAGTAAAATAGGCCGTAGCAGCCATTAACTTTTATTAACAAAAACTGTATAAATATCAAAAATAAATAACTTTTTAAATAACGTAAACAATAACACCCAACATTCCTGACGACTATCAGCTCCTCCTAGTGTTGGTCTTTGCGGTCCACCAATCAGAAACCATATGTTAACCAAAATAGACACTGCAGTCCCTCTGATGTGGGTTATTAGGCCTCAAGCCGACATGCTGACTCAAAGACACCCACCTGCCGCAGTGCCCCCATACCCAATTTCCAGCTAACCTTAGGTTACCACCCTCCGGACCCATACCACTGCCAGATCCTGACTCTGCATTCCAACCTCTTTTCCTTCACCCGCAAAGACCAAACACCAGCCACAGCGACTAAGGGAAACCCCCTTTACCCTTGGGAGCCCCTCCACACCCTGAATGCTTTCTGTGCACCATCCTGGATCCACAGGGTCCAGAGATCTATTCCCATATCATTAAGGTGGACGCCATCCCCTTTTAAATATCGCCATGTCTCCATCTCTAACTCCATATGCCTCACTCCTATCCCCCCATTGTCCACCACGAACTTGCTAATGGCCCTTTTTTATCTTTCTCCTGACCCGATTGACCCCCCTCCACTTATCTGGCCATCCTCCACGATGTGTGAGCCACCATGTCAGACCAGTCTATGATAGTGCCTGGAAAGGAAATGCGTAACCGAAGCAAGTCAGCCTTCATGTCCCATGTAATGTCCAACATTGACCTGGACCCTAGATCATTGCCACCCACGTGTAAAATTAGGACGTTGGGTGGTTTGTCCCTCCTGGCAAATCGATATACCCCAGACACCATCCTGCTCCACAACATCCCGGGGAACCCCAACCAACGGACACAGGCCTCCCATCTGTGAAAGCCCAACTTTCGGTCTGCCATCTGCCCTTCTCGCCCCCAGCACACATACGAGTGGCCCATAATCCAAATCAAGCACGGTTCCTCACCTGAAATAGAAGAACACAAGCCACATCGTAATGACCGCAACAACTCACACTGTAATTCTAACAAACCAAAAAACGCCCCCCCCCCCCCCCCCCCAGAACAGACCCTGTTATCGCTGTACTACAAGAGCTGCGGGCGAACATATAACCAAAATCTGCCCAACTCCCAGCTGCGTCATCCAAACCACATCTAGCCGCTTCCATTGCTGCCCCTATTCTAAATGAGTGAGAAGAAAAAGCTTTATCTTCTAAACCTAAAACTTTCAAACACTTTCTAAACACCGCACAAAATTGAAAACGAGAAAGGGGGGAGCCATCCTCGTGTACCAAGAAGGGGCTCAATACTTCTGGGTGCCGTCAATTCCTTGACGGCCCTCACCAGGCACAAAGGAAATCCCTGTAATGAATAAACAAGCACCATCTTGCCTCTACCCAACTGATCTGTTTTGGATTTTCTTAGCAGTATGGATACTCCGTCTTCTATACAATGCACATCCTGGAACCTAATTCTCCCTGGTGATTTCTCAGATGGACTAACTAATTCCCCTATCCTAAAGGCCCCAAAAAAGGCCAACAAAAACGATACCTTGAACAGGTAAACTTCATAACCTGAAGAGCATACCCCAACCAAATTCTCCAACAAACCCCCAAGTACCTGGAACGAGCGGTCACCTGGCATCTTTTTTCTTCCCTGTCCTCCTGTAACTCTTCAGGGCTTGATGGACCCAGGAATCCTTCGTAAAATCAGGCAGCCCCTGCCATTTAAATAAAAATGCCAGGCCAGCCATCTTTTTACTGAGGGCAGGGCCAGACACCCCATCCTCCATATTCTAAAAAATAAAGCACTAACCACTTGACATCCGGACCCCGCGGGTCCTCTCCTATCCCTTGGGCGAAGGACCACCACTCCTGCCATACTTTACCATATGCTGTCCACGTAGACTTGCTCACCGACTTCCTGATCCACTCGGAGATTCGTCCAATGCAATCCTCTACAGCCAGTTGGGACAAGGAACTCCATGTTGCTCCTCTGCCGGCGCCAACTCTCGGAACCTGTCCCACTGAAAGCGAGATAATGCATCAGCAATCACATTCTTTACACCTGGCAAATGAACTGCATGAATAAACACGTTCAATTGCAAGCAGCGCAACACCAAATGTTGCAGCAGCTTTATCACTGGAGGGGATGAAGCAGATACTCTATTGATTACCTGCACCACCCCCATGTTATCGCCATGAAAACGCACCTTCTGGTCCCTAAAGGATGCCCCCCATAGCTCCACTGCCAGAACCACCGGAAACAATTCCAGCAGCACCAAGTTCTTTGTGAACCCTGCAGATATCCAGGACTGTGGCCACGGGCCCGCGCTCCATTGTCCCTGAAAGAAAGCTCCAAACCCTGAAGCCCCAAAGCCCCAGCTGCATCCGTGAACAATTCCAAATCAAAATTTCTCACTGGACCCCCCATCCACAGTGCCCTTCCATTAAACGATTCCAGGAAGTGATGCAAAATCCTTAAATCCTCCCTATGTACCTTGAGCAGCCGCACAAAATGCTTGGGCGACACAACCCCTGCTGTGCTTGCCGACAGCCGTCAGCAAAAGACCCTACCCATTGGCAATATCCTACAGGCAAAGTTGAGCTTCCTCAATAATGATTGAAGAACCCTCAGCTGAACCTTGCGTTTACCTAGCACGTCCTGTATCCCTTTTTTTGAGGTCCTCCAATTTGTCCTCTGGTAACCTGCATTCCATGTTCTGGGAGTCCAACACTATCCCCGGGAACGTAATCACCTTCCTGGGTCCCTCAGTCTTGTCCGGTGCCAGAGGTATGCCAAAAACGCTCTGCGATGTGTTCCAACGTCGCCGGCAGCACTCCGTAGACCCTGGAATCAGGCGGTCCCACGCAGAGGAAGTCGTCCAAATAATGGATAACCGAGTTTAACCCTGTCACATCCCTAACCACCCATTCGACGAATGAGCTAAACGTCTCAAATAGGGCACACGATATGGAGCAGCCCATGGGAAGGCATCGATCAACGTAAAATTAGTTGTCCCAATGACATCCCAACAGATAAAAACTTTCCGGATGAACAGGGAGCAGTCGAAACCCTGACTATGTCAGTCTTTGCCATCAACGCCCCCTGCCCATAACGACGTACCCATCTTACCGCTGCATCAAAGGACGTGTAGCTTACCCTACACTCCTCCGGACTGATGGCATCGTTGACTGACCCCCCTTTTGTGAAAGACAGGTGATGAATCAGCCTGTATTTATTTGGTTCCTTCTTTGATACTACGCCCAACGGAGAAACCACCAAATCGGGCAGCGGGGTGACCGCAAATGGTCCCCCCCCATCCGCCCCAGCTCTACTTCCTTAGAGTGTAGCAAGGCCAACTTAAGATTCCGAGGTATAGGAGGAACGGCCGCATCCTTTCCACCATCACTGGCATCCTCCCTCTTGTGCACAGCATCTCCGGACTTACCCTTTCCTTGTTTGAAACAACGGGAGAAAGGGTGTGTTCCACCACAACCGGAACACTCATGTTTGAACCTACAAGATCCCCCGAATTTACAAGATCGCTCGTTGTACTGCCAACACGTCCCCTTTTTCTTTTTGGCCGATTGTCCAGGGGCAGAAGATCCACCGGCCCCTTTCTGAAAAAACTGGCCCGGGGCCCTCGCTGATGTCATGAGATGCATCCACAAGCTGATATCCTTGTGGTCCCACCTCAGCGACGGACGAACAGCTCTTCTCTGGCGGAACTGCTCGTCATACCGCAGCCACGCGGTGCCCCTGTAGACTCGATAAGCATCCCCTACGGAATCCATGTAGCAAAAGAGGGCCGAACAATGGTCAGCGTTCTTCTCCCCAATTACACTTGCCATGATGGCAAATGCTTGCAACCAATTTGCAAATGTCCTGGATATCAACCTATACCTACTTTTTTCCTCATCATCCTTCTTGGTGTCATCCGGCTTGACTCTATCAAGGTTACATTTTTCTAAGGGGAGTAAAGAATATATCTCCACATACTTATCTTTTTCAAATTTTTTCCCAGACTTCTGGCTTCAGATGAGCCCCTAGCGGCCCTTAAAACAGACGTACACCTCGCATTTAGAGGAGTCTGCTAAGCGAGCAATGTCCTGTCCTGCCTGCTCGCAGGCTCAGCTGTACCGGAAGGCTTGTGATTCCTGCCCCACCAAACCTTGTACTGCCCCTGCAGCCGTCCCAGTTCAGCTGCTCCATTCCCCTGCGTCTCCCGGGACTTGTCCTGTCCCTTCTGCCGCTGGGACCCAAGCAGCTGCTGGACTGTTGGCGGACCTTTCCTGCTTCTCGAACCTGCCCACCAGTTCCTTGATGCCTGCTAGGAACCCCAGCAGACCACTCTCCACCCGGACAGCCCCCTCCTGTACCCGGCCCGCCTCTCTGCCCGCTCTCTAACCCAGCTATCGCCACCACACTCACTACCGGGCCTGCATCCGCCCCAGCGGACGCCCCCCCTGCCATTAGTAAATAAAGTGTACTCACCGGGCTGCACGGGATCGATCCCACCAGCCGACCTCGCCGACTCCCTCGTTGGGACTCGTCTCCTGGGAGCTTCTTCCTCAGAACCGGACAGCTCATCTTCCGACCTGTGCCCGGACCCCAGGTCCTCCTCTCCAGACAGCCCGCCAGGGGACACGGCCCTGGCTGCCGAGGGTAAAACAGCTGTCCTTGCTGCACGCCGCGCTGCATACCCGCTCGCGGATTTTGAGGTTGCTTTGGCTGGGCCGGTGTGGTCCCCCCAGCCCTGCCGGATCCCCAAGCTCCTGATGACCTGCTGCTCTGTTCCTCTTTCACTGGCATGGTGGCCCAGGCCGTGGTGGTAGAATGGCCTGACAACGTCGCCCAGGATCTCCCACGCTGAGGCCTTTTCCCTGTGGGCAGACCACCAGGGGAGGGGCCCGCCTGTGTTCCTTCTGACCTGGTGCTATGCCTCTGAGCCCTGCTTGAGCCTCCCTCTGGACCGCTCCTCTGTCCCTGCCACATGGGTGATGGACTCCTCTGCTTCCTCCCACTCGTCCTGGCTGCCATCTTCCCTGGGGGGCCCGATGGAGCCCTCCCCGGACTATCAGGCCATGCTCTGTCCCTTCCTGGGGGTTCAGGGGCCAGCACTACAGGGGAGGCATCAGCTTATGCGGCTCTTATTCCCTACTACATCTCCAACTTTACAAGTAGTCCCTCTGCATTGCAATCTGTTTGATGCTCTGGAATTGTGGGTCAGCAAGCCCATACCGCGATCTACCAGTCACCTGTCTGCGATCTACTGGTAGATCATGATCTACAGGTTGCTGACCCCAGTTCCACTTCCGTGTTACAAAATAAATGTGCTCATCAATAATCCTCCACCAGTGAATGGATAGACACTCACCTTATACTTAGACCCCTGTTTCACAAGTGGATCTAAGCAAGCAGTCCCATAATTGGGGTAAAATCTGATGAATGCTTCTGCTCTGCTCTTTACTCTCCAACACCTCCTGTCAGTGCTGCGTGCTCTCAATCATCGGTATATAAAAATCAAACAAAGGGAAATCTAGTACTCTCTGTCAGAATTTTTAATGTCAAATTCGCACATAAACTCACATAAAAGGCACTCAGCCATGCCAGCGTATCGAACAGATATCAAACTCCCAACGTGCTTCAGCCTAGATTGTGGTGACTGTGGGATGAAAACTGAGCGTCTGGCTCCTATTCCCAGATGCGTGTCGTCCTGGGTATGGACTTCATCGGTGGCTCATATATAATTCCAGGTTTAGCTGTTATTGAAAAAAAAAGTTAACTTTTCGATGACGCTAAAGAACCCATGTAGGCCTGGTCATAGCATGTATAATAATTGAATCTGTAATGCCTATATAGCACGCTCTAGTGTGCAACTAGAGTAGGTAAATTATTTTTTGTGACTCGTGGAAGTTGTGCGAGTCAGTAATTAAGTCAGGTTACTGTAGGTCAGGCTAGAGGGCTGTACAGGGTAGTAGGTCTCTGGTACCTCCCCCTGGTTCTAGAAGCTTAGAGAAGCTGAACCAAAACTGGACAGTGGACAGGAAAGCGGCGATCGCCGCAAGCCCCCCCCCCACCCCTGTGGGATATGGACAGCAGATGGAAAGGTGGTAAGACTAACCTTAACATAGGAGGCAGGGGAAGAGCTGGGCCATCGCTTCTCTTCCGGGCTGAACAGGAAGTGTGTCCTGTGACACGATTGGCCAGTGTGTCCTGAGACACGATTGGGAGTCCTAAGACTCCCTGGCAAATTGGGTCTCAGTACCTGCTTCCTGATTGGCTGGGAGGCGAATCAGGAAGACAATAGTGAATATTAATTTGCTATTGTCACACAAGTGGGTGGGCTCAGGGCGCAGTGCGGGCGCAGTGCTCTGTGCCCCAAGCCCACCCTTTTTTCACGCCAATTAGAGCCTCAGGCTCTAATCACGTGCCAAAAAAAAATCCATGCGCCTGGCGCCCTGCATGTAGATTAGGGGACGGGCGCCCCCTTGTATGGACGGGCCACCATTGGTGTACTCTATGACCTTTCTCTAGAAGCCATACTGTATATCCTAAGTTCCATCAGAAACATGGCCACTAAGCTCCACAGCACCTCACAGTATAGATTTTAGTACATTTCACAAAATCACGGGTTATCTCTAGTGTAATGCTTCACTATTGTCTGAAATGAAGATGAATTAATTGCATACAACATTTTTGACCAACAGTAATAATTTCAAACCCCCTGGTCAATGAATGCAAACAATGGATCTCTTGTGGACCTTTTAGCAAGATGTGTGCTCAACAGCACGAAATAATTTGAGAAAAATATGCATTAATCAGTCCCAACTAAGTTTTATATATACTACAGCAAAAAATATGCTTTCATATCAAAACCCCTTTCAGCCATTGAGGCATTCAGAAAAATATCAAAGAGCCAAGCTTGAAGATAATTTTCTAACAAAATGGTGACATTTTCTCTTACAGATGCAAAAATCTCCTGCTTAATACCAGTTCTCCAAATAAGTCAGGTAATTGTTGGCACTGATTATGTATGAATGTCCCTCTAATGCGCCAATTTATACAATTCTTCTCTTCAGTTATCAGTCCTAATACCCTGATAGCAGTGAACTTAAACAATTAGTGGCTCACTGTAGCCCAGTTCTTTGGCATACGATTAAGCTGTTAATTGCTTAACAATTCTGCATCTATAACAAAGAGTTTTAATAGCACAAAGCGTTAATGAAAAGAACTTAATTACCGTATATCCCTTGATATGGACTGAGCTCCTTAATGCTGAGCATATGCTCCTCAATGTATGTCTTTGACTGAAATGTAAGGCTGTTCAGAATATAACCTTTCAAAAGTGGCAACGATAACAATAGCATATAAATTATAATTCAGACTGGAGCCTTTTACTTTTTTCACTAAAACACTTTGCATTTAATGCTCTAGCCTACAAATAATGTAGCATTTTTATAGAGACAGCAATACATGAAGCAGATGTACATAAAACTGCTAATTACATTGTTGATCTTAAAGGGGTTGTAAACCTTTGTGTTTTTTCACCTTAATGCATCCCCCAGCCCCCCATTTTACTTACCTGAGCCCTGGAACTTGACCCGGCGGGGACGGGCTGTCTCTCTGCCTGGGGTTCTCGGCTCTTGATTGGATAGATTGATATCAGCGCAGCCATTGGCTCCCGCCGCTGTCAATAAAATCCAATGACGCTGGCATCGGGGGGCGGGCCAAGTCATACATTTGGCTGCTATGGACGCCAAATGCTGGACTCAGGAGCATGCCCACAAGGTAACCACCTCGGGAGAGCGCTCCTCAGAGGGGGTTATCTGATACGGGGAGGAGCCGCGAGAGCCGGCGGGGGACCCCATAAGACGAGGTTCGGGCCACTCTGCAAAACAAGCTGCACAATGGAGGTAATTATGATATGTTTGTTATGTAGCACTAACCCTCGAAAGAGGCGGCTGGTTTTAATGGGCTTACCGTTACCTTCTTCACCTCGTCTCCGTCTAGGGGTTCCCGTGGTAGATGGCCCAAAGAAATGTAGAAATTGACACTTTAGCTTCCTTTTTCGGGTTATTTATTCAAAAAGATAAAACAGTCTCTTAAATGTAGGGTTAGGATAGAAGTTCAGGTACTTTTGGAAACTGCTAAGATAGAAAGTCTCTCTCCATAGAAATCCAGAGAATTACCGTTTCACAGCTGGATTCCCACAACCACCGGATAGACCTCCTCTCACTTGGCCTAGCAGCCGGTGAAGTGTTAGATAAAGCAACGTCTCTGCCACAGACTTGGTTGTAGAACACTTGAGAATAAAGTCTCTGCCACAGACTTGGTTATAACTGAGGGACTCAGACAAATTTAGAGAGCTATCATACGGTACCATCGGGCCTTCAGGAAAAAAACTAAAAAAGCCATAAAAAAAACTAAGAAGAATCAACGCAGGTCGGATCAAGCGCCTCGAGGCCGGTATCCTCGTTCCGTCTAGGGCTTCCCCAGTGAATCAGCATATAAACAATCCGCGTCCGGTCCGGCGATACTGTATGTCCTATGTACTGCTTCCCACAAGGGCAAGTAATGAGGTTACACTATATTATCTCGTATTGGCATGTAACGAAACAGTTTCATTTCGTATACTTGTACCAGTAACATTGGATTTGAAAGAATACATTTCCTGCGACATATTTTTGCACAAATTGCATTTTGCGACAAGGGGTAGAAACCATTGCATGTCATGGAAAAAGGTGGGTGGAACAGGGGGGGTCAATGATATTAGGGGCGATTTTTTCCCTAAGGGACATAGCGCCTCTATAAATCACACCCGCGCGGTCTGGTAGTAACGGTCCTATTACCTGGTCGTTTTTAAGGACCTTCCAGTGTTTAGTCATAATTTCTTTGATTTGCTTGTGTTGGACTGAAAAGTTGGTCAGAAAGGACCATTTATGTTTGTTATCTTTGTTTTTTGGGGGTTTTTCTATTAATAGGGTTTCACGATCAATCCTGGATATTTTCTGTATTTCGTCATCAATTTGTGCGGCTATATAACCTTTATCTAAGAATCTCTTTTTAAGAATACCTGCCTGGTGGTGGAAATTAGGAAGAAAAGAACAATTACGCCTGATGCGCATGAGTTGACTGCGAGGCACTGATTTCAGCCATGAGGCGTGATGGCAGCTATCGACCGGAATATAGCCATTCCGGTCGGTAGGTTTGAAGAAGGTCTTAGTGGAAAGACGACCTTCACTGGCACTAATCTCTAGGTCCAAAAAATGAATAGTGGAGCTACTAGCCTCATAGGAAAGTTCAATGCCGACATTGTTGTTATTTAATTTTGACATAAAAATGTCTAATGATTCTACAGAGCCTTTCCATAGGAGGAGGATGTCGTCGATGTATCTGGACCAAAACACAAGCTGTGGAGGGTCCAGCACATGGACGACATCCTCCTCCCATTTGCCCATGAAAATATTGGCCAGACTCGGGGCGAACTTCGCGCCCATGGCGACTCCCTTTGTTTGTAAGTAGTAATTTCCATCGTACCAAAAATAATTGTGTTTGGTTGCATAGTACAATAAATCCATTATAAATCTCTTTTGAGTCTTAGAAATGGATTTATTTCGGCCGAGGAAAACATCGACTGCTTTTAACCCTAGATCATGAGGGATACATGTGTATAACGAAGTGACGTCTGCCATGACCAGTAGTAGGTCACTGCTATACGTAACTTGCTGTAATTTAGAGATGGGATCCCTAGTATCCTTCAGATAAGAGGGTATAGTTTTAACTAAGGGCTGTAAATAAAAGTCAATATACTTCCCTATCCTAGAGGTGATGGAATCTATGCCACTCACAATGGGCCTACCAGGGGGGTTGTTAACATTTTTATGTACCTTGGGCAGGTAGTACATGATGGGTATCCTCGGTGCAACAGGTACAAGATAAATTTTTCTTTTTTTGTGCCAAAAATTCCTAATTGTGCCCCGGTGTCATCACAAGGATTTTTCTTGAAAATCAGATGTAGGGTTTTTTTTGGTAGGGGGGCGTAGGTATCGGAGTCACCCAAAATCCTAGTCCATTTCGGTCTGATAGGGCTGTTCTCGGTCTAGTTTGACATTCCACCACCTTTAATCCGCCGGACGGATAACTTAAATCCTTATGTTCGCATATAAGACTTTAATCGGCTTTAATGGTCCGGTTTATTGTATATTCTTTTATTTGGAAGATTTTCTATGGGGGGGGCTTCAACACCAAAACGAGCATATAAAATGGAAATATAAATCATTGGGTCAAACATAGTTTCCTGTAAATAGCAGTTTCGTACATATTAATTGATCGCGATGAATTATGTTTGTAGGGAACATACTAATTTGGTGAGCCAAAATAAGATCATTCGGAGGGTTACCCGGATATAAGCATGTAGGTAGGGCATGACTGCCTATAATCACCAAAAAAAAATAAAACAAATGTCAGACTTAAAACGGAATATCCCATTCTTACGCAACATAGTCTATAGCTTTGATCATTCCCCTCTCCAACTCTCGAGTTCTAATTGGAAGGTTAAACGCTATGCTTCGTATTGCTGGCGGATGAACTCTAATGGCAAAAGTCAGATGTACTGCATTCCCACAAGGCAATAATGGGGATCTCGTACAAACGGCACCGTGGATTTAGAAATCACTTTGCGACATGTGTTATTTTTGCACCGAAAAGCATTCATGTCATGGAAAAAATGGACAGGGGGGGTCAGGGATTTTTTCCCATTTAGTCAACCAAAAAATATTTGTGTTTGGGTTGCATAGTACAATAAATCCATTATAAAATCTCTTTTGAGCTTAGTGGAATGGTGTATGTGAGGCTTGTGTAAACGAAGTGATTGCCATGACCCCTGCTATACGCTGTAATTTAGAGATGGGATCGTATCTTCAGATAATGGAGGGTATAGTTTTAACTAACGGGACTGTAAAAAAAAGTCCATTTTTGAGGTATGTCGCTAATTGGGATTTGGGTTCACCTCTATTTGGTGTGTATTATTCTGTTTTGGATGACTTCCATTTGGGGCCAATGGAAGGTTTGCACAGCCCAACCGATCCGTGTTATCTGTATATTTTTTCTGTACCTTTTTCTAGGAGTTTTTAGGTTGGTGGACAAAGGTAGTATACAGGAAGAAGTTTACTCTCTTAATCTCGTAAATTTCTTTATCAATAAAGCACCCCCCATCTCATAATCAACGGTAGTGGGGGGGTAAAAACACCATCGGTGTTAAAAGGAACGATTCGGGACAAAATAAGAAGATATAAGCTATGGCGTCTATAATAGTGATAATATCCCTGTTAAGGACATGTCCTGGAATGTTCAAAAATTCTGGTGTAGCCAGAGCTCAGACGGAATTGTATAGTAAAATGAAAAAGTGTTTACGTGTGGGCTCTAACGTTGCGGTAGCCATCATTAGGAATGGAATCCCTTCAAGCTACGGCAGACATATCATCGCAAAAGATGCGTATAAAGTGTAAAATTAAATCACAATAAATTATATCCCTGTTCATACTAACGTGAATATCGCATACCACTTAATTACATTGGTGAGTGGCGCACGCGCTAGTGTTTATAAACACAGTTATGAATATACAAAAAGAGTGTTACAAAAATACAGTGATTTACACCAGTACAATAATTAATAATTAAATAATGTCCAAAAAAACTTAAATGAATCATAGGGTCCAGAAGGATGCAGGGGATGTTCAGGTACTTTGGGAAACTATATGGTGCGGACATAAGATCAGGTAGATAGACCCTTGAAGGGGGTCAAACGAGCTTGGGTAATTTCTGAGCCTCCAAGATAGACCAATCTCAGACCGAAAGTTACAAGTGTAGATCCATTTAGTGTCCTTCAACTGAGCCTCCAGGCTCCTTCTGAGAAGCCAGCCTTAGCGCATGAGCCTCCAGGCTCCTTCTGAGAAGCCAGCCTTAGCGCATGGCTTTCTCCCGAAGAGTCCTCCCCTGGATGCTTCGCCAGTTGCTGGGCCTCTCCTTAGATGAGATGGCCACTTTTGGATAATTAGAACCCCCGAATTCCATTCAGGCCTGTCCCTGCAGTTGCTTCGCCTCGGGCTATCCAGCCCCGAGACTCAAAATTGCATGGATCCGCACCCCAGGCCAGGAGGGCCACGGGGGCTGGTCAGGAGGACCAGGACCACACAGACAGAGGATATCTTCCGGACTGGACCGGAACCCCGAAGCACGTGATCTCAGTACCTTAAATACCTTATCCCAGAATGCACAGCAGGATAAACACTCCCACTGGGCTGGTTCCAAGAGAAAGAAGGGTATCCAATACACCCAGCTAAACTGCATTCTCATACTTGCCGGCGGTGACAGCGACACCTGCGGCCAAGGAGAACTCAGTTCAATTTCAGCTAGACTGATACTGAGACCATAATTTGGCATAATTAACCCCAAAACCCAACTGTGGTTTTAGGAACATTAACTTTGAAAAACATATAGCGTGTGCTCGTCAGGAGCCAGCGCTACAGTTATTTGAAAAAAAAAAAAAAACCTTCCACTCACTTTAAGGTGCTTTTATGGGAATTTCAGGCTTATGTGAAAACCACCCATCTGCAGCCGGACCCTGTGTGTAATACTACAGAGGAGTTCTTGATCCTTGCAGCCTCCATCTTAAAAACAACAGCACTGACCTGTGTCTGCATGTTTATCCTGTGATTCCAGACTTAACCAGCAAGTTGCGCTGCAGCCAAAATCTGTGTTTGCAATGCCTGGTTCATCAAGTTAAAGCGGAAGTAAACCCATACATAAAACAGTTTAATTTCTGGCATGGATGAAAAAGTATGTTGTGAACGGAGCTCAATAACTCAAGCTAAACTTTATACACGCAATTGCATGTATGAGAGCAGTGACTTTTTCCTTTCTGTCCATAAAGTTGAATTCTGGGTTTAATCAGAGAAAACTGTCTGAAAGCTGTGCTCTTTCTCTAAAACCACCAGTGCACTGGAAATCCCTTTGTCATACATGGGATCCTATATTAAAATGTTATTAGGAATATAAGTATTGTATATATGTCATACTAAACAAAGCAATTAAAACGCCTTTTTTAAATCATAAAACATTAAATAACACTGACATAAAATATTGTAGTTTACATTGACAACATATACAGTGCCTTGCAAAATGTTTCTTTAAACTGAATTATATGTGATGGATCAGAACACAATAGTCTAAGTTAGTGAAGTTAAATTAGAAAAATATATACATATTTTTCAGAAATAAAAAACTGATAATTAGAATGTGCGTATGTATTCACCCCCATTTGTTATGAAGCCCATAAAAAGCTCTGGTGCAACCAGTTACCTTCAGAAGTCACATAGTTAGTGAAATGATGTCCACCTGTGTGCAATCTAAGTGTCATATGATCTGTCATTACATTTACACCCCTTTTTGAATGGCCCCAGAGGCTGCAACACCTAAGCAAGAGGCACCACTAACACTGCCATGAAGACCAAGGAACTCTCCAAACAAGTAAGGGACAATGTTGTTGAGAAGTACAAGTCAGGGTTAGGTTATAAAAAAAAATATCCAAATATTTGATGATCCCTAGGAGCACCATCAAATCTATCATAACCAAATGGAAAGAACATGGCACAACAGCAAACCTGCCAAGAGACGGCCGCACACCAAAACTCACGGGCAAGGAGGGCATTAATCAGAGAGACCTAAGGTAACCCTGGAGGAGCTGCAGAGTTCCACAGCAGAGACTGGAGTATCTGTACATAGGATGACAATAAGCCATATGCTCCATAGAGTTGGGCTTTATTGCAGAGTTGCCAGAAGAAAGCCATTACTTTCAGCAAAAAACAAAATGGCACATTTTGAGTTTGCGAAAAAGGCATGTGGGAGACTCCCAAAATGTATGGAGGAAGGTGCTCTGGTCTGATGAGACTAAAATTTGACTTTTTGGTCATCAAAGAAAACGCTATGTCTGGCGCAAACCCAACACATCACATCACCCAAAGAACACCATTCAGCAGTCGGGACTGGGAAACTGGTCAGGGTTGAGGGAAAGATGGATGGTGCTAAATTTAGGGATATTCTTGAGCAAAACCTGTACCACTCTGTGTGTGATTTGAGGCTAGGACGGAGGTTCACCTTCCAGCAGGACAATGACCCCAAACACACTGCTAAAACAACACTTGAGTGGTTTAAGGGGAAACATGTAAATGTGTTGGAATGGCCTAGTCAAAGCCCAGACCTCAATCCAGTAGAAAAGCTGTGGTCAGACTTAAAGATTGCTGTTCACAAGTGCAAACCATCCAACTTGAAGGACCTGGGGCAGTTTTGCAAGGAGGAATGGGCAAAAATCCCAGTGGTAAGATGTGGCAAGCTCATAGAGTCTTATCCAAAGCGACTTGGAGCTGTGATAGTAGCAAAAGATGGCTCGACAAAGTATTGACTTTAGGGGAGTGAATAGTTATCCACATTGACTTTTTCAGTTATGTTGTCCTATTTGTTGTTTACTTCACAGTTGTGGGCATATTATGTAAATTAAATGATGCAAATCCTCAAACAATCCATGTTAATTCCAGGTTGTGAGGCAACAAAACACGAAAAATGCCAAGGGGGGTGAATACTTTTTCAAGGCACTGTAGTATGATCAATACAATCAATTCTAAGATAAAAAGACATACATGTGGGCAATGTCCATTGTCCAGTGCACTACATTTAAAGTACAACTCAATGCAAAACTTTTTTTTTTAGTGGAGAGGGATTAGAACACCTATCAGTTTTTATTGCTGTCTGTGCCTCTGTTAAGAAGATTCCCCCTCTATTTGTCCTGTTTACTATTATCATTGAAAGTGAAAATAAAAGAAAATTCAGCATTTTGGGTTGTCCCCAGAAAAGTAATATGGGGGGAATCTTCCAATGGGGACATGGAATTCCTTAGGGACCCCCAGGTCACCAGAACACCTGAATTTACAGGGATTTCCTCTCACCTTCTGTGTTGGCTAAGGGACAGAAAGTGAAGGGAAATCTCCCTAATGGGACACAGATGCCAAAATATAAACTCACAGGGGTAATGACTAGAGTTGGGCTGAAAACCCCCCGGTTTGGTTCGTGACAGAATTTTCGAACATCGCAAAAGTTTGGACCCGAACCCCCTTTGAAGTCTATGGGACCCAAATTAGAAAAATCAAAAGTCCCCATTTTGAAGGCTTATATGCAAGTTATTGGCCATAAACAGGGTATGGGGGCCCCAGGTACTGCCCTGGAGACATGTATCAATGCAAATAATGTTTTTAAAAAAGATTGTTTTTACAGGAGAAGTGATTTTATTGATGCTTAAAGTGAAACAATAAAAATGAAAAATTCCTTTAAATATAGTGCATGGGGGTCCCTTTAGTCTGCCTGTAAAGTGGTGCATCTGTACCATGTATAGAACCTGCTGCAGCAAAACTGATATTTATAAAGAAAAATAATGACATTTAAATGGCCACCAATTCAATACAATTGCAGACAATACAAAAATGTAAAAAAAAAAATGTGTGCCCCCCCTCCAATCCATATCAGGCCCTTTGGGTTTGGTATGGATTTTAAGGGAAACCTCATGCCACGATTAAAAAAAAAATGGCATGGGGGTCCCCTCCAAAATCCATACCAGCCCATTATTGAAGCATCAGCCTGGCAGGTAAGGAAACGGGGGAAGAGTGAGCAGGCTCTGCCCCTCCCTCCCCAAAGCACCTTGTTCCCATGTTGATGGAGACAAGGGCCTCTTCCTGACAACCCTGGTTGTGGTCTGCGGGCAGGGGGCTTATCGGAATATGGAAGCCCCCTTTAACAAGGGCGTCACCATATCCCAGCCCCCTTCCTATGTGAGTGAGTAGGCGGTACCCCCCTACCCATTCACCAAAAAAGAAAGTGTCAAAAATAAATAAAGACAGGAGGCAGTTTTGACAATTCCCTTATTAAAAAAAATAAAAAAATAATGTCCCCCGATGTAGATCCATCGTCAATCATGACACACTGCTGGACCCAGAAAAAAAATGCTCCGCTCGAAGTGATGGCTAACCACCAAATGACTTCTCCGCCATTTGACAGTTCTTAAATAGGTAAGGGGCGGGGCTACCTGGTGACATCACCTGGTGGTACTTCCCCCTTGTGACGTCACCGACTGGTGTATGCTGGGTCGATTACATCACAAGGGGGCTGTGCCACCAGGTGACATCACCAGGTCCCCCGTTCCTTACCCATTTAAGAACTGTCAAACGGCACAGCAGGCATTCGGCGCTTAACCTTCATTGCGGGCAGAGCGTGTTTTGATTTATTTTTTCAGATCTGGCGGTGCGGCGGCCATTGTGATTGACGATGGATGCACATCGGGGGGACATTTATTTTTTATTGTTTTAATAAAGGAGTTGTCAAAAACTATCTCCTGTCTTTATTTTTGACACTTTTTTTGGTGAATTGGTAGGGGTACAATGTACCCCATGCTCATTCACATGGGGGGGCGGGATCTGGGAGCCCCCTTGTTAAAGGGGGTTTCCAGATTCCGATAAGCCCCTGCCCGCAGACCCCCACAACCACTGCCCAGGGATGTCGGGAAGACTGGCACCCCCCTTGTTGAAGGCATGTGATGCGGTATGGTTCAGGAGGTCCCCCCCTTTCTTGTCCTGCCAGGCTACATGCTCGGATAAGGGTCTGGTATGTATTTTGGGGAGACCCCTCGCCGGTTCCCCCCCCCCTAAGCTCCCCACAAATGTAGGTGATCACCAAACAGGCGAACAGGTGATGATCAGGCCAAAAGTTTGCTCAGCTCAAACTGTTCACCCAGCTCTAGTTATGACCCTCCCTTACTTTATCCAAAATGGAAAAAAAAGTGTTTCCTATAATACTACTTTAAAGTGGATGTAAACCCTCACATATACCCAGTGAAGTGAACAGCCTCAGATGATACACAGGAAAGAAACAAATCTTCCTACATAGGTTTTACATGTATACAGTATCTGCTGTCTTCAGCTTTATATACTGTTTTGAAAGTTCAGATCATGTTAGATTTTCTCTTCCTGGTTAGCACTGTAGTAAAGCCTGGGCATACAGCCAAGACCATTGATTGGAGGAAAGGCACACACCCCCTCTCCTCATAGGTAGAGACTTTCATCTCTGTTCGTTGTATAGTTCAGGGCTCTGATAATCTATTTATAGCATCCTCCCCAACACAAAACTCCTGCTGCTTTTATCATATGTGATGGAGAACTTGTCAGGAGTTATCAGGCTGATAACAGAAGAACGGAGCAGGAGACATCTACCGGACATAGGGCTTTGAAGAGAGATAACAAAACACTGCAGATATATGTGCCCAGCTTAAATTTCATGAATCGGGTTTTTATCCACTTTGAGTTGAACTCTAAAAAGCTAATTATACAGTTGAAATGTATGATGGAAAACGTTGACTTTTTGTTAAATATATTTGAACATGTAAACATTAGATCTTCATTTTAACAGTGCCTACAGCTAAAAGTATTTGAGCAAATGATTCAGATGACATGTATCTAAATTAACAAAAATGCTTTTTTGTCACATTGAAAAATAAGTATAGCTCTACATTTACCATCACTTTGAATCCACAAAAATTATAATCCGGTGTTCCGATTTAGTTGCCAATGATTAAAACTTCCTAAAAGCTAGTTTACACTTATGGTTGGGAATTTACTGCTCCCCTTTAAGGGGCAAATGCCAGAGGTGCACAAGTGCCACAGCAGGCATAACCCCCCCCTGTCATGTTCACTGAGCAATACTGACCACTGAAAGCAGATCACTTTTTAGTGAAGCGGCAGTCCTTGCTGCATGTGTAAATTAGCACTTTGGGGGTTTGCAGATGGGGCCTGTTTTATTTAAACCTCTGATATCTAGGGTCTGGTGATCACTTTGCTTTTGACATTTGTGCTGTTATCATTTGAAAATCAATAGAGCTCTCTAAGAGAGAGAGAGAGACTGTGAATGACACCCACATGGAGCAGAAGGATGTCACTTATCACAATCGCCATGGGGTTCAGACACCAGCAATGCATATGCCCTTGAAGGACTTACATCTACATTAAAAGACTTATGATTGCTTTACTTCACCTTTGCAGGTATGCCAGGGCAGCACAAGCCTGTAGTTAGGTGAAGGAAACGCTGTTCTTATATGCTGGACTTTGAGATGTTAATTTTGTACTTTTCTTAAGTAAAGTATTGAGATGTGGTCCTTGCCTGGTCTGAAGTTACCGAAACAGGTGAATTGCACGCAACCAGCACCCATAGGTCACTGAGTGGGCCTTAACACTTAGGGGTATGAAGATATCGGTGTGGAGTGGAGTGGAGTAGTGTGAAGGCAAAAATGGTTACCTGGGGTACAAATTATATAAGGAACAATCAGCGCAAACCTGAAATTAATTAAAACTAACAAATGCAAGCTGAACACAAAAAGGTTGGGGTTAATGGAACAGTTGGACGATCAGCTCCAACACATCCCTTCTGAGGATTGGTGACCAGAACTGGATGGAATTCTCCAGATGCGGCCGAACCAGAGTCTTATAAAGTGGCAGAATAATCGTTTTATCTCTGGAGTAAATTCTTATGCTAATATTCTGCTGGCTTTGCTGCATCTTCAACCTAAGGACATCTTGGATCGTTCCTGATCAGCATACAGCTCCAGATTGAGTCTCGGATTGACCAGATCGGTGTCTCATGTTTTATCCCTCATTGGGTCCATGCGTTTTTACTTATCACATCTGGTAAGAGTATTTTATTCGTATGGTGGAGGATTTATCACTGCAATATTCGTTTGATGATTGACAGTCACTGGGTGTTCTCATCCACATCACTTCGCATCATTTGTTGGATATGAACTTTTATGTTATGTTATTTTATCTTAATTTCACTTTTTGCGCTGTACATTTTTTCTTTTATGGTTACCTGGGGTAACTGAAGATTTACAGCAACCTGTCAATAGCGTGTACCTGTTATTGGTGGAGTGGCCACTAGCAGCAAGGGAGATGTTGTACAGAGGTATGGAAGTTCAAGAGTTAAGTTAAGTGCACATGTGGAGCCTGTGCAGAGCGCACAGCAGGGCCCACTCCGCTACTGGGCCTTGTAGAGGAAAACACTGGACAGGTGGATGTGGATTTGGCACAGCTTGTCCCTCCTAAATGCAAATTACAGAGAAGGTGTACATTGTCACATGGAACCAATGGTTAACTAAGCATAGGATCTGCAGCGACTCTCATTTTCAAGATGTATAGCTCAGAAGAATCAGCGCCAGGCTCCCAGAACTACAGCGACAGATGTTATCAGGGTGTGCTATAAAGCTGTCAGATATAAATAATAGAGATAAGCCCAGGGGGTATCATGCACCTTGCTGGACATAATTCATAGTGTACCTTCATTTTTTACAAAGGGGCTGAATTTCTATACTATTACCCCACTGATCCATTGCTTTCTATTAAAACGGAATTTCACCCAAAATGGGAAGTTCCGTTCTTCCTCCTTCTCCCCCCCTCCTTTGCTACATTTGGAATATATTTATTTTTTGGGAAGCTGGCTGTAAAGCCCCAAGGAGTCACAGCTGGCAGCCCACGGTTAACAAGCTGGCGCCAGGGACCTGAAGACTGGTGAAGAAAACACCCCAGTTGAGAATGGCACTGGATCCTTTAACAGGAGTGTACTTTTATTAAAAAGTCAGCAGCTACAGTTTTTGTAGATACTGACTGAAGCTCCTGTTTAACTTAACCACTTAAGCCCCGGACCATTTGGCTGGCCAAAGACCAGAGCACTTTTTATGATTCGGCACTGCGTCTCTTTAACTGACACTTGCGTGGTCGTGCGACGTGGCTCCCAAACAAATTGACGTCCTTTTTTTCCCACAAATAGAGCTTCCTTTTGGTGGTATTTGATCACCTCTGCGGTTTTTTATTTTTTGTGCTATAAACAAAAATAGAGCGTCAATTTTGAAAAAAACACATTATTTTTTACTTTTTGCTATAATAAATATCCCCAAAAAATATCAAAATTTTTTTTTTCTCAGTGTAGGCCGATACGTATTCTTCTATATATTTTTGATAAATAAAATTGCAATAAGCGTTTATTGATTGATTGGTTTGCACAAAATTGTTTACATTAGCATCTCCCCGCTCTTCCTCTCCGTGAGACGATCGCGGGTCTCCCCGCGGACTCGATGTACTCGACCCGCGATCCTACTCACGGTGCTAGCAGCAGGGTTACGCACGGGCCACCGGCGGCATGCATGCGACCACAAATTCAAAGGGACGTACAGGTACGCCCATTTGCGCAGCCGTGTCATTCTGCCGACGTATATGTACATGCGGCGGTCGGCAAGTGGTTAATGGTCAGTGCAGAGTTACTTTTTTCCACATTCCTAAAATATTCTTAAAATATTGACTGCCTAGATAATGAGATAAATAATCAATGTGTGTTTTTAGTGATTCGACTTTAATAATTTATCATTTTTTTGTAGTGTTTACTGCAAAATCAATATTTTACTTTGAATTTGCTCTTCTATTATTGCGTGCAATATTTCCAAAAAACACATATATTGCATGCGCATTAGTGAATTGATCCCTGTGTTTGTGTCATGCTGATCTTCTGGCATCAATGCTCTCTCAGTTACTGACCCAGAATAGGTACACCGATCAGGAGATCTGCCTTCACTCACTACATACTTGTTCCAGCATAGTAATTCAAAAAGTAATGAAGTTAGAAGGTCAGCATTATAGCCAGAAAAAACTATTTTCAGAAAGTGATCTGCAATAGCAGCAGCATCCATGTCTATCTCAGCACATGTTTTCTTTACCTAAAACACATCACTGAAAAAATGTGCTTCTCAAATTTGCCCTAATTTCCACTTTAGGTTTACATCAGAAGGTGAGGGGTGTCAGACATGTAAGGTATACAAACATTATAGTTTTTTTTATATTATGTGAGCGGGCATTGAACATAGCCATGCCATTGACAATGCACACATTATGCTAAACATGTACTCAGACAAAATGCCCCTTCACCGTGTTTATCAGCAGGGAAGCATAGGATCTTTTTTTTCTGAATCAATGGAGAACTATTATATCCCCCTGACATGCAGGACAATTGTGAGCTGTTCCAATTACTGCAATCTGCCTGGTACTATTAAAATACTTTAGCTCTCTTGAATAAACTAAATGTATTTAAGTGTTGAGGCCCCGTGGCAGTGCAGGGAGCTGACAGGCACAATCTGGGGTAATGCAGATTTCCAAGGACTGCTTCCTTTATGAAAATGGAAGAGTTCAAATGTACCAAGATATATCAGTTATGCTTTTGTCTACTCTACAGGATGGGTTGTCTTCCCTGCCTGGTCCAAACCTACTTGGATTAAGAAAAAAAAAAATGGAGGACGTAGAGGAACTGCAGTCTGCTCACATAATTTGTAATAAAAACATCTTTGCCTTTCTGAAGCTTCCCTCCAACCACTTTGCATATTATTTTATATATACTGTGGTTCTGTACTTGCCAAATATGCTGCCACCACAGAGTCTGGCTGCAACCATTTTAACTGTGGGCAGCTGAAGCTGCTGTCTGTTCACTTCCTAGATTTACACAAACACACAGAGGCACACCTCCAGCTCTGCAGCTCTCATTGGCCCTCTTATGACTCTTCACAGCCTCCCTTCCTGGCAAGCTCTCACAAGAGTGAGAGAAAGAGAGCTGTGCATGAGGTCATAAGCCTAGGCTTATTACCAGACAAGAAACAGGAAGTGGGCTGTATAAGGTATTTACAGGCCGAAAAAATAAATGTTTTACTATCCAAAGTTAAAACAACAGAAGATTTAACAGATGGAAAGATGAAAAAATTACTGAAGTTCCGCTTTAAAGTGTTACTAAAACCAGAACCTGCATTCATTATATCTGGTCTCCCACAGTACACAGAACATGGAAATGCAATTATTTTAGTAAATACAAACTGCTAAATATCTTTTCTCAATAGCAGTATAATGCAAATACACACAAGGAGATGCTCCTCAATACTTTTGCGAAAAAATACAACACTACACTCCCAATCGCAACCTCCGATCTAACAACCAAAACCTCCTCCTCGTCCCCTAGTCCCAGTAAAAAATCAAGGGGAGAACGAAGATTTGCAGTCCAAGGACCACGGCTATGGAACGCTCTACCTACGAACATCCGCTTGGAAAAAGACCATCGCGCCTTCAGGAAAAAACTCAAGACCTACCTCTTCTAAAAAGGAATCAATGCAGGTCGGATCAAGCGCCTCGAGGCGATTCAGTTCGCAGTTGCAGCGCTATACAATCATTTATTCATTCATATAGCAGTCTTGCTATATGAGCACTGGTTAAAGCTTGTAGGAGGAGTTTTCTGACTGACCTATGAGACTTCAATACCTGTGACCCTCTGTCTGGACAGTGTTGATTGGCCCTATGCTGATCACATGCATCCTCCCAAGAAGAAAAAAACACTTCTAGCAATACACATCAAACTGGGCATGTGCAGCCTGACTCCATAGACTCTGTGCTATCAGAAAATTATTAGGAGTCAGTGGAAGGAGAGGATCAGAGAAGACAGGATCAAACTGACTTTTTACACAATGCACAGAATTTACCCCTTAGGTCCCACAGTGAGTATAACAAGCATGCTTTACTGCATATACAGACTGATTTTACTGTTGTGGGTTTAGTAACACTTTAAAATCCAGATACAGAATTGCATCTGTCTATATAGGTAGCCATCGTATGACTTTTCATTATGAGGGTGCCGGAGTTTAGCATTGAAGGGAGCCGGTAGCCTCCACACATCATTTCTCTTCTAAGGTTCAGTTTTTATGCCCGCCAACATTGCCAAACATACCAACATTGAGAATTCAAGCAAAAGAATAAAAGCGGAGTGTGTAGCATACATTGTCTAGTAAAGGGAGCAGCTTGCTAGTGAGACACGATTGCATGTCACATACAGTTACCACCCATAAGCTTTTGGGTGTACTGATTCTTTAATATATACACTACGATCAGTTAATTAATAGTATGTCAAGATTATTCAAATGAATATTAAAGTTCTGGCACCAATACAGTGCATTACCCCAGCACCCAGTAAAAAAACAATTAAAACATAGCAGCGGTCATGTAATGGTTGAGTGTCAAATATGGTGAGTCTGCACTATTAGACATTAAAGTAAAACTAAAGGCAAAACTTTTTTTTTTGGATAGAGTAGGGGGATTATAACCCCTGTCAGTTTTGTTTTCTGCCATCTGACCTTTTGGGGAAATTTCCCTTCACTTCCTGTCCCATAGCCAAAACATAAAGTAAGATTAAATGTGAGCAGGCTCCGCCTATAAATAAAATATCACTTTTGCCTGGACTGACCCTTTAACTGCTAAGAAAAAGTTGTGTCATACAAACCTTTTGGATGCTGCAGCCTTTCCCATTTAAGTACACCCACCACAGCTGGTCATGTGACTGCTGAAAAGGGTAATGTTAAAGGATCACTAAAGCCAAAATTTATTTTTATTTTTTAAATAACAAACATGTTATACTTACCTCCATTGTGCAGCTTGTTTTGCACAGAGTGGCCCCGAACCTGGTCTTCTGGGGTCCCTCGGTGGCTGTCTCGGCTCCCCCCCGCAAGGACTCCACAACTTCATGCGAGCCGCAATGGCGTGCCGTGTCATTGGATGTGATTGACAGCAGCGCGAGCCAATGGCTGCGCTGCTTTCAATCCATCCACTGTAACCAATCAACAGCCAGGGTGAGCGGCGAAGAGGATGTCAGGGGCGAGCGCGGGACTTTCGAGGGGTCAGGTAAGTAAAACGGGGGGGGGGGGGGGGGGTGGGGGGCCGTCATTGTCAGATGTTTTTCATAGAATGCATTAAGGTGAAAAAACTTTTAGTTTTACAACCCCTTTAAGGCAGAGCCAGCCAATCAGAGCTTTTTTTTTATTATTAATAATTGAAACATAGCAAAGTGACAGCAGAAAACAATTATTTTTATTAGTTTTCTGTTTTACATATTAATTAATGTAATACATATCTTTACATATTAATTAATATACCATATTTTGTTGGTAGGTTTTCACATTTTATAGAAAAACTATTCCTGAAAACAAGAATGTAAGTACATACACATATCTAGACCAAAGGGGTTTTCCCACATCAAAAAGTATAATAATGGGCCACTTGTTATTGACACAGAGCTTGCTTATGATCAGCCGCCACAAATGCCTTTGCCTCAGCTGTCCCCTGGCTCAAGAGTAGCCAATAGTTAAGTATGGAGCACAGTTCTATAGCTTAGGTTGTAGATGGTGGTGGTGATGGTAATAAGATCATTATCCAGTTTAAGTCCACTTTAAAGACAGATCTGGAATCCACTTTTCAAAATCCTTTATTTGCCTTTGATACCAGTGTTAATTTTGGCAGCATATTTCGTTTTTTGTTTAAGTCATAGTCTTAGGACTAAACTGGCATTTTAGTTTTAGTCCCATTTTAGTCTTCTGCAATTGTTTTAGTCGTAGTTAGTCGACTAAATCTCCAGTACATTTTAGTCGACTAAAATTCATTTTAGTCGTCTAAAATCGAATTGGTGTAATTAAATTGTAATGCATCAGTTAAACATTTCTCTACAATTTCCAAACTCATTATATACTGCTGGAGTGAAAAATCTAATGTTATTATTTATGGTATTGAGGTATGAACATGCACTACAGACCAGTGTTAACGTTGAAGTCAAATTTTAATTTAGTTTTAGTCTCTTGACTAAAATGCCATTTTTAGTTTTAGTCGTATTTTAGTCATCTCAGTTGTTTTAGTTTTAATGGTATTTTAGTTGATTAAATAGTATTCATTTAGTCGACTAAAATGTTTTAGTCGTTTTAGCCGACGAAATTAACACTGTTTGGTACCAATGGTTTGAATAACAGTTGTGCCTATCATGCATACCCTAAGCCTGACCTCCTACCACTATAATTACTACAGTCAAACAGTCTGGGGGCTCACAGGAATATAGTAGGCCTATATTAACTAAAAGCAAATCTTTTTTTTTAGTTTTTGATAGAGTGCAGAGGGATTAGAACGCTTGTCAGTTGTTATTGATGTCTGTACACCCCCCCCCCCCCCATTTGATTCAACCTTTCTATTTGTTCTGTTATCTTTGAAAGTAAAAGTAAATCCCAAATGTTTGGTTGTCCCCAGAAAAAGGGAGAACCTTCCAATGGGGTCCCAAGGAATTTCCTTAATTTGCAGGGATTTCCTCTCACTTCCTGTTTGACTCTGGGACAGGAAGTGAAGAGAAATCGCCACAATGAGACACAGATGGTGAAAAAAAATCTGAGAGGGGTTATAACCCTCCCTTTACTCTATCCAAAATGAAACGCTTTCCTATAGTTCTACTTTAACCGCTTCCCAACCGCTGCACGTCAATGTACGTCGGCAGAATGGCACGGGTGCGCAAAAGGGTGTACCCGTATGTCCCTTCGTAATCCCGAGCCAGTGGGCGTGCGCACGTGGGTCCCGCAGACTCGATGTCCATCGTGGCCCCCTGATCGCGATGAGGAGAGGCAGAATGGGGAGATCCCTATGTAAACAAGGCATTCCCTATTCTGCCTAGACACATGACAGGGATCTACTGCTCCCTGTCATTGGGAAAAGTGATCTCTGTCATGTCCTAGGTAGCCCATCCCCCCCACAGTTAGAACACACTAAGGGAACACATTTAACCCCCTGATCGCTCCCTAGTGTTTAACCCCTTCCCTGCCAGTGACACTTACACAGTAATCAGTGGCTATTTTTAGCTCTGATCGCTGAATAAATGTCACTGGTCCCAAAATAGTGTCAAAAGTGTTTGATCTGTCCGCCGCAATGTTGCAGTCCCGATAAAAATCGCAGATCACCGTCAGTAATAAAAAAAAAAATAATAAAAATGGCATAAATCGATCCCCTATTTTGTAGACGCTATAAATTGTGCGCAAACCAATCAATATACACTTATTGCGATTTTTTTAACCAAAATTATGTAGAAGAATACATATTGGCCTAAACTGAGAAATAAATTATTTTTTTTATATATTTTTTGGAGATATTTATTATAGCAAAAAGTTAAAAATATTGCTTTTTTTTCCAAAATTGTCGCTCTTTATTGTTTATAGTGCAAAAAAATAAAAACGGCAGAGGTGATCAAATACCACCAAAAGAAAGTTCTATTTGTGGGAAAAAAAGGATGTCAATTTTGTTTGGGTACAACGTTGCACGACTGCACAATTGTCAGTTAAAGCGACGTAGTGGTCATTAAGGAGGTAAAATCTACCCGAAGTGGTTAACCACCTTACTACTGCTGTATTGTAGAAAAAAAAAATAAAAAAAAAATCTGGAAATTACATCTATAAATGCAGACATCTCAAGTCTCCCGCGTGGTGCAGGAGTCTCCCACATTTCGGCTGCAGCTCCCTGACACCCGCAAGTGCTGTGCGATAACCTGGCTGTTAAGACTTCGCATACATAGACCTGAAGTGTGCCTTGGTGGTCTGGTCCGTATGCCAAGAAAAGGGGCAAAATACTCAGATAGGGGAATAACTCTTAATTGATTCTTGTGGTTATTGAGCCAGCTTGGTGTGCCAAGAAAAGTGGGCATACCCAAGGTAAGTAATGGGTAGTTTATGAAGAAGGATGTGCTGAAAAGTGTCCTGAAAAAGGGAAGGGCGGGAGGGTATCGCGCACTGGAACCGACAAAGAGCATGGGCGATTGGGCTGCTTAAATACCCTCCGGGCTCCTCCCATAAATTCAGGTCACCATACTGGCCTTCTTATTTATGGTCGTGGCCCTATGACCGAGAGATATGTGGATCACATAAACACGCAACAAGACTTACAACATAAATAGACCTGAAGCGTGCCTTGGTGGTCTGGTTGGTATACCAAGAAAAGGGGGCAAAATACTCAGATAAGGGAAATAACTTTTAATTGATTCTTGTGGTTATTGAGCCAGTTGGTGAAGGCTTGTGCCATTTCGTCCTGAGGATTTGGGAAGTATGTGGCAAAACAAATGGACTTCCATTGGCCTAGTTTCTTGATTACGTGGTCTGGTACTCCATGTTGGAAGGCAGCTGAGGCTGCTCCAATCCGGAAGGAATATCCAACTGACTGGGGTTGAAGCCCAAGTTGCTTAGGAGGATCCGGACATGCTTGATAAACTGGCTGCCACTCAGGGGGCTGGTTAAAAAGGGTAGCAATGAGCTACCATCAGATTGGCTGGGTAGATGGGACAGTAGTCGGTCAAGCACCGTCACTGGGCACCAGACATTGTTAGTCTAAAACAGGTTGATGTCAACCCCGAGGCCGGTTTGTTGTGTTTTGCAGACTATGAGATGAAGGGTGTAATGGTTCGGAAAGCGAGTCAGGTGGCGTTGGAGCAGTGTCAGACTGCCGGAGCCGCTGACGGTAAATTCACTAGGTCGTAGGAAAATGTAGAAGGCCTGGTAGATGGCCGCTTGATGACTAGGCTGGAGAAACGGAGAACGAGTAAGGATGCTTGGTCTAGTTTAAAAACTTGATCTGGATCTTGCACTGGTGTGAGAAAGACTAAAAGCTGTGATATAAAGCACCGTCCTTGGGGAATAATCCTCATTGTGACGTTCGGCATCCCTAGTAAGGATTGCAACTGCCTCATGGTGCACCCTTGTGAACGGGTGAAGTAGTAGATAACTGTCCTGGTAGGGGCTAGTTTGTCGGGAGGCAGGCTAGCCTGTATAGCACGTGTGTCCAGAGTGACACCTACCCTGTTTCCCTGAAAATAAGACCTAGCGTGATTGTCGGTGATGGCTGCAATATAAGCCATACCCCCCAAATAAGCCCTACCCTGTTTCCCCGAAAATAGGCCCTACCCTGAAAATAAGACCTACAAGGACTTTAACTAGGGCTTATTTGGGGGGTAGGGCTTATATTGCAGTCATCACTGACAATAACGTTATGTCTTATTTTTGGGGAAACAGGGTAGGAAGCTGATAGTGTCCCGGGCCTTTCACTTTATGCTCGGCTATGGGCATGTTGAGGTTGCTAAACACTATTCTCAACCTGTCTAGATCTGTCGGTGGTGTGCCTGGTTGTTTCGATGAGCAAGAAGTCATCAAGGTGGTGGATAACTGTCTGACAGTGGGCCTGGTGTGACTTTAACCTGAAATGAACTGGCCCACCCCTGTCATGCGACTGACCCTGGTGAAGATACAAACTGTATGTTCTTCCCCTTCTAATTTTTTTTGGGGAGATAGAGTCCAACCTGGTGCCGGATGGAAACCTGAACTAACCTTAGGGAGAAAGACAGAGAAAAGATGAGTGGCCCGCATGAAACTGGAGATGAATGGCCAACTGGGTGCCGCTGCATGTTTGTGTGGCTGATTGTGTGCTACTGAGGTGTGTTTGCAAGTTAGTTTGTATGTGGGTTTGCACGTAGGTGCATGCCGCAAAGTGTTTTATACTACTAGAGATGATATTGCGTGGTTGCAAGGGCCTCGATGAGTATGAAGGTTTGTTTTTGAGACGACATTGCGTGGTTGCAAGGTTCTCAGACTGGTTTGCTGAGACAATATTGCGTGGTCGCAAGGGTCTCAGTCTGGTTTTCTGAGACGATATTGTGTGGTTGCAGGGGTCTCGATGAGTATGAAGGTTTGTTTTTGAGTCAACATTGCGTGGTTGTAAGGGTCTCAGTCTGGTTTGCTGAGACGATATTGCGTGGGCCTCGATGAGTATGAGGTTGTTTTGAGACTATATTGCATGGTTGCAAGGGTCTCAGTCAGGTTGCTGAGATGGTTTTGCGTGGTTGCAAGGGTGCTGATGAGTTTTTTTTTTTATTGCATGGTTGCAAGGGTCTCAACGAGTAAGGGGTTGCTGAGACAATATTTAGTTTGCAAGAGTCTCGATGAGTGTGAGACTCCTGAGACAATATTGCATTTGCAAGGGTCTCAACAAGAGTGTCAGGCTGCTAAGACGATTTGTCTGGCTGCAAGGGTCTCAAATGAGTGTCAGGCTGCTGATATAATATTGCATGACTGCAAGGGTCTCAATGGGTGTCGGGTTTGCAGAGACGATATTGTGTTTGCAAGAGTCTCGATGAGTGTGAGACTGCTGAGACGATATTGCGTTTGCAAGGGTCTCAACAAGAGTGTCAGGCTGCTAAGATGGTTTGTCTGGCTGCAAGGGTCTCAATGAATGTCAGGTTGCTGGGGCGAGACTGCGTGGTCACAAAGGTCTTGATGAGTGGGAGGTTGCTTGAGACGATTTTGCGAAGTTGCAAGGGTCTCGTGAGTATGAGGTCTCGTGAGTATGTCCTAAGGAGGCCCAGGAGATCTGGAATTCATTTCTGGGGATCTTTTCCAATTCACGCTCTTTGACCGCTGGCGGTCCGGTAAGCCTTCCTTTTACTAGAGGTGATGGGTATCACGAGGTCAAGTCACATATTCATATGAAGATTTTTTAGTCACTTTTATGGACTAACTTTAGATATTAACTATATATTTTCACCATATTTTTTGCACTTTTATTGTAGCACTCTCCATATATATATATATATGATCTTTTGGTCTTGTATATTCCTTAGTTTTGCTTGATCTATGCAGTATTGATTTGCAGTATTTAGCAATGTCTTGGTTTTATTTGATTTTTATATGTGATTTGTGATTTTTTTTTTTCAGTATTTAGCATTTTCTTGTTTTATATGTGTTTTATGTTAACACTGTTCACATTATATGGTCACTAATTTGCACTTTTTTGTAAGTTGTGCCCAACAACTTTCTTCATATATTTTAGCGCTGCACTTTTTTCTACACATTTAATTTATACCTTATATCTGGGTTCAGCTGCTGCATGCTGTTTTTTACCAAGCGCGGATATTGCCCTCTTTTTTAATTTAGTACCCTTTTAATACCTGCTATTTATACAAAGAATAGCTATTATTATTATTATTTTTACATAATAACGAATGGGGTGGCCACAATCCCAAGTAAGTGGGCTCATATTGTGCCCCCTTTTCCAAGGAAAGTATACTACAGCTTCTATGAATAAAACATGATCTAAGAATGGAGGATGATTGCTGACATTCAAACTACACTAAAACCCACATTTAAAGGATAAGTGCACTTTAAGACCAGGTGCACTTATTCTTTTTGCCCCTTTGCCTCTAACTGATTCCCCCTTCCTCCTCCAGAAATGCACACTTACCTCCATCTGATGGCTTCTGGTAAATGTTTACATCCAGTGTCGCAAGCTTCACCGTCCATGCTACACCTGTGCATTATAGTCCTATATACAGTACTTCTACGGGGCTGTCTTAAGGCCAAAGATGAAGGGGTACCCCTTAGGAGTCTTTGGGGCTGTAATGCACAGGCATTCCAAGGAGTGGCGTCGCTAGGGGGGTGCAGTCCGCACCCGGGTGCCACCTGCTACAGGGGTGACACCATACCGAGGGTGAGGAAAGCCTTTTTTTTTCAGTTTGAAACCCACCTCCAGAGCCGCGGGTGTTCTCCTCCTCCTCTCTTACTACCACCCTGCTGCCTGAGCCTGCCACAATCCATTCTCCACCCGGGCTGCATGACTGCACACTGTCCTCTCCTCTCCAGCTGCCGCCTGGGTGTTCCATGCACCTGAGCCGCCTAAGCTGGTGCAGTATTGGGCGGTGGGAGGGGTTGTCGGCTTGCGATGGGGGGAATATCCTCCGTGTGTGTTGTGACAGTTGGGGTGCGCGGGGGGGGGGGGCTTGATGATGAGGTTGGCATTTGCTGCTGGACACAGCTATATTATATGGAAGGGGGTGGTTTGTCCTGGGGGGGGGGGCTGTACTGATAAAGGGGGGTAGTTTGTCCTGGGGGGAGCTATACTGATGGAGGGGGTGGTTGGTCCTGGGGGGGCTGTACTGATAAAGGGGGGTAGTTTGTCCTGGGGGCCTGTACTGATGGAGGGGGGTAGTTTGTCCTGGGGGGGCTGTACTGATAAAGGGTGGTAGTTTGTCCTGGGGGAGCTGTACTGTTGGAGGGGGGTGGTTTTTCCTGGGGGGCTGTACTGATAAAGGGGGGTAGTTTGTCCTGGGGGGGCTGTACTGATGGAGGGGGGTAGTTTGTTCTGGGGGGGGGCTGTACTGATAAAGGGGGGTAGTTTGTCCTGGGGGGCTGTACTAATGGAGGGGTGGTTAGTCCTGGGGGGAGGGGGTTTGTACTGATGGAGGGGGGTGGTATGTCCTGGGGGGAGGGGTCTGTACTAATGGAGGAGGTTGCTTTGTCCTTTTGTCCTGGGGGAGGGGTCTGTACTGATGGAGGAGGAGGGTGGTTTGTACTGAGGGGGGTTGTTTGCGGTGGTGGCGGGGGGGTGGGCTGTGCGGTGAATAACCTGTATATGTATGATTTTTTTTTGAGTGATTGATGGATTGAGGGAGCGGTTAGGGGCTAGCGCCTGTACTGAGGGGCGGCGGTGGAGTGTGGCGATGTGGATAAGCTGGGGGGGGGGGGCGGTTGGTTTGGGAAGGGGGCGTGGGTGGGGGGCCGGGGGGTTATGTTAGGGGGGAGGCGGGGGGCTGTTGAGGTGGTATTGGTAACTGGCACAGGGCGTGGCGGCAGCGGGTAATGCGGGAGGGTGGCTATGGGGGGTTGTGCGGTGCTAGTGCTCGCGAGTGGCTTTGGGAGGGGCATTCCAGCGGTTTGCGGCCTGCACTCGCGGAGGGCCGGGCTTGTCGGTGGGGTTTGGGCGTAGGTAGCGTGGTATGAGCCGAGCTTGTGTGTGTCTTCTCATGTTTGGGGTACAGGGCGGCTTGGCATGGCGTTGGGGGGCGGGCTGGGGCGTTGCTGGCCCGGTGTCTTGGCGGGTGGTGCGTGAGTTGGTGGTTTGTACTGAGGGGGGTGTCTGTACTGATGGAGGGGGTTGTATACTTAGTGGGGGTCTATACTGAGGGAGGAGGGGGGGAGGGGTCTGTACTAATGTGGGGGGGGGTCTGTATACTGAGGGGGGGACTATACTTTGTGGAGGGGGTCTGTACTAAGTGGTCTGTACTGAGGGGGGTCTGTACTGAGGTGGGGACTATACTTGGAAGGGGGTCTGTACTGAGGGGCGACTATAGTTGGTGGAGGGGGAGGGGGGTGACACCATGTTTTACCGCACTGGGTGACACCAACCCTAGTGATGAATCTGATGCCAAGGATGTATACAAACACCAGAGGTAAGTAAGCATCTGTGGAAGGGGAGGGTGAGCTAGTTTAGGTCAGGACTCAGGGGCAAAAGGGATAAGTGCCCTCTGTGTTAAAGTACATTAATCCTTTAAACGTATGTGTTTAGCATCACAAAATCAGCATCATAATTAAAAAAATGATGTGTGCTATTTTTTCTGTAATTCAATTTAAACAAAGATTGATTTACTTATTACAGTAGACCCAGGATACTTGAATGAATTGTATTTGTATTATATGTAATACAATATACAATATGTAGTACTAGAAATATAGGTACATGTGGGATTTATACAAACAACAAAATTCATATTGTGCAATTTTTCTTTCAGTAATCACACTGTCCGCTCTAGCATCCAGAGAGCATTTAATCTTTAGTAATGTAATAGGAGATAATCCACCCTCCTGTATCTCATATAGGCTGACTGCCTCCGGCCAGTTATGTAACTCAATGTCTGTAAGATGCTTTGGATGTTTATTCTGTGTCCTATTTAATATACGGTACTGCTGCTGCAGTCATTGCTCTAGTGACTTATGATGCTTCTTTTAATACATGTTCAATGTTTTATATGATGATCAAATCCCTGTTTGATTATAGGCGAGTCTGAATAGGTAGCCACTTGATTTTGTCATAGTTTAGCATGATCATCCATAAAGTTTTTTATGTGTTACCGGTAAAATGGTGCCTGTTTAGTGAATAGAAATCTATAGGTTACAGGTACATGTGATTACAGACCACCATCAGTAATATCTGACCCCTACTAACTCACCTGTGGGGTTGTTTTTACTATATACCAAATGCTGGAACCTGTACGTGCACAATCTTTGGTTCCCAATACAACGCCCCTCTGTTGGGATCACCACTTTTACAAAGAACATGTTTTGGGTGGCCATTAACTGTACAGGGGAAAGCCACATCTTTGCCTCTGCCCCCCATAGGCCAAGTTCTAATTGTAAATCTGGCTACGCCTTTACCTCTTTAGTAAGTTTGTAGAAAAATACCCCCTTGCCTTGGGTCAGTGGGCTGCAGCATCACCTTTGCCACCTCCCTTCCCCACCCATTGCAGCAGAGACTTTCCCAAGGTGGCCATACATGGCTAAAATTTCATCCAATTTCCTGTAAATCAACCTAAAGTAGAGCCATGGTTGGCCCTACCAACACCACTTCACACAACAAACTTTGATTGAGAAATCTAAGGAGCTGGGTGGACAAAGGTATTCTGACAGCTATGGGTGCTGGCTATCAGAGAACAATAGAATACAATAGCTGTTTAGTGTGGATGGTGGGATATTTGGATTTCTCTCATTTAGCCCAATGGCGTTGAGCGAGAAATCTTTTTGCAAGTGTGGCTGGCCTTACCTCCAAAGTGAATAACCCAATTGCCATTCAGCATTGGGGTTCCAAGCTCAGATACAACAAGGTAGTCTATCTTCTACAAGTTTTCATGCATTCCTGAAAACGGACACTTTTAACTTATTGATGACCAAATTGACCTTTACCAGTCTTTTTTTTTTTTTAATTCAAATTTAATTGAAAATATAGCACATACAAAAATAAAAAGATATCAAAACTTTGACAAATGTGTGTTGCATTTTCTCCTAACATAGTTTTATATTGTCATCTACAGAGGATACATATATGCATAAGTAAACTATATCATAATAATTGGTACCATTTACACATATGTCATGCTAAACATTGACTTATTGTGCTGCTTGGGATCCCTCCACATTCTTCTCCTTCCTTCCCACTGTTATACCCAAGAGTGCATTAAGGAGTCTATCCAGGGCCTGTTTCTCTATATACACGTTTCGGGGTTCTTGAGCCACCTGTCCCAGATTTTTTCGTACTTGGAGGGGCAACCTCTATGACCTTTACCAGTCTTTATTTTTGTGCCTATCTGGCTAAAGTAATACGCTAAACTATTAGCTCTTTTGTAGCAGGGACAAATGGAATCTCAGTGGTTATTTATATTTATGTTACATTATGGGTAATATGATAGCATTATGGTGGCACTATATAAATATAGTGAAAAAAATTGTGCGCTAATCCAATTAACACATAAATTTGTTGCTGCTAGTAACAAAAATATTGTAGTGACACCCTCTTAATGAATAATAATAAATACAATCCAAGTATAAGAAACACTTCAAGTGTAACAAAAAATGTCCCACACAATAATTTCAGGTCTAGGATCCTTCCTTTGGCTTCAACGTGTGCCCCGTAGTGAAAAACAGTTCAAATAATATCTGACCGCCACCGCCACCTCCACCTCCAGGTGAATTGGCCGCTCACCTTAGGGAAAGACCCTTTGGGTATAATAACGCCTTTTGGTTTACTGATCTTTAGTAATCCTCAGGGGAACCACCACTGTATAATAAATCCTCTGTATCTTCTCAAAAATGCTGGACACTCTGCTTGTCTGAAGTAACTCAGAGCAGAAAGAAAACTTTAATTGCGCAAAGTAGTTTAAGAACAATGCGTTTTATTAGATATAAAAATGCCCCCTCACATAGCTATCATCTTGTATATGGCATAAAAAGATCTCACAACGAGATCCCAACCAGCATGTCGTATTTTTAGCATACGATTATTGCCAGAGGCTACATCTTCTAGCAATAATCACATTGTTCCCCTGGCAGGGACAGCTCCCTGCGCCCCATGGCACCATCTATGGGTGGATTTAGGCTGTGGCTGGCTGGCCTCTCATCTGATGGTGCCTGAATAGTTTGAGGTCCAACATCACTTGGCAGAACCAGCAGCATGACACCAATGATCTCTTTACCTTTTGTCTGCAAAGGTATCATTATAATCTTTAATGTATGGGGCTCATTCTTAAAACTGACCGCTAGGGATGAGCTTGTGTTTGGTCTAAACGCAGATAATAGCTGTTATTGCCCGGCTAATTAGTTGCGGGTAGGGAATTTCACGCAGGTGCACGTATACACAGAGATGGGCATATGCATGGCCTCATTGACCTAATATAGCCATATTAGCTCAATTACATTGACCTATAATGGACCATATTACAGTAGTTCAATGATGTCTTAAGAATCCCCGCTCCTTTGTGTACATGGGGGAATCTCCTGCAAATGTAGCAGGTAGTCGGATGAGACAAACCATTTAACACTGACTGGGTCCTTACAATGATCAGCTTTTATTTATTTATGTATAACCTTTATCCCAAAAGAAAAAAAAAAGTTGCTACAACTGCTTATAAAGTATTAGCTGAAGTTTGTAAAAGGACTCCGCTGTCCGTTTACACCGACTACCTTGCGATCCGCCTACACAGTAGTGGATGGATCCCTCTTTTTTTTTTTAGCAGACCGAATTGGGTAAAAAAAGGACACAAGTCTGTTTACACCCACCGGCCCATAGGGGTAAATGGACCGTCCAATCAGGTCTGCCTGAAAAACTGACCGGTGTGCCCGCTCTGACCCTTCTTGTGAAAGGGGCCTTATGTTCAATCTGCTAGTCCATATAACACTCCCCCCCCAGACTGACAATGCTGTTGTTCAAAGGTGCCTCTGTGCTCCTTCATCCAGAGTGTTACTGGGCAGATCACCAGGTGCAGAGAGGGGGAAAGTAAAGTCTAAAAAAAAAAAAAACGACATCTAATGATCAGGAAGCTAAGCTGCAATATATTACATTTTTGGCTTACCGCCCATAGGACGTCATATGACGTCCTTAGGTTAAAGTGATGATATCTGGATGATGCCTGCAGCTACAGGCTTCATTCAGATATCTTTGTTTTCAATCAGCGATTCCCTCTAATGTAAAAGCCATCCTAGCAGCTTTTTAGCTGCTGAATTGTTTTTACAGGCATCGAGAGGGGATCCCCCCCCCCCCTTCCTGCTACCCTCTTGTTACACCCACTGGAGTTTTGCATTTTACAGTTATTTTTAACAGGATACTGAGCTTATAAGGTGAAATACAGTATTTGGAAATCCATCGGACTGTTTACATGTTGAATTATAAAAGCAGCGGTGTTCTGTCACATTAGCAAACCTGTAAAATCAGCAGGTTTGCAGCTGCTTTTAAAATGCAACATTTAAACAGTTTGTCGGATTTCTATATACTGTATGTCACCTTATAAGCTCCATTTCCTGTTAAAGATAACTATGAAGTGCAAAACTCTGGTGGGTGTAACAAGATGTCTGCTTGCCGCCTTCTCAGTGTATCGTTACTGTGGAGGAGTGTGGGGTGTAGCAAAATGATGTAGACGGAACGTCACTTCCGTTACAAAATCTGATGGGTCGCCATATCTGACGGAACCCCGGGGGGCAGTGCCGGACTACCATAGAGCTGCCGGAGGCCTTCATGGTCCCCGGCAATCTCTATGACCCTGGGAGGCCAGAATTTACATGATTACGTCACTTCCGGCTCTGGCAGATGTAAACACATCATATTTGTTCTTCCCTGGAAAGCAGAGATCAATGTTGTTTTTTGATCTCATGCTTTCCAGGGTAGAGTAGATATCTGGGGTCTTATTGACCCCCAGATCTCTCCAAAAAAGAGAACCTGTCATGCCTTATTCCTATTACAAGGAATGTTTTTAATCCTTGTAATAGTAATAAAAGTGATAAAAAAAAAATATTACAGGGACAGTGTAAAAATAAAAGAAATGTGAATTTTATTTATTTTTTAAAGCACCCCCCACCCCCTCGTGCTCGCATGCAGAAGCGAACACATACGTAGGTTGCGCCCGCATATGTAAATGACGTCCGCACAACACATGTGAGGTGTTAGACCCCTTTCAGACTGGGGCGGTGCCGGCGTTAGCGGTAAAGCACTGATAGTTTTAGAGACGCTTTACTGCTGTTATAGGCACTTAACCCCCGCTAGCGGTCAAGGAAAAGGTTAATAGCGCCCGTGTTGCGGCGCTGTCGAAGAGCTTTGCAGGTGCTTCGGCAGCGATGGCCATTCATTTCAATGGGCAGGGGCGGTCTGGAAGCGGTGTAAACACCACTCCCGCACCGCCCCAAAGATGCTGCTTGCAGGACTTTTTTTCCTGGCCTGCAAGCGCACCGCCCCAGTGTGAAAGAACTCAGCCTTTCACACTGGGGTGGCTTGGGAGGCGCTTTACCGGCCCTGTTTTTAGTGCTAAAATGCCTGAACAGTGCCCCAGTGTGAAAGGGGTCTTAGAGCGAGAGCAATAATGCTAGCACTAGACCTCCTCTCTAAACTTGTAACAATTTTAAAGCATAGCCTATTGAGACTAATGGTCCGTACACACGATCCGAAAATCGGACAAAAAATACCACTTTCGACGCAAGAGTACGATAATCAGATCTTCTAGTGGCTTCACAGCCGGGCACGCACTGTGCATGTGCGCACCGTGACGTGTCCCAGATGATTGCCGAGAAGGGGTTTGAGAGGTGATCTCCCTTCTGATGCCGCAGTACACCGGGAGGAAGTGTGAGCTGGGACCCCCTCAAAAGAGGGGGTTATCCGCTCCCCCCCCCCCAAAAAAATGACATGCCAAATGTGGCATGTCAGGGGGTCACCTTCCCTTAAAGCGGAAGTTCCATTTTTGGGTGGAACTCCGCTTTAAGTATCTATTTACTCAGCGTAACATCATCTTTTATATATTACCAAAAAATTGGGTTATATATTGTTTTTTGCATTAAAATTAGTTAGTGTATTTTTTCCAAATTGCGTTTGAAAAATTGCTGTGCAAATACCATGTGACATAACAAATTGCAACGACCACCATTTTATTTTCTAGGGTCTTTGCTAAAAAAACATATATATATCTATATATATAATGTTTTGGGGTTCTAAGTGGCTGTTGCTGTTTATAGCATCATGTGATGTTTCTATAAAGAAGTAAAAGGATTTTACATTGAAGTATGTGTCCCGTTTTGATTTCTGTATAGATATATATAGATCTATATATATATAATGTTTTGGGGTTCTAAACTATTTTCTAGCAAAGAAATTATGATTTTTACATATATGAGAGAAATTTCAGAATTGGCCTGGTTGCAAAGTAGTTAATATCTCTTCAATAAAAAAAATAAAAAAAATAAAGTGCCCCTTCTAATAGGGTAAAGTGCCCCTAGTAATGCCCTATTAGTGGTGTCCATGCTTCTTCTCCTATTGGAGTTTTGTTGATGTCACTCAGGACTCCCATGGACGGCCCCCATGCAGTCGCCCGTCGCTCAGACCCTGGCGGGGCCCCTCCACTGGGTAATCAGCGAATGACTCCCCGGGAGAGGGCGTGTCCCGCGGCTCGGCCAGTGGGGAGGAGACAGGGGGGTGTGAGCTGTGCTTGTCCCTGCAGCAGGAGCACAGGCAGAGAGGAGATCGTTGTGGAGTGTGAGCTCCTGGGGTCAGTGTCCGGGGACTGTGCGGATTATCGGAGCCTCCACGCTGGGAAGTGACCTCCTCCTCCTCCTCTTATGTAAGTGTTTGATTTCTTCCTCCTCATCACACTTCCCGCAACAGTCTGACTTCCTAATGAGCTGCACATGAGAAGCAGCCGGGGCAATAACATGGTAGAAGTGCAGAGGTCAGCAGAATAGGAGAGCCTGCACTCACTCCCCTGCTGCTGCTGGCTCTGCCAAGAGGTTCTGCAGCAGCTGCTTATAACTTGCTCTAGTCTAGGTAGTAGAATACAAGCCCTCTTCTCTAGATCGGTTGGTTGTACTCCTTTCTGTACTCACCTCCCAGCTGACTATACTTTACTTCTTTTTCACTTGTTTCTCTAATATTTTCCCAACCCCAGGGCCCTTTTTCACCCAAAAAAACGACCGGCAACGAGTCAAAAATGCATGCATTTTGGTGTGCATGCGCGCTACGTTGCATTTCTTTTTTTAATACAAAAACGTTGTCCAACATTTTTATACATTTTTATTTATTTTTTATTAATTTTTTTTGTTTTTATTTATTTTATTTTTTTATTATTATGATTATTATTTTCATATGTGATGCACATTTTTGTTGTTGCGTAAAAATGCAGACATGATAGAGATAGAGAGAGAGATATATATATATATATATATATATATATATATATATATATATATATATATATATATATATATATATAATGATAGGCAACAGAGTAGCACAACAAAGTGAACAAAGCACATAGAAAACAGTTGTATTCTATGTGGTAGATATATTAAAACTGCTGCAGCCGTGCATTGTAACTAATCAGCTTCTAACTTCAGCTTGTTCAATTAAGCTTTGACAATGAGGCTCCATTTACACTAGCACGACTCCAAAGTCGCACGCTTTCCAGTTTTGACTTTGGAGCAACATTCGGTGCGACTCAATTTTACACTCAATGGATCTAAGTTGCATCAAAATTCACACCAAAGTAGCGCAGGTAACTTTTTCAAAGTCGCTGCGACTTTGAGGCTGGGTTCACACTGTGTGCGGACGCACTTCATAGTAGGGGTCCGTTGCGTCCTCCGTTCTGTGTTTCAGGGACCAATCGGGCCTGAATTCGGACCTGAAGACACACAGGACTCCTGTGCAATCCGCTCTGAGGCCACCAAGGGATGTGTGCGATCCGGTCACAGTCTCCTGTCATGCGAATTCCCAGCATCCAATTTTGAATCAGTTTGAACCCAGCCTAAGTTGCACTGATTTGAACAGGCCCCATTAAAAAAGAATGGGCTGCAACTTGTCATGCGATGTTGATGTCCAAAGCCGCATAACAAGTCACACAAGTGTGAATGGAGCCTTAAAAGGATAAGTTCACTTTAAAAATACCCATTATTTTATTTATTTTTTTTCAGATATGAAAAAAAAGGTGTACTTCTTTTATTTTTTTTTTTACATTTTAGGAGCCTGGAAAGCATGGTATCAGTGATTAGCAGATCGCTGATGCCATGCAGGTCTCCTGCACAATGTCAGTGTTATCTGTCTGCCTGTACATCGTATGGCTAGACGGTTTTACACTGACAGGAAGACTTGGTGAACTACCACAGCACTCCATAATAGCACTCAACAGCACCATGGTGGTTCATTGAGAAGTACAAGATGACATCTGCTAAGGCTTTCGGTAGTTGTAGTCCATTCATTCACAGATCCCCACTCACATTCACAGAGCCCCGCACGGTCACACTCTTTTCAAAAAGTAACAGTTAATACAGGGAACTTCTCCCCATACCGCTGTCACAAGGAGGGGGGCTGCAGCATTGGGAACATGTTGAACCCTAAAAACAGGTGGAACATGTAACATGTTCCTAAAGGTGAACTTATCCTTTAGCCCTGCTTTAATCAGACAATGAGTTCATGTCCGACAAAAATGTTATATTCTGCACATCCAGCTTTTGTCTGCCGAAAAAGCGAAACCGGCTGTCGAAAGCCCCCTACTAATGATCCAAAAATCCGCAGACAGTTTCCATCAGGTTTTCGTATTGTGTGTATGGGTCTTTACACAACTCGGCAGACATTAGACACAATTCTGATGTGAATAAGTAAATTGTGAGAATTTTGTGTGATTTTTATTTTATTGAATTTTTTTTTTTTTTTTTTATTTAAATTTTTTAAGAGAAGTCAGTCTTGAACCCTGATTGTTGCAAACTGCATTCTAATAGTGCTGCCAAATACTTGTTATCTGCAACATAAAAATAAATATACTTTAAGAACTGGCTTCCAAAACAAACTGAAAGTTTGTATTCGAACTGTAGCCTGTGAAGGCCAATCGCAATCCAGGTACCAACATGCCGCTGCAAGTTGCAGGATGGTAGCTATAGCCTGATTGGCTGTCCCTGGCAGCATCCCCATGTTCTAAGTCAGCCCTAGTACATTCAGTACAATAATTGTAGACATAAACTATAATTATGTATAATTTCATTACATGTAAGATCAGAGACTCGAAATTGATCAGACCGCTTTTCATTTGCATGTTTTGGGCGACACACCAGAAATCTTGCTGTGGGGGTGGGAAGGACAGGGAGTTTGTAATTGAGTACGTTTTGCTGTAGCCGGGGTCACGTCTGCCTTGTAGTGGAGTTTCTGCGGCCAGGATTGCTGAGTTTGCACAAATGACTGTAATTCATGGCAGAGATCTACGCTTAATTTACAGCCGTTCGTTAAGAGCAAAATATTTCTTTTGTGCTGAGAATGGAGTTTTGATCATTTTTATGTCTGCCAAACAAATGCTCCTTGTGTGGGACCAGTGCGTGTTCCTGTTTATTTCCCTCCTCTGATTTCTCCACCTCTTTTGTTTATCTGGTTCCTTTACATTTCCATAAGGAAAGCATTTGGTGTGACCGATGGAAAATTCTTCTTCTACGGGGGAACTGTATACTAGTATAATGCTATGTCTGTGAGAGCCCGAGGGGTGAAGGGGCAATGCTTCCTCCATGCCTTGAAATCTTGCACCAGCTAAAACTTTGTTTTTGTGGAGAAGAAAAGAACTTCTGTCAGCTTTTAGGGCTCATTCACACCAGCGTCATTTCCATATACAGTATACAGAAAATAGTTCTGTATGCTTCTAATGGCAGCACTATAGGAAACAATGAGCAGGGTTCATTGACACCTGTCCACAAGACTTACAAACAGGTGTTCTATGTTAAAACTTGTCAAAAGTACATGGAGGGGGGATTTTGCCTTACTTCCTGTCCTGCCTGACATTCATCAAATAGACAGGAAGTGGGGTGAGTTTCTATAACTTCCTGTTCTGTTAGATGCCCATTAAATAGGAAGGGGGTGATTTTGGAATAATTTCCTGTTCTGCTTGATACCTGTCAAATTGACAAGTGGGGTGATTTTCTGGTATTTCCTATTTTGTATGATGGCCATCAAGTGGACAAGAAATGAGGGGTGATTTTATTTTTTTTTATTTTTATTTTTTCTATCATTATTATAAATGGTGTAATTTTCTGTTATTTCCTGTTCTGTCTGACCTTATAGAATAGACAAGAAGTTGGGTGATTTTTCTGTTCTGTCTGATACCTGTCAAATAGGAAGGGATTTTTTTTTCTATAATTTCCTTTTCTGTCTGATACCCATCAAGAAGACCTGAAATGGGATATATATATATATATATATATATATATATATATATATATATATATATATATATATATATATATATTATATATATATATATATATATCTCTATCTCTATCTCTATCTCTATCCCATTTCAGGTCTTCTTGATGGGTATCAGACAGAAAAGGAAATTATAGAAAAAAATTCCCTTCCTATTTGACAGGTTTCAGCCAGAACAGAAAATAACAGAAAAATCACCCAACTTCTTGTCTATTATATAAGGTCAGACAGAACAGGAAATAACAGAAAATTACCCAATTTCTTGGTTATTTGACAGGTATCAGATAATGATAGAAGAAAAAAATAAATAAAAAAAAATAATCAGCCAACTGCCTCTGAACGTCCGTTTAGCAGCATCCCGTGTACATGGGGCCTAACAGAACAGGAAGTTGTATATAAAAAAATATATTATATATATATATATATATAATATAATATATTTTTTTATATACAACTTCCTGTTCTGTTAGGCCCCATGTACACGGGATGCTGCTAAACGGACGTTCAGAGGCAGTTGGCTGATTATTTTTTTTATTTATTTATTTATTTTTTTCTTCTATCATTATCTGATACCTGTCAAATAACCAAGAAATTGGGTAATTTTCTGTTATTTCCTGTTCTGTCTGACCTTATATAATAGACAAGAAGTTGGGTGATTTTTCTGTTATTTTCTGTTCTGGCTGAAACCTGTCAAATAGTAAGGGAATTTTTTTCTATAATTTCCTTTTCTGTCTGATACCCATCAAGAAGACCTGAAATGGGGTATATATTATTAATAATAATAATAATAATAATAATATTTTTTTTATATACAACTTCCGGGTGTGTTAGGCCCCATGTACACGGGGCGCTGCTAAACGGACGTTCAGAGGCAGTTGGCTGATTTTTTTCAGCTGCCCCTGAACTCATCCAATGTTATCTTATGTGTACATACACACAGATTCGTTTTAATGTCCTTTTTAGGCAGTTGAGTTTTTTTGGAAAGCAAAATAATTCCGACAACGTGTTTAGAGGCATTTCAAGCGCTAAAGCATCTAAATGCGGTAACTCAAGTTTAGCCGCGTTTCATTTACATTTTTATTTTTGGCTATTATGAAAAACATAAATAAATATAAATATAATATATATATATATATATATATATATATATATATATATATATATATATATATATATATATATATATATATTTTTTTTTTTTTTTTTTTTGTAAACGCGGCAAAACGGACGTTTTAAACGTGGGTTACTATCTGTCAAGTTAAATCATTCAGGAGAGGTTGTAAAAATGTCCCGTGTACATTAAGCCTTAGATGCCCATCAAATAAGAAGGGTGGTGATTTTAGAATCTTCTCCTGCTCTTCTTGAGACCTGTCAAATTGACAAGAAGTGGGGTGATTTTCTGTTATTTCCTGTTTTGTCTAATGCCTGTCAAATAGGAAGGGGGCGATGTTCTATCATTTCCTTTACTATCCGATGCCCATCAAGTACAAGTTTCAAGTGAAATTGGGTGATTTTTCTATTTCCATCAAATAGAGAAGAAATTTCGTGTTTTTATCCTTTCCTCTGCTAATACCTGTCAAATAGTATGGTGGTGATTTTTTTTTGTCTAACATCGGTCAAATATTATTATTATTATAATTATTGTAATACAGCAGGGTGGATTTGATTTAAATCAAATCAGAATCACTAAGTGCTTGATTCAAATCCATATTTTTTTAAAGAGCAACTGTCATCTCTGTCCCACAGTGGCTCCTCCTCTGACCCGCTGTTGACTCACCGACATTTCCATTCACCTTAATGGGACAGCTGGTTATGCGTCAGTGACACAACAAGGTGAGGGACGTGGCGGCAGCAGGTGAGTGGATGCCTGATGACAGGTGCTGCCATGATGGATCTGAAATGACAGGTGCTCTTAAATGTAAGGACTCATTCTTGCTGGTAGTTAGAATCTTTAATATTTGCAAACCAAATGAAGGTTTCCTATTTAGAATAATAAGCTGTCGGCTATATCAGAACTGATGTAATCATACAGTTTGTAGTGTACATAGATTTGCAAAACAATGGGATAAAGGAATATTCCTGAAGGTTTATGTCATAGTTACTGTGAAATTGTGTGAATGCATCAATGCAGTGCATGTTAGCTCAGCTTGTAGAGCCTGGATTCATTGAATGAGTTTACCAAGAATTTAAATATTGCAGAATATACAGCCTCATGCTACATAACTAAGCTCCATTTCATGTTGAATAAACTAAATTAAATTATTAATGTATACTAAATAGAAAACCTATCTTTAGATAGATTTTTACTCCAAAAGCATTTTTATTAAAATAAATTTGAAAAAAATCAAAAAAATCTTTATTTAAAAAAATTTAAATAAAAAAGAATCCATGGATTTGTATCCAACGTGTTATACAGGATAGTGCCAACAGTTTACACATTGCTTTACAATATAAAGGCGGACCGTACAATTACAATACAGTGCAATACAGAAGGAGTAGGAGGGCCCTGCTCATGGAGCTTACAATCTAAATTGACAGAAAGCAAGAAAAAGCTGCCAAGTGAGGTCTCCTGCAGTAATAAAAAGTTTATCAGAGGTTCTAACCCATTCCAGATCTAAAACCAAAATAAAGTTTTGGGTTTCATGTAACTGAACATCTCCCTTTGGACTTATTGGACGCTTCAGGGCATCGATGTGTGTTATTATTATCGCTTACAAAGTTCTGGCTCTGCTGATATAATTATTACTTATTGTAAGTAAGACAATGAATCTTGTTCATAAGTAGTAGTCCAAGGTCATTGCTTATCATTAATTGGCCACTTCACACTTTGAGCTCAGTGGGCCTTGTGTGGGTGGGGTGGCCAACGTGCTACCAGATCTGCTCTGAGGATGCTCTATACATCTGTTCTAGAACATGGAACACAGTTTGGTTGTACCGTGCTTTTGGGGGGCCTTATCCCCTATATCTTTATTTACGGTGGTTGTGCTGTGCCCCTATTGCACTAGCCCTGGTGGTCTCCATATTTAGCTGCCAGTTCAACTACACAGCAGGCACATGTTTACTTCCTTTAGCCAAATAATTTGTCTAGTAGTATCAATTAGTATAATTTATTATAGTATTAGTATATATAATCAATTATAGTAGAAGTATCAATTAGTATAATAAACTAATAGTATATTATCAGTGTGTGTATATAATCAATTATAGTATTGGTATACATAATCCAATTATAGTAGTAGCAATTAGTGCCAACTAATATCAATTATTGTATCAGTATACACAATCATTTATATTGTAGTATCAATTAGCATCAATCCAGTAGTCACAATTTTTCCAATGATCACCATACACATTATAGTCAGATTGTACAATCAACTTTAGACTTACCAAAATGATGTAATCTAACAACCTGCCTAAACTATCCAATCAATTTGCATCAATTTATGCAGGCCTTTGCGCTATATAGATGTTGCTAGATCTAATAGTGGCCATCCATGCTTTTAGATTTTTTGCGATTTTTGTTTTTTGTTTCGATTATAAAAAAAAAAAAAAAAAAAATCTAATATGCAAATGCTAACAATTTAATTTTGATCCGATTCAATCAACTGAGTCAATTGGCCAGGGCAGAAAATGATCAATCATTTGGCTTTGATGAGCATCACTGAGATACTTTTGTTCATGAATACAATCCTATTGTGATTAATTAGATGACGTGGTGAAAACAGCGAAGCGATTGATAACATCCGATTGTAACTTGGGATTGTATCTTAACTATCAATCAAAGTCCACTTCCTGTGTGCAGCATATCGATCGAATGGGTTGTCGTCTAAAGATCAGTTTTTCCTATCGTAAAAAATCGATCATTTATTGACGTGTGTATGGCCACCATAAAGAGGATTGCAATCGCAGTCCGATTATAATGTGTGTTATGTGCTTAAAATAAAACCGGACCCGGTCCCCCTCCAACGCCAGCATCTTCTTGTATTTGGTCATCTTCATTGCCTGGCACGGGATGAGGGTACACAGGGATCGGGCCAGCCACTGTAAGCGGAGCTGCTCATCTCAGTTTACATGTTGGGGAACACTGAGAGAAGACAGGTAGGTGATTTTTATTACAGAAAAGACATTGCATTAGTTCTGCTTTAAGGCTCGATTCACATCTATGCATTCTACTGTGCATTTTGCGTTTTTGTACGTGTGACCTTTACCGCGTGATTTTGCGTTTTTTATTTAATTTTTTTGTGGACAGTTTTATTGGGCAGATAAAAAAAAAAAAAAGGCAAATCGCAGGAAAAATGCACTACATGCTTTTTTTTGCAGTTTCTCCATTGAAGTTTATTGAACCCAAAAAGCACCATTTTGTGTTTTTTTTTTTTTTTTTTTTTTTTTTTTTTTTTTTTTTTTAAAAGTCCCCCTTTCTTTAAATGCAGCGGCTGAAGAAAGCGTGTATGTGAACGTGTCCCATAAGAATCCACGGTAAATGGACTGTAGTGTGTTTCTGCAAAAAACGCATAGCTGTGAACCGAGCCTAATATATCCAGTAGTATCAACAGTTGTCCACCAGTTATAAGTTTGTCAGTATCAGAGTCCTTCGTGGCCACCCGTTCACACCTGAGTAATGCTGCTGTGTCGCGTTTTTAGCGCATCTTTTAGTGCATTTTCAAAGCACATTTTTGGAGCAGCATTAAAAGTGGAAGGGCTGGTTCACCCCACAAAGATGCACTCCAGATCCGTTCTGGATGCATTTCTGCATTGGTGTGTTTTTGATACGTTTCCGCATGCATTCCAGGTGCTTTCTTTTTTTTTTTTTCACTATACTAGGGTCCAGTGCGTTTATTTTTTATTTTTTTTGGTACATTTTACTGCATTCCAGTACAGTTCAGTGCAGGAAAAAGGCAGCATGTTCTATTTTTAATTTTTTTTTACTTCTGGAACTGACTGCACTGGTGTGAACTATGCCATTTGAAACCATATAACCTACTTTCCATGCATTTTTGATGCAGAACAAAAACTCACTGAACTGCATGTGCAGTGAACTGGCATTAAAACGCACATATCCTTATTTATGTTTAAGAAAAGGCTGCACCAAAAACGCATCAAAAATGTGCATGCAGAAAAGCATCTAGAACACATCTGGACTGCATTTTTATGGTGTTAACTGGCCCTAAAGAAGCTCATGTCGCATGGAAATTGCGTGACAAAACACCTGACTCCTACCTGCGTTTGGGGTGCTATTAAAAATGAATGGCACCACAAGCGTGTCAGACATTTTTGTGGATTCTTTTGCGTGTTGGTGGAAAAAATTGCTTGTCTGCTATGCCCAGGTGTGAACAGGGCCTTAAGATTGCTCTCATGACAGAGGGAGGACACTGCAGTGTACATTCATACTGTATGTCTTCTAATAAAGTTGGTATGTTTTAGGAGATACACTGTGATGTCACATTTGACAGGTGGAAATATTCTTCCATTGGCTTATTGAAAGGGTATGTCTTACTTAGAAGAAGAACAAAACGCATGCAATATATCTCTGCAATATATAGGGAAGCGTTCTATGTACGGGATAAGTTGGGATAATGAAGATGATGTGTCATGAATAGGTAATGGTGACATGTTTAATGACATCCTAAACAATGTGGCTGTAATGAGAAGTTCAAGCTCTTTAACCTCTGGATTGCCAGGGACAGGCACATTTATGGCACATTTATGATCATGACACAGTTGACGTTTGTGTCTGGTCACTGGTATGAGGATGAGTTATTCTTCATCATTTCTCTGAGGTTGTGGCTGTTCATGTTTTTCTAGATGAGTCTCATATTTTTTTTCCTCATAAAATGTTTGATAAATAAATCACATGTGATGTAAATACATTTAGCTAGTTGTACGCAAAAAAGTAAGGCTCTGTTCACGTGTGTGTGTGTGTGTGTGTGTGTGTGTGTGTGTGTGTTAGTTTCAGGAATGCAGATCAGTGCAGTAGCCACTGGCTGCAAGCGCTGATCGAATGCTGGTTTTCCAGCAGGGCCATTCAACAGAAGCTGGTCTAATGAGCAGACAGGGGTACACCCGTACTGAAATTCACCAGTTCCTGCTCTACTGGGATTCTTACATTTTATCTTGGGGCTTCTTGGCTCCTTTTTAGCCCACCTTACTGTAACCTGTCTGCTTGTGCCTTTTATCTTGGGAGAGATTTCTTCTTCCTGTTCCTGATGATGAGAAAATTATTCTTCCCAATAGGACACAGGGTGGTACAAAAAATCCTGAAAAGGGTTTCAACACCATCAGGGGAGTCTCTTTAGGGCTGGGTTCACACTGCCTAAGGCCCCTTTCACACAGACGGTCCGTTCAGGTCTGTCAGTTTTTTTTTTTAGGCGGACCTGAACGGACACTCCATAGACCTCTATGGAGCGTCGGATGTCAGCGGTGACATGTCCGCTGACATCCGACCCGCTCCGTTCCGAAAAAGTGTGATGGAGGAAAACCCCTATTTTTTTTCCATCCGTCATCGGATCGGGTGACGGTCCGTCGTCATCCGATCCCCCATAGGGGAGAGCGGCGCTCTGACAGGTCCGTCCCTGCACAGAGTGCAGAGACGGACCTGTCATCTTTCTGCTCAGCGGGGGATCGACGGAGCGATCCCCCGCTGTGCAGAGCCGGCTCTGTACACGGACACGTTCGTGTGAAAGAGCTCTTACAGAGCGGCTCACAGCAGGGGTCCGGTGCATCCCTGTTCACCATTTCAGGTCCGATTTTTATTTATTTTATTTTTTTTGGTCCAGATTTTTGGCTGAATGCTGACCTGAAACGGTCCACACGATGCACTGGACTCCTGTGCAATTTTGCTCTACAGCCACCCCAGAGATGTGTGAACTGGCTCCATTGAGAGCCAAACAATCTCCTAAAAATGCGAATTGGATGTGGAAAAAAGTGTGAGCCCAGCCTAAAACAGTAATGAACTCCAAAACAAAAATGTAAAATATTGCAGCTTACAGTCTGGTGGCTGCATTTGTTTTCTTTTTGATTTTATAAATTTTTTTTTTTTCACCTGTTGATTTTGCCAGTAACGCACTTTATGTCTTATGGTGGCCATACTCGCTTTGATTTTATTATCCAATTAAACGAATTGAATCAGCAAATGATCAAATGGCCACAACTTCCCTTCTGATTTGATATATTTTTGATCAGGTTGATTAAACTGAGTTGATCTGCCAGTGCAGACATGATCAATTGTTTTGCATCGATCAGCATAACCGAGGCGCTTTGGGTGTGATTCTAATCGTAATTTTACCAATTGGAATATGAGATTGCATGATGGAAACAGATGTTATTGATAATCCACGATTGTATCTTCCAACTATCAATCTTAATCTCATTCCCCCGATTTTATAGCACATCAATCAGTTTGAGTTTGTGACTATAGATCAATTATTATCAGGTGAGATCTATTGGAAAAGGAATCGATCATCTATAAATGTGTGTATGGTTTCCATTAGGGTGTCTCTGGATTTGGACAGCAGAGGAGAGGGTAGTGGGGAAGTACTAGCAGATTTACATTTAGATCACACCTATGTGAATTTGATGTGGGTTTCCCCGCATCCAATTCGCATAGCAGCAGATTGTGACCGATTTCACACATCTCCGCAGTGCCTCCGGTGCAATTTGCCCTGTGCGTCTTTTGGTCCATTTTTCAGGTCCGAATTCACCCACAGATTCGGCTGAAACTGTGAATGGACTCCTGCTATGAGGCGCTCCGTGTTATAGTGTGAACCCAGCCTTAAGCACTTAAGGGGAACATTCTTCATTTGGAATAAAGGTTTTAGATGGTTTAAATGCACAAAATCTAATCATTGTATACAGTGAGGGAAAAAAGTATTTGATCCTATGCTGATTTGGTACATTTGCCCACTGACAAAGAAATTATCAGTCTATAATTTTAATGGTAGGTTTATTTTAACAGTGAAAGACAGAATAACAAAAAAATCCAGCAACACATGTCAAAAAAGTTATAAATTGATTTGCATTTTAGTGAGTGAAATAAGTATTTGACCCCTTTGCAAAACATGACTTGGTACTGGTGGTAAAACCCTTTTTGGCAATCACAGAGGTCAGACGTTTCTTGTAGTTGGTCCCCAGGTTTGCACACATCTCAGGAGGGATTTTTTTCCCACTCCTCTTTGCAGATCCTCTCCAAGTCATTAAGTTTTTGAGGCTGACGTTTGGTAACTCAAATCTTCAGCTCCCTCCACATATTTTCTATGGGTTTAAGGTCTGGAGACTGGCTAGGTCACTCCAAGACCTTTTTAATGTGCTTCTTCTTGAGCCACTTGTTGCCTTGGTCGTGTGTTTTGGGTCATTGTCATGCTGGGATACGCATCCACGACCCATTTTCAATGCCCTGGCTGAGGGAAGGCGTTTTTCACCCAAGATTTGACAGTACATGGCCCTGTCCATCGTCCCTTTTGATGCAGTGAAGTTGTCCTGTCCCCTTAGCAGAAAAACACCTCCACCATGTTTGATGGTGTTCTGGAACCAAAGACCAGAAAAAAAGTCCCTGGCCCTTTCCATAAAATGCTCAAATGTGAATATGACCCATAGGATACTATTAAATGGACTGTAGTGTTTCTGGAAAACTGAAAATGCACTAAAAAAATGCATAGGTGTGAACAAGGCCTAATGCTGGCCATACACTATACGAAAAATCGGCCGAACCCAGTTTAGAAAAACGAACGTTCGGCCTTGAGCGCAAACAATGGTGCCATTGTTCAGTGGACATAAATAAATACATTTTATGTTTGTTTTTTTACATATACCTAGTGCAGACAGGTCGGACGGGAAACACATTAACCTTCCAATTTATCGTTCGTTCGGCAGAAAATTTCCAAACTTGTCCCTCCATTTTTTTTCAGCTCAAAAACGTCCAAACAAATATCGAGTTTGTGCCCATTAACCGGCCGAAAAAACGAACGAACGGTCTAATGACCGAATTTCGGACGATTTTTCATATAGTGTATGGCCAGCATTAGAGAGCGCTCCTAATCTCAGCTCGTTACCTGTAGAGTAGACACCTGGGAGACAGAAATCTTGCTGATTGATAAGGGATCAAATACTTATTTCACTCATTTAAAATGCAAATCAATTTATAACTTTTTTTAAATGCATTTTTCTGGATATTTTTGTTATTCTGTCTCTTACTTTAAAAATAAACCTACCATTAAAATTTATAGACTGATCATTTCTTTGTCAATGGGCAAATGTACAAAATCAGCAGGGGATCAAATACTTTTTTTCCCTCACTGTATTCAACCCTGTCAGTGTTAAATGGATTGACTCAACCCAACTGCTACTTTTGCGGGACTGTTTGTTCTGTTAAATGAGGTTAAGGCTCCGTTCACACTTGTGCATCTTGTCATGCGACTTTGAACACATAAAGTTGCATGACAAGTTGCAGCACATTGATTTTAATAAAACCCATTCTGGTCTATGTGACTTGGTCACAGCGCCTTTGAAAAGGTTCCTTTACTACTTTGATGGGACTACAGTGCCAGAAATACAGACGAGATCATGTGACCAAAACGGAGCAGCCTGAAAATAGGTAAGTATATGCTTCTTTCTTACACAGTTGCACTGGTCATATATATGCCAGTGTGGTGTGTTTTTTTATTTTTTTTTTATTTTTATTTTTTTATCTGCCTATAGACTGATTGGAAAAAAAACTGAACGGATTCCCCAATCCACACAAGCAAGGATAGAGGATTTCTTCCTGCGTTGCCATTATATTTTGACAGCAGGACTCCTCCTCCTCCTCCTCCTCCTACTGTCAGAATACACTGATCAAACAAAATTTTTTCCCCACATTACTTGGTAAGAAGTTTGTCATTGGATTGACTCACGAACAGAAATGGTCGTAGATGGATCAAAAATCATCCGGTCCCTAAACAGGCCATATTTTGATCCATCTATGGCCAGCTTTAGGATAGGTATTGGGAGGGAGGGAGAGCATTTTTTTTCTAGTTAAACTTTAGCTGGAATAGTACTTTTCAATAGTTTTTTGAACTCAAAGCAAGTTTTTACTACTGGCGATTACTCTGCACACAGTGCAATCTTCCCTCTTAAGCCGGGCTGTCGGCCCGTGTGTACAGCAGCCTGTCCGACAGAAGCCAGCCTAACGTTGAACGGGCATGCTGGAAAACCTGCAGCCAATGGCTGTGAGCACTGACCGGTGGGTTCTGGTGGGGGGGGGGGGGCAGTCCCCATGTCAGAAAGCAGTTGCTCAGCAGGGAGATCGCTGTACTAACATCGCATAGTTAGTATAGCGAGCTCTTCAGTTTTATTTTTTTTATTCAGCCTGCTGGGTCGAATGGGGAAAAAAAGCTAGCTGTGTGTACAAGGCTTTAGATAACATTTTATATGTGATGCTGCAAGAACAGATGACTAATGCAGTGTTATCTTTGTTTACTAACCGTAAGCTCTGTGATGGGTAACTTTCAGTCTAGAGAGAGGATGTTTGTGTTCTCTAGTACAGGGCTGTGCTTTTGTTTTCATCTTTGGTCTCTGTTTAGTCGTTAGAAAGCTTTAATGTTACATGCAATTTCCTAGTTTGCATGTAAGTGCTGGACAGTTTGTCCCCATCCAACCCCCCCCCCCTGTACTCTACATTAGACTGGAGGAACTTGTTATGATAGACGTTCAGCCTGAAGTGTCAGTTTGTCCTATTGTACTTGCTCCGTTTTTTTGCAGTACGTCCAACAAAGTAGTTATATCCTAAGGCAGTAATTGCTTAACCCTTTCAGCAAGGTATCACATCCTTGTAATAGATGACAATTAGACACATCATTAGTGAAAATATAGGGCTGCAAAATTAATGACTACATTTTCTTCCAATTCCTGCTGAATCGGTCAAAATTTGAGTCCTTCGAGTCAAACTGTCTGTGTTTGAGGACATATATCTGCATGGCTGTCAAATTGGAACCACTGACTGTTTCCATGAGGTCACTGCATCACAGTTGACATGAATGGTAATACCCGGTTAAATGGGACATCTGTGCATCCCATGTGAAGACACATGTGTGAGAACGTAGATACATCCGTGTGAACGAGGCCCAACTCCTGCATGATAGTGAAGAACTCAAGTGTCCTCCACACTCAGCTCTAGATTAACTTTTTTTTTTTTTTTTTTTACTATAAGTTGGTTCGTTTCTATCCCACCCACAGTTCATTGGAGTAGAAAAGAGTGTAAGTTGGGAATTAGGCTAGAGATACGTTTGAAGGACGCTCAACCTGGTTTATGGCCAGGATTTCCCAGTCAGTAGATAACTTTATCTAGTCTTCATTACAACCTGGTGATTAGATTTGTCAAGCTCTGCATTACACAGTAATTATTCTGCACTCTTTATTAAAACAATAAAATAGTGCTTGTAATATAACATGGTCTTATACTTGTGTCCAACACCCTCAAGGCTACATTGACAACAATGGATAGTCTTCTGCATTCAGAGGAGCCTAACCAGCATCTCTGGCCGCATCAACACTCTGTGCTATGGCTGTATACAAACTGACCGATTGTCTGCTACCAGTTTTTATGTGTGTGGCCAAAAAATTTGCAGAAACGCGGTCCACGGTCATTGGGATGGTCTAACTGCTCAGGTGTACTTAATACAGAGTACAATTCTGACAACCTCAGCTGATTGCACACTTTTTTACTGAAGGCAAATCCACTGTGCTCTGCAAGTGCCCTTGGAAGTTCAGTTGCTGTAGATCCGAGGGGGACATGCAAGGAAAATAAAAAACGGCATTTTTGCTTTCACATTATTGGATGATAGAAATCAGCAGAGCTTCCCCCCTCATTTCAGAGACTGCACTTCCAAGTGCACTTGTAGTTCACAGTGGATTTGCCTTTAGTAAATCAACCCCAAAGTGTGTTCAAGCACCATTTGCAACCGCTGGTAAGAATGTACCGATTCTTGCTGGTGGACACCCCTGGCTGCAGATAATCTCTCCTGTGAACGATGCCACCATAGCATCAGCTCATTTAATCATCATACACTACAAATTCATATACAAAAGAAGTAAAAGTAGCTTTCTCTGTTATCTGTATACTGGTATTACGGCATATTTTACATTTTTACAAAAAGAAAAAAAAAATAACTGTTCCTAAAGCACATCTCCTTTCTTGTCTACACAAGTCCTATCAAGTTGCTTTCCGAATAGAATATTCAGTAAAGCTGTTGTAAAAATAGAAGTGCTTATTGATCTTTGTTCTGACAATGTTCTTCACATGTCGTCTTTAATGATGATGACTGGGCAGGTTTTTGCAACTCACAAGTGGACTTCTTTACCAGTGCAGTAGTAATCGGTGCCAACCAATCAAATATGGTCCTTCATTGTTCAAGGCTAAACAAAAGTAACATTTTGGTTTTGTACTTTGGGTTACAGGACCTGGCGCTTCATTGCTTTTTGTATTGCTTTCCTAATTGAGCCCAGAACTGAGTAACATTGGGAAAGGATGAGCAATTATGCCAACTAGTGCTTATGACATAAATCATTGTGACCATACTCTGGTAAAGAATATGTGGAAAGGGTCACAGTGAAGCTAAAGGGTGTTTTCAAACTTTGAAGAACAAACCCCGTCTTCTCCTCAACAACTTTCATATTTGTTTTAGCACTTACTTCCCATCCCTGCTTATGCTCTTTGTGCTTGTACTGGCTTGAGGATGTTTGTTTTGCATGTTGCAATATACTATGGCTAGTCTGGACATCCTTTCCATGGCTGACCTGTAACCTCTGCTCAATGTGTTCTAATATGTTTGGTCAGGAAATGGAAGACTGGTTGCCATAACATGATAGAGGCTACTGTGACCAGTCATGGCAACCTAAAATTTGGGATTTATTCATGAACAATGCCCTCCAGACACCTACTCAAATCCCGACGTACTACCTATTTTGGTGGGGTTAAAGTAAATCTGCCATTTCACAAAAGCTACTAAATTGCAGGCACTTCTTTAGATGGCTGTATGTACTGTACCTTTAAGGCTCGGTTCACATTGGTGCTCTTGGATCCACTGCGGGTTCCCACATTGCACCTGACTCGCAGGCAGTTCACACTGCCCTATGCCAACTGCTGGGAGTGTCAATACAAAGTTAATGACATCCCCATATCATATCGCAGTGCGAACTGTCAATTCGCCCATTGTGAACACCCATGCTATCCGATTCTGGTGTGGAAACCAAAAAATGGGTCCTGCACGAGTTTGGTCCGAATGCAATGCAAATTCAGCCATAAAGACATTGCATGTGAGTTGCACAGCAGTGTGGATATTTTAAACATATTGTAGTTACATTGGTCCAAGCTGAAACAATGTAACTATGTATATACCATACTTGGCCCCTGGAAGTTAGAAATCACTGAAGTAGACAACGCTACACCTCAGTAAAAGTCACCAAAGTCTGGGCTAGGTTTTTATTTCAATACAGAAAGGCAGCTCTGACTGTGGTGATCACTTTTATTCAAAAGCTTTTTCTCACAGTACATACAGTCCCTAGTCGGTTGAACGTCATCATCCCACATCACCTGATCAGCAAAACTGAGGACTCTTTGGCTATACATATATGTTAACATCTTAAAGAGTTTGGGAGCCCCAAATCTGGGACATTTCTCATATGCAAATTCCAACTTCTTCTAGTAAACTAGTACGTTGAATCATTTTTTTGGTAGACAGAACCAAAAAATTGAGGGTCAGGGAGGTGGTTGTAGGTGGGCCAGCATCTCTGAAGTTCCATTGCAACATTTTTTTTATACCTGGGAATTGGCCAGTACAAGACATCTTTAATTTTATGGATTTTGTCTGAAGAAGGGGGGGGGGGGGGGTGGCTCTCAAATCTCAAAAGGACAGTTTTTATTGCTCCTTATTTTTTTTTCACACTATACTGGAAACTTGAAGGGGAAAGCTAAATAATTGCTGAGGACTTCCAGTACTGTTCTTTTTCTCAAGGTATGTATCTCATAGTTCCTAAGGAACAATAAGCTCAATTGAGGGCTATGAATTAAAAGCTACACTGATGCAGTAAAATAGTGTTATGGCTTCTCCTCCCCTTTTTATTGCCCGATTTACTGATTGGAGGTCGGACTCGGTGTGGGACATGTGACACCACTCCAGAGTGACTGCTGCTGTCACATAGCATTGGTCCAGCAAAATGCAAGGCAGTGATTATTTTGCTGATTGGGTGATTTAAGAAAAAAAATGGAAGACCTAAAACACTGACTATTTACTGTACCCTGATGTTATTTTTAACCTTTTTGTTTTGGTGCTTTAATTGGGTTTTAAAGTTGAACCACCATTCAGATCCACACTAAGCATATATAAATAAGGCACATAAACCATAATAAAATCGCACTGCAAAAAGTACTAGTACTGGTACTTCTTTTACGTTGGAGTTCCAGAGAGTCTGTTGATTTTAGACAGGCATTGTCCAATAACTTTCACTGTTCTAAGAAGATCATAGGAGGCACATGCACTATGGCTTTATCCATGTAAATACATACAGTAATTCAAGCTATATATATATGTGTGTGTGTGTGTGTGTGTGTGTGTATATACTTTTATATATATATATATAATATATATAGTATATATATATATATATATAGGTATATATATATATATATATATATATATATATATATATATATATATATATATATATATATATATATATATATATATATAAATATAAATTCTCTTATAAGTCTAAGTTTATGAAGGATTGTACTTTGTAGACCTCAAGTTTTGGAGTCAGTTTGAACGAAATGAAGACAATTCATGTTAATGTAGCTAAGTTTGTCCATGGGAGATATGGAAATGTTACACGTGAATGGCACATGAGATACATTTGCAATCTACTGTTGGAATAAGGGCAAATCCTTTTCAAATACACCATTTCAGCACTTTCTGGTGATCGGGAGGGGAAATGTCTTAGCTCATGTTTATTTTAGATGATGTTGCTTATTTACCTAAGACTGTTCCTGTATGTTCAGTATAACAACGTATAACTCAAAGTCCTTCTGTAAGTTCTTTCATATATAAGGATTTTGAAAAATTAAAGATCTTTTATAGCACGATTGTTATATACAGGGTATGGCAAAAAGACGTAAAGTAAACGCAAGCACAGATTGTATTGTCTGTATGAGAGTAATTTCGGTATAGGTCTAAGTTTTTATGAATTATCTAAATCTTTCAAAGTAGACATTTACCAGAGACCCAGTCACTTGCTTGTTTCTTAGTTGGAACCCCTCACTAGCCCATACTTTTATATGGAATATGCATTAATTTTCCTCTTATTCCATATGAAAGTTGAGGTTTGGAAGGAGTTTGCCAATGGTACGCAACATATATATTTTTTTTATAGGTCATATAAAATAAGTACGTCTGTGAAATATGAAAAGGCTGAAGCACAGTAGTGCATGCAGACTTCAGCATATATGTTCAGCTGCCTCCATTCAATAGCTAAATGCAGGCCGTCCCCTAGTTATAAACATCCGACTTACAAACGACTCCAACTTACAAATGGAGAGAGACAACAGGAAGTGAAAGGAAATCTAAAACCCCAAATTTTCTAAATCCCAATTGTCATTGGGGCAGAAAGTGAGGTCAAATCTTCTGAACAGGGGCACAGACAGCAAAACAAATGTTATAGGGGTGTTAACCATTCCCTATGCTATCCAAAAAGCATAAGACATTTTTTTTTTTTTTTGGCTGGAGCTACACTTAAAAAAGGTACCTGTTCCGACTTACAAACAGATTCAACTTAAAAACAAACCTACAGCCCCTATTTTGTTTGTAACCCGGGGACCGCCTGTACCTGTTGTATTCTCAGCAGAAACATAGGCAGTGTTGTAGAGTAGATGGTGTTGTAGGCCCACACTCCTGTTCAGGGATGGTAGTTTCAGTTTGACATAGATGGCTTCAAACCATGAACAAGGGTGGGGGCCTTTCAACACCCCCTGCCTTCCACATAATGCAGTTTTAACTTCTCTACACTGGTGGTTTGATAGCAATTGACACGTTCAGCCATGTGAATCTTACACCTATGCAGACACCCTGACAATAAGGAGGAGCTTGTGTAACTAGAATAGGGTGGTTTCATAACTTCCACACCTCCCATCCTATTCTTGGACAATCAATATACGCCTTGACTAATTCCATGGTGATTGGATTAAGGTGTATATGCTGCCTGTAAAAAAAAAAAAAAAAAAAATAAAAAAATGTGTGGTATGTTCCTGACACTCATTGGAACTGAACTGTCACTTTACAGAACAAGTCCAGTTGAATGTGAGCAACTATGACCTGACTTGGATAGATGAGAGCCTTCATAGTCATCCAGTTAGAGTTTACATCCACTTAAAATGACACTCAGCAGGATGTGTGATCGTATTGTAAATACATTTATTTATAATGAATGTTATTTTATTGGGATGGTCATGTTTTGAATGGGATTTATGTACAGGTCTTGTCGGACTACATACAGAACAATAGTGTAATGACAGAGGGTGTGACTATGAAGCCATGTATTTATAGTGAATGAACACTGTCTTTTTATATAGCAATTATACAAAGTTTTGCTCAAAGTAGTTAGTTGAGATGATGGAACAGGTGTAATTTTCACGTGATACTTCACATTCTCTGGGGAAATCATGTTTGCTTTTGTTTAAAGTCGATGATGCACACAAAGTCCGGTAGGAAGATTGTTTTTATATTTACTATGACCAATTGGGATGTGGGTTGAACTTTAGAATACCCACTGGAGTGTCATGCAGGCCCCCTTATTTTTTTTATATTTTTTTTTTTGCATCTAGTTACTTTGCGATAAATCCTTATTGTTGCCAGTATCCTTAAAGTGTATCAAAACCTTTTTTTTTTTTTGTTTTTGTTTTTGTTTTGCACAGGGTATGGACGAAAGCGAACCCATGACACCTTTTTAAATGCTCTCTGTCCCAGATAGGTAGTTTCACCCCCTCTAGTCGATGTGGATGCCATTAACACCGAATCGGAGATTACCCACATTTTACAGTTCACCAGAACAAGACATGGGGGTAAATATTCCAATGGGGACACTTCTTAGGGTGACAACTGTCTAAGAGATGTTTCACTTCATGATATTAATTAAAAAGTCAAATATAATACAATTATATTTAAAAATATATATACATTTTTTTTTAAAAAACACATTTTTGATATCGGTTTTTGGCCAAGTGCATCCTGAACATTTCCATTTGGTGCACCTCTAGTTTTAAATAGACTTTCTGACTTTCCACAGTTTTAATGTTCCCTAGATAATCTGTTAAGTCTGGCTACTGAAGTCTGATTTGTAAATTGCTGCCTATGATTACTGCTGGTTGTTGCTCCCTTTTTTTTATTTTTTTTATCAGCCCAGGAAGCGCTTGTTTTTTATTTCTATCTATCTATCTATATTCTATCTATCAGAATCTTTGTGCTATCCTCTGGGCCACTTGATTTTACAGTTCTGGGTTTAAGTCTTCTGTAGCTCTAGGCCTCTGTTAATGATCATGCTCTTTAATATGGCTGTGCCCTTTCTTTTACTAATTGGATTACAGAAATATATAATATTCTAGTGTTTAAAAAGGAAGATGGTACCTTCCTGTTTCACTGCTGGAAGATTCTTCTGCCGTTGCTGAATTTAGCTTAACCGACAATGCAGTAGCACTGTGATCCCACCACACACATTGGTGCAGATGAGCTTGGGCATCCTCCTAACGCAACTCTAAACTGAACTCTCAGCCTTTGCTCTTTTTTTTTTTTTTTTGTACTGCATTGCGTTGTGGTTATTGTTTGCCTTGCCCGCAGATCACTGAAGTACAAAAAAGTGCGAGTTCAGAGTTCGGGTTACTGATGAGTTCAAAGAATGCCTGCGCTCATCTCTACTCCCTAGTATTCTGTCCCCTCCATACACGGCTTTAGTATCCATGCCAGCAGTGAACTAGCCCTTGAAAACTACACAGCTCATCTGTCAGTCTTCACATGTCCGAGTATGTGCTTTAGTAACCATTCTCCGGAGCAGTGGTCACCAACTTTTTGGACCTTACAGACCACTAAACTCACAATTTTAAATCCCCTGGACCACTGACATGAATTTTACATGCCTAATACACACAGTACTCTGGTTCTCTGCCCCCCCCCTCCCTTGCACTCTGCATTACACTGCTGCCTTACAGACTCATCATTGAATCTCACGTGCTTATCCAGCCGTGTTCAAGTTCCATGATCCCTCCCACAGTCCTGTGATCAGCTCTGCAATTGGTGTCCCCCCCCCCCCTTTCACCTTCCGCTCATGTTACAACCAAAGACGTAAATGTATTTTATGTGATAGACCAACACAAAGTGGCACATAATTGTGAAGTTGAAGGCATATGATAAATGGTTTTCCAAATTTTTACAAATAAATATCTGACAAGTGTGGCTTGTATTTGTATTCGGCCCCCTATACTCTGATCCCCCATCGGAAAATGGAAAGAGTATGGCACAACTGGAGAGCATTAATCAGAGAAGCAGAAAAGAGGCCCATGGTAAGACTGGAGGAGCTGCAGGGATCCACAGGACAACTATTAGTCGTGCACTCCACAAATCTGGCCTTTATGGAAGAGTGGCAAGAAAGCCATTGTTGAAAGAAAGCCATAAGAAGTCCTGTTTGCAAGAAGCCATGTGGCTTGTCGCAAACATGCGAAAGAAGGTGCTCGGCAAACGTGAAAGAAGGTGCTCTGGTCAGATGAGACAAAAATTTTACTTTGGCCTAAAATCAAAACGATATGTGTGGCAGAAAACGAACACTGCACATCACCCTGAACACACCATCCACACCGTGACACATGGTGGTGGCAGTATTATGTTGTGTGGATGCTTTTCTTCAGCAGGGACAGGAAAGCTGATCAGAGTTGATGGGAAGATGGATAGAGCTGAATATAGGGCAATCTTAGAAGAAAACCTGTTATGCCGCGTACACACAGTCGGAATTCTCGTTGGAAAAAGCTCTGATGGTTTTCCCGTCGGAACTCCGACGGAATTTCGCTCAAACTGTCTTGCCTACACACGGTCACACCAAATTCCGACGGTCAATAACACCACGCCTTAAAAAACATTTGGCTGCACTATAAAAGGGAAGTTTAATGCTTCTGAGCATGCGTCAAATTGTTTCCGAGCATGCGTCGGAATTTTGCGTGTCGGAATTGCATACACTCGGTCGGAAAATCGGATGAAAAGCTCCCATCGGACTGTTTCCATCGGAAATTCCGACCGTGTGTACGCCGCATTAGAGTCTGCAAAAGACTTGAGGCTGGGGCAGAGGTTCACCTTCCAGCAGAACAACGACACTAAACATGCAACTAGAGCTACAATGGAATGGTTTATATTCATGTGTTAGAATGGCCCAATCAAAGTCCAGACCTCAATCCAATTGAGAATCTGTGGCAAAACTTGAAAATTGCTGTTCAGACGCTCTCCATCCAATCTGACAGAGCTTGAGCTATTTTGCAAAGGAGAATGGGCAGACATGTCACTCTCTAGATGTGCAAAGCTGGTAGAGACATCCCCAAAAAGACTTGCAGCTGTAATTGCAGTGAATTACAGAGTATTGTCTTGGGGGCTGAATACAAATGCACGCCACACTTTTCACATATTTATTAGTCAAAAATGTTGAAAACCATTTATCACTTTACTTCCACTTCACAATTATGTGCCACTTTGTGTTGGTCTATCACATAAAATCCCAATAAAATACATTTATGTTTTTGGTTGTAACATGACAACTTTTTCAAGGCACCGTCTCTCTCTATCACACATGCACTCTGTATGTGTGTGTGTGTGTGTGTATGTATATGTGTGTGTGTGTGTGTGTGTGTGTAAATAAATAAATATATATATATATATATATATATATATATATATATATATATATATATATATATATATATATATATATATATATATATATATATATATATATATATATATATATATATATATAATATTAGGGATGGGCCCGGTGTTCGATTCGAACCCATGTTCGAATCGAGCACCGGGAGTTCGCTCGCTCAGCGAGCCCAGAACTATTGGGGCCGCTCGTATCAAATTCGTGTGATGCGAGCGGCCCCGCAATGCATTGCGCTAGTCGCAATGCTGGCTGATGATTGGCCAAGCATGCACTGTGACCCCGCATGCTTGGCCAATCACAGCGCCGGCAGCGAGGAGAGCCATAATTGGCTACAGGCAGGATGCCTGTAGCCAATTATAGCTCAGGGGCTTTAGTACACGCCCCACGGTATAAGAGGCCGTGCCGGCGGCCTCGCATATTATGTTTCAGTCAGTGTCAGCGTGTCAGTGTGCTGCTGACAATATGTGCTCTATTTCTGGGGATATGTGTGTGCATGCTGTTAGAACAGCATTGCAGTATCACATCTGGGGGGTGTCTATAGGTGGCCTGTGAAGGGGGGCAGGTTTCCTGTGCTTAGAACTTTCCCTGCAAAAAAGTGTAATTTTTGCAGGAAAAAAGCTATTTAAAAGCACTCGCGGCTAATGAATTGATGGCTCCTGAGAACTGTCATTCATTAATAAAAAAAAAAAAAAAAAAAAAGCGTGGGGGTCCCCCCAAATTCAATAACCAGGCCCTTCAGGTCTGGGATGGATATTAAGGGGAACCCCAGGCAAAAAAAAAAAAAAAAATGGCGTAGGGTCCCCCTCAAAATCCATACCAGACCCTTGAGGTCTGGGATGGATTTTAAGGGGAACCCTAGCCAAAAAAATGGCGTGGGGTCCCCCTCAAAATCCATACCAGACCCTTATCCGAGCACGCAACCTGGCAGGCCGCAGGAAAAGAGGGGGGGGATGAGAGCGGCCCCCCCTCCCGCCTGAACCGTACCAGGCCACATGCCCTCAACATTGGGAGGATGCTTTGGGGGTCTAAGACCCCCAAAGCACCTTGTCCCCATGTTGATGAGGACAAGGGCCTCTTCCCCACAACCCTGGCCATTGGTTGTGGGGGTCTGCGGGCGGGGGGCTTATCGGAATCTGGAAGCCCCCTTTAACAAGGGGACCCCCAGATCCCGCCCCCCCCCTGTGTGAAATGGTAAGGGGGTACAAAAGTACCCCTACCATTTCACCAAAAAAGTGTCAAAAATGTTAAAAATGACTGGAGACGGTCTTTGACAATTCCTTTATTAAAATCTTCTTTCTTCTTTCTTCTTTCTTCATCCTTCGGTTTCTTCATCTTCTCCTTCCGTCATCTTCTTCCATCTACTTCTTCCTCCGATCCGCTTCTTCTTGCGCTGGTCTTCTCGTCCTTCTCGTCCGGCATCTTCTTCCGTCGGCGTCGGTGTCTCTTTTTGGGCCGCTCCGCGCAATGGGAGGCTCCCGCTGTGTAAGGCTCCGCTCCGTCTGACAGGTCTTTTATAATGGAGGGCACCTGGTGACCCCGCCCCCTCTGACGCACGGGGACGTCATGGGGAATTCCCTATGGCTTTCCCCATGACGTCAGAGGGGGGTGGGGTCACCAGGTGCCCTCCGTTATAAAAGACCTGTCAGACGGAGCGGAGCCTCACACAGCGGGAGCCTCCCATTGTGCGGAGCGGCCCAAGAAGAGACACCGACGCCGACGGAAGAAGATGCCGGACGAGAAGACCAGCGCAAGAAGGATCGGAGGAAGAAGAAGATGGAAGAAGATGACGGAAGGAGAAGATGAAGAAACCGAAGGATGAAGAAAGAAGAAAGAAGATTTTAATAAAGGAATTGTCAAAGACCGTCTCCTGTCATTTTTAACATTTTTGACACTTTTTTTGGTGAAATGGTAGGGGTACTTTTGTACCCCCTTACCATTTCACTCAGGGGGGGGGCCGGGATCTGGTGGTCCCCTTGTTAAAGGGGGCTTCCAGATTCCGATAAGCCCCCCCCCCGCCCGCAGACCCCCACAACCAATGGCCAGGGTTGTGGGGAAGAGGCCCTTGTTCTCATCAACATGGGGACAAGGTGCTTTGGGGGTCTTAGACCCCCAAAGCATCCTCCCAATGTTGAGGGCATGTGGCCTGGTACGGTTCAGGCGGGAGGGGGGGGCGCTCTCGTCCCCCCCTCTTTTCCTGCGGCCTGCCAGGTTGCGTGCTCGGATGAGGGTCTGGTATGGATTTTGAGGGGGACCCCACGCCATTTTTTTTGGCTAGGGTTCCCCTTAAAATCCATCCCAGACCTCAAGGGTCTGGTATGGATTTTGAGGGGGACCCTACGCCATTTTTTTTTTGGCTGGGGTTCCCCTTAATATCCATCCCAGACCTGAAGGGCCTGGTTATTGAATTTGGGGGACCCCCACGCTTTTTTTTTTTTTTAAATTTTTTTATAAAATACTTTTTTTTTTATGAATGACTTTCAATGAATGACTGTTCTCTGTATTACGGGAGCCATCAATACACATTAGCCGCGAGTGATTTTAAATAGCTTTTTTACTTGCAAAAATGACACTTTTTGCAGAGACAGTTCTAAACACAGGAAACATGCGCCCCTTTACAGGCATACTATAGACACCCCCCAGGTACGAAATTTAAAGGAATATTACACTTTTATTGTTTCAATTTAAGCATTATTAAAATCACTGCTCCTGAAAAAACGGCCGTTTTAAAAAAAAAAAAAATTGCACTGATACATGTCCCCTGGGGCAGGACCCAGGTCCCCAAACACTTTTTATGACATTAACATACATATTAGCCTTTAAAATTAGCACTTTTGATTTTGAACGTTCGCATCCATTATAACTAATAGGGTTCTAAAGCTCGCACGGACTTTAGGTGTGTGTGTGTGTATTCCACGCTGTCCAAACTCCTCTTCAAATTTTTTCCTTGAAAGAGGTGCTTGTATGTAACAAGGAGCTCAACCTGGAAGCTTTGGCGAGAGCTGCATTGACTAATTTAGTCTCCTTAAGTCCATCACCTATTACCAATTGAAGCGTGTGTGCAAAACATTGAAGTCTAGTCTGGGTTTTTGCACTCAAATAATTGTCAAGCATCTCCTGTTCTTCCATTGACAAGTCATTCCAAATGTCCGAATCATCAAGGTCATCGTCTTCTTCTCCCTGTCCTGGAAAACATGTAGTGAATGCTTTTTTCATGTTTGCAGCGTTGTCACAGATGATGTGGTCTACCTTTTTTTTTAATCTTGTACTCTTCACATACACGCTCAAATTCCTCACAAATTCTTTCCCCTGTATGGGGACCTTTGAAGCGGTTGCACGCAAGCAACTGTGATTTCAACTGAAGATGGTCTTCCTCAATGTTGATCCAGTGCACTGTGACTCCAAGAAAGCCTCTCATCCTGCGGTCTGACCATATATCTACAGTCACTGACAGATGATCTACTGCTGCGAGTTCATTTTTCAGCTTCATTTGCCTATCTGCCACCAGATTGTCAAGCTTGCCAGTAATTGTTCTTCTACTTACTGGAGAGTACTTGTTGTCTACTATTGACAAAAAGCGACGAAAGCTTTGATGTTCAATGATGGATAGTGGCATGTTGCAGTTTATAATGAGGTCTGACAGGATTGAGTTTGTAATTGCCTTCTGCTGCTGGTGGTTGCAGTGGTATAGCTGCACAGTCCCCTGTGCGATGAATTGTGAGATTTGAGGCTGGCTAGCATCAAAAGTCCCTTTTGGTATGGATGTACTCTTCATATCTATAGAGTAAACAGAAGAGAGATGGAAAATAAAGTTAGCTATGTGATTTATTGATTTTAACAACAATACACTCTGCTCCCACCCATACACGTTACTGTACCTACCTTTCTTTGTGGGTTTTGTAGTGACGGATGAAGTTGGATGTTGTGGTTGACGTGTCTCTTTTTTTTGAGCTGCAGACCTTGCACATCGCCGTTCTCTTCTTTTCGCCAACATCTAAAACATAATCCTTAAATCCAAATTTAATTATTTTTGGAATCGCTCCCTCCATTATAGCTGTCTTGTGCGTTGGTCTCTCAGGGGCGGATCCAGAGTATACTGTGTCGGGAGGGGCACTGCCAGAAAATAAGGTGTTGCTTACTTACAAAACTATTTATTGGCACCAGTGACACCAATCCAATACAGTGACTAGTGCTAAAGAAAATGCACTGTTACTGTATAAATGACACTGGCAGGGGAGGAGTTAACACTAGGGGTGATCAAGGGGTTAGGTATGCTCCTAGGGAGTGCTTTCTAACTGTGGCAGGGATGGATGTGTTCGAAGAAAAGAGAGATCTGCGTTTCAGCTTGGACACAAGATCTCTCTCTTCCTCTGTGACAGAACAGCCACACGTGACACCCAAAATGTACTGGGCTGGCACAGGCAAGTTTTTACTGGCATTTCCAAAAATTAAAAAAAAAATACAGTTGTAAGTGTAAATTTTAGTATTTAGGCAACAAACAAGTAACATGTTCAATTATTAATGAACTCACCATTCAGTTGCTAGGGGTTGCTATACATTACTGCCCACCATTTGGTTGTCTAGGGTTTGCTATACATTACCGTTCTTATAGTACACTCTCAGCACCAGCCTCTGCCAGCTACTCTCTCACCGAGCCCTGCCTGGCATGCAGATCACGCCTGCAGTCAGACGGGCAAATACTTCAGTCTCCTGTGCCAGTTTTGCCCCGGCTGTCTGTGACTCTCTGGAGGGGGGCACACCGGACCCTGCCACTGTCATTGTTCCCCCAGCTGCTGCTGATCAGTAATGGCAAAGCAGCTGGGCAGACAAAGGGGTGGCACAGGCCGGCAAAAAAAAGACTGGTGGGAATGGAAGCACAATGGGCCGTTCTGAGAAGCTGTAAAAAAATAAAATTAATAATTTGCACAACGAACACCGACCGTATACTGTCAGCGCCGGTGTACCTGGTCGGCGGCGTCCCATCAGCGTCCCGGCGGCCATTCCACGTTTCCACTTTCCAGACCCCAGTATTGCAAAATCGCGCCTCTTCATCGTCCTGTGATAGGCGGAACACTCAATTTATTTCCCAGCATTCAGTGTTCCGCCTATCACGGCTATCCGCTCATCCTCATAACACAGACGAGGATGAGAGGATGTCCGTGATAGGCGGAACACTGCCTGCTGTGAAATTGAGTGTTCCGCCTATCACAGACAAGGAGGCGCGGTTCCGCCTATCACAGACAAGGAGGCGCGGCTTTTACACTGCAATGGTTAGTGGTAGTAATGACTTGCCAAGTAATAGGGCCCAAGTCAAAGTCAAGTCACAAGTCATTAGTGTCAAGTCAAAGTCAAGTCGAGTCATTTGTTTAATTTTGTCAAGCAAGTCGCAAGTCCTTAAATAGCCGACTCGAGTCTGACTCGAGTCAAGTCATGCGACTCGAGTCCCCCATGTATATATTTATATGTTTGTATGTGTGTGTGTGTATATATATATATATATATATATTATATATATATATATATATATATATATATAATATATATATATATATATATATTATATATATATATATATATATATATATATATATATATATATATATATATATATATATATATATATATATATATATATAAATGTATGCGTTTTTGCTTCTGCAGACGGTGCCATCAACTCCTAATTTCTCTAGTAAGCTGACAACACAGCCCCTGCTGCACTAAAATCCCAAGTAATGCTATCAGCCCTACCTGATTTTCCCCTGCTGGACTACAAAATACCCCTTCCCCCCTTTATGTTCTAGAGACTAGAGAGGGTAAGGGGGGTTGTTGTACCTAGGCATACTTTTTGTCTGAAGCCCACAGAATTGGTACATTTATTGGAGACAGGCTTTGTTTCATACTGCAGGCCCAACATTTAATTGAACCTTTTTTTCTACATGGAGTTAAAAAAAAAAAGCTGACTTGTGTGTAGATTACTATTTTACATATTTACACTGAATTTCATTTTGCCTGCAGTTATTATTTTAAAGATACAGCCATTTTTATTTGCTAATGTATCTGTACATGCCAACGTGACCTCAAACCTTGACTTTTGTCTTGAATGGAAGCTTCAGGGCCAAAACTTAGGCTTTTGTCAGTTTAGGCTTTGGGCCCGTTCTGCCCACAATACTTATGTTCTGTATGATGAATGAGCCTTGTGTAATTTCCAGCTTTATAGCTATAATCTCCCCATAAATTTTGGGTGATTTAGTGAGATCTGAATAGTCTCAGCACTATTATGATTGTATGGAGGACAGAAGAGTGCTGTGTCCTTCTAATAGTGAATGGCCTTTTATTCCCACATGTAATGTTGATTAGCAAGAAAATATTCTATTTATTATATAGCATAAATTCAGCTTATTCCTTTAACAATTTAAAAAGATTAATCTGCATTTGAACTTTCAAATCTTTGAACTTTCATACATTTTTATTATTTTTCTGAAAAGCGTGCAAACAAGAATTGTTTTATTTTTCGTAAAGAGACAACGGCACAGTGTTTTAAGGGGCTGTATAAGCAGACTGTCTTACTATTCCTTCAACTAGCAATTTTTGCCTAAGTAATATAACTAAACACAAGCTTATTTCATGAATTACTGCCCAAACCGTTTTAAAGTAGGAAACCAACAGCTAAGAGTACTTCCCATATGATCAGCATTACCAGTACTTGTGTTCTTGGCAGCTCATACCCGGTTATTGAATTTACAAGAGGTTCTGGGGTAGTGCCCATTCCTGATACACGGAGCTCACATTACACTCTGGTCGGAAGTTAACTCCGATTTTGCTGGATTTCTGCTTTCTTAAAACCTGTTAACCATTATTTTGATTGAGCTAGTATGATACAAGGTCTCCTTTGTACCAAGAACCACTGTAACACAATATTCCACTCTTTGCACACACTCTTTGAGGTGCAAAACGTTTTAGCAAGTTGCATTAAAGAAATGAAAATGATCATGTGTGAAAACAATAGAAAAGGCCAATTTGGCTGTGCGCCTTTTCACTGAAAAGAAGTAAATGGGAGATATTTGTGTTGTGAAGTTTCATTCTGCTATTGGTAATCTCGTATTTCAGGTGACTTTTTATTTTATTTTTTCTTCTCCAACAATTTTCTAAAGTATTCAACAGGTATAATATGTAATAAGTGCCCTTCATTAGACAGGCCATACATTATGCAATTTTCTTTTACTTCATTTGCTCAAATTTCCCATCAATACAGTCAGTGTCGATGAGGGAATCCCTGCTGCAGAGCTATTGTATTCTGCCAATGGGGGCGCATGTAGCCTTTCCCACCAGCAGAATACAATGATTACTGCTGACGGCTATAGCTGTGATTAGGTGAAAAAAAACCTGATAGGCTGGTTGCACTGAAGACCATTGATGGATCGACTATGGTACAACCAGCCTTCCCATAGACTGATCGAAATTTTGGCTGGTTCCTACTGAACCGTTTTCATCCAGCCTTGCTTTTTTGGTGGGCTTGAGTTGCCTAACTGCATTTCGGGGGCTGTCAAGGGTAGTTATAAGACTCTGGGGTCTGGCTGTTTAAATAAAGTGGACATGTCAGTGGAATTCAGAGAGTATTTCTATTGAGTTGTTGGTGTATGTATCGCATCCTATCCATATATTTATAGGTTTGAATGCAGGGACTTGGGTAACATTTTTATTTCTTGTTTTTTTTTACTTTTAAAGTACAATTTATGAAGTGTTCTGCAGAGTTGTGTGTGTGTGTGTGTTTCTTCTTTTTTTTTTTGTTTTATTTGTTTAAGCAGTTCCTGTTAGATGAAAATCAACATTGAGCTAATTTGTGTCTAGTTTGGATTTGTGGGTTTTTGGTAAGGTTCTCTTTATGATTTAATTATAATAATTTATAATCTTGGCATACTCAGTTTCCTCTGCTATTTCAGCAAAAAGCTAATTGTATGATTTTTACCCAGCAGGACCGCCTTATGTGCTTCCTAGATTGTGGTTGGGGATACCCCCAGGGAGATGGCACCAATGTAGTCTTGAACGTGGTATTACACAGTAGTGTAAGTAGGATCTGAAAGGGGGGGTGGCGGCTTTTGGTGCTAAATATTCCTGAGACGGAGGGAAACACCCCCCCCCCCGGTGTGTGTGTGTGTGTGTGTGTGTGTGTGTGTGTATTATTATATATAGCTATTTTCTATGCCTTCCCTGTGCATCCATAGGATGCCAGTCACTCGCTCACCAGGCTCATGCTCTCCCAGCTTATCGGAGATCTCTGTGACCAGGAGCTCTCGGCCCTTGTAGCCTCTGTCCTAGGGACATTGCAGCCACATGGCCACCAGCGCCTCTCGTAGCTCAGGGTAGCAGTGATGCTCGAAGAAGTTGCCCCTGGTTCCCGACTCAGCATGTTCCTCCTGCCCTCAGAGGACAAGCAGCAGCCGATGTGCAGAAGAAGCCTGAAATTTGCCAACCACAGAGAGCCCGGCTGAGATTCCCTGGCCGATCGGGTCTCAGGTCTTTTTTTTTTTTTTTTTTTTTTTTTTTTTTTTTTTTTTTTTTGAGCCAATTAGAGCCTCAAACTCTAATCTTGTGCTTCAAAAAAAAAAACCTCCATTGGAATCCATGCGTCCAGCGCATTGCATGTAGATTAGGGGGGCGGCGCCCATTATAGATGGGCTGCCACTGGGGGGGGGGGGATCCAAAAGGGGCCAGCAATGGTCCGTGATATGTTGAATTATAGAGGAAAGTCTAACACAACCATGGTCTGATCATGGATTGGTCAGAGAGAGGAAACTGACTAGTAAAAGCAATGCAATTTAGTAAAAATATGGTCTAGTTGTGAAAACCATTGATGTTCGTTTGGCTTAGTTTTCCGGGACCTTTTTTTTAAATGCAGCATGTTTATAACAGGCTTGCCATGCAGCATTGAACATTTCTTCTTTTTTCGGTAAATATAAAGTCGTAGTTTTAATTTATTTAGGGGGCCTGTTGTACATGCTTAGTGACTTGTTTTTAATGGACCATTCATCCTGCATAGCTAAATCTTTACTAGCTAGATCCCTATTGTCTCTTGTGAAAACACATGCCAGCATATTCTTTGGAGCAGGCCATGCTCTCTCTGAGCCCATTGCGTACTTTTCCACGTACACACCAAGGGGCACAATAGTGAGGTTGGAGGTTGGCTGCAGGCCTGCCTAGGACCCCTGCTAGAATCTTTCTGGATCTGGCTGCATTGAATTTTGTAAAACACATTGTGTACTGTATATATTATTTGTGTTTTAGTGGTTTGTCTGGAGATCAGCTTAAAAATAGCTTTACTTTATGGTAATATTTGATTATAGCTGGATTGAGTTCACTTTGATACTGACTCTCACTGATGCAGTGTTTCACATATAGCATTTACACTGATTGATCTTACTTGGTGTCCTGAGTTGCTCTATAATTACCATTTAGGAATAGGAAAAGAGCAGTAGTTCCAGTAAAGACTGTTGACATAAGCAGTGTCATTGCCATTCGATTGCTTTGCATTTAATATAGACATTTAATGTTGTCCTACATACTGTAATTCTGAAACGCAATATTATATCTGTGACCGCTCAGCTCACATCACATTTCTAACATTACAAGTGATATTTACTAGATAGATGAAAGATGAAATGGTATTACCGTATATATAGGCCGACCCGAATATAAGCCGAGGCCCCTAATTTACCACAAAAAAACTGGGAAAACTTATTGCCCCGTGAATAAGCCGAGGGTGAGAAATGGAGCAGCTACTGTAAGTGGAAAAGAGGGTCAGCATGTGCCCATCTGCAGCTGCATGTCCCCTGTGTCCCGTACAAATCCCCCCCGTGTCCCCATTGCAGCCTACCTGTGCCGATCTGCCTCCTGCCGATCTGCCACCTGTGTCCACCAGTCTTAGTCTTAGAAGCGATCGTTAATGCCTCCTGTGCCGATCGATGGATGTCCTGTGTCCCCCCCATTGCTGATCCTGGCGATCAGCGGTAAGGCGCCATTACACATTTAAAAGCCGCGCCTCCTCCTCCTCCTCGTCCGTGATAGGAGGAACACTCGGTTTTCCCAGCAGTCAGTGTGCAGTGTTCCGCCTATCACGGACATCCTCTCATCCTCGTCCATGAGATGAGAATGACAGGACGTCCGTGATAGGCGGAACACTGCACACTGACTTACTGCTGGGAAAATTGGTGTCCGCCTATCGCGGACAGGGGGGAGGAGGAGGCCCGGCTTTTGAACACTGCCGTCTGTCTGCATGACACGCTGTTCATGTAGGCAGACGGCACTGACTCGAGTATAAGCCGAGGGGGGGACTAAAAAAAGGGCTGAAAATCTCGGCTTATACTCGAGTATATACGGTACTATTTCTGTAAAAGCTTTTTTCATGACCATTGTAAAACAACGCTCTGCTTATATAATATAGATACTAAAAATCCACATGATCCAGCCTTGTGTAGAAGTCCTGTAAGACTGGTCCTACGAGACAGACTTGGTGAGCCGCATCCTAGACCCAGCAGTGATAATATCCTCCTATTGTAATGTGATATAAGGAGGCACCTCTGGATATTTTCATTTTTATTATTACATCATTCCACGGCGTCATTTGGGTGATGATGTCTGGTAAGTTTTCTTCAGGAAGTTTTGATGGACTCTGTGAACTGTAGTGGATGAAGAGTGAAGTCTCAACTCTTTGGGGCCATGTCACACTGGCAATTCTTCAGCTGTCAACACCGTGCCAGAGACAGAATTCGCCAAAATGCATTTGCTACTATTCTGCCCCCCCCCCCTTTGTCCTGACCCCTCCTGGCGGTACCCCCTTAATGCATCTCCCAGGGCACATGTCCAAAGCCCGCCACCTCCCCTAGTTTTGTCCCTGGCTACTAAAGTGCAGCTTTATGGCCCGTACACACTATCCTAAAATTGTACGACAGATCGTCCGTTTTTTTTTTTTTTTTTTGGTTGCTAGTCTCATGTCGAAAATTAGGAGTTTACTAAAGTGACCAAATTTCTCGTATGTCAGAATAAACATTTGAAAGTGATGTAATGTGTTGTAGTGTATTTGTATTGTATTGCATTTTTGAACGACAGCTGTTCTGATTTAAACGAAAATCAAACGATCTAGTGTCATACGAGAGAGAGATTTTCGTGTTGTCCTATCGGATAATATCGGATGAACTGTCGTGATCGGCTCACAAACTGTGTACTAACTATTAGATTATCGTAAGCTGTATTTTTTCATATGATTTTCTGATTGTATATATGGGCCATTAGACAAAAGCCTTTCCCCAGTGGTACACGGAGAAAAAATAAACTGGCACTAGTTTTACCCTACCTTACGCTATCCAAAAAAAAAAAAAAAAAGTTTTGACTATACATGTTATTTCACCCTCAAAGACTAATTATATACAGTATGTAGTATATAATTATTTTTTCGGTGTAATTTTCCCTGTATTCTTCCTTTCCAACCAAATCCGAGTTGATGCCTACACTACTGTAGTGTAGGGATGACACTACCATTTGGGATCTACAATGTGCACACACGTGACAGGGCTCAGCAGCTCTGTTCCCTCTATCCTCTTGATCAAGCAACATGATTATGATTAGAAAACTGCAGGCTCCCTGATCTCAATTCTAGAGACTGCAAACCTTAGGGATATAGATTAGTATATTTTTGGCACAAAATACTTTTAAATTGCTATAGTATAGCAGCAGCCCCCTCTTATACTTACCTGGGCCCCATCTCGATCCAGCGATGTTTGAAAGCCTCGGCTCTCTGGGGACTCTCCATCCTCATTGGCTGAGACCGCAGTGGGAGCCATTGACTTACGCTGCTGTCAGTCACAGCCAGTGAGAAGAGAGAGGTGGTACGGCCGAGCTGCAGCTCTGTGTCTGAATGGACATGCAGAGCAGTGGCTCTGCTCAGTGGGGGCACACTGCTCAAGTGCCCCCAAGCAAACTCTGGGGGCACTCAGCAGCAGGAAGGGGCCAGGAGCGCTGGCTGGGAACCCGAGAAGAGGAGGATCGAGGTTGCTCTGTGCAAAACCACTGCACAGAGCAGGTAAGTATGACATGTTAATTTTTTATTTTTTAAAGAAAAAAACTTGCCTTTTAATATTTGTAGATAACTAATATTGTTAGCCCTTATATTGGCTCATGCAGGAAAAATCACCAGATGTGTATAATGGAGAAGGAAATGGGAGCACCCAGCAAGCATATCTAGTGGGAAGCCTGGGTATGTGTGTCAGTTTTTAACATTTGTCAGTCCTTTTCATATGTGATTATGACTGGCTAAGTTTGGCAAAACTCCTCCAATGTTTATAGGCACATTAAAATTCTTATGTGCAGACCAACGCCATGCAAAAGTAAGTATATTATATAGCTTGGAATGTTTACATGCTGTACTCATTAACTAGATATTTCCATTGTGCAGTGTTATATCTTCTTCTTCTTCTCTTTGGGACTTGGAATTTAAAAATGTAGCTGATTTGTTAATTCAGCAATGGCATTGAAGCTGTTATTTGTTTAGAACATTATGTATCGCAATGATGTGACTAAGCCAATACTTGGAAGCTTCATTACATCGTGGCCATCAACTTTGTACTTAAGTCAGATTTGGGACAACTACTAGGAATTGGTAGTGAAATAACCTAGAAAAGCCTACAGCTAGCTTTTTTAAGCTGTTTTCAGACCTCTGTCGGCAATCATCCCCTCGTGGCACAAATTTCCCCATATCCAGAAGAACCAAGTATTTTTCAAGGCTTTGACATTGTATGTCAGTGACCGGTAAGGATGGGAAAGGTACATTTAGCCAACTTATTATGCCTGTTATGGCACCCCTATTAAAACCACTTGCCGACCGCTCACTGTATATATACGTCATTACTTTGAAGAGGGATATCTCGGTAACGGCAGCACCTGCTGCCACAACCGAGATATCCATCTTTACGACGAGCGGTTCTGTTTACGATAATGGTGGTCTCTGCGGCGGGTTCGCCGCAAGATCACCGTTGGCGGCGGGAGAGGTGCCACCCCCCTCCCGCCGCTCTCCCGCGCCTTCCGCCGAATACAAGAAGAATCTGAGAAATGTACAAATTCATGTTAGTTTGTCCAGCCTAGCACTATGCAAGAATCAGAGAAACTAAAAGGACCAGACCACCAAAATACATTCAGTTACGTAAAGATTATTTGTTAGGGGTCTTTGGTTGTGAGATCTGTGCAACGAAAGATTGCATACTCTGTTAGAATATTCTATTGGACTCTATGGTTGTGGGACTGTGCTCGGAATTCGTATAGAGATCCTGCTACTAGAATCCCAAAATAATTTAAGATTTCAGAAAATGTATTTAGTTCGGGAAAAATAATTGATGGGGATCTTTGGTTGTGAGATCTGTGCAGCGAAAGATTGCAGAGCCACTCGCCTCCATGTTGCTTACTCTGCTTCTGTTAGAAATTTATTTTGGACTCTCTGGTTGTTGGACAGTGCTTGGGACTTGTATAGAGATCCTGCTACTAGTGTCCCCAAAAGGTTTAAGTATTTAGTGGTTGGTTGAGCTATCCCTGTAGGTTCATAACTATTTTTTTTTTTTTTTTATTATTGGGTGGACTTTTAATGTAGCACTCAGGAGCCATTTGGTCCAATTGATTAGCCACCAGATCTGCCCTTCCAGTTCCCAGCATTTGATTTGGGTACCTCTGTTTACTCAGATTGCGCAGTGTGTAGAATAAAGCCCCATACACACGGTCAGATTTTCCGATGGATTCTGTCCTATCAGACAATGTTGTCGGAAATTCCGACCGTGTGTAGGCACCATCGGACAGTTTCCATCGGATTGTCCGACGGACAAAGTCCTATCTCCTGCTGGATAGATTTTTTGACAACAAAGTCCGATCACACCAAATCCGATCGTGTGTAGCGAATTCCGACGGACAAAGTGCTACGCATGCTCAGATCACATTACAAGACCAAAGCTATTGGCTACTAGCCTCTACGTAGTCCCGTCGTAGGCAACAAACGTCACCACCTTCAGAATGATCGGATTTTCCGACAACTTTGTCCGACCGTGTGTACGCAAAACCAACATCGGACAAAGTACGACGGACATGATCCGACGGACCTGGTCCTCGGATAATCCGCGCGTGTGTATGGGGCTTTACTGTGTATGATGAAAACTACATTAGCAGTAGATCAGTGTTTTCCCAAACATGCTCAAATGTTCACCTGTTGCAAAGACACTGCAGAAGTAGGACAAACTGTAATATTGTTTTTGTCATTCTGTACATCCTAGAACAAAATGCTGACACTAGTAACTGTATATGTTCTTATGAGTAATAACTTAATTTGTGTTTTTTTGTTTGATGTTCTCCTTTTTAAAAGGCTTGCCACCAGCCATTTTTTTTTTTTTTAAGATCCATTAATAATCTGACTGTCCTGAACCAATGTCAGTTATTATTTTCGTATTATCTTCAGGGATGAAGGCATTGGCCTATCAGCTGCCACAGCTAAAGTTTACAAATTGCATGTTTGGAAAAGTGACATTATGGCAGCATGTTTGTACTCACAGATCTGCTTATTAACGGCAGGAGCTATGACAACATTACCACGATGTACTCACTCAGGCAGCCTTCTGGCCAGCAGATGTTGGGTTCCGCTCCAGAGATCTGTTGCGTGTTATTTGAGATGTTGGATATCTTATGTAGCAGTACATCTCTGTTTTCATCATTAAGTCTATGTACACGGTTTTATTCTTTCCAGGAGCTCACTTCCTTAACATGCCTTGATATATTGCATGGTAAAGACACTGGATTGCTCCTAGCTTTATTTTCGGTTTATTTTCAAACACATTCCATACAAATGTTTATCCTTTTGTATTTTATTCTTATTTGTTTGTCAATGAAGAAAAGGTTGGAAATGAGGCAGTTTGTTAAAGCTGAGCTGCAGCCCAATTTTTTTATTTTTTTTTTAAATATTTGGTAGTGGAAGGATTATCAATACCGTTTTTTGTGGTCGTCTATTATCCCATTAGGGAGATTTTTCTTGCTTCCTGGAGTGGACCACTTCTTGGACAGGAATTGACTTAGAGCCTCGGTCCCCTTTTTCCTTGTCCCTGTGATGACACTGGAAGTTATGGTATATTTCTCCAATCGGAAAGACACAAGTAGAAAAAAAAAAAAATAATTAAAAAACGTTATGGTGGTTAGGCCCCTTTCAGACAGAGCGAACTCTAATTGGATCCACCTGCTCAGCGGGAAACTGTCCGCTGAGCAGGTGAATGACTGACAGGTCCATCTGTCAGATGGAAACGGATTGCCTGTCTGTTTTCCGTCCCACTGTGTCATCCGATCTACTAGGTGTCTGTTTTTGGCGGCCTGGATTGGATCAGATGCTGGCGGGTGTCAGCGGAATCCGCCGCTCCTTCAAGAGCTATGGAGGGTCCGCCTGAAAGACTGACATGTGGACCCGATCAATCTGTCAGTGTGAGTGGTTTTAAAGGCTGAAGTTTTTTTTTTTTACCTTCATGCATTCTTGCATCTGTGCATTAAGGTGAAAAACTTTCTGTGTGCAGCAAAAATAAAAGAAAATGAATGCAGCCACCACATCTAAAAATTGGTAAGCTGCAATATATATTCAATTTTTTTGGGGTTTAACACCGCTTTAATGTTAGTGCACTGTAACAGTCTGAAGGGGGCCTAAGGCCTGATTCACACCTATGCATTTTTAGTGCTTTTTGCATTTTGCAGATTTGGCCTACAGTCCATTTAACATGGTTTCCTATGGAACACGTTCTGTAGTGCAAATATGCAAAATGTAAAAAGCACTAAAACTGCATAGGTGTGAATCAGGCTTAAGGCCTGATTCACACCTATGCAGGTTGCATATTCCAGGTGCATTTTGCGTCTTTCAGTCCATGTTTTTGATCCATTGAAGTCAATGAACCAAAAACCAGAAAAAGTCCCTGGCCCTTTCCATAAAATTCACAGACGTGAACATGACCCATAGGAAACCATGTTAAATGGACTGTAATGTGTTTCTGCAAAACTGAAAACGCACTAAAAAATGCATAGGTGTGAACCAGGCCTTAATGTTGAAATTAAGCAAGTAATCTTTCACTGGGTGATGTCTTTACTTTGCACCAGTTTTTGTAATCGATTCCAGTTGTCTTCTCCAGTAAAAACTGGAACAAAGCTCTTTGCACAAAGTCTAGTATCCAGTCTCAACCAGATTGCTAGAATATAGCTTGCATGCACGTTATTTGAATAAGAATGTGTTTTCTTGTGTATACCAACCAATCAGTTTCCAGCTGTCAGCTTTGATGTGAAAATAAAGTAGGATGTCACTGGCTACTATGAGAAGCTACGATGGAAGAACCTTTTTTAGATCAGAGGTTTTTTGTAAAATTCAGTTTAGCTGTCGGATTCCGAAAAATGGGGTGAAAGGAAGGCGGACACGGTGTTTCAAGTCTATGGGTGTGTCAGCGGAAAATACCTGTGGTCACCTAACTAAACTTGTGTGTACTTCAGCTTCCGATGCTCAACAAAATCTCCTCGCTCTGTATGGAAAATAAACACTCAACAATTGTTCCCCTTTCGGCATGTGTAAATATTACTTGGGTAGAAGAGATGCTCATGTTCAATGTTCCGGTTGATTTATTTGTACATAACACACCTGGGTCTTCACTCGCTCGATTGGTGATTGCGGAATATCTAAAGTTATCAGAGCAACGCAAATTGATTTGCATGCAATGTCTGTGCGGATAAAGACAGTTATCAGCAGGGGGACAATATCAAACCTCCATCACTAGAAAAAGCTTGGCCTGTTTATCAATGTATCGGACGTCTGCATTGTTCCATAAAGACTAATAAAACCTGAACAAAAATGTTGGAATCTTATTTTTATTTTATTTTTTTTTATTTATTTTTTTGTTTAACCATAACAAACATGTCATGCTCTGTGATTTTGCCCACAGCAGCCCAAATCCTCTTCTTTTCCGGTCCCTCGCCAGCGCTCCTGACTCCTCCTTCCTGCCCCCAAGGCAAGCAGCTTGCTATGTGGGCACCGGAGCCGCTGCTCTGTGTCTCCATTCAGACACGGAGCCCTGATTTTGATTGACAGCAGCAGGAACCAATGGCGCCCGCTGTTGTGTCTCAGCAAACCAGGAGAGAGAGACCCGGACAGCTGATGCTCTCGTGCACATCGCTGGATGGAGATGGGGCTCAGGTGAGTATTGGGGGGGGGGGGGGGCTGAGAAGGTTTTGTGTTTTTAATACATAAAATGCAGTAAGATAAAAAAAAAACTTCTGCCTTTTTAGAACCAAACCACTTTAATTCTATCCTACATCGCTTTGGGTAAAAAAAAAAAAAAAAAAAAAAACTGTTAAAGGAAATCCTTAACTTGGATACTGGGTTCTGGATTACTTTCTGTTATGAGGATGATATTGTTCAGGATTCTCATTATATTTTGGCAGAGAGGAGGAAAAATTATTGTGCGACTGCTCTCTTAGACAGGCCATATGTGGTTCGAATCTTGGGCCGGTTCCTGCTGAACCACCGAGATTCGAACTGTGTATGGGCAGGCTGAATGTACCAAGTTGATTGATCGATCAACTTGGGTACAACCAGCATGCCGGGTTTTTCCTGCAATTATCGATAGCAGCTGCCATAGCTACTAGCAATATTTGTCTTCTCCCAGCGTGGACGCTATGCCCCGTCCTCCCCCCACCCCTCTGCTGTGAAAAGACAATGGCCCAACAGGAGGGATTTCCACATCAACACTGTCTGCGTTGATTGGGGAATCGAGCAAATTTATTTTCTGCAATCCGTGGTTGCGGGAAAGAAATTTGCTCTGTGTATGGCCGCCCTTAGTTGCTGCAGACTGTGAGGTGCAATTTGCTGGAAATATTTTAGAGCCCCCTTCTCCTGTCTCCTAGGTACACCCAGCTAGAGTTGCTTTTCACATAATGGATGAAGAAAGAATAAAAGAGCTGGAGAGTCACACCAGAGTTTTGAAGTCCATTAAGCCCATTCCAATAAAGTTCAAACAGAATCTGTGTATTATAGCTAGTGATTTTCGGGGGGCTCAAAAGCACTCACTTTATCAGGGTTGGAATTAAAGTGGTTCTAAAGCCTAAAGATTTTTTTTTTCCTAATGCATTCTCTGCATTTAAGGTAAAAAAACTTCCATATGCAGCCCCGAGTCCCCCATAATACTTACCTGAGCCCGATCTCCATCCAGTGATGTGCGCAAGAGCAGGGGCTTCACTATTGGCTCCTGCTGCTGTCAATCAATTAGTGAGGTGGGAACGGGGGGTGCTGATCCAAACTCTGTGTGTCCCTATAGCAATCGGCGTGGGAGAGGAGCGCCGGCAGGGGAGCCGAGAAGAGGAGGTTCGGGGATGTGCAATGGTAAGTATAACAAGTTTTGTTATTTTAAAAAAGGGGAAAAAAAAAGCATTAAGAATTGCTTGTATAAATATAATAATATAAAACCTATAAACAGTATGATATAAACCTACATATTATTACTTATTTATTTTTTATAGGTTTGTATATTTTTATACATTTTTATGTTAATTGCAGGCCAGATGAAATTATGGCCTCTCAGCTGCACAAAGGCTTTGGCTATAAACACAGATGCTGCTTGAACTTTTTATTGGGATAAACTTAGTTTGGACTTTAACACTCTGGTGTGGTACTGCGATCTTTATCTTTCTTCAGTGTCAGTCCCAAGTGGCCTTGGCAGTCGTTTAAGTTTAGGAGAACAGACAGCTCCATGTTGAAGAGGTTGCTCATCCCATTACTTCTTCCCTATCAGGTGAAAATGTGCGAGGTGTGACAATTTAATTTCCAGAATGGACTGTAAAAAAAAAAAGTTGGCTTACGTTGAATCTAGGAGGTAGCTAAAAAAGTTAGGAGGCAGTTTGTGCGTGGTGATATGTAACATGTATATCGCAATCAACATTTTCATACGTAGGAGCCCCAAAACATGCATTTACGTTTGTACGTGCATATATGTGGGGGTGGGGGTTCAATTAATTTTTTTTCCATCGCACAAGGGACAAAAAGTCTCCTATGTAATGATTTTTTGGAGACAGGTTCTCTGTAATGAGACATGCAGGGTCTAAAGAGCCCTGCATGTCTCCCCCGCACTCCACTGAATGTAATGCAGTACAGATCGCACTGCATTACATTCTTTCCTGACCATGCTGGCCGGGGAAACGGTCAACGGGGACCCAGAAGTGACGTCCTACACATTGCTTCCAGGGTCAGGAACAAGATTGGGAGGAGAGCGGACATGTCCATTCTACCCTCTGTTCTGCGGCGCCCACTGTGCTGGTCCCAGGCCCGTAGATGGGCAAGTGGAGCCCGGATACATATCGTGGAGCGCCCGCGTGGTGGGAGAGGAAACAATCAGGTGGTAGCGGAGCCGCCCAAATGCTTCCACCTGACAAGTGAGCCCTGCTGCTTGCCCACACAGAGTTCTATGTTTACAAACACACAGAACTCTGTGTAGAGAGAACAGCGATCTGGTTGTTTATGCTCCCTGAAAAGCACTGATTAGTAAGTAAAAGCAGCACACATGACACACATCAGACTTGTTAGGCACACAGATCACCCCCAGATATTAGGCCCTGCCCAGCCAGTGTCATTAGTACAGTGTCAGTGTACAGTATTATTACTGATCACTGCATTAGTGTTACCAGCGACGTCCATGTGAGTAAGTTAGTGACCCTCCCAGCCAGTGTCTGTTGGCGCCATATTGCCCACCACAGTATCGCAGTCACATTGTAAGTCGCTGATCACCACCATTACAGTATCATTTGTAGACGCTATAACGTTCACATGAACCAATTAATATATACTCTATACTCTATACTATACTAGTGTACTATGGGGGCACCTGTAATGTATCTGCAGCAGTGTACGCAGCGGTGCTATCTGTTGAGCAAGGCCCTGAGAGAATTTCTTCAGAATTGCTACTGCTGTCTGCTTATTCTGGGTGTTAAATTATCACAGCACCCATGCGGGCATGCTTCTGAGCCAGGCTGTATGCATCCATAGACGCACACAGTCAGGGCAGCCATCAAAAATTGCGGGGCCCCTTATACAGCTTTAAGCCTGCCTGACCACAAACATTCCCCAGGGTCCTGCCCACTTGCCGTCCCACCAAGTCCTTCAGTGCTTCAGCCCCCTCACACCTGTACGTTCTGATCCCCCCCCTCAGACAGGACAGATATAATTAAAATTTAAAAAAAGGGGTTATATTTGCAACCTTTTCAGCAGTGGCAGCCTATGTATCATTGCAGGTTTCCTATCATAAAGCAGAAGTGAGGACATACCAGTAAACCTGTAGAAAGCCTCTATATCCTGGGGGGAGGTCTCTGGGAGCCGCAGAAGAGCTTGCAGGAGCGGACATTCTCCATTGGTGACTTCTTTGCTTCTCTTTGCCGGTCTCTCCTCCCCTCCGGTTGATGAGAGATGTCTGGTCTTTCTTTTCATCATCTTTCCTGTCCTATTCGGGAGAACGGTGTCTGTAATTGGGGGATGTACAGTAGGTGTGTGTTGTGGCTGCAAGGAGATTATAAGTATGTTCAAATATATATATATATATATATATATAGATATAGATATAGATATAGATATAGATATAGATATATATAGATAATATATCAGAAATGGAAGAAATTTAACACAAAACCTTATACAAACTGATCTACCCTCCCTCCCCCTCACAGCTGTATACAGCTAGTCCCCCACCCCCAAACTCCCCAAAACCCCTCAAATCTAAACTTTTATTTCAATAAATACTATGAAAAGAATTTGTGATCACCATGGAAACAGTCCTTAAACTGCTTTTATTGGGAAAATGTGTGTGTGTGTATGTATGTATGTGTAAAATATATATATGATAGATATAATATTCTGCAGCAGGTGTCAATATAATGACACCCCTAACGCAGATTGCAAACCTGTTGCGTTTTGCCCACACCGGATCGCATAGTAAAAGCCTGTAGAAGCAGCTCAATGTTTATTGTTTATTGTAAACGCTGTTTTTTTTTTTTTTTTTTTTCTAACAAGACAATCGAGTTGTGTTTTTTTTTTTCAAAACGGTTTTTAGGTGAGTTTAGCAGAGTTTTGTAGTGTTGTGCATTTATTTAATTTTATTTAATTGGTCAAAGTTTTAACTTATTCTGCCCATCAAAATTCTCAAACGCTGAAGTGCTACACGCACCTAGTGCTTTGGCACATTTAGCCATGTTTGGTGATTTTATGCCAAAAAACGGCTCTCCTGAATGCGATTTTTCTGCGTTCCGGAGAAGGAGCTTTGCCTCTAAACTCTGCTGCTCCTAAACTGCTCTAAAAGCCTATGTATATGCATGGACACATAGGGGTTAATTGATTTACTAAGACTGGAGAGTGAAAATGTGGTGCAGCTCTGCAAGGTAGACAATCAGCTTCTTGCTTCAGCTTGTTCAAATAAGATTTGATAATAAAACCTGGAAGCCGATTGATTTCTATGCAGAGCCACACCAGATTTTGCACTCTAGTTTTAGTAAATTAACCCCATAGGCTTTTATTGAGGAACATTCCTGGGCTTAGGCAAAGCAAATGCCAAAAGCCCCAAAAACGTCAGTTTAGGAGCAGCAGTGTGCATGAGGCCTTAAGAATTTGCTGCAAATCAGTTAAAGTAGAGCTAAGTTTCATTTTGGATAGAATAAAGGTGGGTTATAACAACCCCTGTTGGGTTTTTATTTTTTGGTCCATTTCTGTCCTATTGGGGCGAATTGGCCCGGCCTTCCTGTTTTATAATGAAATTACCTTAAACAACCCTTAACCTCCGATACATGTGATAAAGTACCGCATGAGAAAATACGGTAGTTACCGAACAATCAAAAAATACTGCATTCGTTATTTAACTCTAAGTTCTTAGTGAATTTAATTTTCACAACTGATTTACTGCATGCGTTTTTTTACCGCAATTTTATTTTTCTTATTCCCTTTTTTTTTTTTTGCTCCGAGATGGGGATGGATGCACATCTTCATATGTGTCTCATTTAAAGTCCCAAACCCTTTTAGTTTACTCATTTTATTTGTCGTTATTTAACTCTTAGTAAATCGACCCTATTATGTACTGTATGTTATTTGTATGTTTAGTGGTTTGTCTGCAGATCAGCCTAAATATAGTTTTACTTTATGGTAATTTTTGATTATAGCTGGATTGAGTTCACTTTATGACTCTCACTGATGTCGTGTTTCACATATAGCATTAACACTGATCTTAATTGATGTCCTGAGTTGCTCTTTAATTATCATTTAGGAATGGGAAAAGAGCAGTAGTTTCAGTAAAGACTGTTGACATAAGCAGTGTCATTTGTCATTCAGCAGCTTTGCATTTGATGTAGGCATTTAATGTTGTGTCCTACATACTGTAATTCTCAAACACAATATTATATCTGTGACATCTCAGCTGACATCACATCTCTAACATTACAAGTGATATTTACTAGATGAGAGATGCAGTAGTATTACCATTTCTGTAAAAGCTTTTTCCATGGTCATTGTAGAACAACGCTCTGCCTTTATAATATAGATACTAAAAATTCACATGATCCAGCCTTGTGTAGAAGTCCTGTAAGACTGGTCCTACGAGACAGACTTGGTGAGCCGCATCCTAGACCCAGCAGTGATGATCTCCTATTGTAATGTGATGTAAGGAGGCCCCTCTGGATATTTTCATTTTTATTAAAGGGGAAGTAAACCCTGATGGGTTTTACTTCCTCTTTGTTTCCCTGCAAAGGTAAAGCATAATGGGCTACTATACTACTTACCTGACACAGGAGCCTGCGATGTCACCGCTGTCCCCTCTTCCACGAATCGTCCATCTTCCTTCTGGGTATCGCGGCTCCAACGCTGTGATCGGCCGGAGCAGCGATGATGTCACTACCGTGCATGCGCGCGGGAGCAGCCAGTAACGGCACGATGGCCGTTGGAAATGGCACCCTCAGTGCGCCTGCGCGCTGTTGTCTACGGCGCATGCACCGTAGACATCGGTGCCTGTCGTTTGCAAATATCTCCTAAACCGTGTAGGTTTAGGAGATATTTCTTGCAGATTAGGCTTATCTGTAGTTAAAAGTGGTATGTAACGGTTTACAACCACTTTAATACATCATTCCACGGTATCATTTGAGTGATGACTTGACTGCTACGTTTTTTTCAGGAATTTTTTATGGACTTTGTGAACTATAGTGGATGAAAAGTGAAGTCTTCAAACTCTTTGGGACCATGTCACACTGGCAATTCTTCAGCCGTCAACATGTTGCCAGAGACGGAATCACCAAAATGCAGTTGCTACTATTCTGCCCCCCTATCCTGAACCTGGCAGTACCCTCTCAATGCATTTCCCGGGGGACATGCCCAAAGCCTGCCCTCTTCTCTAGTTTTGTCCCTGGCTCTAGGCTAAACCCCCCCCCCCCCCCATCCTGGGGACGGCTCCGAAAAAAAGAGGGGGAGTTTTATTTATTATTTTTTTTTCCGGAGCTCTCCCCAGAAGAAGAAAGGGGAAATATTCCAATGGGGACACCTATTCCAGGGACAACTTTCTGTTGCACCAGTGGGACTGCAAGTGAATAGAAATTTCTCCAGTGGTACAGTTAAAAAATATACTTGCACTAGTTTTACCCTTCCTTACTCTATCCAAAGCTAAAAGTTTTGACTATAACATATGTTATTTCGCCCTCAACGACTAACTATATATGTAGTCTATATACTTTTCTGGTGTATTTTTTCCCTGTATTCTTTTTCCAACCAAATCCGAGTTGATGCCTACGCTGCTTTTATGGAGGGGGTGAGACTACCATTTGGGGTCTCCCATCGCGCACACTCACGACTGGGCTTAGCAGCTCTGTTCCCTCTACCCTCTTGAGCAAGCAAAATAATTATGGTTAGAAAAGTTCAGGCTCCCTGATCAGAATCCTAGAGAAATACCGGGAAGAGACGGCAAAGCTTAGAGATATTGATAAAGCAAAATATAGTTTGGGCCAAAATGATACTAATTGCCATAGTACATTAATGATTTAAGTGGAGGTAGAGGAATTAACATTTTTGAGAGTTTAATACTACTGTAAAGTTGAACTCTAGAGAAATCCTCCCTTGCCGCCTCCACACTGGAAGGGTTAAATGCTTGTTTACAGATCTAGGGGCAGCAAAAAACACTTTTAGGCTTTATGTACACTACAGCGCCTAAACTTGAGTTGAGGAGCTTTTGGCGTTTTTTTTTTTGTTAGGTTTTTATGGAAAAAAAACAAATGTGTCAATATACACATAGGCTTTTATCAGAGTTTAGGAGCTGCTGCAGTTAATGGAGTTTCAACCTTCCTCTCCTGAACACGGAAGAATCACGTTCAAGTATAAATACAAGGGAGAATTTTTTCTATCACAGGAGATGGGCTTTAATGGGCATTGCTCCTTTGATTTAGGAAACCCTTCCAAATCTTAATTGTTAGTGAGGAAGCAGTGATGGACAACACCTTGATGGAAGGATAAGTGAGAAAGAGATGCCAGAGGGAAAAGTGAGTTGTCACCTTACATTGCACAATGCTATAATGTCCTTTTTTACTAATCACATACTGTTGCACCATTAAATACCGTAATTGCAGCTAATGCAACTAATATTGTTAGACCTTATATTGGCTCATTTAGGCAAACTGACCAATGTTCATTGTTTTTGCATAATGGAGTAGGAACGGGGAGCACCCAGCAGGCATACCTAGTGGGCAGCCTGGGTGGGTATGTGTGGCAGGTTTGTTGAGTGAATATAAATATACAGTCCTTTTTCATTCCTGATCATATCTGGCTAAGTTGGGCGAAACTCATCCAACGTTTATAGGCTCAGTAAAATTCTTACTTATGTACAGACCAACGCCATGCAAAAGTAAATACGGTATATAGGTTGGAATGTTTACATGCTGTACTCATGAACTAGAGATTTCCATTGAGCAGTGATAAATCTTCTTTTGGACTTGTAGCTGATTTGTTAATTCAGCAATGGCATTGAAGCTGTTATTTGTTTAGAACATTATGTATTGCGAAGATGTGACTAAGCCAATACTTGGAAGCTTCATTGCATCGTGGTCATCAAATTTGTCCTTAAAGTGGTGTTGCACCCCTAAAAAAAAAATAAAAAAAAAAAAATGCTTAAAATTCCTAAAAAAAAAAAGTTTTTGGAAATTTTTTTTTTTTTTTAACTCGCCTCCTAAATGCGTGTTGCTAGGGGGTCCCTCGTAGTCTGCCTCCTTAAGTGCTCAGGCAGGTGACATCACTTTCCCTCGGCGCAGAAAGGGCTCCCTCACTCCTGTCAGTCATCTGGGACACCTGACAGGTCCCAGATGACTGCGCGACCAATCGTGGGGCGCCGCTCGTGCATGTGCAGTGGGTGCCCGGCTGTGAAGCCACAGCTGGGTGCCCATAGTTGCAATGCCGGTGCCGTCGAGCGGATCGGGGGACGAGCGGAGCTTCGACTCCCCCCCCCCCCGTATCGCTGGACCCTGGAACAGGTAAGTGTCCGATTTATTAAAAGTCAGCAGCTGTGGCCTTGGCAGTCGTTTTAGTTTAGGAGAACAGACAGCTCCATGTTGAAGAGGTTGCTCATTCCATTACTTCCTCCCCATCAGGTGGAAATGTACAAGGTGTGACAATTTTAATTTCCAGAATGAACTGTAAAAAGACGGTTTGCATACTTATACACTAGTGGCTGTTGTCTCCTTCAAAGTAGTCACCTTGTGAAGTGATGAGCTTTTCTAGACGATTGTGCCACTGCTGGAAACTTTGCTAGAATTCAGTTTCCAGCCTGGACGCCCCCCCTCTTAGCCAATGACGCCCGCTGCTGTGTCTCGGACAATCAGGAGGCACAGCCTCAGACAGCCAAGGCTCTAGTGCAACATCACTGGATCGAGATGGATTGTGCTGCACACAATAGAATGCATTAAGATAAAAAAACCTGCCTTTCAAACCACTTTAAGGCTTTGCGTTAAAGCCTAAGTTGAGCTTTCATTTCAGTCCCTAATATCAGTGTTCAGTATTACTACAATGCTCACCCTATCTCCTGCAGACCCACTGAGCCAGATCCAGGTTGGTTAATTGTGGGCATCATTCAACTTTCTGTGAGCCCAGGGTTTTTATGAGCCCACCTTCTACTCGCAGGGCCTTGACTTGGCCTTTCATTAGGTGGTCCCTCTTCTGCACCATTCATGATCCATCCACTGTTGGAGGATGAGAAGGACCTGTTATGAATGGCAACAATATGGAAGAGATCTGGGGGAAAAGGCATGTATACAATTTTTTAGAAGGGGTGGGATGTACTTCAGTGGGTAAAGGGGGCAAACAGGCTCAAGTATGGGAGTTAATAATGATAATATTTTTATTATTATACAGGGTTTATATAGCGCCAACAATTTGTGCAGCGCTTTACAACATGGGGGGGGGGGGGGGGGCGCCTCTCTTCTCTTTTATACTCAGTTGTGACATGGCGCTACTTGTAAATCAAGTCAAAATGTATTTAAAATTTTTGCTTGTCTTGTAATTCTAAAAATGAGATATAGGGTGAATATAGGGACACAGACCGCAGTATGTACCAGGCAGGTGTTCTAATCTGCACTTTATCCCCCCCAAAAAAAAGGGGGTTTGCCTTTTAGGTATACTTTTATTATGTTGGATGCCTGTTATTGGTTTAGTTTACTTATCCTTCACGTTTTTTTAATGTGTTATCTGGTAGAGATCAGCTTGTATTGTATTGCAGAGCGTTTCCATTGCAGTTTTCTGGTTGAACATTTACAATATTCTCCCTTTTGGGTAGACTACATTTGAGCAGAAAGAAAACATTTGGGTGGCTTGCTTTAGGCCTGCTCAAATGAGAACAAATAACAGGGCTCGAAATTTCAAGTCCTGAGCTACTAGCCAGGTCTCAATGGTTACTCGCCACCAATTGCCCCACCCAACACTTACCCTGTCCCGCCCCTAATCACGCCATCATAAATTCTCTCATTGCAGCCTCACTGTGCCCCAAATTGCAGCCTCACTGTTCCCCAAATTGCAGCCTCACTGTTCCCCAAATTTCAGCCTCACTGTGCCCCCAATTGCAGCCTCACTGTGCCCCCAATTGCAGCCTCACTGTGCCCCCAATTGCAGCCTTTACTGTGCCCCCAATTGCAGCCTTTACTGTGCCCCCAATTGCAGCCTTTACTGTGCCCCCAATTGCAGCCTTTACTGTGCCCCCAATTGCAGCCTTTACTGTGCCCCCAATTGCAGCCTTTACTGTGCCCCCAATTGCAGCCTTTACTGTGCCCCCAATTGCAGCCTTTACTGTGCCCCCAATTGCAGCCTTTACTGTGCCCCCAATTGCAGCCTTTACTGTGCCCCCAATTGCAGCCTTTACTGTGCCCCCAATTGCAGCCTTTACTGTGCCCCCAATTGCAGCCTTTACTGTGCCCCCAATTGCAGCCTTTACTGTGCCCCCAATTGCAGCCTTTACTGTGCCCCCAATTGCAGCCTTCACTGTGCCCCCAATTGCAGCCTTGCCAGGGCGGACGGATCATGAGTTGGATGTGAGCCACGGGATCACCGTAAAACGCGCCGTAACACCTGACATTGAGACGCTCTGCTCACTCTCACACAGCCCCGCCTCTTCCTAACCCCGCGCCTGTAATGGACAGAACGCGGGTCCAATGCTGGCATGCATTCTGTCTATTACAGGCGCAGGGTTAGGAGGAGGCTGTGTGAGCAGAATGGAGACAGTTGCAATGTCAGCTGTTACGGCGTGTTTTACCGCTCGGTGATCCCGCGGCGGCTCACATCTAACTTCCAGGCACTCTTCCACCGGGAGAACGTCTCCCGATCAACTCCACCCGCCGGTGGTGGTCGCCCCCCCCCCCCCAAGGCAGCCCAGCTCCTCGCCAGCCCTCGTTTTCCACTCGCAAAATGCGAGTAGGCGAGTGGAAAATTTGAGGGCTGCAAATAACATATAAACCTATTTTTGTGCTATTTTCAACCTTTGGTGACCCCATGAAGCGATTTTTCCTTCGAATCTGTCTGGATGTCACATTACATACAAATTAGATGTCTGGTATTTCATAACAACCCAGTGAAACATGAAATCATTTTTTTAAGTAATTTGCTGTCACGGCTGATGACTTGACAGCGTCATGCCTCCTCTGGGAATGCTCACTTAGAGAAATATAAAATGAAATTGCCATATATCTAGTATGGTATAACAAAAAGCAGAAAGTTTTACAGAATGACAAGGCAATCTTATTGCATATGCCTTGGAAAACCGAGCCGATGGTGAGTGTGCAGAGGTAAGTATGGCATTGCCATGTAAGTGCCCTGTACTATGTATGATTTGATATCACCAATGCTGTAAAACCCACATGTGGATGCAGCATCTATAGGTGAAAGCTTCCATAAGGGCTGCTCTAGTTTTTCTCCCAAAGGCTGGGCTGAACCATAGGAAAACCTGTGCGGTGAGGATTATGCAATCTGCTTTCTTCTTCTAAACATACAGATTACCTGACTGCCATGCTGAGTCCTGCCTTCAGTATTTTGAGTCACTGACATGAAATAATTATGCAGATCAGGAGCTTTAACTTTACTTGCCGCATACTTATTTTAGGTGAGTACATCCAGAAGTCTAGACAGCAGAGCAATTAGTACCATCAGGGGGTCAGCAATGGCAGTCTCCATATTTCTCTCCTATTTTTAAATTGTGAAAATTTAAAAGCAAGTAGCTACAAAAACTGTAGCTACAGACTTTTAATAAACAGACGCTTATCTGCCCCAGGATCCAGTCCTGTGCTCACCGAAGGGGGCACCAGGCACCATCGTCGGTCCACGACGCCGGCATTTTAAACTGCCCACTGCGCATGCGAGAGCCGTGCTGCATGGTCCCACAGTCTTCTGGTACCTGTGACGTGCCCCAGAAGACTCCAGGGAAGAGGAGGGGGGGGGGGGGAAATCACCTAGGCGATCCAAACAGAAGTGGCAGATGGTACCTGTCAAGGTACCCAAACCCCTCCTGCCCTCTCAAAAAAGATTGCCAAATGTCAAAGGGGAGGGGGGGCTAGGAGACCTTAAAGTGCAGCTTCCCTTTTTGGGTGGAGTTCCACTTTAAGGCCCCTTGCACACGAGGCGAACTCCGCTTCCACGGAGCCTGCCTCTGTCTGCCAGCTCAGCAGGAGATCTCTCCGTTGATCTCCGCTGAGCCGGCGGATGACAGGTCCCTCTCTGCTCACTGAGCGGGGAGGGGCTTGTCCAGCGCCGCTGGTCTCTATGGAGAGGTATGATGAAAACGGACAGCGTGGCCGTTTTTCATCAGATCTCATCCGATCCGCCAGCGACTGATCTGTATGTAGGGCCATCCGTCTGTTTTTGGCAGATCGGACCGGGTCGGATGTCAGCGGATATGTCTCCACTGACATCCGTCGCCCCATAGACTAGCATGGAGCGCCCGTTCAGGTCCACCGTCAAAACTGACAGGCGGATCTGAACGGTCCGTCAGTGTGAAAGGGGCCTAAGTCACTCTTCTGGGACAAGTATCAGATAAGGACTATTGACTTTTTTCTGACTTGTTTGTTCCAGGCTACTATTAAGAATCAAAACTCCAGGCACTTTTTTTATTTATTTATTCTGTGAGAATACAATAGTGCAGTGGGGGGGGGGGGGGATCCCTGCATTTATATCACTTGTGTGGATGTGGGATTTGATCAGCTTTTTTATTTTTTTTCAACCCGGAGGGTGAAGTAAAACAAAAAAAAAAAACAACGGTCTATGTATTCGCTGCTTAAAATTCCCCAATGCTGATCTAGAGGTGCCGGGCGCTGGATGTCCGCCGGCATCCACCGATCATGTGTAGAACACACAGAACGGAGATCTGCATATGTAAACAAGGCAGGTCTCTGTTCTGACAGGGGGGAAGGGATGGATTTTGTGTCCCTGCAAAGCGGGAAATAAAATCCATCTCTTCCCTTGTAAAAAGCAAAACATACAGTACACAAAAACACTGGCTAGGCACACAGTTAACCCGTTGATCACCCTAGATGTTTGACCCCTTTCCAGCCAGTGTCATTAGTACAGTGACAGTGCATTATTTTATCACTGATCACTGCATTAGTGTCACTGGTTCCTTCAAAGTATCAGTGTCCGATTGGCTGCCGCAGTGCCACAGTCCCGTTTCAAGTCGCTGATAGTCGGCATTATAAGTATAAAAAAACATATTTCCTAAATATATCCCATAGTTTGTAGATGCTATGCTATAACATTTTGTTTGACCAAAAATACATAGCAGAATACAGATTGGCCTAAATTTTATGAAAAAAATAGAATAAAAAAAAAAATATGTATTGCATTTGTTTTATAGCAGAAAGTAAAAAATATTGTGGCGTGTTTTTTTTTTTTTTTCAAAATTGTGTTTTTATTTTTTTCAAAAGAAAAGTAAACTCTATTTGTGGGACCAAAAGGACATGCATTTTATTTGGGTACAGCGTTGCATGACCGCGCAATTGTCAGTTTCAGTAACGCAGTGCCATATCGCAAAAAATAGCCTGGTCATGAAGGGGGGTAAATCTTTTCGGTGGTTAATGTGACCAGCAACCGTAACAGCATAGGGTTACTTGTATCCAAAAGCATACCTGCAAAAGAATATAGAGCATAGTGCGTCCAAACAGGTTCTTGACCTTCCATTGAGTGGTTCAATGATTTACAATGTATGGTGCCATCATTATTATTTCTAAAATCCCAGAGATCACCAGAAAATCATATGCTTAAATATGAGCAATTTATCAGCCAGATAACAAGCAGTCTGACATTTTGAAGCTCTAACCATCCTGAGAAAGGAGCTGGTTAGAGCTTCAAAGCACTGCTTAATAAAATTGCTCATGTTTGGGCATATATGATGTGCTGTGATCTCCATGATGCCTTTGAAAGAAGACTCCTACTTGCCTGTCCGGTGGGCCGTGTGTTGAAACACTCCACTTTGCTACACTGACCCCTGCATGTATTTGCCATTTTAAATGTATTTTTATTTTTTTTCTTGTTTTTCCTATCACAAGGGATATGAACATCCCTTGTAATAACAAGAATTAGTTACAGGTCCTCTTTACTGAGACATCTGTGGTCTATTAGATTTCTCTCCTGACCTCCAAAGCATTGGATCAACCCGAGATCAGTTTGATCCGATGTTTTTACAAGCCGGTAACTGTTTGTAAATAACAAACCAAAACAGGAAGTGACAAAATCCTTGTAGCTTCCACTTTCTGACATCACACAGGGGCAAGAACTAAATCGATTCCTCTTACTGTGTCTCAGGAAGAGGGTGCCGCCAGGCCACCCCCCCCCCTCCGCCACCTGTTAAAGTAATCCGCTGGTGCTAAAAAATAAAAAACGAATCACCATTACACCCTTCTCATCCAAGGACGTAAGGGTATGTCCTAAAGGTGAGAGGTGATTAAGCTCCTGCTGACCACGTAATGCAAAAGTGCTGTGGCAGTGTCAGAAACCATGAAATCAGGCCGAGACAGGACAGTTAAATCACACTTGTTTAATAATAAAAGTAAAAAGAACAAACGTAGTCAAAACATAGCCAGAGTTGAGTAACCTGGAGTCAGAAGGGATGTCAGCAAAGCAAGTCTTGAACAGGATCGCAAGAGATAGATAGTTTCTGTAATGTTGACCAAGGTGAAGGCAGAGATCCTTTGGACTGGACGGCTTAAGTAGGCAGGACTGACTAGCAGGATATCATCAACAGCTGAGTAACTGTGGAGAGATGGGAGCTGGCAATTAGCCGACAGCTGAGCGGTCAGCTTAGAGAAGGAAGGGCTGAGCCCAGCCCTGACAGCTGCTACGTGTCTGTGGCCCTGCCCCCTTTCTTAACCACTTCACACCCGGGCAAATTCTGACATTTCTCTCCTACATGTAAATTCATAATTTTTTTGCTAGAAAATTACATAGAACCCCCAAACATTATATGTTTATTTTATTTTTTTTGCAAAGACCCTAGAGAATACAATACAATTGCAACTTTTTATCTCGCACGGTCTTTGCGCAGCAATTTTTCGAACATTTCATGCTTTAAAAAAAACAAAAAAAAACCGTAAAGTTAGCCCAATTTTTTTGCATAATGTGAAAGATGAATATACGCCGAGTAAATGGATACCCAACATGTCATGCTTCAAAATTGCATGCGCTTGTGGAATGGCGCCAAACTTTGGTACTTAGGCTTTAAATTTTTTTACTGGTTACATGTTTTGAGTTACAGAGGAGGTCTAGGGCTAGAATTATTTCTCTCGCTCTAACGTTCGCGGCAATACCTCACATGTGTGGTTTGAACACCGTTTTCATATGTGGGCGGGACTTGCGTATGCGTTCGCTTCTGCGTACGAGCTCACTGGGATATTTTTTTTTTTTATTGTTAGTTTAATTTTTTTAGTTTGACACTTTAAAAAAAAAAAAGAATTTGATCACTTTTATTCCTATTACAAGGAATGTAAACATCCCTTGTAATAGCAATATGGCATGATCGGACCTATTTACAGTGAGATATGGGGTCAAAAAGACTCTAGGCTGGTAAGCCTAAAATCAAATAATAAAAAAAAAAAAAAAACGATCACGGCTTCCCAGCCGAGGCTGCGCCGGTTTTTGAATGCAGAGGCCGAGCGTGACGTCACACCAATGCGCTCGGCCTCCAAACGATCATAGAGACTCTGGCGAACATCTGGTCCGCCGGAAATCTCTATGATCACCATAGATCCTGTGTCCGACTCACTGATGGAAGCGGTGAGTCGGTAGAAGTACCGGAGGGCGGCGGGGGGGGGGGGGGGGGGAAGATCCAAGCAGCAGAAACATAGGGGACTCAGGGCTTTAGAGAGAGATAAGAAAACGCTACAGATATGTGCTTGGGTTGTATTTCATGAATGGGGTTTACATCCACTTTAAGGTATTAAAGTTGGTGTCAAAAATAATTCAAAGTTTATATACTGCGCTATTGATATTATTGAGTGACAAAAAAAACCTGTCAAAGTAAAAAAGCAGCGACACAAACATGCAATACAATCATGTGCAAAACTTAGAAAGTTAAAAATTATTATTGTTATTAAAATGTATTGGCGTGACTATTTTTATGTTTATTAAAGTTGGTGAAAATGTATCTGTTTCCTGGCCAGGCAGCTTCTACACCCCAGAGGATCTCCACAGTCTCCTTGGCTTGTAGTATAATGTAAGAAGGGTTGAAATTTAAAGTAGACGTCCACCCTAACACTAAAAATCTCTGCATCTACAGACATTGACAACCTAACACTAACCTATCTAGCCCTGTAAAGAAATCAGTATACATACCTTTTTTGAAGTCGATCGACCCGATCCCACACTGAGCTGTAGGCTGTGGCTTCTCTGTTTAGGCGGGTGCAGAGGACACATCCGACAATGGAAGCCCATAGTAAGTCTATGGGTGACGTCACTCCCTATTCATTTCACAGCCGTTGTCTGCTGTGTCTAGGGCTGAAACAACTAATCAATTAATCGACAACTAATCGATTATGAAATTAATCGATTACTATTTTCATAATTAATTAATCGGGCAGTAACATAATGGGGTTAAAAAACTAAAATGAGCCCTTTATAGGACAAAAAGAGCAAATAATCGCTACTGTAAATACTACTTTCACAGTTCTACAGAAAAAATAAAATAACCCCTTACAGTAGTGTGATTATCTGCTTTTTTTTTGTACTATAAAAGGCTCATTTTAATATTTTTTTTTTTTTAACCCCGTTATGTTACTAAATGTCTTAGACCTGGTTCACATCTATGTGTGTTTTGGTGCTTTTTGCAGAAACGTACATTTACATGGTTTCCTATGGGACACAATCACATTGCGGCTTTTTTCAGCTGCTGCGTGTTTGGAAAGGGTCAGGGACTTTCTTTTTTTAACACAAACTGGTGCTTTTTTGGTTCAATAAACTTCAATGCAGAAGCTGCAGAAAAGCATGTAATGCGTTTTTGCAGCAATTTGTGTTTTTTTAATCTGCCCAACAACAAATTGGCCAAAAAACAGCATGTCTCTTCTAATAGTATATACAGTATATCTCCTCTAATAGTACACCCAGTATATCTCCTTTAATAGCGTATATACAGTATATCTCTTCTGTGTGTTATTCTCAGATTGGATTAGATATTTTGCTCCCTAACCATATAGTTGGTTGTTTATATTTACCACCGCATAGAGATATTTAATAATAAATTGCCTTTATTTTAACTTTACATATTAACTAAATTATACACCACAATGTTTTTTTAAGGTTATTAATCGGAACAATAATCGGCCAACTAATCGATTATGAAAATAATCGTTAGTTGCTGGAGATCGGATTGGTTTCAAAAAAGTATGTATACTGATTTCCTCTTTACAGGGATAGGTAAGTTGGTGTTAGACCATGGATATCTGTAGATGCAGGGATTTTAGCGTTAGGGTGGACTTACACTTTAAGCACCACGCCATTGATAAGAGGTCCAAATACAACTTTAGTCCATTAGACCCCCGAAGCGTGTTGGATATTTCTTGATCTGTACCCCTGACATTTAATGGAATAAAGTTGTATCTGGACCTATTAGCAGTCGCGTGGCGCTAAAATTTCAACCATTCTGGCATAGACTGCTCTTAGTCTCTGTTTATGGTGGGGTTCCGGCAGGACAAACTCCTGATCATGTGACTGCGAATCAAAGGGCTCATGTAATTGGGAAGTCTGTCCCACCTCCTGGTGTTAAGACCCAGTTAGAGGGCCATTGGGAGGGATGGGAAAGGGCACATTTCTTTCTCTTTATGCGCTGTTCTATCAGGTGACTTGAAGGTCATCTCTCTATTTACATATATAATCTAATTTCTGTAATGTCTGTACACTAATCATCGTTTCCTGGGATCCCACAGGTTGTCCTTGGCCAAGACGGATGCTGCGTTACACAATATGCAGAACATAGATAATTCAAGTTGAGTCAAAGTGCCCCAATTAGCACCTTTGTGGTTTAATCATTAAGCCCTCGCCTGTCATTATCTTGTCCGTGGAGATTAAATAAATAAAACACAACCTGGAAATTAGCTCCTGCCTAACAGGTCGGATTGTAAACGTCTGTTCAGTTTATTGAGAAAGCCACACATTCTTCATGAGTGCATGCTATGGTTGTGGGTAAAGTCCAGTGTGCTTACCTTTATTAGGGGACTCACCTGTTCCATCTTCCATCTCGATCGCCGCCGGTGTTTACATTGCTCACCGAAAGCAAAAAAAACAGCAGTCGCAGTTCAGATCAGTCGGAGAATAATGTGAGTGATTCATAAAGACATCAGAAAATTTTAAAGGGGTTGTAAAGCCTAAACGTTTTTTACCTTAATGTATTGCTTGCATTAAGGTAAAAATGTTTAGGTAGCCGCATGCTCCTTCACCCTTCTTTATACTTAGCCGAGTCCTCACTTGATCCAGCGCTGTGCCCGTCTGGAGCAGCTCTTAAAGGCTTTGCTGTCAGTAAAATTTTGTGATGAGAGAGGTGGGGGGGCGGGGCAGGGACGAGCCCCACTCTGTGGACACAGGCAGCACAGCTCGAGAGCGACCCCGCAGATGTACCCTCATAGCAAGCTGCTTGCTATGGGGGCACTCCAAGAAAGGAGGAGCCAGGAGAGTCAGCGGAGGACCCAAGAAGAGGAGATTTGGGACCAAATTCCATTGCACAGCGCAGGGAAAAACAAACCTATTTTGTAAACTTTTTTTTTTTTATTTTTAAATAACATTCAGTTTAAAGCTGGACTCTAGGCCAGGGGTCTCCAAACTTTATACACAAAGGGCCAGTTTACTGTCCTTCAGATTTTAGGGGGTGCTGGATTGTGGCCAGTGGGGGTAGAAAATGTCCCGGATTCAGTGGGAATAAACAATGCTTCACATGCCTCCCATGCCGTCCAGATGTGAAATCCTGAGTGTGGTTCACTTGCGGGACATTGGAAAAAGTCCTGCAAGCAGCATCTTTGGGGTGGTTTGGGAGCGCTGTATGCAGCGCTCGCAAAACGCCCCTGCCCATTGGAATGAATGGGCAGCGATTCTGAAGCGCCTAAAAAGTGCTTTGGAAGCGCCACAACATGGCCGCTTTTAACCCATTTTTCGGCTGCTAGCCGGGGTTGTAAGCGCCCCGCTAGCAGCCCAAATATGAGTGGCGCTTTAGCACCGACGCGGCTGCAGCCCCAATGTGAAAGTAGCCTTAAAACATTTTTGGCTGGACATTCACTTTTAGCTGATCACATTCAGTTTGCGTCCTGAAACGCACACCCTTCCCTTTACGGCTGTAGGAAACACCTGGTTGTACCCGGTGCAGAAATCTGCAGATCTGCAGTGTACGGCCCTAATTGGCTGTATCCTGATAGCAAAGATGTACTGCATCAATGGTGAATTCTTGTAACTAGGACACTGTCACCTGTTCTCTCATTGGCTGACACATGCTCATTATTGCTATGTGAATGCACAATGCCTAGAAGAGTTTGCATACACATTTGTGTGCTGTGTAGTTGTTGACACAATGTTGCCGTCTACCTTCCATTTATAGACTTGCAAATGAACACTTGATTAGTCACCAGACTTGTGTTTTCCCCAAAGAGAGAGCAGTGACGTGATGAGTGGAGAATCCCAAATTAGTAGAAGAGTGGTAACCGCAAACTATTTTCAGCTGCAAATCCCATTTCTCCAAACACGTTGCTTATATTAAAAATTTGCATTAATAAGCTACTAGGTGCCTCAGTAAAGACCTGTTTTGTTAAAGCTGAGCTCCAGGTCTGGTTTGTATTACATTGGATCAATACAAGTATACATATTTCATAGGGACTGCTGTGGAAGTAGAGAATCCCTATAGTAGCTACCGGGGTCACCGTGGTCTTCCAGGTCCAGTGGCAAGTGGCTGCCCTGCTGCATAGTAACCACAGGGGGGGTCGTTGGCTGCACGGCATGGCAGCCTATTATCTCAATGGATATGAAGCATTCCCTGATTGGACAAGGTGGGGCGGCTGGGCAGTAACAACATGTTCTCTGTATAATCCCACTTTTGCAGCTGAATTGGGATAACGCCTACTTTTTATATTTGTTACCTCTTCCCATTCACATAGTAACACAACTTTAAAAAAAAAAAAAAATAGTAAAAACTTGCTGCCTACCTTTTTTACTTAAAAAATTCTATGTAGCTTCCTCTACTTTGTAATATTAAGCAGGAAGTTGTGTTTACCATAATGAATTCTGTTTGTATGTGCTGGCAGATTTCATAAGCAGTTGAAAAGTAGATCTCCACACTGTCCGGCTTAACAAAGGGTTAAAAGCTAAATCCATTTTTATGTCCATGCATGATCATGTTACACCCATATTTAGGGTGTAACAGAAAGCACAGTCACAGTCTGTAGACCTCCACCAACTATCCAACATCCCCATGAGTAAGCTCCAGTGGGCGAAATGAAACGTGTTGGAGGCGTGGTCTGGCTGGGGTCCAGACTGAGACTGCCACTTGTCTACACACAGCAGGTCTTGTACTAATGTGCGGCTCCTGGGATCTTCTGCTCTCATCTGTCATTGTCTGGAGCGTGGACAGGCTCCTTCCCCGCCAGCACTTACAGCAGCAAGCACAGGACTACATTTCCTAGCAGCCTGAGCGGCTCACATACATACCATGACCTCCACCAGCTAACCAACCAACTACACCCTCCTTATTGAATCAAGGGGTTCTTCTCCCTGGCGTAATTTGACAGAATCTGCAAATGAAAATACTACAAATCCCATCTGTACTTCCCGCAGCCTGTAACCAAAGCTCCATTTGTTACATTTAATTATTTTTTTTGTAAAAGGTGGAATTAAACTTAGGCTGGCCATAGACTTGTGCGAGTTTCCTTCCTGCAACCATGGGTTGCAGGAAAGAAATTCCCCCATCAACACAGACAGGGGGAATCCCGCCAGCCATTGTGTTCTGCTGGTGGGAGGGAGCTACCCCCGCCGGGAGAACAGTGACTATTGCTAGCGGATATGACAGCCGATAGCGATCGATTGTAAAATCTGGCAGGCTGGTTGTACCAAAGTTGATCAATTAGCTTGGATCAACTTTACCTATAAATGTTAGTACCCAGTTATATTATGTACATTTAGGAAAGTATCCAGGCCTTTCTTAAAGCAATCTACTGAGCTGGCCAGAACCACTTCTGCAGGGAGTCTATTCCACATTTTCACAGCTCTTACTGTGAAGAAACCTTTCCATATTTTGAGATAAAATCTCTTTTCCTCTAGATGTAAAGAGTGCCCCCTTGTCCTCTTTGTTGACCGTAAAGTGAATAACAACACCAAGTTCACTATATGGACCCCTGATCGATCAACTTTGGTACAGCCAGCCTGCCAGATTCTCCTGAGATTATCGCTAGTGGCTCCTATAGCTAATAATAATCACTGTCGGAGTGTGGGGGGGGGGGGGGGGGGGGGGGGGGGGGGTAGGGGTATGGACAGGCAGGCTAAGCGGTCCTTACTGGCAGTATATTAACCAAGTTAAAAAACGCTGATAAACACTGAATAGCCATGTTTTTCAGTGTTTTTAATCTGTTTTCTGCTTTTTTAAGAGTTAGGCCTCATGCACACAGGACATTTTTACAGCTGCTGTTTTTTGCTTTAGGAGTTTTTTTCTGTACCCGCTAAACTCCCCAATGTGTCCATGCACACATAGGCTGTTATCAGCATTTTTTGACACCGTGTTTTCTGGCTGGAAAAAAACCCCAGAACTAGTGGGTTTGAGCCCTGGTTCACATTGGTGAATTTTGAAATGCAAATTTGACATGTCAGATCAGCGGCAATTGCCAGCAATGGCACCATCCTAATCAGTGCGACGCTGCATTTGCGGTGCCGCACCGATTTCAAAAAGTAATTTTCTGTACTACTCTGCTATTTTTGGGGTGTGTTTTCCATTGACATCTGTGCAGAAACCCACACAGATGTCTTGAAATCACAGCGGGAGTGGAATTGTGCGAGTTCAGCTAAACTCACACGGCTTCATTCCCGCAGCTCAGTGTGAACCTGGGCTAAAGAGGAGTTTTTCAGCTGTAAAAACGCTCCAACTCTAATAAAAGCATCTATTCTGTGTTTATCAGCATTTTCTGAGCCATACGCTTTTGTGAGACTATAGTTTTGCTAAAAAAAAAAGCTGCAAAACGAATTTCTACTGCTAACGCTACTGGTGTTTTTTTCTAACATCCAGTGTGCATGAGACCTTAGAGCATTTTTACAGATAAAAAAACTCCTCTCAAAACCCAATAGTTCTGTTTTTTTTCCAGCCAGAATACACCCCTGCCAAGAACTGCTGATAACAGCCTATGTGTGCATGGACACATAGGATAACATGGGGAGTTTACTGGCTGCAGCAAAAAAATGCTTGAAGCCAAAAACGGCAGCTGTAAAAACGTCCAGTGTGCATGAGGCCTTAATGCCAATTTCTGATTGATTGCTGGGGTTACGGTACTTCATATTCTTTTTTTTTTTTTTTCTTCTTTGCTGTATGCTCGATTGCTGGCCAGATTCTAATTATGAAAAAAATGTGTGAGCGCACTTGTGAATTCGTCATTGATGAGGGCAGGGGTAACTTGGTTAATCCCCATGTTTCCTTTGGCAAGCTTTTCTGTTTGCTTGTTCCTGGCATTCTAAACATAGCAGTGACATTCTGCCCCTTAACAATTAAATGTAATCAATTTAGTAAATGGCTAGCTTTGTATTATACAAATACATTTTTATTTTTCCCACTGGGTTGTTAAATATGTAATGTGTGCAGATTATGCCTGCTTTTTGAGTCTAAGAACAGGGGAGACAGATCTGTACTGAGTGAAGCTGACTGCCAGCCGATGCCCCGGGAGCTGCAGAGCAGAAGCAGAACCAAACTAACATCCTTTCTTATTTCTTCATGTACTGCTATGCAGTCTATAGTAAGATCTTATGCATAGAACACGTAGAAGTAAACAGAGGCATGACAGCACCCATGGAGCCCAGTCCTGGTGTTTTGAAATCAAAATAATGATTTATCCAGACAGCAGGCGCATTTGGCAGATTATTTTTATAAAATAATGAATTATATGGGTGCTGTAACTAAGAAAGCAGTGCTTGCAGTTAATTATTTAGAATGACACTGGTCTCTGTAGTGGGACTCATTTCCATTAAGTCAATTAAGCTGTTTTTGGTTCTCTTCTTTTCACTTTTTTTTTATTTATTTATTTTTCTAACAGCTGATGATTTTTTAATTCTTCTTTAGAAAATCTGTCATACTAAAGACTTTTTCTGCAGTTGTCTTCTGAGGCTGGCCATGCACGGTTAGCAGTTTAAAAATATATCTAAACTTTTTATGCGAAAAGAGGTGAATAAAGCAAGCTCCCTTTCCGAGACATTGTATTCTGAAAGCTGCAATTGCCGATGTCATAATACACTGATCGGATGCACCTGCTGATTGCTGGAGAATTTTCCAACATAACCCTTAGGGCACATTTACACTGCCAGCGTGGAGGCATCGGCGGTAAAGCGGCGCTAGTTTTAGCGGCGCTTTTCCGTCTTTTTACGGGTGCTTTTCGCCCGCTAGCAGGGCACGTTTTACCCCCACTATTGGCCGAATAAAGAGTTAAAAGTGCCCGCAAACCGCCGAGGCGCTTTGGCGGTACTGCCCACTGATTTCAATGGGCAGGGCCGCTTTAGGAGCGGTGTATACACCGCTAAAAATAGCACCGCTTTACCGCCGACGCCTGCACCGTCCCAGTGTGAAAGGGGCCATACTGGCTGGATCACCAGGTGATAAGAAAAAGAAAAGTAAAGCAGCCATAACATCTAAGAATTGGTAAGCGGCAATATAAACATTTTTGCATTTGGCCTAATACTGCTTTAATTATTTGACTAATTACTGTCTCGGCTAGAATGAATCTTTGTAAATAACCTTCAGTAAAACGTTTTTTTTATATATACGGACATGTCACGCTTGAAGAATGGTTTTCTATAGCATTATAATAACAGTTTTTCCATGCCCCTAATAGGCTGCTGGGTGGATTCCTGGAAGGGCAGTTTATACATTGTACATCTCTGGTATGCAATACATCAGCAATGCTCCAGCACAGGAGCCTATATTTAAGTCTTGGGTTGTTAGCAAAGTGGAGGAAGCTGTTTAATGTTTGAAATCTGATTGAATAGTAAAAGGCTCCATTCAAGGCCAAGTAAGGAAGCTTGAATAACTGTAACTGCCTGCAAGGGGTCACATAGTGAGCGCAGTATATATATATATATATATATATATATACTTAAGTCATCGCTATTTACAATGAATTCTCTGTACATTCCGTCTGGGTGTTTTTCGATTTCATTTATTAAACATTGTCTCAGTGCTTTGGAATCTTGCTATAAATCTGAACAGCGGGAAAAGGTGGGATGATGGACTTGTTTGCTAAGAATCGCACTTTCCTGGCCAGAGGATATGCGTGTTATCATTTCTGTCCAGGTCAAACAAACCACGGCTGATACAAAGTGTGTGGTTTGCAGTATTCATATTATCATCTATTACCTTTGTGATGTGTTCACATGTATCATGTATGTATGGGATGTTCCCTGGTGTATATGGGGGGAGAGAGAATGTAAAGGGACTCAGTTGAAATTAAATTAAACTAAGGCTGGCCATACATTATACAATTTTCTTGTACATCTTTCCTTTAGATTTTCCAAAACCATATAGTATCAGGCCAAACCTAAAAACGTTCAATTTGGATGCAATCAAGCAGGCCCTTGTACTACATAGTTGAAGGTAAATCTAAAGAAAATGTAATTTGAAAATTGCATGGTGTATGGCCAGCTTTTGGCTCTGTGTCAACGAGCTTTGATGGGAAAATGCCACGTGCTTTTGACATCAGTTCTGAGATCATTCAGAATTCATTGCAGGTGCAGTTGACCACCATTGAACTTGCTTTAGCCGCTTTTGCATTCCCACAACTTGTATGTGGAGAGAACCATTTCTCAAGTATACAAAAGCCCATCAACACTTGTCCCGAACCTCCCACTCCTTACCTGGCACTGCTTCTTGGGCCCCAAATAAATGTGCACCGTTTAGGAGATATTTACTTTTAGAGGTGGCTGGTGACATGGACATTGGCCTTTGAATGGAATGTGCCGTCCATTCAGAGCTTTGCACTGTGGCCATGACCCCCACGCACCTGCGCAGGAGTGCCGTTTTTCGCAGCTCGGCCATTCATACAGCCGAAGCCCGCGAACCTGGATGGAAGACCGGTTGAAGATGAAAGCACCTGCAGCGGTGACAGCGCGCCGCTGGAGGGCTTCGTTTTCAGGTTAGTCTGTTTTAATGTGTTAGTATGTGGTAAAAAAAATTGTGACCTTGAGTCAACCCCCCTCACGATCTCTATGCAGAATTTCCCGATTCATTCATGTAACAAGCTTAGAGAGTTCAAGATCTGTGTCAAAAGAAAGGGCAGCTTGCCAAGTTTTTCACAACAATGTCAGGGCTGGTAGATGACTATAAACATTGTAACTTTTCGTTCTTAGATTTAGTTTTTAGGTTTAACCACTTAAAGACTAAACCTTTGTTTGACACTTGTTTCTTATAAAGTTAAAATCTGTATTTTTTGCTAGAAAATTACTTGAAACCCCCAAACATATATATATTTTATAGTGTATATGTAGCGCTGGCTCCTGACGAGCACACGCTATGTGTTTTTCAAAGTTAATATTCCTGAAACCACAGTTGGGTTTTAGGGCGAATTCTGCCAAATTATGATTTCAGTACCTGTCTGGGTGGACTGCACTGAGTCCTACTTGGCCGTAGGTGTCGCTGTCACCTGCCGGCAAGTATGGGAACGCAGTTTAGCTGGGCGTATTGGATACCATACTTTCTCTCTGAACCAGCCCAGTGGGAGTGTTTTTATCCTGCTGTGAATTCTGGGAGGGGGTATTTAAGGTACCTGGATCACGTGTTTCGGGGTTCCGGTCCAGAAGATATCTTCTGTCTGTTTGGTCCTGGTCCTCCTGACCAGCCCTCATGGCCCTCCTGGCCTGCGGTGCGGATCCATGCAATTCTGAGTCTCGGGCTGGATAGCTGGAGGCCTAATTATCCAAGAGTGGTCCGGTGCCGTCTCATCTAAGGAGAGGCCCAGAAACTGGAGGAGCATCCAGGGGAGGATTCTTCCGGAGAAGGCCATGCACAAGGCTGGTTTCTCTGAAGGGGCCTGGAGGGTCAGTTGAAGGACACTAAATGGATCTACACTCCTACGGTATCGCCGGACCAGCTGAGAGATACTGGTACTGTATGATAGATCTCTAAAATGGTTCATGTCCCTCAGTTACACTCAAGTCTGTGGCAGAGACTTTTCTAAAGTGTTCTACATTCAAGTCTGCTGCAGGGACTTTCATTTACTTAGTACCCTGCCAGCTGCTAGGCCTAGTGAGAGGAGGTCTGTCCGGGTGTGGTGAGAATCCAGCTGTGAAACAGTTATTCTCTGGATTCCTACAATAAAATACTTCCTATTCTTGCAGTTCCAAAAGTACCTGAACTTTCTTCCTAACCCTCTACCCTACGTTAAGAGACCGTGTTTTCTTTCAAATAAATAACCCAAAGTGAAGATCAAGTGTCAGTTTCTACATTTCTTCGGGCCATCAACCATAGGAAACCCTAGACGGAGACGAGGTCAAGAAGGTAATGGTAAGCCCATTAAAACCAGCAGCTCTTTTGGGGGTTAGTGTATATATATATATATATATATATATATATATATATATATATATATATATATATATATATATATATATATATATATATATATATATATAGTGGAGATGCGCCCCCATCTCACAGGTGCAGATAAGCAGTATATGCCTGATTTTAGCAGGAATACTAATTGCACACCTGTGGGCTGGGTTCATAAACATCCCAGGAAGAGCAGTCAGTGCTCAGACTTGGAGATGGCTCTGCCCAGCAGACAGGAAGTCTGGCTAGGAGGTCAGGAGAGTTCCAGGAGGTCTCGGAGCCTAAGATTGCAGGTGGCAGTCTGTGCGTACGTCTGAAGCAGACAGGTGTAGCCTGCGACTAAAGCAGCACAAAGCTGACAATGAGTAAGCCAGGAGGCTATTGTTTTGGAATACAGTGGTGGTGGAACCCCCTGCAAGGGAAGATTTCTGTTGGTTTGAACTTTTCGTTTCCTTTAAATAAAAGTGGGCTGCCATGCCCTAAAAACACAGTCTGGAGTGGCACGTTTCTGGAAAATCGCATGCACCACTTGTAGCTAATCACCCCGGATCGTCACAATATAAATATATATATATATATATATATATATATATATATATATATATATATATATATAATGTGGTGCATGCCCAATTTTTTTTTTCTTATTTTTTTTTTTCTTTTTGCTGTTTACTAACACTTTAATGTGGGGTTGAAATTGTACTTTAAAAACTTGCTCTTATACAATTCTATAGCAGACCTTGCTATAGAATGTTTTCCATCATACCAGCAGCAGAGAATGGTGGCGGCTCCCATGTCAGGATTGGTGGATATCTCCTGGTCACTTGTATTCCAGTGTATCTGTCTCACTTTGCCCAACAGTTGCATCTCTTACTGAGGAATATATTCCATCATAGGAGCAGTAGAGATTAGTTGTGGTGCCCAGTGCCCATGTCAGGATTGTGTTGAGAGCAGGGAATTCAGCAGGGGGGCTGATATGTACTAGGAGGAGGGAGAATTTATGCTTGGGGGGGTAAACATGCAGCCCATTGCATTAGGGTGTGCACCCCAAAGCTCAAACACACATGCCTTTCTCTGCAGCCTCAGATGCACAGGACAGTGAATGAATAGGATGTGCTCTGTGCTGAGCAGCTTCTCATTCATTCACAAATGGAAGCATAGTAAACATAGTTTACTATGCTTCAGTTATGAATGGACAAAGTAAATGTGTTCAGAAAAAGAACAATTCACTAGCCCCTTCCCCCGCTCTCCATTCTGAAACATCCCCTGCAGCAGCCAGGGAGAGGAGGGAAGCCAGCAGCATTGTAGGGGGGGATAGGGGGTATCGGCAACACACATAGTGATTAATAGTGCTCAGGCACACCTGACTCACCCCCTGTGCACGACTATGCATGCAGATCACACGGGGGGTGGTGTCACACTGCCTGTCACAGGTATACTGTGAGCAACCATAAACTGGCATAGTCTTAGAGGCCACCATCCGTGCCAGGCATGCATTAGACTGAGCCCACAGTTTAACTTGAGGGCATAGCCTATTACAGTGATGGCGAACCTCGGCACCCCAGATGTTTTGGAACTACATTTCCCATGATGCTCAACAATGCTGCAGATTGCATGAGCATCATGGGAAATGTAGTTCCAAAACATCTGGGGTGCCGAGATTCACCATCACTGGCCTATTACAACAAAATTGCTGGCAAGGTCAAAACCCCCAATAAAGTTGTGACAAAACCATTAGCGTGGGTGGGTGAGCGGACAGGCAACTTTTCTGTCAGTTGAATCTCATCAGGTCAGAGGAACATGCCTCAGCGTTGTCTTTTTTTCTAGAGTTCAGGCTCTGCCCCATCACCTCGTGTCCTTGTAGCCAATCCTGACCGAGCCACCAAACCTTGATTTGGATCAACGCCCACTGTAATGCAATGCTTCCATCAGTCAAGGCTCCCCTTCCCTAAAGCGGTTCAAGGGGCCTTCAAAAGAATATGTTACAAGGCAGAACCTATTTTGTTCTTTGAGGAGAAAAGTAACAATAGAAGAAACTTTTACGTCTGAAAACATTCTGCAGGAAGTTGAGAAGAAAAATAAAATGTAACTTTAGAGTATTCCAGGACCTGTTTTGCGTGTGTGGTTTGTGGTACTAAGTATTGTTTTTCTTTTACTTGTGGTGGTGTTTCGTATCGCTCTTGGTTAGTTGACTTTTGTGTATACTCAGCTTTTGTTTGCAGAACCGTAAACAAATGGGTGGGTGAGTGGGAGATATCAGCATGACTATTTTTACGACATGTGTTATTGTTTCGGTAACTGCAGCTAAATTTGTCTGGTAATACAAGTATTAGAGATATGTCTGTCAGGAGGCAGAGCAGATAGATGGAGTCACGGGGGAACGCTTCTACATCTTCCCTGATGTGATCACAAGGAGGGATGAAGTCATCGCTGGCTCAGTTTGGTCAAGGTCAGGATACAGAAGCGGGATCTGGAGGTCTGTGAGAGAACACCACTGAGCTATTCTATCGGGGAGTAATTACTGTACACCGATCATGTGCTGTCACTGGAAAGGCCAATTTCTTGTCTGTGTATCTGAATAAAACCATACCTAGCATTAGGTTTGTGCAGATGTGAGTTGCTTTTTTCTTGATTTTTGTCTTCTTTTTTTTTTTTTTATTTCTACATTTTTTTACTTGGGCTAGCTTAAAGCAGATCTAAGCCCTGACCTTTAGTTTGCTAAAGTACTGTGTAACTATTGTTTTCCATTTTGTTAAAAATAAAGTGCATTTTTTATGTCTTGCTTTCACTTTTTGGCTTTTAGATGTTTTTGCATTTTACACGTTTAAAAAATAAATTTAGGCCTGAAGATTACATAAAACCCCCAAACATTATGTATTTTCTGAAAGCAAGACACCCTAGAGCATGAAATGGTGATAGTTCCAATTTTTTATATCACTTGATATTACCGCAAAGGTCTAGGAAACGCACAATTTCAGCAAAAAACACACTAGTGAGTTTTAGGGTAAACAAACGCAATAAACTACCCACATTTTTGGTCAAATATATAAGTAATAAATACCCAACATGTCAAACCTTAAATTTGTGTGCACCTGTGAAATGGCGACAAACTTCAGTACCCTCCTATTTTTTTTATAGGCAACGCGTCAAAAAGCCCCTTATAGGTTATCAATTTAGTGTTACGGAGGAGGGACTGGTGCTAGAATTATTGCTCTCACACTGGCGTCCGCGGCGATGTGTAATGGGGATCGCGATCGCCGTTTTCACAAGTAGGTGCCCTGATGTGTGTGTTTACGTTCGCACGTGCGTGTTTGTGGGGGTGGGGCGCCTACATTTTTTGTGGGGAGGGGTGATTTTATGTGCTTGGGAGTAACTTTAATTTTTTTTGTTTCTTTTGCACATTTTTATTTATTTTTTTTATCACATAAGGTGATGATTTTTAGGTGACGGGTTAACTGAACTGGCCCTAAAACTCAAAACCAAACATTTACTACAGGGGGTCCCCGACTTAGGAACGCCCGACCTACGAACAACCCTTACTTACGAACGGGGCGCTGCGGGGACCCTCCGACATTTTTCGCCGTCTTCCGGCCGTTCTGCGCATGCGCGGCCATACGGAGCCTCGGAAAATGCCGGCAAACTTCGGAAATGTCCGTAATTTGCCGCGCATGCACAGAACGGCATTAGACGGAACATCGGAAATGTCCGTATTTGTCGGTCTGCGCATGCACGGCCGACTTACAAACATTTCCGACTTCCGTACAGGCGGGCAGTCCCTAACGAGTTCGTAACTCGGGGACCCCCTGTATATTGCAAATTACAAATTCTTACATGTGATGGCTGCATTAGTTTTTTCTTTTTTAGGCTTTCTTTCCTTTATTTTATCCTGGTGACCTGGTCGCCTGGATTGTGGTCTTTCAAAACAACAAGCTGCCCTGCAGATGTAGCAGTTAGAGATGAGACAATAATAACAAAAATAAAAACTGGCTATACTTAACTTTTTGCTTTGTGCAATGGTTTTGTAGAAAAACAGAGCGTGGCTCAGCCCCACTCCCTGCTCCCTACAAAAGGTGAACAAATATCGTATTTTGCAACTAGTATTAATGTAAAAGAAATTGGATTGTAATCCAAAATGTAAGTGGGAAAAATCCAAGCTGCAGTTTTAAATGTATTTTACAAAGAACTAAGTGGCGATAGAAAGCAGCAGGGAGTATTGCACGGAGCATATGGAATCTGTTCACCTTACTCAAACCGAGAAATATTTCTGCTCTGTTGAACTTTAGGGTTGAAAGTTGGTTGTGTTGGCAGAGTATTTTGGCTGGGATGACTGGTCTGTTAAATTTACCAATATCCTGTTCTATGAGTATGGGAGGTAATGCTTGTAATCATGTTGGATTCATATTTTATGTTTTGGAACCTCAGACAGAGCTAAACACACAGTTGATATTCATACATTTTTACCTGCCAACAGATTTGCAATGATATTCTTGTGTTAGCCAGTAAATTCACTCTGCTTCTTCTTGGGTCAATTTAACTTTTTAGCTAGAATAAAGACCCCCCCCCCTCAGCCACCCCCCTGTCACAAACAAAAATTGAAAATAGCCATAGCAGAAAGAGAAGAATGTAAATACTTAACTTTCTCGCTGCCTACGTCACCGGTACATCGTTCCACTTGCGAGGAATTTTCCACTCTGGAAACCGACACTATATGGAGTGTCAATCTCCTTGTCCTGGAAGCACTTACTTGTTCCTTCCTCTGACCCCTACACCACTACACAACACAGTAAACCATTTGACAGTGCCCCCCCCCCCCCCCAGGGTGCAGTGGAACAGCAGCACTGACTTTATCTGCCCATGCCCCAAAAATGAAAACATTTCCCACCTTCTGGGCCTCGCTGTTGACCTGATGGGGCCCAGGGAAATGTAATTTAAGCGGAGCTCCACCCACAAGTGGAAGTTCTGCTTTAAGAACTCCTCCCCCATCCCCCCAAAATATGCCACATTTGGCATGTCATTTTGGGGGGGGGGAGCAGGTACCTAGTTTTGACAGGTACCTGCTCCCACTTCCGCTCAGGCCACCTAGACGGCTCGAGCAGAAGTTCTCTCCCCCCCTCCCGCCTTGCAATATTCTGGGACACATCACAGGTCCCAGAAGGTTGCCCGACCAATGAGGAGGCGCTGCATAGTGCGCACCCGGCCGTGAAGCCGCAAGCTCTCAAAGCCGGGTGCCCACACTTGTAATGAAGGTGCCGTGGAGAGGCGAGGGAGGGAAGCGAGGGTTTGGGGGGTTAATGGACCGTGGGACAGGTGAGTGTGTGTTAAAAGTCAGGAGCTATACTTTTTTGTAGCTGCTGACTTTTTAATGAACACGAACATTAAAGCGGTTGTATACCCTTAAATTCAACTTGCACCTACAGGTAAGCCTAGATCAAGGCTTACCTGTAGGTACAAGAAATATCTCCTAAACCTGCGCGGTTTAGGAGATATTTGCAAAGAACGTTTTACAACGTTGTCTACAGCGCATGCGTGCCATAGACAACGGTGCATTTACAGGGTTAATCCCCATTCACAACTGCGGCTCACCGCAGTTGAAGTGTCCCGCACGCATGCGCGGAGCGACGTCCTCGCCGCTCTGGCCAATCACAGTGCCGCAGCGGTGCTGTGATTGGCCGGAGCTGCGATACCTGGAAGGGTATCTGTGGAAAGATGGATGCGGCTGGAGAGGGAGAAGAGGACGGCGTCGGGGGCCCCAATCTAAGGTAAGTGATGCATAATGAGCTAGTATGCTAGTCATACTAGCTCATTATGACTTTGTCTTGCAGGTAGTTTAAAAAAAAACCCGACTAAAAACGGGTATACAACCGCTTTAATGGAACTTTAGGTTCTGGTAAGCAAGTAGGAGTGGGGGTGTGGTCTAGCAAAGTTCATTTATTAATTTAGGCAGAAATGAACAATAAAGCTGCCCGGGTCCCCCCTGTTTAGCTGATATGGCCTGGACCTACTACAACAGGAGCGGTTGTACTGCCTTATCAGTGGCCCTGGTGACACCCTTTTACCTTCCAAAGGATTCATAATGGGATAGCAGGAATTTAGATAAACAATAAACACACTCACACTACCTTTGGATAAAATTATGGCCGCAGCCTTTATTATTGGCTTTAATAAATACACTCTTTTATTTCCATTTAAAAACACGTAAACAGCTCAGCCACTACTACTCGAGCTGTATCGTCAAAAGAAGAGGGGAATCTCCCCATAACTCAAACATTCACTTAAAATAATATCAACACTGTAATAAATATATTAAAATTTTTTTTTTTTTTATAAAATATGTAAACTGTCCCCCTTTTAATAAGGTGACACTTCCACATAATAAAATAGCCGCGACTGAGGGAGGAAGGGAACACCACAGCTTTCTGCTACTGAGGCAACTGAAATCTGGGGCTCAGAACCCCATTTTTATCTGAAATTCTCCCAACAGCTCCCCCTAAACTGCCCAGATACAGGGGTCAGCTAACCTCTGCAGCAAACAGGGGGCCAATCAGAAACCTTCCTGCATTTTTTTTCAACCTGAGGAGATTCTAGAAACCCCACTGCTGCAATCCCATGAGGAAAAGGGGGCTAGAGATGTTTTTACCCCTTTTTTCCTTTTAGTCTCTGCTGCAGATTTAGACAACACAGTCAGATCTTGGACCTCTGCTACAGTTACTGCACAAATTGGTCAAAAAGGCCCGCCACCTTGATAGTTGGAGTATACTAGAGTAGCAACACCAGGTCGAGCCCATCTCTCTGCTGACACTTCTGTTTCTTTCATATCCGCATGTTCACTGTCAGCAGACATGCAATACAGCAAAGCTGGTTGCCCCATGCCCAGCCTGAGTACTACAGATTGCAAAAGGCTGATCTCAAGGCAGGCTCAGGTTCTTACACTTGGGGCATTTAAAAATACAGTATGTGCCTGAAGTTTAGCTTTTGGGTAATTGAATGATTGTACACAGGACAAATAAACAATTCTCACATTTCCTGCACCTGGCACAATTACTAGATTTTTATTTAAACAAATTCAAATCTTGTGTATTTTTCAAAGAAACATTTTTCTGTAGGAAAAGGTAATTTACCGGTGATGGGGTGGTCTTTTGAATTTACACTTTACAAAGAAGACTCCAGACCATCACGTTTTTTTTATTTATTTTTTCCTTGTCAAATTTTGTTTATTGAAATTTAATAAATCAGGAAACAAGTTCAAAAGTGATACAGAAGTAAAATATGTTAGAATACAGTATAATTCCTTAATATGACTAAAGATAAATTTTGTCTCACATTGCAGTCAAAAAATTAAAAACTCAGAGGGACAATTTTCCTATACTGTTCAAGAGAGAAAAATTCTAAACATTAACTATAATAATATATTAAAGTCTCAAAATAATAAAAAGTTGAGATTATCTATCTAAAGTATTTAATATAGGAAAATCAAATTTGAATAGTAAACCCCTATTCACACTAGGTGATTTTGAGTTTTTTTTTTTTTTTTTTTTTTTTGTAGGAGGCAAGTTGCATACAAGAGCTACTTTGGAGCAAGATCACACGTTCTTGGCCCAATGAACCTTTTATTTGTGGAGCGTCTGTTCTGTTTTTGCATTTGTTCCTATTTTAAAGTGGTGTTTCCACCACCAAAAAAAAAAAAAAATAGCTTAAAATTCATAAAAATAATTGGGGAAAAAATAAATAAATGTTACTCACCTCTAAATGCCTGTTGCCAGGGGGTCCCTCGTAGCCTGCCTCCTTCAGTCCCCAGGCACTGACGTCAATTCCCCTCCCCTCGCCGCAGTCAGTCATCGTGACAGGTCCCAGATGACTGCGCGGCGTATCGCGGCGCCGCTCGCACACGCAGTGAGCGGGGAACAGGGGGGGGGGGGGGTTCGTTCACCCGCATCGATGGACCCTGGGACAGGTAAGCGTCCGATTTATAAAAGTCAGCAGCTGCAGTATTTGTAGCTGCTGACGTTTTACATTTTTTTTTTTTAAGGGGCACCCCACTTTAAGTCAATGGAGCCAAAAGCACCCCATTCTCCTTGATAAGTGTCTCATGTGTCTTTTAAAGACTCGAGAGTTGAGTTACAGGCATCTGAACACAAGAATGTGGACAACACTTTGACTAATTGAGTTTTTTTGGAACTTTGTGATGTAAAAAGCTCAGGTGTGAATGGGGGGGCTTAGGGATAGACACCTTCTAATGTTGTCTTTGGCTTCATAAGGGAAGGGACTGGGTCAGCTGGCCTCTGAATTCTACAGTTTACAAGGAAAATGTGACTGTTCTCGTGTGATTTTTGTAATTTTCTTTTTTTCCCCCAGGTTATCTGTATGTGTTTCTTTTGTTTGCATACCTTACAGGAGAAGACACTATATGCATCATTGACAAGAATGATAATTGTTATATTGAAAACTGATTGATTCCAAAAGACTTTTTAGCATGTTTTTGATATTAAGCTGCAACCAATATACTTTGTTAAAACCATGGCAAATTTGTTTACATACAGTAAGTTCCACAAATCCTACAGTCTATGGCCATACCAGTATTGCCCCCTACTATGCGGGTGCTTCAGTTTCACCATTTCAGCACTGACTGCAAAACAATAGCTGGGCAATACTGTTAAAGTTTATCTGTACCACAGTAAAAAAATGTATATACTGCAGGTTGTCAGTCCTTGGATGTGATGGCTCCATTAGTTTCAGACTGGTTTCCCCCTTTTTTTTTTTCACCCTATGATCCTCCCAGGAACACAATTTTTGTCCTAGGGTAACAACACTCATTCACTTACTCACAAAACTATCTCTATAGAGCAGAAAACCACATCATAACCCCTAGGGCAATACTGCAGAACACCTCTCCCTCGCCTTATCTCCATAACATAGGGGCATGTGTTCAGTAGGGATGAGCTCAGGTGTTATAGGATCCTAGTCTGATCTTACGTTAGAAAGCCCGCCAGGAAGCTGTCACTGGACTGGGGCCAATCGCCTGCAACCGAGAGCTTGCCCGCCCTGCAGCCACACATATACACACCCCTTGTTTATGTGCCACTGCAGGGAGGGGAATGCCCTGGCCACGGATGATTGGCCCAGAACAGGTGCCAGCTCTTTGGTGGACTTGCTAACATGGGATGATTGGACTAGGATCTGAACACGTCCAAGCTGATCTTTAATGTTTGGTAGTCCACTGAGATAGCTGGGAACAGTGCAAGAGTTACAGGAGTGTACAGAAAGCTATCAGCTCACAAGATTTCTGTCGGGATCAACTTTTTTTTTTTTTTTAAATCTAACCGATTATCACAAAATGCTTTCAATGGTATATTAAACAGATCAAGAGGAAGCAAATAAAAGCAGTTAATTGGTGGGAGTTTACATACACTTTAGCTGTCAAAAAGAATATATAGAAGAATATACAACTTCTTTCAAGGACTTTTGTTTTTGGAGACTAATACGTTAAGGTGGTTCAGCCTGGTAATTCAATAGCAGTATCAGAGCTTTAGACAGTCTCGTTATTGTGGAGGAGACCTCCCATTGACCTGTCGGGATGTCTGCTCTTGGCTCCCCCTGTTCTTTTATGTCCTGTGAAAATGTTTCTAACACTTTGAACTGGTGGACTTTGAATGAGTGGAGCTTTGCTGCAGTCAGGCACATTTCATTAAGATTCTTGGTTTAGCAGAATGATCCAGTGGAAAGAATTCTGTGAAGATTGTAATAGAAACATCTGGTTACTCGCAGGAAGGGCGGGCACTGGAAGGTTCAGTTACTTCCCCATCCACCGCCTCTCCTCAATGTCTGGTTCCTATTTGAAAACAAACTGACTTTTTTTTTTTGTTTCTTTTTTTATTATTTTTTTTTTTTTTTTTTTTTTTTTTTTTTTTTTTTTTGTTTGTTTTTTTTTTTTTTTTTTTTTTTTTTTTTTTTTTTTTTTTTTTTTTTTCCCTCCAACATCTTGAATAGGTTGGAAAGATTTTATCCCAGGCTTCCAAGTTGGCCGCTCAGGTTGTGAGTCTGTAGCTGGAATACAGAAAGGGTCAGTGCTGGTTTTCTAGTTATGTGATCCCATCAACTGTTGACGATATACTAGTGAAAGCTAGACCACAGGAAAGCTATAGCTGTTGCATTCAATTTGGTCTTTATTTTCATTTTCCTAATGCTTTGGTATTTATAGTCTACAGTTTGATCTTACCCCTGATTAGGCGGTCTGATGCAGCATTCATTTAGTTGGGGTGCTTAAAGTAGAGCTCCAGGCTCCTTCAGAAAAACTGAACAGCCAGCAGCTACAAATGCTGTAGATTCTGACTTTTAATATTAGGACACTTACCTGTCCACGAATCTAGCAGTGTCTTCACCCGAGCAGATTTCTCAGTCAGGTCTCGGGTGCGGCCGCCGCCATCTCAGCTAAGTGAAATCGGCATTGAAACCTTATGGCTTCACAGCCGGTTCCCTACTGCGAATGCGCAAATTGTGCTGCTCTTTGTGAATGGCCCAGCGGCAGGGAAAGATGGCGGAGGGGGGCCAAATTTTCAGTTGAGTTTGCGGGGGCGAGCTCTGCCAGAAGTGGGGACGGGTACCTGTCAAAACCAGGGGCCAAATGTGGCAGTGGAAGAGACAAACAAGCGTAGCGTCCCCTTTTGGGTGGAGCACCACTTTAACCCTGCCTTGCGTGGGGACAAAAAGAGGCATCATCCTACAAAAATACATGGCTGAAAAAGGTATTTAAACCAAGGAGAAAATGAAAGAGGAGCCCATGTATACTTTTTTTCCCCGTTACCTTGTCTCCTGGGTTGTCCTCAAAAAAAAAACGTACAAATCCAGTGTATTCAGCACTGTCCTGCTATGATCTGCTAATTCTGCTGTACGCCGGGTACCACAGCACCATCTTCCTTTCTGACGTCATCGGTAGCCAGCTGGCTCTTCCTGAGTCAGGTAGTCTGTCCCTTGATACACTGCCAAGCCTGCCCTCCTTTTGGCCATTGTGTTGAAGTATCTTGATACCCAAGAGGTATCTGGAGTGAAGGAGCCTAGGCTGGGAGATAAACAAATAAGAAGTTGGCTTTTAGAATTGTAGTGGGGGGCTGAGTGTTCTATAAAGGTGAAGGTCCACTTTAAGGAATGCCGAGAAGTTAAAATCAGGCTCAGGCTGTTCGTCTTGAAATTTTTCCATTTTAAGGAAAGTTTGGTCGTTCCAAAAGCAATAGTGGGTTGACATGTCTCAATGATGTGTTTTCCACACTTGAGAAATACACTGGTACTTATATAAGTACTGATGCAGAGATATTCTGAGGCCTTTGCTAATCCTTCAGGTACACAAATGTGGGTTGGTGGCTTTTATGCCATGGATGATTTTTTTTTTTTTTAATTTAGATTTTTCCTGCTTACAGTAACTTTAAAAACATAGGTTATAAATCTACAGTGTATGTATAACCAAAATGCTTTTCTAAGCTTTGGACACAGTGGAAAAGTGAATCCACGCAGTCTGTGTTCCCACTGGAGGGATTTGTCTTCTGTTTGTCCTGGTGATGATCATTGAAACCAAAAGTGATGGGGAAATCTGAAATGTTCAAGTTGAAATATGAGTCATCGGCACAGGAGGTGAGTAGAAATCTTTCAATGAGGACAACTGTTTTGGTGAGAACTGCCTAGGAGGGAATTTTCCTCACTTTCATCTATCTTTCTGTTGTGCCTCCTGGACAGGAAGTGAAAAGAATTCTCCCCAGTAGGGTACAGGCAATAAAAAAAACAAAAACAAAACCCAACTATTCCCTGCTCTTAACAAAAACTTTTTTTTTTAATATATATTGATGTACCTAAAAACGAAAATAGTTTGGATAATGCAGTTGCTTCTCTTGTCCAGTTAAAGCTTGGTGTGGCTTCTGTGGGCATTTCAGTGTGTGGGTTCTCTATTTGAATTACAATACTAATGTATTCATCAATCACTCGTCAAAAGTTTGTCATTGAGAATTTTCTGCTGGAGTTGTTCAAACTTGGTGATTGCACTTAAAGTGGTAGTTAAGGTGGAAAAAAGTTTTATACCTGCAAGGCCATATCATAATCTGCTAGTATGTACCGCATACTAGCACATTATGAAAGGCTTACCTTAAAACAAAGCCATCCAGCAGCGCGCTGTCACCCCTGCAAGAGGCTTCTATCTTCACCCGGTCTTACCACCACTTAAAAAATGGGAACTACACAAGTTGATGTGACTTTCACCTTTGTGGTCTTGCCCTTTAGTCCCATGAAATTTCTATCCCTGGTCTAAAAGTCACTATTTTATGTAAACCAGAACTAATATTAATGTATTTATTTTATTTTTATTTTTTTCAGTGTGTGAATAGGGAGGTATACCTAATGTATTTATAGCTGCGGAGTGATAGTGGAGCTCCTCCTAAATTACTTTGTTTATAAAGCGTATACAATGATCATCTATCACTCACCTCAAGCATTATTCATCTAATTAAAACTGCATATAATTAAAGTAATTCTGTTACTCTCGTGTCCTTGTCAGGCTATCCAGGAGCCCCAAATGTGCACACAGAAGGTACTGACCAATGTCAGCCTATTCATCCAAAGGACATCAATTGTAAATCCAAAAAGCTATGCGACTCGGCAGATATCATAAATACCGTATTTATCGACGTATAACATGCACCCCAATTTAAGAGGGAAGTTTCAGGAAACTTTTTTTTAAATAGACCACTTTTAAGCAAAATAATGGTCAGTGAGCATTAATGCAGCCTGATTAGTGCCCATCTTAAGCTTCAGTGCAGCCTGATCTGTGCCCATCTGCAGCCTGATCTGTGCCCATCTGCAGCTTCAGTGCAGCCTGATCTGTGCCCATCTGCAGCTTCAGTGCAGCCTGATCTGTGCCCATCTGCAGCTTCAGTGCAGCCTGATCTGTGCCCTAGGAAAAAGAAAACCGTAACTGCTAAAAATTAAGACTGGGCCACAAAGTGAAGTTGCATGAGATTACCGACTGGTTGGGGGGTGCGGAATGTAAACGGCAGTGTTACACTGAGGGTTTAATGCTTGAATGAAAATCACAAGACATTTTTCAGTAAATATTTTATTATGTCTGTCTGAAACCGTGCTGAACATGATTTTCAGATTTTCACAATCTTATTTCATATTTCCTTTTGACATTTAAAAAACAGAGTTTAGGCAACACCAATCTGTAATCCGGGTTGACTTGTGATTTGCAGATAGGTGTAATAAATCCATTCCAGATAAGTCAGAACTTGTTTTCACAGGCTTTGACTTTTAACTATTTTGAAGTGCAGTGTGCACCGCAAGCTAGCGGAATTCCAGATATGGATTATTTTTGAAATGAAAAAGTAATTAAAGAAAGCTGCTTACAGCTGAATTCCAGATATGGATTATTTTGCATAGTTGCCTTGAACCAGCTTGGACTAATGTAAAGCCAGCCATACATTCGGTCGGTTCAGTAGAGACCAGTCAAATTTCAATCCATGTATGGGTACTGAGGTTTTGCAGAAGTTGCTCTATCGATCGACTTCTGTACAACTAAACTGTTGTATTTTTCTTGCTCAATCAGCACTGCAGGCTATAGCCTGCATCATTGATCAGTGTATTCTGATGGCAGGGAAATCTCCATTGTAAGAATACAATAGCTCAGTGGGGGAGAATTCCCCCATCCACATGGATAGTGTGGATGGGGGAATCGAGTCAGTCTTTTTCTTTCAACCTTCTGGTAAAAGCATAATGGCTAGTATGCATCGCATACTAGCCCATTCTGTTGCACTTACCTGCAAATAAAGCCCGCGATGTCCCCGCTGGTTGCCGCATCCATCTTCACGCCTCTTCCTTCTGAGGCCGTAAACTCCGGCTCTGTGACTGGCCAGGGTCGCGTGACGTCACTCGCGCATGGGAGCCACGATCGTGCTCTTTCTTCAGTGCACATGCGCCGATGACGTCGGCACAAGCGTATATGGTAAATATCTCTAATGCCACGTACACAGGACTGGACTTTCCAGCAGAAAAGGTCAGACGGAATAATTCCGTCGGATATTCGTGTGTAGGATAATCCGATTGTTTTTCTAAAAAAAAATTCAGTAGGACCTAGAAATAGAACATGCTTTAAATCTTTCCAACGGAATCAATTTCTATCGGGGAAAACCATTTGTCTGTATGCTGGTCCCACAGACCAAATAGGACGCAAGGCCAGCTATTGGCTACTGGCTATTGAACTTCCTTTTCTAGTCCCGTCGTACGTCATTGTGTTCGAAATGAACGGACTTTGGTCCGATCGTGTGTGGGCAAGTCCGTTCGTTCAGAACTCCGTCGGGAAGACCATCTGAGTTTATTCTGACGGAAAGTCCGGTCGTGTGTACGTGGCATTAAACCGTGCAGGTTTAGGAGATATTTCCAGTAACTACAGGTAAGCCTTATTATAAGCTTACCTGTAGGTAAAAGTGGTGTGTAAGGGTTTACAACGACTTTTATGAGAACACCTTTTTCTCAATGAATGCAAAGCATTCTTTAATTGGACAAGACGTTGAGGTGGTGACACATGGATAGCCACCTAGTTCAGAGAACATTTTGTCAATGGCACCTGTGCCGAGTGAGCAACTCCCTGTGTTTAATCTGTAGCGGTGAAGCCACTTAGTATGGGACCTAGAAGACAGCGGCGCAATCACTGTGGTGAGGAAGACTACTGCGGTTATTACCCGCTTGCACAGCAGGCCACCAGGTATGGAATATGTGTACTTACATTGGTCCAAGCTGGTCCAATGCAGTCATGCAAAATAATCCATACTTGGAACTCTGCTTTAAGCAGCTTTAATGAATTGCTTCTTTAGTTTCTGGATGTGAAAATGCATCTTAATGGGGTGCGTGCGTTGGCTGTATCTTTAAACAAGCTGCTGGCTGGCTTTCAAAATGGCCTGAATGTCTATAGGGATGAATGTTCGCATTCCCAAAATGGGTCCAAAGAGGACTTTACAAAGCATTTGGAGAGCTTTTAGTTAAAGTCCTATTGTATACATTGCTCTTCAGACTGGCATTTACAAGCTGCAGCCGGTGTGATCAAAGCCGAAGTGGGCCGTCTTCCAACCTGTGTATAAGCCAAGTTGGCAGGGTTTTTTTTTTTTTTTGGTGACACTTCCACAGCTTTCAATGAGTCTACAATCTGAGCGTTCCATTATTTTCAGTTGTAACTTTCTTATTATGTTTAAATATAGGGAAAAAAAAAAAAGTGTAACTTAGAATTTTTTATTTTTTTTTGTACACAGGATGGGTAGTAGTCTCAGTTTTGTATTATAGATGAAGATGTTAATGAACTTCTAATTGTTCCCAGATCTGTCCTCCAGACCAAGTGATGTTTGGTCTCTCGAGTTTATTTTCTAATTTAATTATTTTTATTTCCTGAGCTTGTATATAGTTCCATGGAATAAATGAAGGCCGCCGCTCTGCAAACAATTACACTGAGTTATTAATAACAGATGTCCCTTTTTTTTTGTCTTGGTGATTCTTACCTAGGTGGCTGTCTCAGGCCTGTAAGCCTAGCAGACATGTGAGGCCTGTTTTAAGGCAAGGATCCTGTTCCCGCCAGTTGAGCCGTATAGAGCTGTCAGATTCTTATGTATTATGGTGAGCAGATGACTTCTAAGCTCAGGGTAAAATTAAGTTTTATGCAATCATTTAGTTGGTGTCTAGTAACAGGAACCATCTGGCCAGTATCACCGTAATGGAAGATGCATTATCTGCTGTATTAGGATCATCTATGTCCAAGCGTGGATGCATGTAGAAGATTGAGCTCATGCCTGTTTTCTCTGGACCATCAGATATGGTTAAGGTTCATGGACAATGATACAAGTATAGGATACTATGTTACAATCACACCATTCCATCTGATATGGGAATCCCAGGTTTCTCACTCAAATGGCTGTCTGAAAGGGGAAATGAGAATCACATGCAACCAGAAATGACACAGCTCACTTCTAAATGAATTACTCACAAATGGAATGACTAGGAAACTTACAAAAGGTTGTATGCATTTTTCTTTACGTTCTTGTTTGCTTCTGTACAGCTCAGGAAAAGTATTCTCCATTTGGAGAGCAGGTGACAGTGTGACAACACAGGAGCACAATTGGGAGACAAGGACAGAGTGTTGTCACCTTATAACAGGAAATGCCCAACCAAGGAATTGTGTGGCAGGATCATCTGGTGTTAATGAAAATTACATTTGAACTTGCATTACCTAAATCGTCTTTAAAGTGGTTAAGTCAACACAATAAAAACCTCTCATCCCCACTGTAACAACATAACGTTATGTGCCCCTGTGCCTGTGTTATTTAAAAAAAGTTGTTGATCTGTACCTATATCAGAGCGTCTTCTGGCACTTATGTAACTCCTGGGCGCTCTCCTCTGCCTGGCTGACAGCTATAGTGGGAGGGGCCGAGCCGGGGAGGAGGAAGACATGAGGCAAAAGAAGTTCTGGACAGCCGCACTCCAGAATATAGCCTTTATTTGTAAAAAGTCCAACAGATACAAGCTACAGCAAAAAAATGTAACAAACAAGCTGACGTGTTTCATACTTAACAGTGCTTAGTCATAGCACTGTTAAGTGTGAAACGCGTCAACTTGCTTGTCCCATTTTTTGCTGTGGCTTGTATCTGTTGGACTTTTTACAAATGAAGGCTATATTCCGGAGTGTGGCTGTCCAGAACTTCCTTTTTGCCTCATGTTGCTATATGCTTAGCCGACACCTGGTGTTCCATTTCCGAGGAGAGTTCTAGACCCACATTTCCACCTGGAGCGGTGATCCCCTTCCCTTCCCCTATTGTTCCTGGGGAGGAGAGGGAGCCGAGGAGTCACATGAACGCCGGGAGACACTCTGATATAGGTACATATTGGCAGCTTTTTTTATAGAATACAGGCACAGGGGCACATAATGTTATGTTACAGAGAGGATGGGATGTTTTTATTGTAGTTCTAATAGCAGCAGGAGGGGAGGGGGCACTGACAGAGATCAGACAGGCAGGGAGGGGGGGGGGGGGAGAGCAGGGCTGTGGATGACGTAAGCACCTTGGCTGACCACGGTGTCAGGGCTAAACTAGCCTGATAAACCGTGGTCAGTTTACAGGGGGTAGGGTATAGCCAGGCAGGATCAGCCAGGTTTTGTAGGCGATGGAAGGGGCCAAATTACACAGCACAAGCACTGTGTTGATATTCATGCTTTAAGGCAGGGGTGCCCAACCAGTGGCCCGGGGGCCACATGTGGCCCGCGGAGCCCTCTGATGTGGCCCGCGACCTCCTGCTCTGGGATAGAATAGAAAGAATACTGTTATTAAAGGTCAGTTTATTACTAAAAATCACAGTGTATATATGGGCATATATTTTCTGCACTGCTTTCAAACTGATCCTCAGGTGCAGAGCAGTTCACCTGCGGGTTACCTGCACTGAGCTATAGACTTCTATTATTACCTGCGAGTTTAATGAGCTTTCTGAAAGTGCACCAAACCTGCGGAATATAATAGCAGTCTATTGCAAACTGCAGGAAAGCCTATACTGCGTTGCACACGTGGTGTGGGTAAACTGCAGCGCATCAGTGTAAAAGCAGCCTTGGACCCCTTTCACACGGTCAGTCCGACAGTCCGACCAATTGGACCCTCCATTCACCTCTAAGTAGTGGCAGACATAAACTCAACTTGTGTTCTACCTCCAATAGGATCTGCTAAAAAGTATCGTGGGCTGCGTCCGTGTCCGCTCTCCAAATGTAAAGTGGACACGGACATGCCATCAACCCGCTCCGCTCATTGTGGCCCGCGACTGGTTACCAAGTCGCTTAAGTGGCCCTCGCTCTTCAAAAGGTTGGGCACCCCTGCTTTAAGGGAACCAGATCTGTGTTTGTTTGTTTGTTTTTAAGGGTAACAAATACTTTTAGGATTTTAGTGATTGGTTGTAATGTAACAGTGATAAGTTTAAACTATGAATTTTGTATTATGTGGAGCTCATTGGCTATGCACTGTCCAGTGCATGTACGTGTCCGAAGAAAGGTTATTTTTGTGTTTTGAGTCCTTAAAATGCTTAATTGAAAGTCCATTTACGCAGACATGTGCAGATTTTCTGCATGGCAAAAGATCCTGCAAAAATAAGAATCTAAAGTACTTGTGTACAGTGTTTAGATGTGTACAATTCTTCTTTAATTCAAATGAATGGCTACACATTTATGCGTGTACATGTTTCTGCTCATTCATGTCAAATCTGCAGATCTGTGTGGACCTGGATGCAGAGGTGTCCTTTTTTTTTGTTTTGTGCATTTAAACACAAGTGCACATTTTTGCACATAGGTGCAGCTGTGTATATGGGCTTATCAATTACTTATAGTGCTGTGTTTAGATGCGCACAGAACTATTGCAGTGTGCATCTAAACACCGCGTTTTTTTCTGACCGTGTTAATGAGCCCTTAATGTGGAATTCCCTCAGACAGATCAGGGAAGAGTTGGAACCTCTAGCTTTATTATTGTCCATGTCCCTGTTGTGAGATCACAGAGAGACACTATACTACTGCTGCATCGGAGACTCTTGTCTCACTACTAGGGGGCAGTGGTGAGCCACAGACTTTTTCCAGACTTTCTCTGATGCTGACAGATGAAGTATGACGGTGCTTTGTAATATCACGTAGCTGAAGTTACAAATACATTTCACATACTGTAATAGCTGTGGGCAGAGGTAGAAAATATTTATTTATGGCTTGCCTACCGTGATTTTCTAATGCCATTTCCCCTCCTAGTTTTACCTTTTATTAAGTAAATATAGACCTGACGTGCTTACTGAAAAGTTGATGAAGGGCAACAATACTGTTACAATGCCACATAATATACAATCTATACACAATAGCTGAGTATATGTAACTAATAACTAGGGGTGCAACGGATCAAAAATCTCACGGATCGGATCGATCCTCGGATCAGAGTCACGGATCGGATCATTTTTTGGATCAGCAAATAATTGAATTTGCAAAAACCTGTGAAAATTCCGCCACCATATAGTCCCCACTGTAATATCCACTTCATCTCCCCCACTGTAATATCCACTTCATCTCCCCCACTGTAATATCCACATCCTCTCCCCCACTGTAATATTGTCTGAGTATCCTTGAGTATTGGCAGGGTATCGCAGAGTATTGGCAGGGTAACGCCGAGTAATGCAGAGTATTGGCTGGGTAATGCAGAGTATTGGCTGGGTAATGCAGAGTATTGGCTGGGTAATGCAGAGTATTGGCTGGGTAATGCAGAGTATTGGCTGGGTAATGCAGAGTATTGGCTGGGTAATGCAGAGTATTGGCTGGGTAATGCAGAGTATTGGCTGGGTAATGCAGAGTATCGCAGAGTATTGGCTGGGTAATGCAGAGTATCGGCTGGGTAATGCAGAGTATCGCAGAGTATTGGCTGGGTAATGCAGAGTATCGCAGAGTATTGGCTGGGTAATGCAGAGTATCGCAGAGTATTGGCTGGGTAATGCAGAGTATCGCAGAGTATTGGCTGGGTAATGCAGAGTATCGCAGAGTATATGCTGGGTAATGCAGGGTATTGGCTGGGTAATGCAGGGTATTGGCTGGGTAATGCAGAGTTTGTTTACAAGTGATCGCTCCGTCATTTGACGGAGCGATCACATTGTAAACAGTGGCCGGGTGTACCAAGATGGCCGCCGCTCCGGAGCTAGGCCGACGCCGCGGCCTTTCCTAAGGCCGCCGGGTGTACCAAGATGGCCGCCGACGCTCCGGAGCTAGGCCGAAGCCGCGGCCTTTCCTGAGGCCGCGGAGCGCTCCGCGGATCGCCTGTTCGGATCACGGATCGGCGACGATCCGTTGCCCCCCTACTAATAACAGTATAAAAAATTATATATATTATTATTATTTTTTTTTTTTCCTTAAAGCGGTAGTAAACCACTGGCTTTTTTTTTTTTTTTTTTTAAACCTGCAAGGCAATGTCATAATGTGCTAGTATGCATTGTGTGAAGCTTATCTTAGAACGAGGCCCTCCAGAGGCACGCTGTCACCGCTGATGAAGGTGCTTCCGTCTTCCTTCTGGGTTCGCAGACTCCGGCTGTGTGAGTGGCCAGAGCCGTAATGATGTCACTACCACAAATGAGAGCGGGAGTCGCCATTTATGGCACAGGACTCTGAAGGAACTGCACAGGTATGGCGTTTCTTCAGAGTGCATAGGTCAATGACGTCATCGGCTGCATCTAAAGTGACTATCTCCTAAATGGTGCATGTTTAGGAGATATTTACAGTACCTATAGGTAGGCCTTATGGGCTTGCCTATAGGTAAAAATCATTCATGGGTGTTTACTCCCACTTTAATGGCTGCTATGTCCTCATGTGCTAGTCTTGTGGGTACGAAGGTGGCTGCAGTGGCCAACACAAACACATTTGTTTCAGATATTTTGTAAAGTGAATGATATACAAAGTATTTTTTTTTATTTTTATTTTTTGTGGTTTTGAGGTGGCATTGTATGAGTTGAAAAGATGTCTGTTCTATTACATATTAGCTGTCAATTTTTCAAAGATAATTTAGTAGAGTGGTAGCTCACACTTCCTTTTTTCATTAATTCTTGAGTGTTTTTTCTGATATGAGGGCTCACTTGTTTTTATTAGCCTTACTCTGGGTTCAACAATATTTCCTGTTAATGTGGCCCCGTGGGCAGGCTTTACTTAATTCACATACAATATTCAGTATCTGAGCAAAGACTATTGGCAGAGCTGGTAGGAGCCTATATTTCTGACATACCAAGAGTCCCTTCTAGCCTAATAACCTGGATGTGGGATGGTTTCCATAGATATTTCTATGGTAGAGTTTGGGTGGGGGAGCACTGGACTTCAAGCTTGATGGAGGTTCTGAATAAATTTAGATGGTTGCTGTATTGTGGAAGCTCTTTATTGCAGGATGGAGCCCTAATTGGGTCTCTTAAGAATTTGCTTATATTGAGTGAAAGAATGGGACAGAAAAGCCATAGGGATCGGTCCAGATAAAGTTTTTTCCTTTTGCAATAAAAAGGGTCCCTGATTGGATAAAAATGTATTGGCTATTGTATGTAGGTCCTACTAATACATCGTTTTGGGAAATCCAAAGTTGGTTGTGTAGATTGTATGATTAGATCCTCACGTTGATGAACCTTATGCCGCCCGTACACGGAGCAAATTGGGTCCAAATTTTTGCCTGAATTCGGACCTGAAATGGAGCCAAAGACACACAGGACCCTTTTCCAGTGCCGACCGCGGCCGCCTTGGAGGTGTGTGAACCGACTCCATTGAGAGTCGGTCACACTCTCATGTCATGCGAATTGCATGCAGGGAAAAACCTGCATCCAATTTGCATAAGTGTGAACCCAGCCTTATACCGCGTCCTGCTTAAAAGTACTTTTCACAAAACTTTTACATTGGCATTTTTATAAAAGAGGGGACTGGAGGAGAGTCTCCATTTCGGCAGCTTAATCACTATTAAATGCCTGTAGCTTGGAAGTGCTGTTGTTGTTGTGTTTTTTTTTTTTTTTTTTTTTAACTCCAATGTGCAGTGCTTGCTATGTGCAATACTAATTGCCACTAATACCTGAACTGGTTACATTATTAATTATATTGCGTATAGAGAACCAACTTCTGCAGTGCAGTACAAAGTAAGAAGTGCAAGGACTACATAATATGACGAAAACCTACATACAGTGCCTTGAAAAAGTATTTATACCCCTTGAAATTGTCCACATTATTTCATGTTACAACCAAAAACGTAAATTACTTTTATTGGAATTTTATGTGATAGACCAACACAAAGTGGCACATAATTGTGAAGTGGAAGGGAGATGATAAATAGTTTAAAGTTTTTTTACAAATAAATATGTGAAAAGTGTGGCGTGCATTTGTATTCAGCCCCCTTTACTCTGATACCCCTAACTAAAATCTCGTGGAACCAATGCCTTCAGAAGTCACCTAATTATTAAATAGAGTCTACCTGTGTGTAATTTAATCTCCAGTATACAGACAGCTGTTTTGTGAAGCCCTTTAGAGGTTTGATAGAGAACAAACAGCATCACGAAGGCCAAGGAACACACCAGACAGGTCAGGGATAAAGTTGTGGAGAAGTTTTAAAGCGGGGTTAGGTTATAAAAAAAATCCACGCTTTGAACATCTCACGGAGCAGCACTGTTCGATCCATCATCTGAGAATGGAAAGAGTATGGCACAACTGAAAACCTACCAAGACATGGCTGTCCACCTTTACTGACAGGCCGGGCAAGGAGAGCATTAATCAGAGAAGCAGCCAACAGGCCCATGGTGACTCTGGAGGAGCTGCAGAGATCCACAGCTCAGGTGGGAGAATCTGTCCACAGGACAACTATCAGTCGTGCTCTCCACAAATCTGGCCTTTATGGCAAGAAGAAAGACATTGTTGAAAGAGAGCCATAAGAAGTCCCGTTTTGACGTTTGCGAGAAGTCATGTTGGGGACACCGCAAACATGTGGAAGAAGGTGCTCTGGTCAGATGAGACCAAAATTTTACTTTTGACTTAAAAGCAAAACGCTATGTGTGGCGGAAATCTAACACTGCACATCACCCTGAACTCACCATCCCCACCGTGAAATATAGTGGTGGCAACATCATGTTGTGGGGATGTTTTTCTTCAGCAGGGACAGGGAAACTGGTCAGAGTTGATGGGAAGATGGATGGAGCCAAATACAGGGCAATCTTAGAAGAAAACCTGTTAGAGTCTGCAAAAGACTGGAGACTGGGATGGAGTTTCACCTTCCAGCCGGATAACAACTCTAAACGTACAACCAGATCTACAATGGAATGGTTTAGATCAAAGCATATTCATTTGTTAGAATGGCCCAGTCAAAGTCCAGACCTAAATCCAATTGGGAATCTGTGGCAATACTTAAAAATTGCTGTTCACAGACACTCTCCATCCAATCTGACAGAGCTTGAGCTATTTCACAAAAATGTCACTCTAGATGTGTAAAGCTGGTAGAGACATCCCCAAAAAGACTTGCAGCTGTAATTGCAGTGAAAGGTTGTTCTACAAAGTATTGACTCAGGGGGGCTGAAGACAAATGCCCCTCACACTTTTCACATATTTATTTGTAAAACATTTTGAAAACCATTTATCATATTCCTTCCACTTCACAATGATGTGCCACTTTGTGTTGATCCATCATAAAATACATTTGTTTTTGGTTGTAACATGACAAAATGTGGCAATTTTCAAGGGGTATGAATACTTTTTCAAGGCACCGTAACTACACATTGTACTAATTAGAACAGTGACCAGAGGAGACTACATCTAAATGAATGAATAGTAGGCCCAAGTTTTTTTTTGTTTTTATCCGTGTCAGGTTTCTATTCTCACTTATACTCCGCTTGTCTTTGAAACAAAATTAAACACACTTGTTATTTCAGAGAACACAATCGACTTTCAAATCATTGAAAATGTTATTTTCATTGTTGCTCAAAGACCTCACAATGAAAGAATGATTCCACATAGAACCACTAGGTGGCACTTCTTTCCTTAAAAACCAGTCAGCCACAGCATTTGAATTCTGATGCGGTTGTATTGGGGTCGATGATTCGAGCATCTCTAGCTATAAATAGTTGGTGTATGTGTTTTAAGATGAAAGTCTGTAGTATCCGTCTCCAGAAGATTTCCATTATGCTGCACATTCAGTTTTTAGGTATATGTAACCCTTCAATCTATTTTGGTTCAATGTTTGTTTTTTTTTTTTTATTGAAATTCAAAGAGAACAAATGTAAAGTTCCCACATGGGGGATATGAGCATTAGACACCGTGCAAAATTTCATTAAAAAAAACACAGAAAATGTGTCCTAGGGTGTGAACTATGAACTAAAAAAGACCCTCTGGTCTCTACTAAAGACCTCTAGTATGTTTTACACCATGCCTTGCAGTGTACAGTTTTCTTAAACCTGAACGCCGGGATAGGCAGATATTGTCTAAATACAACAGTAATGTGTATTCTTATTTGAGTCTTGGTGTGATTTGTGTATTTCTTCCAGATCTGTGCAGTAATCCAGTGTGAAGCTTTGTGTAGAAGCTTCCTGTAACGAAGACCGATCACTGCTTTCTCTCCTTGTGCAGGGTGACTGGTCTGGTCTCCGCCTCCTCCTTTACTTTTCTGCAGGCAGCCTGTAGTGGGTGGAGCCTGCTGGGTCCCTCCTGCAGCTCTGCTCATGTTATGTACAGCACAGCAATTGTCACTTCTACATTTACTTTTACAATTTGATATGCTCATAAATTTAGATTTACATGCTTTGCGGCTATTGAGGAATATATTTAAATTAATTGTTTTTGTGCTTAGAGTCCAGCATCAAGCATCACAATGCACAGTTGTCTTGCGTGAGTTGGGGTAACAAGTACAGTAAAACCTTGGATGGAGAGCATTATTCGCTCCAGAAACATGCTTGTAATCCAAAGCACTTGTATATCAAACGAATTTCCCCATAAGAGATAATGGAAACTCAAATGATTCATTCCACAACCATTTATTCATAGGTCTTTCAGTTTATAGTCCATATAAAATGAATATAGCAATGTGACCAGGTTGTGTAACCATAAAATGTCCATCCACAAATGGAAGCCTCCACAAGGCGATTAGAAGCAAAATCCAGCAGGAGCTACAGAGTATAAAAGAGAGGAGAGGTGTCTCTAAGTGTAGCAATATGTTGCTAAATGTTGTACCTTCCTTAAATGTAACCATATTGCTAAACTTAGAGGTGCCTCTCTTTTCTCTTTTATACTCAGTTGTGACATGATGTTACTTGTATATCAAGTCAAAATGTATTAAAAAATGTTGCTTGTCTTGCAAAACACTCTCAAACCAAGTTACTCTCAAACCGAGGTTTTACTGTATTGCCCGATTGCACTAGTGTGAGCATGCCCAGACTGTGCTTTACTTTTTCTGTTCACTATGCAAACCTGCGTCAGCTGGCCCATTGAAAACAATCCAATCTCTCTCTCTATTTGATGAATATCTTCGCTCAACTGTTGTTAAATCGGTAGTTCACCATTGCCACAAAACTGCCTTTGCAGATAAGGGTCATCTGTAGATTTTTACAAAGTGTACAGCTCTGACTAATGTTGAATAGTGCAAACTTTTTATCTTTTACACCAGTTCCGTTCAGTTCTGTGTGCTTTTTTTCTGCACGAAATGCATGCACAGTGTTTTCCATGTATTCCAATGGCTCTAGTTCAAACCATGCAGTCAGTTTACATGAGACTGCATGGTGTGAACTAGAGCCATTGGAATACATGGAAAACACTGCATGCATTTTTAGTGCAGAAAAAAGCGCACGGAACTGCATCTGATGTGAACTGGCCCGTAAACAAAACCAAGTGGAATATTGCCCTTGCTATAAGTGTAGGCCATGTACGTACCTCCTGAAGTCAGACTGGAATACTCCCAGGACGTTGCTAAGTGAGGCCTATTCATTACTGTTCAAATCCTCCATTACAGGAGTGAGCTCTTACATGCTGAGCTCAGAGCTACAGCATCAGGGGAGCAAGAGGGAGCATGTGAGGAGGTTTGAGTCAGAGAAAGAGCTCATTCCTGTGATGGAAAAGGTGAAAAGTAATGACTAGGCCTCACTTGGCAATGTCCTGGGAGTATTCCATTCAGGCTTCAGAAGGTACATAAATGGCCTACACCTATAGCAAGGGCATTATTCAGCTGCAGTCAGAGCTGCAGTTTTTATCTGCAAACCTCTAGTGGCCAACAGTCCTTAGTTGCCTGGGACATTCACAGAAAACTGACTGATGTCCCGGCAGACTTTGTCCCGGACAGAATCAGGAAAAATAAGCAATGTCACAGTCACCAGCCTAGTAGACTATGTTACGTAAAAAAACACAGTCGCAGTGCTGGGGTAACACAAAGGTTGTTCTGCACTGTACATTCCCTATTTAGCACATTCTACTCTATGCAAGTCAAATCAGACTCTAACCACACCCCCTTTAATCCACACCCAATATTTAGTGTATTTTAAACCACGCCCACTTTTCGCTTTGCACGCTGCATTATCACTTATTTTGCTTTTTGTGTAACCACGCCCAGAATATATGAATGGCCCTCCCCTAATTGGAGTGCCCCGCCTACAGAGGCTTTTTCACCGCACAGAAAAAAGGTATGCCTAACATTTTTTTTCCCCCAATGTTGGCAACTATGCAAACATTACTTACCTGCATTAGAGGTAAAGGTGAACTAACCCTTTAAAGTGAGTCTTCCATGTGAAAAGTATGTCATGCTGATGCCAGGGTTTCAGTGCTAGCGGGGAAATTCTGACACACGTATCGCATGCTTCTTTTGGGTTTTTGACTCCAAAGTATTGAAGTCAGACACAGCCTTGTTGATTGGTGGGCATGATGAACCACTGGATATCTGGGCCAGTGCACTTTGTAAGAACAGCGACCCAGGTCTGCTGGCACAAGACAGCTTGATTTACTTTTAAAGAACTTTCAACACTATTAAAAAAAAAAAAAAAAAACACACATTTGCTGACGGACCGATCGGGCTGCTAAGCCCACACTAACCTATAGAACCCTAGGCAAAGAAAAAAAAAAAAAAAACACACATTTTAGAATGCATAAAGATTATAAAAATGTACTGTCCCCAAAATAGGAACAGCAGAGACTCCTGTATACAATGATATGGGTATTTGAGGGGGCAACAGGAGTGGCATAGGTGTTTGATATGGCAGATCCCTTTCCTTTTTATTTTTGTAAGACATGCATAGTGATATATAGAGAGAGGACTTTTGTACCCTTATATGATCTACAGTTTACTAATTCTTTGGCTGTGCATGATGTCCTGGACTATGCCCATAGAAAGAGAAGAGATCCTTTCCAAGACTTTGCTGAAATTGTACAAATATTTGGAAGCTGAAGATAGTGTGAACCCGAAGGTTATAGTGAGTCATCAGCAGATTCTTAGCGAAATTCAGCTTTTATGCAGTACTTAAATTGTATCTAAATCCAATAACGGATATTTAATATCTTGCATCTTACAAGACCTTTTATATACGTCTGCATTAGTTATATTTTTTCAAACTTATTTCCTTGATTTTCACTTGATGATCCTGCCAGTAGCACTACTTGTCCTATTAACTGTACTGTATCTATGGAGGAAAAATGTTGTCACCTTAAGGCTGTATTCACACTTCAGCGTTTTGAAGCGCGGACAGATTTGCAGCAGATTTGCCCGCGATTTGACAGCGCCGAGGTGTGAATGAAAAAACGCTGGACTCGCATTCGAAATGCCATTCATTTGAATGACACCTCATATCGCATTGTGGGACGCATAGTGCCCTGAAGTATTTTTGGGTGACATGCGTCCCGCGATTGCAGTACGTTTTTATTGCGCGACAATCGCAGCAGACCCGCACCGCAATTTGCATTCAAATGAATGTCATCTCGAATGCGTGTCCCATGTTTTTGTCATTTACACCTCGGCGCTGTCAAAATGATGTTGTGTGAACGTAGCCTAAGATAGGAAGTGTGTTTAGGACTATTAAACGCTCCTTCCTCTCATCTACATCACAGAGAGGGGAAAAAAAACTGCAATGTACCTGTCCCTGAGCACAGTTCAATGTATCTCAAAGTACTACATATTACTTTAAAGAACTCTGCACTTTAAAAAAATGTGCTAGCCTATAAGTGGTTATGTCCAATGAGGTGTATTCCACCTTGTGGACTTATCTTTTTAATGTACTATTTACATTGCCAAAAATAGATAAAAGTTAAGTCCATAAGGTGGCATACATCTCTTTGGACATTAAAAAAAAAAGTGCTAGCCTATAAGTGGTTATGTGTCCAAAGAGGTGTATGCCACCTAATGGACTTTTTTATTTATTTTTGGCACTCAGCAATGTAAATAGTACATTAAAAAGATAAGTCCACAAGGTGGGATACACCTCATTGGACTTAACCTCTTATGTTTTTAAAAGTGCTGAAATTCTTTGGCTTCATGTACTTTGACCGCTGGCTGCTGGAAAATGCAAGACATGTCAAAATCACTGGTAGTAACAACATTCCTATCCTATATGTGATTTATTTTTTATTTTTTTTCCGCGTTCAGGGAGGTTGAAGCTCCAGTAAACACAGCAGCTCCTAAACTCTGGTAAAAGTCTACATTGACCTATAGGCTTTTATGAAGTTGAGTTTACGCCAAAAGCTCCTAAACTTAAGTTTAGGAGCATTAGTGTACATGAAGCCTTAGTTAATCTTTAACCTGTTTTCCCGTTTAGAAATGCAATAATGTCCTCTTTGTTTCTGATAGATTTGAAAAATATTGTCCTTGCAAATCATTTTGATTATTTTTAGTAGACTTTTACATTTAATTTTCTTCCTAAAATTTTTCAGCTTAAGTAATGTTTTAATTATATGTATCTCTGGGCCCCACCAATTGTTCTCAGTTTCCCCAGGGTGGTTTTGGACACTGTAAATATTTAGCTTGGGTTCATGTTGCCTCAGATTTGGATTTATGATTACTTGGGTTGACAGAATGAGTGTGAATAGAAGGCCAAAAAAGTTGCTCGAAGATGAAAAATTCTGATGCCGCCTACACACGATCGGAATTTGGGCCAGCAAAAGACCGATGAGAGCTTTTCATCGGAAAATTCCACCGTGTGTAGGCTCCATCAGAATTTTGCTGGTGGAATTTTGGCCAGCGAAAATTTGAGCGCATGTTCTCAATTTTTCTGACGGAAAAAGTTTCTATCGGAATTTCCGATCGTCTGTAGCAATTCAGATGCGCAAAATTCCTACGCATGCTCGGAAACAATTTGACGCATGCTCAGAAGCATTGAACTTCATTTTCTCTTGGCTCATCGTAGTGTTGTACGTCACCGCGTTCTTGACGGTCAGAATTTGGTGTGACCGTGTGTAGGCAAAACAGTTTGAGCGGAATTCTGTCGGAAAAACCATCAGAGCTTTTTCCGCCGAGAATTCTGATCATGTGTACACGGCATAAGCCTCTATAACAGCAGAGGAAAGGATTGAGTAGACTATAGCAACCAAGACAAAATATTTTTTTCTTCTACAGTAGAAAAGTGGTAGGTGAAATCTGATGTGATGGGGTTGGTGCACATGTTTCCTTTCTTATGCACTTTAGCCCAGGTTCACATTGATGCAATTTCAAATTGCATGCCAAATCGGCGGCAATTGCCGGCAATAGCACCGTCCTAATCGGTGCAGCGCCGCACCCATTCCCAAAAGTAGTTTCTGTACTACTTTTGGCGACTTTGGGTGCGATTTTAATAGACCTCTGTGCATGAACCTGCACAGATGTCTCTGAAATGGCACCGAAAGTTGGACTGACATGCGGGTATGAAATCGTGCGAGTTTGGCTGAACTCGCGCAATTTCAATCCCGCAGCAATGTGAACCTAGGCTTAAACAGGATCTCTCTCTCTCCGTACAAATAACCAACTTCTCAAAACAGTGGATTTTTTAATCAAAAATGAAACCACCTTGCTTGTTCGTCAGCCCTGGGACAAGGAGTTGCAGTTACAAAGCTCTCTTTCATTGTCTTCTGCTGGTGAAAATCCTTGTAGCAGCTTGGCCATGCAGATACAGGGGTTGGTTGTCTGAACTGCTGTATGTGTTAGGTTGGACATTAGGTCTCAAACACTGTGGATATCTATAGAACAAAGGGCATGCTAATATCACAAGGGCTACAGCCAATGGGGACTTAGCTGGCCATTGACTTAAGGAAATTAGACATGCCAGAGTGATTGGACTACCTGGGGCTTCTACAGTACTGCCCTCTATCAGTACAACATGCAGATGGACTCAGGCAAAACATTTGTGTTTAGGCCCATGGAGTGGAGTTGGAAAGGCAGACTGTAGATCCATCCAGTGCTGGCTTATCTTGGGCTGAACAGACAAGGTTCTGGTACTTTACACATCCGTCCATGGATCCACTCTCCTCAGAGCAGAATCTGCACTTTCCTATCCAAGTCAGTTACATGGGGTATTGAAAACCATGCATGTTGTAACCGTGTGCTTTTTTTTTTTTTTTTTCTTGCAGATTTCAGTTGTTGCAAAAGGTGGAACCGATTGAACCACTGATAGCTTTCTGTCCAGTTCTGTAAGTAATTCCCATTTTTCATTCCTCTAATTTGGAAATGTTATCATTGTTACTGCAGGCTCTCCAAGTGTATTTGCAGCCAAAACATGGTTTTAACGTTTTTGGAGGGAGTAGAACCCCTGTTTTTATTGCTATACATAGATCTATTGGAGAAATTTGCATTACTGCTTACACTGTACTACATTAGCTCAATTAGAGATGTTTGAGTTACTGCAATGTGTTGATGTTCATTTTAAAGGGCACCCCAAAACATTTAGGCAACGCAGCTTTGATGCACATGCTTTGCAGCGCACTACAGTGCATGGTGATGCACTACAGTGCATTGTGGAGTGCTGCTTTGTACAAAAATGCTGCATGTCCATTTTTTATTTGTCCATTCTTGTAGCCCAGCGGTAGGCAACCTTAAAGAGGTGGAGATCTACCTGAACAACATGGGGAGAAGTCAAAGATCACCGGGCACAGCGCCTCCTCCTTACACCTGATTTAAACCTCTAATTGCCGTACTACTGTGTCACAATCACATGTATTGCACGGCAATCATGGGTTTAAATCAGGTGGTGAGGAGTAGGGATGAGCTCAGGCGTGTTCGCATGGTCCACGTGCAGAGCCCACCAAGAAGTCGGCTCAGCGCTGCGCTAATCACAGGCAGTGAGACATTGCCCCATCTCTGCAGCCGCACATCGGGGCAATGTCTCACTGCCTGGGATTAGCACTGCACTGCGCCGACTTCCTGGCGGGCTCTCCACGTGGACCATGTGAACACTCCTGAGCTCATCCTTAGTGAGGAGGCAACAAATCATCTCCTCACTACCTGTCAAACAAAGTTAAATCACTTTTCAGGGGAGCAGCAGTACCTGCTGCACTTGTGAATGAGCCCCTAGTTGCATTCGGCAGTGGCACCCTTAGAGCTCGTTCACACAAAATTGGAGGTGGTAAAACCCTGTGGTTAATTTGCAGTTTACCACCCCCAATCCCTATCCATTTTAGCTGCTTTCAGAGCTCTCCTCACTGAGCTCCGTAGTGTGTAACTTCAGCTCTCCGCCCCCGGTTTCCTGGCAGCTCAGACAAACTTTATAAATTCTGCACTTTGAGATCGCAAAGTCTGCAGGTAAATGGGTACAACTTATGTAGGAGGATTTGTTTAATCTCTGTGGATCACCTTTACTGGGTATACAGTGCCTTGAAAAAGTATTCATACCCCTTGAAATGTTCTACATTTTGTTATGTTACAACCAATAACGTAAATGTATTTTATTGGGATTTTATGTCATAGACCAGCACAAAGTGGCGCATAATTGTGAAGTGGAAGGAAAATGATAAATGTTTTTCAGAATTTTTTACAAATAAATATCTGGAAAATGTGGCGTGCATTTGTATTCAGCCCCCTTTACTCAGATACCCCTAACTAAAATCTAGTGGAACCAACTGCCTTCAGAAGTCACCTAATTAGTAAATGGAGTCCACCTGCATGTTATTTATTCTCAATATAAATACAGCTGTTCTGTGAAGCCCTCAGAGGTTTGTTAGCGAACCTTACTTAACAAACAGCATCATGAAGGCCAAGGAACACACCAGACAGGTCAGGGATAAAGTTGTGGAGAAGTTTAAAGCAGGGTTAGGTTTTGAAAAAATATCCCAAGCTTTGAACATCTCACGGAGCACTGTTCAATCCATCACCCGAAAATGGAAAGCGTATGGCACAACTGCAAACCTACTAAGACATGGCTGTCCTCCTCCTAAACTGACAGGCCGGCAAGGATCAGTTTAGGAGCAAGGATCAGAGAAGCCGCCAAGAGGCCCATGGTGACTCTGGAGAGGCTCTAGAGATCCACAGTTCAGGTGGGAGAATCTGTCCACAGGACAACTATTAGTCCTGCACTCCACAAATCTGGCCTTCATGGAAGAGTGGCAAGAAGAAAGCCATTGTGGAAAGAAAGCCATAAGAGGTCCTGTTTGTAGTTTGCGAGAAGCCATGTGGGGGGCACATCACAAATGTGGATAAAGGTTTTCTGGTCAGATGAAACCAAAATGTAACTTTTTGACCTAAAAGAAAAATGCAATGTGTGGCGAAAAAAACGAACACTGCACATCACCCTGAACACACCATCCCCACCATGAAACATGGTGAATGCAGCATAATGTTGTGGGGATGTTTTTCTTCAGCAGGCACAAGGACGCTGGTCAGAGTTGATGGGAAGATAGATATAGCCAAATACAGGGCAATCAGAGAAGAAAACCTGTTAGCGTCTGCAAAAGACTTGAGACTGGGGCAGAGGTTCACCTTCCAGCAGGACAATGACCCTAAACATACAGCTAGAGATACAATTGACTGGTTTAGATCAAAGCATATGCATGTGTTACAATGGCCCAATCAAAGTCCAGACCTAAATCCAATTGAGAATCTGTGGCAAGACTTGAAAATTGCTGTTCATAGAGGCTTTCCATCCAATCTGACAGAGCTTGAGCTATTTTGCAAAGAATAGGCAAAAATGTCACTCTCTAGATGTGCAACTCTGGTAGAGACATCCCCAAAAAGACTTACAGCTGTAATTGCAGCAAAATGTGGTTCTACAAAGTATTTACTCAGGGGGGCTGAACACAAATGCATGTCACACTTTTCACATATTTATTTGTAAAAGAAATGTGAAATCAATTTACAATTTTCCTTCCACTTCACAATTCTGTGCCACTTTGTGTTGGGCATATTTATCGGCGTATAACACGCACCCCAAGTTTAGGAGGGAATTTTAAGGAAAACTTTTAGGAGGGAAATTTAAGAAAAAAAAATTACATTTAAATGCCCATCAATGCAGCCTTGTCAGTGTCCATCTGCAGCCTTGTCAGTGTCCATCTGCAGCCTTGTCAGTGTCCATTTGCAGCCTTGCATTGCAACCTTGTCAGTGTCATTTTCAGCCTTGCATTGCAGCCTTGCCAGTCATTTGCAGCCTTGTCAGTGTCGGCTTGCTGTTTTAAAATGGCGCCGCCGAGATACAGAGCGGATGTCCTGTGTATCTCGGCGGCGCTAGGTAGCTTTCGGGCGACTTCTGGCGGCACTTGGCCGTTCTCGGCTATTTTCAGCAACTTTCGGCCCCACATGGCCGTTCTCGGCTATTTTCGCCCATTCTCGCCGGCTTTCCCCAAGAGCCGCTGAAACCGATGAGAAGCTCACAATCTGCGGGGGATTGGCATATAACAGGCACCCACGATTTCCCCCTGATTTTAAGGTTTTGGTTGTAACCTGACAAAATGTGAAAAATTTCAAGGGGTATGAATACTTTTTCAAGGCACTGTATGCAAGATATCACAACCACATTAAGTAGATTCTGGTGATCATAGCAGCAAAGCATGTCCACAGTGATCCCTCTTCTAGGGTGACAACTATTCCTCAGTTCAGATGGGGTGTTGTCAGGCTTTCCTATGAAATCCAGATTTGGACTACAAGCAGCCACGCTAATGCCATAGTCACCTCTGGAAAAATTGTGAAAACGTGGATGTGACCAAGAAACTCCTACAAAGACTTTACAAAATGTGAAATTGAAGGGAGAGAAAACAAGTATGGGAGTAATATATATATATTTTTTTCTTTTAAATGCAATCTTGTTTATGTAGAGTGCTCTACAAAGTATTCTCCTTTGAGAGTTTAGTTCTACTTTAATAAATAAGCCTGCCAGTGTCTTGTGTAAGTGAGTGCATATAATGACCCCTAAAGCTCTGGAAACATTAGCCTCACTTCAGTAAGCTCTATTTACTTCCACTGTTTTTAAAGAACCATTAAATGGTTGCGCAGTATCCTCTGGACTTCAGAAAAACTGCAGAAGTGGCGGTATTGTTAGCACAAATCCATCCTGACCAGCTGTGCCCTAGGTTATATTATCTACAGAGCGTTTTCCTCCCCGCTCCGAACGTACAAGGCCGAGCAGTAAAAGCTCTTCTAGCTTCCTCTGTACTGCAAACACATTTTTTTTTTTTGTGTGTAAAATTAGATCAAGTAACCCCTGTGAGCAAAACAACATCAGAACTCATAAATCACTTCATGACCATATTGCCATTTCAGAAACAAGAGTCCTTGTCGTACGACAATGGGGTCACCACATAGGACAGAAAAAAAAAGCCCCCCTCTATCCATGGAGGCACAATGGAAGAGAATGTAGACACATGGTCTATTTATACACCCGTCTATCGACATCAATCCACAGGATTCTTTACAGTCTTTTTAATGAGTCGGAGAGGCCCCCGTCTACCGTTAACTCCTTTTACTAGATGATAAATTTGGTTTTATTGTGGTTGGAAGGTAACCAGCAAAGGAAGTGGGGGTTGTTCTTATAAATAAATGATAATCTTTCAGGTCATACAATAGAATTGCAAGATTTCTGCTGCACACTCACATTTAATTTTGGGTTATTTTGTTAGTCGAGTTTTGGAAAGAGCAACTTGTAATTCTTGTTTTATATGAAGAGATGTGCTTGTTACATATTCAATGATCATAGCTTGTTTTTGGTTGTATCTACAAATCTTCTGAAATACAAAGTATGGACTTATTTATTATGAGATTAAACAAGGTCTCAAATGCAAAGTATGGACTTCATCAGGAGATCACACATTGTTTGTGTAGTAGTCAATCGTGTTCATGCCTACATAGGAATATGACCTTTGAATTAAGAAAGTCTTCCTCTGTAATGGTTGCTGTGGTTCAGTTCAGACTGTCTAAGGCTGGGGACCACATGTGGCCCTTTGGTGTTTGAGTTGCGGCCCTTGGGCCCCAGCAGTCAGTAGAGGGAGAATTGATTTGTAAAGGGTGCCCACTTTCAGACCGGACCAATTTGCAGCCAAAGGACCAGGCCCCTGTTTGCGATTTGGCACTGCGTCGCTTTAACTGACAATTGCGCGGTCGTGCGACTGGCTCCCAAACAAAATTGATGTCCTTTTTTTTTTCCCCAGAGCTTTCTTTTGGTGGTACCACTGCGGTTTTTATTTTTTGCGCTATAAACAAAAAAGGCGACAATTTAGAAAAAAAAAGCATGTTTTTTTATTTTTTTGCTATAATAAATATCCCACAAAAATATATAAAAAAAAAATTTCTCCTCAGTTTAGGCCGATACGTATTCTTCTACAAATAAGCGATTATTGATTGGTTTGCGCAGCAGTTATAGCGTTTACAAGATAGGGGATACTTTTATAGCATTTTTATTAATAATTTTTTTTTTATTAGTAATGGCGGCGATCATCGATTTTTATTGTGACTGCGACTTTATGGCGGACACATCGGAATTTTTGACACATTTTTGGGACCATTGTCATTTATACAGCAATCAATGCTAAATGCATTGATTCCTGTATAAAAGGCAGTGAAGGGGTTAACCACTAGGTGGCAGTGTATGGGTTAAGTATGCCTAGGGGTGTGTTTCACTGTGGGGGGGCGTGGCTGTCAGCTAGTGAATTCTGATCTCTGCTCCAATCACAGGGAGATCGGCGTCACTAGTTGCTAGGCAGAACGGGGAGATGTTGTTTATTTCCGCATCTCCCCATTCAGCCTTCCGTGAGACGATCGCGGGTGTCCCCGCGCGATCGAGTCCGTGGGACCCGCGACCGGCCTCACGGGGGTCCCGACCGGCGCGGGAGTGCGCCGCTCCCGATGGCATGGCAGCATTTAAAATGGGACTTGTATATACTCCCTTATGCCTCTCCGCGCCGACGTACATCGTCGTGCGCCGGTCGGGAACCGGTTAAAGGAGAAATGTGGGAAATTAAACAAAATAAACACACTCATCTATATTGCTGCAACATCAGTCTGATGCAGCAGCTTTCCCACGCAGGCTCCACAATCCAAAATCTGAGTAGTGGTTACATGATCGCTCAGTTGGCTGTATGCTCTGAGCAGAGAGCAGTGACTGTCAGCCACCACTCTCTGCTCTGCCTCTCCAGCACTCACTGGAGTGATGTGCCTGGGAGAGGGCAGGGGTGGCTGGCTCAGGCTCTCGGCGCCACACTGAGAGGTTGAGCCAGCTGCTGACAATATGGTCGGGATTCTTCCAGAGCTAGGACCAGTTCTGTGATGTCAGCCAACAGCAGGCTTTTCAGCCTGCTGTCGGCTATTCTGGGACACAGGACTAAGTGCACTCTTGTGACCCACAAGAGAAGTATGACAAAAGCGTTGCCCATACTTCTCTTTTAATATTCGGAAAGATTAGTGGTTTCCTGTTACCTTTCCATATTCTCTGACTGTCTCCTATAGCGCTACTTCAGTCAGCCAATAGTCAGAAATAACTGCTTTTGAGAGGATGGTGAAAGAAGGTTTTCAGGCGTTGGGGAGGTGATGATAATACTGCCTTCTGATGCCTGTTTTTTTTTTTTTCCCCCCCCCTTTTTTTTTTTATTTAAACTGCCAAACTGCGGTTTTGCATTGTAGGACCACAGCAAGCTTTTGGCTCACGGTTGCAGCATGGTCCCAGTTAGTGCTTCCTTTCAAACTCTACATGTCTTGTTAATCTATACTCCTTCAAGGCGACGCCATGTTTGCTTGTAGGTGAGCGCTAAAAAGAGTCAGCCGCCTGTTTTTTACTGTTCCCTGGCAGCCCATGTGAAGGGTGTGCCTAAGTATCCATCCAGGACAACCCATCCTCAAGGCTCAGTAACGTTTAGTCTGGTAAAACCACAGGCTCATTGTTTCTGAGCTTCCTGCCCGATCCCTGCACATTGTCACATCAGGGGCATCTGCCCCTAGCATGGCCCTGACTGTAAGCTAAGCCACCATTCAGTGCCTTAATTATCAGTGTATTAGAGTAAAAAAAAAAAAAACGTTCTTTCTGGTTGTTCTAACAACCAATCCAGTTCTTCTTTCATTCTCGTTCACTACATTAGCTGAACATAAGGGTGAGACTGGCTAATTGCCTATAGGAAACAAAATATTACTGTGAATAGAAAAGAATAAATTCATTCCTGTTAGAGAAATGCTGGGAAAGAAGTCTTTGAATCGCAATGCACCATGCCTTTTGGCACGCCTGAAAATGCACCATGGTTGCCAATTAATTCTTAATGGCACCCCTGTGCGTCTGGAGTAATTTTGTTTTCCCGAAACATTGTGCAGTTTGGTTTGTGTGGATTAAATAAACAAGATAATCCGAGGCTGTGCGGTATTCCAAGAATTTTTGGATTGGTTTTAGTGAACGATGCACAGGTTGGAACCTCTTTAGCACTTTGTGAACTGCCACCAATTATTAATAGCACATGACCACATAGCTTTAGTTTTCACTGTATGCGTCAAAAGCTAAGTGTAAACCGTGTGGCTCACATAGACGGAAATCGCCTAAAATGTGCTTTTGCTTTAAATGGCAATGCTGAAGAGGAAGAAGTGACATTTGAGGTGACACAAGCCTCATTGCCTAGTTCAGTTCAATGTTGTAGCATTGTGAGGTGAATAGCCCAGACAGGGGAAAAGAAGACCAGGGCCTGCTTACTTGACCTAACCTAACAAAGAACATGGTTCTGGGAGAAAGCTTTCCTGATCGGTCCCCTCAGTGAACATCATTTAACACAAAAGGTGCAGAGCGTTGCCCGTGGTGACCGCTGGCAACGGAATAGACTTCACTTCAACAGTGCGAACGTTCTCCTCAGGGTCCAGCCCCGTCTGTGCTTGTGTGCAGCTGCAACCAAGGCAGTGGCTATGGCTGCCAATAAATGTGGAATTATAAAATTATCTTAATAAAGACTTTTCTTTCCAGCTGCATTAGGTTTTAGGATTTTTTTTTTATTTTAGTTTCTTGTGAAGGCGCCTTTTGAGCTCTTGACAGGCCTTTATTCACAGAACTTTCTTCGAGCTGCTTTTTGTTATTCTCCTGGCAGCTTTCTGGTTTTCCACTGGCTCCTCTGCGTTTTTGGGCCGCCTCTCTGTTCTCCCTCACCGTGTCTTCTTCTAAACACTGCATTAAATCCGTCGCTAATTGGAAGGCAGCCATGCAGGAAGAAAAAGCAAATAACGGCTGACAAGTTTTCCATTAATAAACTCCGGTTTACCTATCCCTCCCTGTTTCCTCTTACTTTGTAGTCAGGATTTATGGCCTGCCCCTACCTCGATTGCTGTCTACCACATGGGCCAGTAACTGCTTCAGCCAGATCTCTGTTTTGTTTTCTCAGGCCTTTCAATTGAAAACAGTTCACGTAGTGTGTACTGCGTAGAATTGTATAGAATTGTATTTAATATGCCTTTTAACTAGACCTGATGCCACCCTAGGCAGGTGACTCATGTCCTGGGGAAAGTATGGGTAATAAATAAATAAATGCCGTTTATACACATTTTTGATTGATGAATAATGCTAACTAAACTTTTTGTATTATTCTTCCTCACACCAACTTCAGACTCATTCATTAGACACATTTTTGTTTTTTTTGGAGGAATTTATCAAAACTGCTGCAAACACAATCTGGAGCAGCTGCTCATAGTAACCAATCCGCTTTAAGATTCTAGATTCTGGCTGCTGCAGTTTTTTCTAAGTTCCCCCCTTTTTGCTTTATAAATGGTATAAAGTAAGTTTGCAGTGAAGAAAAAAGTTCTTTGTTTTTTGGCAAAAGGAAACTTTCAATAATGGGTCTAGTTACTGGCTGCTATTATGGACCTACATGCAGCACTATAGTAATCAATACAGCTGCATCTACAAGTAAAAATATGCTCTGCATGCAGCTGCGTACCAAAAAAGTAGGGCACAGATCTGCAGATTTTGAGCGTGTACGCACATAAATGTGTAAATGCATAAGCGCTTAACACATGGGACATTAGAAGATCTGTACATGTCTAAACACGAGTGCTTTAGGCACCCATGTGAATGAAGCCTAATCTGGTAGAATACGGCCAGTCCAAAGTTGGGCATGCATGCATAAACTCCTCCGTCCCACAGATTCCTCCATCCATGCCAAGTACAAATCTACCCTGTCGGCTTTTGTATTCAGACAGCTGGCACCCAGGCTGGTTGGATGCAGTCACTATTCTATGAACAATTTTTTCCATGTTGCTCCTTCAAATAAAGTTGACTGAGCAATCCACTTTAGTCAGGCCAACAGGAGCACCGATGGATTCGGCTGAAATTCAAGCCGTGTATGGCAGCCTTTGGTCTCCATTAAAGCCCAATTGAAACTGCGTATTACATCAGATACATTTTTTGTACCTCCAAAACCAGTTATTTGTTTTGATGCAGCTAAATACATTTCAAATAAAAATCCTATACATTCCTAGGGGACTAGTTCACATCCATCCATGGCTGAAAGGGCAACAGTATGGGTCACATCTATGAGTGTGCTTTACCATGCATGCACATGGAATAGTTTTTAAAAGTATGAAAGTGTTAGAACCTCTGTTAACTTTACATTGGTCAGTGTCCCCATTTGGAAGATTTTTTTCTTTATCACTTTCATCACTATTTCACAGGTGTCAGACTGGAAGAGAAGAGAAATTTTAAAGAGGTCCATACATGAAGCGAAATTCGGCCACTTCAGCAGGGACTGACTTAATTTTGATACCTGTATGGGCTTGCTGGTTGTACACAGGTCAATCTACAACCAGCCTGTCCGTTTTTTCCCAAATGATCAGTGCCACCGGTTACAGGTGGCAACACTGATCATTGTATTCTACCGTTAAGAGAAGGCTCCTCGCCAGCAGCATACAATAGCCCAGTGGGTGATTCCTTCATCCACATCAAATGTGTGGATGTGGGAATTGGTTCATTTTTTATCGTTCAACCCGTTGGTTGAACAAAAAACAAAACAAATCTGTGGCTTGGCTAAGGGGGGGGGACACGTACAGTATTTTATCCTAACAGGAGTTCTGCATTCCATCCAAAATGGAACAAACAAAAAAGTTAAGTTTTGGTTGGCTTTGGGCTTTAAGCAAATTGGGAAGTTCGGAGTTATAGGATAAATAAACAAGCTGGGACCCATTTTATTATTATAATTACTCTTTATTTGTATAATAACCCAATATGGTTTCCACAGAACTTTAACATTTTAGGCATATCACAAAATAAACAGAACATTTTCTTGATCAACCATTCTTTCAGGTATAAGTTGTTTTGGTAAATTAACACAAGCCAAGGTGACTGCTGGCCTTATTACATGCACTTGTGAAAGGACAAGACTGATCAATGTGTGTTGCTGCTAGTAGAGATTACATGGAGTACAGAAAGGGGGCTGTGGTATGATTTTCAGACCATGCATATTGTCTAGAGATACACGTTGGGTTCATTTTGCATTATTTCCTTTCATTCATTTTGGTCAATCCTATGTAAATGACAACCGGGATTATTCTCTGATGCCTGCTTGTTAGACAAAGGAACCTGCATTTTAATGGGCACATATAAACGGTTGCTTTTTATCTTCTTCCATTTCGTCACATTTATTAGCATCAAACAGGAGTCCCATCTGCCTTTCATGTCTGTAGGAAAGTGGTTTGATAGAATGGGGCTTGGTACTCTTCGTCTAAATACGGCTCATTAATCCAGTGAAAACTGCTCTTGGCGTTGAATGCAGACACGCTTTCTCCTGTAATCCACCATGTAAAACATTTACACATTTGAGAAAGTTATTGTTTATGTAGAAGAAGTTTATTAATCTAGAAAATGGCTAAAAGCAAAACGTGCTAGTATGGTTTGTCAGCTCTGATAAGCAAAGGACCATATCCAATAACCTAAACTGTTGGTTCCCAACCAGAGGCCCATGGCCTCCACAGAGCTGCGGATACATTAACGCCCCCAAACCATAATGTTCTACAGTGCCCCCAAGTCTCCTGAGAGCCCTCGCATAGCCCCTCAACCTCTTACAGTGCTGCCCAGCCCGCTGCAAATCCTCCAGCACTCCATAGTGCCCTTAACCTCCAACAGGGTCCCACAGTGCCTCTCAACATCTCATAGTGCTTCCCATCCTACTGTAGAGTTTCCAGCACTCCAACCTACTGCTCTCGGCCTTCAGCAGAGTCCCACAGTGCCCACAAACTTCCACAGTTCTCCGAAGCTCCCCCCAGAAAACACATCCCCTAAGTGACTAGCCAGCTGCAGAGTCACCTGTCCCCCCCACCCCACAATAAACTCCATCACCACTAAGGTTGACTCCACTGAATCAAAGTGAGGTTGACTTTTCCTGAAGTGGCACAGAGGGGTTAGCCAGCGTACTAGCCAATCTTTTATAACATTTATACAGATATGACAGCTTCTACTTAAAAGCTTTTTTGGCCATACTTCTCTTCTGGGTCACAGAAGTGCACTTATTTCTGCTCTCCTGTCACCCAGAATCAGCCGATAGCAGGTTAAAGTCCACTGCCGTCTGACGTCAGAGTCGATACAGGCTCTGCAGGGGTTTCGACTATAATGTCAGAATCCACCCAGATGCCTTGACTGGTAACTGGCTCAGCCTCTCAGTGCGCCGCCAAGAGCCTGAGCCAGTCGCTCTTTTCCCCTTCACAGCCCAGCACTCCAGTGAGCACTGGAGGGGCAGATCACTGAGCCGGTGACTGACAGACTAACAGAGCTGAGATCAGCGCTTATGTGGATGGCTGGGGACATCTGCAGCCTCGGATCAATGCCGCAGCCATCTAGGTGAGTATGAATGTGTTTTTTTTTTTGTTTTTTGTTTTTTACCAACACTTTAGGAGCATGTTACATGTTACACCGATATTTAAGGTTTACCATGTTCCTATATGCTCAGTGCCAGTGGGCAGGGGATCTCCTTCAGCTCTGCTGTGTGGGGCTCTGCACAACAAGTACCATTGGTTGCTGCAGCATATGGCATTTAGTTCTCAATGAACTGCGAGGGTGCTGGTGAGTGCTTTTGTAGTTCATGGATTCTTCCTGCAGTTAAGTAAAGGTCTGCCCATAGGGTAGGTACAGGCAAAGGGCTGTCTGAGAGGCTGTAGGATCCTGGCAATCTGCTAATTGCGTGTGCAATGCTTTACAGGCTGCAGTGTAAAAAAATAATAAATGAACAGTTTTAACCTGCAAAAAAAAAGTGCATCAGTTTTTTTGAAAGGTGAGCTTATCCTTTTAAAAGGATTGTATTGTAAGCACTTACTCAGAAGACTTTCTATTTTTTTTTTTTATGTTAAATGGAACATGTAGTGGTTAACCTGTAAACAACATAAGTGCTTTTGGAACAACTCATAAATAATTAATAGTAACTCCAAGTTGCCATTAAATCTTTTAGTGAACTGCCAATGATAGCCAGGGAACTTTTCACCGGAGTCAGAAACTTCATGTGGTTTATCGTAGCATTGCACCCTTTTTTTTATAACCAAAAAAAAAAACTGGATTTGCAAAGGCATTTGGTGCACACAAAGTGGATTTATATTCTTTAAGAGGATACATTTTAATGATTTTTTTGAAGTCCGGAGTTTGGCTTTAAAGTGATAGTCTCTGTTTTTTTTTTCCCCTTTAAAAGGGGAAACCGGTCATACCGACCTGCTCTGTGCAGTGGTTTTGCACAGAGCAGCCCAGATCCTCCTCTTCTCGGGTCCCTCGCCGGCGCGCCTGGCCCCTCCAGCCTGCCGAGCCAAGCAGCTTGCTATGGGGCACCCAAGCCGAGTCGCTGCTCTGTGTGTACACTTAGACACTGAGCCGCGGTTCAGCCCCCCCCCCCCCCCCCTCTCCTCACCTCCTCACTGGCTCACTGACAGCAGCAGGAGCAAATGGTGCCACGCAGCTGTCTCAGCCAATGGGAAGGGAGAATCCCAGGCAGACAAGACTCTCCTGCAATATCGCTAAATCGATGTGGGCTCAGGCAAGTATTAGGGGGGCTGATGCACAAAAAAAGTTTTTTATCATAATGCATTAAGATAAAAAAAAACTTTAAAACCACTTTAAAGAAAAAGTAGTAGGCATTGGAAAATAAAATGCTGGTTTATAGCATAAATTATGAAGTTGTTGTAAAAGCTCAACATTTTTTACCTTCAGTGGCAACCTTTGAAAAATAAAATAAAAAAGGCTGTGTGTTGAGTTATGTCTTTACCAGCTTTGCACATCTAGAGTGACATTTATGTATATATATATAATATCTAAATATATATATATATATATATATATATATATATATATATATAATATATATATATAGTGTGTGTGTGTAAAGTTTGACGTGCATTTGTATAGAATTGGATTTAGGTCTGGACTAAAGGCTGTACACACGGTCAGAAAATCTGAAGATAAACTTCGTCCGTGGCGATTTTCTGATCGTTAGTATGCTGCTTTTGACAGCCAATTACAAATGTTTGGCAGACAAAAACTAGATGTGCAGGCTTGAAAATTTTTGTCTGATGTGACCACAACGTCCGATTTTTCTTTTCAGTACAAAAAAAAACTAGGTATGCTCAGAAATGAAAGAACAAGTACCCTCTTCACTTTTGATTTTAGACTAGCATCAAACAAAAAACTGAAGAAAATTCATCCAATAATCTGACCGTGTGTACAAGGCTATCTTCCCATCGACTCTGACCATCGTCCCCGCTGAAGAAAAGCATCCCCACAACATGACGCTGCCACCACCATGTTTCATGGTTGGAATGGTATGTTCAGGGTGATGTGCAGTGTTCGTTTTCCACCATACATAGTGTTTTGCTTTTAGGTATTTTTTTTAAATGTAACTGCCTACTCCCAAACTGTCATTTTAAAGTACAACACATTACCAAGTATTATTCTCCAAAAAATGTTTATTGTGCATTAAACACAAAAAACGAATACAATTAGTTACCACAACACCATTATTCTGTAAAATATAAGAAATCAAATCATTATTATTCAACCAAAAAAATAAATAAAAGCAAAGACACAAACAGCTGTATTTATACTGAGATTAAATTACACACAGGTGGACTCTATGTACTAATTAGGTGACTTCTTAAGGCAATTGGTTTCACTAGATTTTAGTTAGGGGTATCAGAGTAAAGGGGGCTGATCACAAATGCATGCCACACTTTTCACATATTTATTTGTAAAAAAAAATTGAAAATCATTTAAAATTATTCTTCCACTTCAAAATTATATGCCACTTTGTGTTCGTCTATCACATAAAATCCCAATAAAATAGATTTGTTTTTGGTTGTACAAAATGTGGAAAATGTCAAGGGGTATGAATACTTTTTTTCAAGGCACTGTATACACGGCACACCAAGATGCAAGTAAGGAATCACATGCCTCTTATATTGTGTAGACTAATCAGGACCCTTGCTCTTTTAATGGAAAAGTGGTCTCTCTACTGACCTCCAAGACGCCTTCTGCTTAGAACTAGAGCTCTCCAATCACCAAAATGCATGTGCTGACTCAGCAAGGAGCAATGTTTGACCCCTGCATTGAGACCACTGCTTTGACACAGAACAAGGTTCTTTCTTGGCAAGTAACAGGCTTTTCTGCTCAGACTTGTGGCTGCTTTCGAAAGAAAACAATTATGCTACTTATGATTGTTTTCACATAACTTTCACCCAAGATTCACACAAGATTCAAATACAAAAATGAATGAACCTTCGAAGAAATTATTAATAAATAGACCCAGAAGATTGTTTTGATGTACCTGGAATGTGTTTACTTTAAACTGTAAGGGCCCTTTCACACATGCGGATCGTTCACATCCGCCTGTTAGTTTTTTCAGTGGACCTGAACGGTCGCTCCATACAGCTCTATGGAGCGACGGGTGTCAGCGATGACATGTCCACTGACATCTGATCCGATCCGCAAAATCCAGACGGATGGAAACTCATCGGATGAAAATGGACAGGCGGTCCGTAATCATCCGATTTCCCCCCCATAGAGGAGAGCAGAGATCTGACAGGTCAGTCCCGGTGTCCTGTCACATTGTGTCCCCCATCAGATAGTGTCAGTACACAGCACAAGCAAATTCCGAAAATATCCGAAGATGAACGGCGCCTGCGCCGTGAGTCCAGGTTCAAGCCCCACCATCCAAGTGGACATATATTTAGAATAAAAAAGAGCTGAGCGCAGCGAGGCCGTGCCCGAAGCGTGGCAAGTGAAGCGAGCCCACGAGGGGCCCTCTAACTTTGTGTAGCCCTATGTCCACTTGGATGGTGGGGCTTGCACCTCGACTCACGGCGCAGACGCCGTTCATCTTCGGAGATTTTCCGAATCTCCTACTGCTCTATACTGCACAAGCGATGCGCCTGCGCAGTACGGGGCGGACACTTTTCGATAGCCGGACTTTTCGTGACAGAACACCGGCACAGAGAGCAGAGACGGACTTGTCATCCGCCGGCTCAGCAGGGATCAACGGAGCAATCCCTGCTGCACAAGCGAATGGCTGAATACGGATCCGCACATGTGAAAGGGGCCTTAGTTCAATTGGTCTTTATACTTCCCTTTCAGATAGATAGTATTGCTGGCAATGTCGCAGACTTGTTATACTCGGTGAGCTCCATCAGCATGGCTCATAAAAAGCAGACAGCAGGCCTGGGAAAATGTGGAAGTATTTGTCACCAAACCTGCACATTCCTGATTCTACTATGTCACACAATACCAGCTTTATTGAAGTGACACCTGTGTGCAACTGTCCTCTATAGCCTTGTGTTATAATGTTCTCCAGGGCTATTTAAGAAAAACACCAAATGCAAATATTACATTTATTTTTTTACTGTGTGTATTACTTGAAAACTGTTACCAGCAGTGTTAATTTCATTGTAAGCCTCTAACGCTGGCATAGTTATTACATTTGACCATCACTTTCTGCTGCTAAATACATTACAAACCACATATAATATTGTATATACTGTATAGGTTAATGATTAACATTGATTATCTTGTAATGACATCTGAAAGTCGGTTGGATATATTAGGCAGCAGGTAAACAAGTTGTCCCTAAAGCTGATGTGTTAAAAGTAGAAAAAATGGGCATTGCATCTTGTATGGGGCTGTGTGGTCGCACACTGGTCAGAGTGTCCATGATGACCCATGTCCACAGCCAAGTGTCTACAATGGGCATGTTGGCATCAGAACTGGTTCATGGAGTAATGGAAGAAGGTGGCCTGGTCTGATGAATTGCATTTTTTAACATAATGTGGATGGCTGGGTTTGTGTGCATCACTTACCTGGGGAAGAGTGCATCAGGATGTAACATGGGAAGAAGGCAAGCCGGCGGAGGCAGTGTGATGCTTTGGACAATGCTCTGCTGGGATGCAGATGTTACTTTGATGCATACCACCTAGCTAAACATTGTTGCTGACCAAGTACACCCCTTCATGGAAACAGTTTTTATTTTATTTTTTTGGCGATGGCCTCTTTCGGCAGGACACTGCAAAAATGGCTCAAGAATGGTTTGAGGAACACATCAAGTTTGAAGTGTTGCCCCGAAAATTTAAGATCCCAGCCCAATCAAGCATCTGTGGGATGTGCTGAAGAAACAAGTCCGGTCCATGGAGGCCCCACCTCGCAACTTTCAGGACTGCTAGTGATGGCTTGGTGCCAGATACCACAGCATACCTTCATTGGTCTAGTGGAGTCCATGCCTTTATGAGTCAGCTGATTTGGTGGCACAAGGAGGTTCAATATTAGGTGGGTGGTCATTCATAGAGTCATGGCTGATCGGTGGTCTGTGTGTAATCTCTCTCTCTCTCTTCTCTCTCTCTGTCTCTCTCTCTTTCTCTCTCTCTCTCTCCTCTAGTGGCAAGGTCTGTCTGATGTGAGGCATTGCTTGAACAAACTACATTATCCATCATGCAATGGGAATTGTATTTTTCATTAGGCGTGAAGATGTGTGAAATTGGGGGCAAGGTTGTGTTAGAGCAGGGGTCTCAAACTGGTGGCCCTCCAGCTGTTGTTGAACTACAAGTCCCATCATGCCTCTGCATATGGGAGTCATGCTTGTAACTGTCAGCCTTGCAATGCCTAATGGCAACAGCCACCAGTTTGAGACCCCTTTTGTTAGAGGGGCCTTTAGAAGTATTCAACCCTTGGAGTATCTCAACAAAACTGTAATTCTGATTACAGGGGATGTTTACAATCTGACTTGTATCTTACTGCAGACTTCCGGGAAAATTGGTAAGCCAATCACACAAGCAGGGAATGACCTTTCTGGGGGTGTTCTTTACACCATGGTAGGGCAGATGAAGATTTCTACTGCAAGAAAAGAAATCGGGTCAATACATATCAACTGTTGGTTATGTTCCTTGTGTAGAGCTGCACAATTCTGGCAAAAATGAGAATCACGATTTTTTTGCTTAGAATAGAGATCACGATTCTCTCACAGGGTGACATCATCTTTCACATTATACAAAAAAATTGGGCTAACTTTACTGTTTAGTTTTTTATTACTTCATTAAAATATGTTTTTTCCCAAAAAAAATGCGTTAGAAAGACCGCTACGTAAATACAGTGCATTATAAAATATCACACTGTCAGCAGTGAGCAAAGAACTCTGCATAGAATCGAGAAATTGCTTTGTTAAGATCCCTAGAGGGGAAGAATCGCGATCTGATTCTTTAATGATTAATCATGCAGCTCTATCCTTGTGCTAATTTTTCTGTTTTTAGTTTTGGCTACATTAAAGCCATCATACTTGGCTCAGTTTTTTTTCCAGCCGGCTAAACAAAACAAACGGAGACAATTTACCCATCCACGCTTTAGAAGTGTGCTGTCTTTGCATTCTGAAAGCAGCAACTCCCACGGCATCATAATACACTGACCATTCGACAGAAGCCAGTCTACCAACTAGCTTCTTCTGTTGAACAGAGAGCGAAACATGTGGATCAAAATTTGTCCGGTTCTTGACAAAGTTTGGTTCATGTATGGCCAGCTTTAGGTTTTAAGGCTGCCATTCACTGCCCAAATCTCAGCCGATTCAGCCACAATTTGAACTGTGGGTGCCTCTGTTGGCACCACCTGGCTTGACGGTGGTCGAAGGTGAAGCAAAATTGTTGGCTGCATAGTGACTGCAGTCAATCAGATACAGCCACTGTTTGGGTATTCTGACAGCTGCGGGTGCAGGTAATCAGTAAATAAAATCTGACAAAGGTAATTTTTTCATCCACATGGTTTAGAATGGCTGGAGAAATCTTTTCAATTTCTTTTGTTCTACCTGGAGGCTAAACCAAGGAAATCTTTGCATGTATGGCCAGCTGTGGAGTATCAACAAGACCATCTTCAGAAACAATGGGAGAAGAATGGTGTGCGTTACCATGCGAGTAGTCAGATTTGTGTCTTGTATCATACAAGCAGTCTCTGACAGTCTTGTTACATGCAAGCACTCGGACAGTCATTGAATAGGTACAGTCTGTGACTGTCTTATGCCATGCTAGCAGTCTCTGACAGATGTTTTTACATGTGAGCATTAGCCAGTTACAGGTGAGTATGGCTTTAAAGTAGTATTAATCCCTCAGTGTTTGTTACTTTAACAAATTGAGCACAGAAAAAAAAAAACTTTCCCCAGTAAACTATTTGTTAAAATTTTTACCCCGGCTCTTGCAGCTTAAAACTTTCAAAGCTGCTGACTCCTGACCTCTCAGTGCTTCTTCCCTGACTTTCTGGTCTTCAGGTAAGGAGGAGGAGCAGGGATGTGTCTTGCCATTGCTATAGGGCTGTGTGTTTCTATTGCTGCACATAGTGTAGGGAAGCACAACCCTAGTCCCTTCATGTGAGGGTGGTTCCATGAGATTCTCAGTGAGTGATGAAATCCGCTATATCTATCTATCTATCTATCTATACACACACACACACACACACACACACACACACACACACACACACACACACACACACACACACATATATATATATATATATTATATATATATATATATATATAAATAATTTGTCAGCCCTCTCTAATCATCCACTCAGTTTGAGTCCTTATACTCCAGGATTACTTGTCCCCTCAGTAGGTAGGCATACGTTTTGGGTCTGTCCTTGGCTGTTAGATTTGGTTTTAGCGTCTGGTTATTTGATAACTTGTTTGGTGTAAATTTTCAGAAGAAGCTAATGAGACAAGTGAAGCGTACCATGCAATCAAAGGAAACTCAAGTGTTCTGTTTTCCCCTGACCTGGTGTTGAGGGCAGAACTACAAAAGCTCCAGTGTGTCTGTTCAGTGTTCATGTACATATCTGATTTCAGAGGGGATTGTACTGATAATAAGCACGTTTATCTATAGGTTTGACATCTGCTTATTTTATTCATGGATAAACTATATGACCTCCACTATGCTATACGGATAACAAATCCATAATAATGGCTTCTTGTTTAAAAAGTAAAGCTGAATTCCAGGTATGGCAGTTTGCACATAGTGACACTGGTCCATCTTGGGTCTATGTAAGTATGTATGAGCCATAGCTGTGGGATCCCTGTAGTAAGCAGTGCTACTCCAGTGATCCTTGCTGACTTCTGGAACCCGTGCCGAGCGACTTCCCTGCACCATTGTGAACACAGGCGGTCACTCCCTCACTAAGGGTGCCATTCAGAACACTTTGTATTTTCTCAATGAGTGCAAAGCATTCTCTGATTGGAGGATGTGGAGAGGTTGAGATCCCTACCTCGTCCAATCAGAGAATACTCATTCATTGAGCAGTAATCGCATGTAAAAAATACGACAGGCTGATTGTACATTATTATTATACATGATTTATATAGCACCAACAGTTTACGCAGTGCTTTACAATGTAGAGGGGGGGGACAGCACAATTACAGTACAGTTCAATACAGAAGGGACAGGAGGGCCCTGCTCGTAGAGCTTACATTCTAAAGGGAGGTGGTGGTACAAAAGGTAATAGATGCAGGGAATGATTTGATGGGGGTGGCTCATGGACAGTTGTTAGGTGGGTGTGGGATAGGCTTCCCTGAATAATTGAGTTTTCAGGGATCTCCCAAAGGTGGACAGGTTAGGGGCTGATAGAAAATACCGGGGCAGGGAGTTCCAGAGGATGGGAGAGGCTCTGGAGAAGTCCTGAAGGCGAGCATGGGAGGAGGTAACAATGGAGCTAGAGAGCAGGAGGTCCTGGGAGGAGTGGAGGGGACAATTTGGGCGATATCTGCAGATGAGGTTTGTGATGTAGCTGGGGGTGATTGTTGTGGCTGGCCTTGTATGTTGAGGTTAACATTTAGAATTTTATACGGTGGGGTAGGGGAAGCCAGTGAAGAGATTGGCAGATTGGAGGGAGCAGCCAGTGAAGGGATTGGCGAGGAGCAGCAGTTGCGGATCAGTTGGTGAGATGTATTAGTCTAGCAGCAGCATTCATAATAAACTGAAGGGGGGATAGCCTGCGTAAGGGTAGGCCATTAAGGAGAGTTGCAGTAGTCAAGGCAACAAATAATCAAGAAGTGAATAAGTTCCTTTGTTGTGTCATTAGTCAGGAAGGGTCGAATTCTGGAGGTTAAGGCGGCAGGATTTAGCCAGCGATTGGATGTGGGGGCTAAAGGAGAGGTCAGAGTCAAGAATTACACCCAGCACCCTGGAGTGTGGAGGGACCAATGGTTGTGCTGATGATCTTAAAGGTAAATTCATGGGGGACGATGTCCGGGAAGGTGGAAATATAACAGGCTCAGTTTTAGAAAGATTGAGTTTTGAGAAAGTGGTGTGACATCCATACCGATATGTCATTCAGTAAGTTTGAAATCTGTGAGGAGATCGAGGAGTTGAGTGTTGAGATAGATCTGGGTGTTGTTGGTATAGAGGTGGTATTGGAAGCCATGGGAGGTTATCAACTGGCCCAGGGAAGAGGTATAGAGCGAGAATAGGAGGGACCCAAGGACGGAGCCTTGGGTTACCCCAAAGGAAAGAGGAAGAGGAGCTGAGGAGATGGAGTTGTAAGTGACAGTGCACTGAGATAGGTAGGAGGAGAACCAGGATAAAGCAGAATCACGGAGGAGGAGCAGGTGGCCAACTGTCAAATGCAGCAGAGAGGTCTAAGAGTAGGAGTATGGAGTAATGGCCATTGGTTTTAGTAGGGCAGTTTCAGTGGAATGTTGTGGACGGAAGCTGGACTTTAGGGGGTCGAGAAGGTTGTTGTCCGGGAGGTAGCATCTTATTTGGTCATGGACAAGGCGTTCGATGAGCTTGGAGGCAAATGGGAGCAGGGAGATGGGTCTTAAGTTATTCAAACAGGTGGGGTCTAGTGAGGTTTTTTTTTTTTAAGTATGGGGGGTAACCAGTGCATGTTTGAGAGGGGAAGGAAAGGTGCCGGAGGAGAGGAAGAGGTTAAAGAAACCAAAACCTCCTCCTCGTCCCCAAGTCCCGGTACAAATCAAGGGGAGAACGAAGATTTGCAGTCCAAGGACCACGGCTATGGAACGCTCTACCTACGAACATCCGTTTAGAAAAAGACCATCGGGCCTTCAGGAAAAACTCAAGACACACCTCTTCTAAGAAGGCAGTTCGCAGTTGCAGCGCTATACAAATCATTCATTCATTCGAGATGTGGGTTAGGGAGTTTAGGATGGAGCGGGAAGGTGGTCACAGTAATTGTGAGAGGACATGGTCTAGGGGACATGTGGTGAGGTGGCCATGGAGAGGAGTTTATTACCTTCATCGGTGGTAACTGGGCAGAAGGAGGAGAGTATTGCGTGTGGTGTTGGACCTGATGTGTTGGGTAGGGGAGGAAGTTAAATGCTGGATATCTCCTCACGAATTGTGTCAATTTTGCTTTTGAAATGGTTGGCAATCTGTTGAGCGTTAAGCAAGTTGGTGGGTGGGGGGTAAAGTAAGGAATTAAGGGGAGAAAAGGGGGTTTGGATGAGAGGGTTTTGATGAGAGTGTTGTAGTAGGTTTGTTTAGCAGTGTGGAGGCAAGAGTTGTATTTGAGAAGGGCAGATTTGTAGAGATTTGTAGAGGGTAAAGTCTTGCAGGGATTTAGATTTACGCCATGCTCGCTCAAGAGCACGGATGAGTCTTTTGAGACTTCTGGTGTCATCTGTTTGCCAGGGTTGTGGCAGATGGGGCCTGGTTCTGCGTGTAGAAAGAGGAGCAAGTATGTCTAGGTTGGATGACAGCGTGTTGTTGTAGATGGAAGTGGTTAGGTCTGGGCAGGACAGGGGTGCGATTTTTGTTGTAAAGGCCATCAGTAGCAGAATGAAGAAGGGGGAAGGGTTGAGGTTGCGAAGGTTTCTGCGGGTAGTGGTTTGTTGGTTGGCAGAATGGGAGGTAGGAGACAAGGAGAGAGTGAAATTAATAAAGTTGTGATCAGAGAGAGGAAAGGTGGTGTTAGAGAGGTTGCATGGAGTGCAGCGATAGGAGAACATAAGTCCATTGATGGATCAACTTGGGTACAATCGGCCTTTCGCTAGATGGATTTTGACCCATTTATTGGCGGCTTAAAGTGATACTTAAGTCTTGTTTTTTTATTTAAAAATAACAAACATGTTCTACTTACCTGCTCTGTGCAGTGGTTTTGCACATAGCAGCTCAGATCCTCCACTTCTCAGGTCCCTCGTCAGCGGTCCTGGCCCCTCCCGAGTGCCCCCACAGCAAGCCGCTGCTCTGTGTGCCCATTCAGACATGGGCCCTCCTCTTTAAGCTGAAATCTGAAAAAGAGTTGGTTTCCTTTTCTATAAAGAAAATTGGCTAATTGTTTGCAGAGGTTTTCTAGCACGATTACATTTTTGCTTTACATCAGCAGTTCTTTACTTGGATAACTCACCTACAAATATCTGGTAATTTTATTGGCTCCTGAAAACGTGATTGGCTAATATGGAGCACTGTAATGTGTGTACATTATTGCGGTTTGTTTTATGTTGATCCCTGCATTTCCACTCCTTCTCCATTTTCCATCTCCTATAGAATGGTTATCATCTGTAATATTCATCTGTTTGTAGAAAGTTTTGGAGACCATCTCGGGGGGTCAGTAAAATGCTGATAATCTATTTCTAGGAAATGGTTTAGTATATTTATATAAAGCAGTTATGGGAAAGCTGCTGTCGGGGTAACAAGTACCTGAAGGTCTCCATCCTCTGGCTTGTGTTATGACTGTGGTGCATTATGGCGGAGGGTGTATAAATAGACAGAGCCCCGGAGTGACTTCGTACTGCTAACATTTGATGAATGACAGCCTGTGCATGGAAAGTGCCTCCATAAAGCAGACTTGGCAGAATACAGAATGATGAAAGTGTCCGCTAATCGCAGCAAAACAAAGCTGACTGCGGTGGTACTAATAGAGTCTGAAAACATATGGAGAGGGCTCATATATTGTATACTTCTAGATCCTTTACTTGCCAAAAAAATCAGACTTTGAAGCAATATCCTGAGAGCTGGCTTCTGTCAGAGTGCGCATTGTGTCTGAAGTGCCTTGCGGGGAAAAATATACGCTATTTATAGGAGGGCGATGGTTTATATCACAATTTTTCTGTAAACATGTAATAAACCGTACCATTCAATCTATATGGAGGCCTTTGTCAGTACTTATGTTCCCACAGTTCATTGCCTGCTGTGCTGGACTTGCCCATTTGTCAGCTGAGCCATATTGATCTTAAGTCAAACTAGTAAAACTAGGATACTACTGTGAAAAAATAATATATAATAAACATTGTAGGCACTGAGATGCAGAGTTAAAAATGTAATATCTTTTATTACAAAAACGATTTTTTTATAAAGATAGAAACACACAATTCTTTAAATCACAATATGGGTATTGTCTTATTGGCATAGGTCACACCACCAATTGCACCAAAAAGTATGTCCTGTATGGTCGTAAGAGTGTTCAGGGTGTAGCAGGTAACATCAGGCTTGGTGTAGGTTGGTATGGCATGAAGTAGCTCACTCAATTTTAATTAGTGGTGTGACCTATGCCTATTAGGCAATACCCATATTTTAAAGAATTGTGTGTGTCTATTTTTATAAAAAACTTTTTTGTAATAAAGATGTTCAATTTTTAACTCTGTATCTCAGTGCCTACAATGTCCATTATATATTTTTCCACAGTAGTATCTCAATTTAATTAGGACGTGGCACATTTTTACTATTCCGTATCCACAGTACCACCCTGTGGTGATACAAATTCTTTCCAACTATATAAACTAGTAAGAGAAAAAAAAATGTAAAACACTAGTAAAGAAAAAAAAGTAAGAAAAAAAACAATTAAAAAAAAAAAAAAAAAAGCTATTACAAAAAAAAGTTAAACAGTGATACTAGTGAAATTGCTTGTAAGATCAGAAGGAAGGCCCTTAAGTGACACTAAACTCTGATTTAAAAGAAATGCTGTTCAGATATGTATCCCTGACAAAAAAAAGTGCCTTTTTATTGCTTTCAGCCTCATCCAAATACCTTTTTTATGATTTTTTTTCTGCTGTGATTGGACCTCCTGTTAGAGGGTGTTTACATTTGTTCTCCACAGTCCAACTGATTGTAGGAACGTTGGCACCCATAATGGATTGTGGATTATGGGAATTATGTGCACAGAGCAGTGCACATGACTAACGTGCACTGCTTGATTTAAACATATTGAAGTGTGTGTGTGTGTGTGGGGGGGGGGGTAAATGAGAGGTTCAAGGAGGTCTCAGTATAGCCTCAGCATTGTGCTCAGGAACTTGAAAGTGAACCTGTCGCTATAGGGTCCAAATATAACTAAATCCATCCTATGATGCTTACCTATCCGACACCCTGGGTCTTAAATATCCACCACATAGCAGATCTCCAGCTGCTGCAGGTATCTAACACTTTGGGTTTGTTAAAGCGGTTGTATAGTCAATATTACAACTTTTACCTACAGGTAAGCCTATAATAAGGCTTACCTGTAGGTAAAAATAATATCTCCTAAACCTGTATGGTTTAGGAGATATTCCCCTCACAATGAGCTGCTGACTGCAGCGGTGCATGCACACAGGGGATTCTCGGCTGAAAGCCTGGAAGATGCCGGACTATGCCGGAAGAAGTCTCCCGCACGCATGCGCGGGAGTGACGACATCGTGGCTCCAGCCACTCACAGCGATGGAGCCGCGACACCCGGAAGACACACCGAGGCAACATGTCATCTCCCTGCCGTGGACCAGGTGAGTTACCGACGCCTCGTTCTAAGGTAAGTATTTCATAATGAGCTAGTATACGGCGCATACTAGCTCATTATGCCTTTTGCCTTACAGGTGTATACAACCGCTTTAAACATGGCTGTAAAGGTGGAAATTTAGCTCCTGCTTTTTATTTCATTTTTAGATAGTGGGGAAAGGCCAGACCATCCATTAATCGTCTAATACTAATACTGTATCCATAACCCATATGTGAATAAAAAAAATCCAAACTTGCTGAATTTATAGAAATGCCTGTACAGGTATTTTCTGTTAGCATTGTTGCATCCAGCCTGTCAAAATCAATGACCGACTGTACCCACTGGCACTTGTGTTTAGAGCCTTATGTGTTCAGGGACATATTCTCAGAAGATGGAATTAATTTGCCAAATGGCCCTAAAGGCAAGTACCACTCTGTACAGTGTCCAGCTGCATCTTTTAGCCTCCTGGGCACCTGGAAATGCAAAAATTTGACTTGCAGGGGCCAAAATTCTTGTGTGCACTTAGCCTAACCCTTCCCAATTGAACCATAATAAAAAAAAAAGGATGGCCTGGAATTCTGCTATAATTTTCCAGCACTGGAATTTTCACTGCATGGCTAGATTTGTGTTTACACTGGTACATGACTTCAAGAAAATTTTACACATTGTACTTAAGTATGGGATGGTCTAATGCCTCCCTGTTTCTTGGAAATAGTGATGTAGCTTGGAAACACTTGTGGCTGGTAAATATCCAAGGCTGGAATATGTACCTTCCACTGACACCAATACTGTGACTTTAAATTCAGAGCTCATGGTCTTCCCGTCTTATGACCTTCTTTTCTCTGCTGACCTATAGAAATCTGAAACCTAATGATTTAACTTCTATATATTTAAAGAGAATTGTTTTTACAATACATTTTTATTGAAAGTTATTAATTAACAATATAAATTGTCCATATTTATCCAACATGGTTACACTTGATAACCTGTACCAGTCTACCCCTAATGGGTTCAAACTGTAGGCATAGACAGGCCACCAAATTAACTAGATAGTTGGGTTCAAAAAATTAAAACAAAACTTGCAAATCAAATTGAAAAGGTAGGTCCAAGATGCTAGACTACATTGAAGATATGCACATAAATGGCTTAACGGTACTTCAAACTTAGTGATTGTAAAGGATCATTTAAAAAAAAAAATATATATCAGGCATGTCATACTTACCTCCACTGTGCAGCTCGTTTTGCACAGAGTGGCCCTGAACATCCTCTTCTGGGGTCCCCTGGCGGCTCTTGCGGCTCCTCCCCGTATCAGATAACCCCCTAGGAGAAGCGCTCTCCTAGGGGGGTTACCTTGCGGGCACGCTCCTGAGTCCAGCATTTGCGTCCACAGACACGAATGCCGGACTCGGCGGCCGCGTCATTGCATTTGATTGACAGCAGCGGGAGCCAATGGCTGCGCGACTATCAATCTATCCAATCAAGAGCCAGGACTACGCGGAGAGAGGGACAGCGCGTCCCCGCCGAAGAGATGAAGGGGCTCAGGTAAGTAAAACAGGGGGGCTGGGGGGCCGGTGACTGCCAGGTGTTTTTTCACCTTAATGCGTAGGATGCATTAAGGTGAAAAAACACAAGGGTTTACAACCGCTTTAAGGATAAGTTACAAGTTGCACTCTTTTTAAATAGTTGGATGGTCTAGGATGGGATAGCTAGGTATTCCATTTTTTTCTTTTACGTGATGGTGGACTTGTTTTTATAAGCAAGCATAAGTTCGTACTGAGTTTGAATATTTAGTCTGGCTATAGCTGTCAAAAAATTGGGTGCGTCCCTGGATTTCCAGAGGCTGGTTATAGTGAACCTTAGTGTATGGATTACTATTGTTCTAAATGTTGAAGGGTACATGTCCAAATTTAGGCTGAGTAAGGCTGTGGCCGGAGTAAGTTTGGTTAGGTTTCCTGTAAGGCCTGCTATAAATGGAGCTATTGAGTTCCAGAAGCTTTGCAAGTTTTTACAGCTCCATAATATGTGCAGAAGGTTACCTGTCTGTTTCGTTACATCTCCAACATATGTCAGATGTAGAGGGATACATTTTTGATAATTTATATGGGGTCAAATACCATCTATTCAGAATTTTTGTGCATTATCCTAGAGTTCAGTACACGCGGAAGATTTACTGGATATACAAATGGCTTTTTTCCATTGGTCCCAAGAGAATTCTTGAGCTAAGTCTTTCTCTCATTTAATAATGTGTGTGTTATTAATATTATTTGGGTAATTAGGTAGTAGTTCATAGAAAAAGGAAATTGCCTTTATTTTTTGGTTATTATGTTTGCCACATTATTGAGGGGATTTCTATAGGATTATTGGGATTGAACTCTTTTAAATGGGTATACTTTCATCGTTTGCTTAAAATTATTGTTTTATACTGCAAGGGTAGATTTACATAAAGATAATATCCTCCTTTGACCCATTCATCCAACATTTAGGCATATTCTGCAATAATTAAATGTTCCGGTCGGTATAGATAGTATGGATTTATTTTTGATGACTTTAGTTTTGGAAAGTATGTGCTTCCAGGCGATTAGTGTAGCTCTAATACTAAGTAAATTAGGTAGGTTAAACTTTGGAATAATTTTTTACACAATTAAACACAAATCTAAAAAATGATATATGGAACAGAAAAAAACCAGGGTGGCATTCTCCATTTTAACCACTAGAAAATCTTTAGGAGGAATGAATCTACCTGACATCAATTATTATGCAACCTTATTGGATCAGATGAGATTTTGGTTCTCTACCACAGAAGACAGACCTAGAAAAAGAAGCCACCAAAAGACACGCCCTGGCAATAGCTTAGTCTATAATTCCAAAGATATACTTTGTTTAATGTGCCTCATTATAGTGGTTATGCTGTCTTTGTGTATGTGTCATCTTTTTCATCTGGCATTTTGCAACAGCTAGTAGATGCAGTTATACAAGAAATGATGTTCTGGTGCTTGCTGGGTAATTCATTTTTACCGTCTGTCCGTTTTCATCCGATCCGCAGACGGATGGAAAAATAGGGTTTTCCTCCATCATCAGTTTCGGAGCATAGCAGAGACTGACGTCATCGGATGTTCATCCGCTATCCCATAGGCATACATGTATGTCCGTTTTTCGTCCGAAAATGGAGGGATGAAAAACGGACATATGGTCTGCCCGTGTGAAAGGGGCCTAAGTTTCCAGATGTATATTCAGAAACAAAACAGAAAACAATAATATAGCCAGAAATTAATATTTGTCCATCCGTCTGCTCTGTCAATCTCTATATTGAAGAGAGGATATTGTTTAAAGGGTGGACCCACTTTCGTGGGGAAAAAAATAACAAATTAAGAAAAAATATAGCGTATACAATTGCAACACTAATCATATTGTAATTGAATGTTATTAAAAATGCCTTTTTTTTTAAGCTGTAGCCACTGTACTTTTATGTAAATACAATGCAATATGGCTACCTGGAGTTGTTCTGTACTGACCACTCCCGAGAACCATAATTTCCTGCTTGTGTGATCATCTCTGAGGTTTTTTTTAAACAAAAGAGCGACCATTTTGAAAAAAAAAAAACACATTTTGTACTTTTTGCTGTAATAATATACCAATTTTTTTTTAACCAAAAAAAGCAAATTTTTTCCTCAGTTCAGGCCGTTATGTATTCTTCTACAAATTTTTTTTTTTTTTTTTTTAAAAATTTTTGGTAATAAAAAAAAAAAAAAAAAAAAATCGCAAAAAGCGTATATTGATTGGTTTGCACAAAAGTTATAGCGTCTACAAAATAGGGGATAGATTTATGGCATTTTTATTGTTTTTTTTTTTTTTTTTACTAGTAATGGCGGCAATCTGCGATTTTTAGCGAGACTGTGACATAATGGCGGACACTTTTGACACATTTTTGGGTCGATTGGCAATCATACAGCGATCGGTGCTATAAAAATGCCCTGATTACTGTATAAATGTCACTGGCAGGGAAGGGGTTAACACTAGGGGGCACTCAAGGGGTTAACTGTGTTCCTTTATGTGTGTGTTCTAACTGTGGGACATGGAACTGACTATAGGAGATGAGAGATTGTGGTTCCCAGCTCATAGGAACTCTTGATCTCTCTCTCCTCTCCTCACAGAACTGGGATGTGTGTGTTTACACACACTAGTGCCTGCGATCGTTCGTGGCCGGCGGTCATCGCGACCGCCAGTCACGAGCATCGGCACCCCCGCTGTGCAGCGCGCACCTTCTATCCCACTTAAAGGGACCGATGTATAGCTACGACGGTTCGTGGGATCGTGCCAACCTGCCGCAGTATAATGACGGCAGCTGGTCGGCAAGTGGTTAAAGATCTTCAGCTTCCTACACAGTTCTAGGGATGTCAGATACCTCATCTCCCCCATTGCATACTATGATTCCCTCCTTCACTACTGTGTCTTGTACTGGTGTGTAGTGGTCAGTGGATGGAACCACAGAGATCAACAGGGAACACTGACATCCGACACTCCTGGAAGTGTCAAATGTAGAAGTTTTTTTTTTTTTTTTTTTTTTTTTTTTTTTTTAGTAAGGTTATTTCTTCAACATAAATGAGTTTAGTGACATGGGCAGAGGGGTGGGTTGGTGATAACTGCCTGCTTTGTAGGAAATGTGTGGCTAGTGGCTCCTAGCAGTTTTCGCGGGGTTTCTGACCACACTATGTCATATAGATGGCGGAATCTACAAATCTGTACACAAAATACAGGTATGTAGATATGGGACAGCAGGATTGTAATAATGTACACGCCAAAAATGTACTTTCTGGTAAATGTTATAGAAGGTCTCAATTAATTTTCTTGAAATTGTGCATTTCTATAATTGGCACCTTAGTCTTTGATATACATTGTAGTCTTAAGGGCTGTGCACACGGGCCAAATGTTGGGCAGCATATGCTGGTTCAACAGAAACCGACTGACATTCGGCCCATGTGTACGACAGCCGGTCCTACAGAAGCTGGCTATTTGGCTGGTTCCTGTGGAAGGGGCATGACCGAAAAAGATCTGCCGATCCGCACCTGATTTGTGTGCTGCCTGGGGGGTGGTGCGGGGTCGTCCCTCTGTCAGAACACAGTAGCTCAGCGGGGGAGGTCTCTGTACTGTCATCGAATAGTTAGTACAGCAGCTCCTCCTGAACTTTTTAGTTTTTTTTCGTTAAGCCCTGCTGGGTTAGTGTGTTAGTATAAAAAGTTAGTGTGTACCAGGCATTAATCTGGTTTTTGCTTGAGTTCTCTATCCTACAGCAGCCATTATTGGTGTGGGAAGTGGTGTCACGGCTTTGACGTGTGCTGACAGTTTGAGGCTATAAACTGAAATGGTCCTGTACTCGCAAGCCTTTGTGATTTGTCCTTACATCTGCGCTTAGGTAGTGTTTTGTTATCTTAAAGCAGAGCAAATACTGTAGCTCTGACTTTTAATTTTAGGGCACTTACCTGTCTGGAAAACCAGCGGTGTCCTCACCCGAGTCGATTTTTCAGTCGCCTATTGGGTGCTGACGCCACCATCTAGACTTGGAGGAAACTGGCAGTGAATTTTTATTTATTTTTACAGAGGAGACATATTGGGGTTGATTTACTAAACCTGGGGCGTGCAAAATATGGCGCAGCTCTGCATAAAAACCAATCAGCTTCCAGGTGTTTTTTTTTTTTTTTTTTTTTGTCTGTCAAAGCTTAATTGAACAAGCTGAAGTTAGAAGCCGATTGGCTTCAATGCACAGCTGCACCAGATTATGTACTCTCTAGTTTTAGTAAATCAATCCCCCATTATGTCTATTTTGAGCTGCATTCTCCATACAAGGGCTCATGAACACTGCAGCTCAAAAAAGCTGCTTTTACAGGTGTTTTCTTTTTATTTCTCTGCCTAAAAGCTTGAGCATAAGTGTTTTTTTCACAAACGCTCCTCTTTTTTCACTCCCAAATGACCACAATGCATTGGAAAATTAGTTGCAGTTGCCATTTTCATTGAGAGACCCCAGCTGCAACAGAGGCCAGTACATCGTCGTCGTCACTACTGGACACATCCTTTACTTTTGAAGCATATTTCTTCTGGATATTTTGCAAACGTGTATGGTGAGCTGAGAAAATATCCTGATTTTTTTTTTTTTCAATTTCACAAGGATGTCCATTTTGACCTTTATTATTAATTATGGAATTTTTGTATTTATTTTTTCAGGTTTTGAGTGTACAGCTTGTATAACAGTGTAAATTTGCTGTCCCCTCAAAATAACTCACACACAGATATTAATGTCTAAACCGCTGGCAACAAAAGTGAGTACACCCCTAAGTGAAAATGTACAAATTGGGCCCAATTAGCAATTTTCCCTCCCCGGTGTCATGTGACTCGTTCGTGTTACAAGGTCTCAGGTGTGAATGTGGAGCAGGTGTGTTAAATTTGGTGTTATCACTCTCACTCTCTCATACTGGTCATGAGCGAGTGAAAGAGCCCTTACACTGTCTGGCCTGCAATAAAGGCTTACCTTTCCCCTCGCAATCCTATTTACACTATACACTGAGCTGCACACACAGCTCAGTGTACAGTACAAGCATCTGCTGGGGGATGTGTGAACTTCTTGAGCTTGCTCAGGAGTTACAGCATTGCATACCAGCCTGTCAAGGCAACTGAAGCCCCTATACCCAGAAGAATTCTGGGGAAAGATTTAGTGCCGGCAGGGGAGCTTGTGGACATTGTATGGTTGGAGCAGAGGTATTTGCTAACTTTATTTATTAGTTTATTAACATTAAAGTCTATGTGAGTTTAGTGATTGTATACTGTACTTTAACCATTTCACTTCTTTCAACGACTGTCAGATGTAAGTAATCAGGTGGCTCTACAGCCGGCCGATCACTTGCACACACCCCCGGAACATTGGCCATTATTCACAGTTAATTGTACACTGGCCTAACTGGTTAACTTTCCAGGCCTATAATTTTTTTAAATGTGTGCAACCAACACAAAATGGATCTGCCAGAAAAAACATTAAATCTAGAGCAGTTCAGGCAATTCATAGTGTATAATAAAAGTAGCTGAAGTTGTACATATTATTGTCACCTCATCCGAGGGGGTAGAATGCCCCACCAGTAAAGTTTGGCATGAGTTCCAGAATATTAGGTTTAGGTGAACGTGGTATCGTGAACAGATTAGCTGCTATGTTTTCTAATAAAATGGTCTATTATACGATGCTGAGAGGGTTCTGGGGGGAAGGGTGTAGAAATCGTTCATGTGAACCAAAATGTTGAGCTTGAATGCCCAGAATGGTCACATAAACCTGGGTTTAGGCTGCCAGCCCCCCTTCCCTTCATCTGCTTTCTGTTTCTCAGCAGTCTCTAAATTGAAAATGGGAAGAGAAGAATGGCAGTGATTATTTGGTGCTGGTTGGAAGAGAAATCTTTCCTTTCAGCTGTGCAGAGCCTGGGAAATCTTCATTGTCTCCAAGGAGCTAACAATAAACACAACACGATCAGCCTAGCCATGCTTTGAAGTCACCTCCCCGATGAATGGAAAGCGGCTCTGCTGCTACATCTGCAAGAAAAAACCCCGTGGCTCGCAGCCCTGAGAAAACATTTGGAGGCACACTTGTGTCTGCTACAGTGTAACTTTGTCTCTATTTCCTTGGCAGACCTTATTATATCCCGGCTAATAGTGGGAATCTGGAAACCAGAGAATTTCAAAACGGCAAAAAGAATTGATAAATGATTGATAAATGATTAATAAATGATTCCCAGAAACATAAGATGACCTTTGCCCGATTTGGTACATCATATCAGGAACTATTCATAGGTCCTATGCATTTTTGGGGGTAGATTTCATTGGCGTTTGAGTTTCCCAACCAGTTCTTGTTGCTTTCCCCAAGATAAACCCATGTTGGAAATTGTATGTACAAACAACAAAAACAAAAGGGAGCAAATGCTTTATCAAAAGTTCGCTCCCTATCCTAAAAGTACCAAACGGATGACCATACTTGCTAACGTGTTTCAGGGGACCCCCCCCCCCCCCATTTCGTCATAGCAGAGCAATTTCTGAGCTTAGGAAGGGGGTCGGTCCCCTGAAACAAATCCATTTGTGCTTCTTAGTATAATTTGTGTCTTTACCATTTTGATAAAGTGCTGTTGATAATGCACTAGACGTCTTTGTTTGCTGCCCCCCCCCCCTCCCCCAAAAGAAGCCGCCACTGTTTGTTTCTCTTCCTTCCTCCTTTTTTTTTTTTTTTTTGTCATATAAATTTCCTCCTCCAGAGCTTCTTCTGCCGCTGGAACCTATGGGGTTCTGTAGGAGTCTCCTCTCTTTGTCCCTCTTGGGCTGCCTTGCTGTATGCACTGAACGGCTGCATGCACAGTTGAAGTTTTAAAGCAGGAGCCTGCACAGGAGGAGACTCCTACTGGACTCCATAGGTCCTGGGGGCATATATAGAACAGGAATTGTTGAATGGTTAAGTAAACATAACCATAAAATGATTTGTTTAAATTAAATACGGCTTAGTCTGCAATTATAAACAATAATTTGATTCTAGTACAGTATACACTTAGGATGGCTATAAATGACTTGATAGTAATATACTTATGGATTCCAGCATCAATTTATGATGATTGGGCAGTTTTGATCTTGTAAAAGATAATTAGTAGAGGAATGGGCTGGGGGACAGAGGGGCATTTGCCACCTGGGCCAATTTTAATAATATATGTTCAGCTGGTCAAGATATTTCACCGTTCAAACATTAATCAGAACGAGACCCACGGTGACCTGTGCTATGTTGATAACTGTTCCTGTTTAGACCTGTGATCATAGCCCCTGGCTGAAATATTTCATCCGGCACCAACTACTTTTGCAGCTCTGAGATGTGTGGTGGAATCCCAAGAGAGACAAAGAAAAAAAAAAAGCTGATGATAAATGATATGAAATGATGTTTCATAATAAACCAAGTCTCAGCTTTCACCATGCCTACTAATCGCATTTTGCATGGTGCTTTTTTTTTTTAGGCCACAGAATTCCTGCCACAGAATTCCTGCCACAGAAATACTGCCATAAAAAAGGGCTAGTTGGTTGTGTTTGGTGATGGTGATACGCATTGCCTTTTGATATTAGAAGTGCTCTCTTTTTGCACAGGGGGATTTTGCAGTTTGATGGAAAATCAAGCTGTGGGAGGCCTTGATCTTTCTCAGTCACTACTGCCTCGTTTCCACTGAGCAGATCGTTTCGGGTCGGTACAGTTTGGAAGGGTTAGAATGGTCCGGCCTATTCAGGTGAGCGTTTCCACTGCAAGTCGGACCATCAGGGTCCATACAGGGTTTAGAAAAAATGCCTAGCGTGGCCTCACACTGATTGGCAGACGTTTTTCTGTCCGCCAATCAGTGGAATGTATCGTAGCTCCGCCCTAACCGAACCGTTCCATTTTCTATGGCCCCACATCTGAAGCAGGACCCTGAATGGTGCGGTATGGTTCGGTTGTATGGGCCGCTTTCATAATGGAAACACTGAAAATAGCGTACCATACTGAACCGAACCGATCCACTCAGTGGAAACGAGGCATACATGTACACCACATAGTCTGTCAGTATTGCAGCAGATCCTGGTGCCACATCTCCTTGTTTGTGCACAAGTTGTTTTTTTTCATTCTTGTCATTCTCTGGGAGAAACCTGCCTGTCTATGGCACTTGGAACTAAAAGCTTCCATTTCTATGGTACACCTTTGGGGACAAAGCACCATTTTCTATGCTAGGACATTACTGGCTACTGTGGACAGCACCTCCAATTTCTTTTCCTTCGCTTTGGTTTTAATATCCTTTTGTTAGGGATGGAAAGAACGAAAACTGAACTGACTCTTGGAGGACTCTTGTAAATGCAGGTTACAATTAACTTTTTCCTTCTTAAAATGCTAGTTGGTTGGCTGTGTCTAGCTTCATTGCTTTTGAATTGGGTGCAGTATGTGAAGTCACAAGTGTGCATATTCTGCTGGATCATTGACGGCATTGTATCCTTCAGGAGAAACCGACTCCATTATTTAAAACAACTGTGAAAAGGAAAAAGTGCATGTTGTCTTAATTTTCCAAATTGACCCTGGAAAATTGATATCTGAAATCTGCAATGCAGATATTGCCTATAATTACCAATTTATTCAAAGAAGGAACCAGGTCCCTTAAGCCTGGTACACGGCACTAGTTTTTTTGGTTGAACGAAAAAAAAAAAAAACTGACAGCTCCGGTCGGAGCTTCTGTACTAACGAACCAACATTAGTACAGCGATCTCCCCTGCTGATCTTTTGTGTTCTGACAAGGGGATGGCCCCCCCGCCAGAATACTCTGGTCAGAGCTCTCAACCATTGGCTGAGAGCGTTGATCGGGAGCCGGTTGGCTGCTTGTTTACACACAGGCCGAATGTCGGAGGTTTTAATAAAACGGACGATGACACCCAACTTTCGGCACATGTGTACTAGGCTTTCGCCTCACAGAACAGGAAATCTGTATACCACCATACCATAACAGAACATCAATTCATGAACTGCTATAAAGAATAGATGGCACTAGTCAGGAAGCTTTGAAATATCCTTAAAGGAAACGGGCTAAGGAAATATCCTTGGCCTGCCATTGCTAACCTCTACTTTTAAAAATATTAGTTGCCTGGTTCTTGTGTTTACCTTTCTGCTTTTCTAATGTTACTTGTTAAACCAGGTCAGTGTAACAGGCAGACACTTGGCATATTCAAGATGAGGTCAGCATTAAGGTATGCATTTCTCCCATTACAAATTTACTTTACATAAAAAAACTTTACTTTGATCACCTTTTTATCTGAGTAATATGAAATCTTATTGCAGGTTCATTCAGTGGGCATTTCACAGTGCATTTGGTGTGGACTGCAGCCTCATGTGAAATGATTCTGTGCTGTGCCACCTCTTCCTCCTGAGAAGTGCCATGTGTGTTGTATAGAAGGTGGACATTTCCAGTGGGCTTGCTTTTTAGTTAAGCTCAAAGACGTACTGAAAACTAGAGCCAGGCGTAGGGGGTCAGGTTCACACTATTGCACTCTTCTAACTGTAACGCGTGCTTTAGCGCAACACGTGAAATCACTTTCAACAGATGTGTGCTGTGCTGCTCTGTGCTACAAAAATAGTAATTCCTATTTCTTTTTTTTGATGCGTTGGCAGCCAGTTCAAATTAATGGGCTGCTTTAGCACAATGTGCGTCCAATGGCCCACAACAGTGTGAACCCAGCCAGAGATTTAGTGTGTGGGGTCGCCAAATCCAGAAATTGAATGCCAGGATGACGTTTGGAGCCACTCGGCAGCTGAGAAGTTTACATGTGTCCTTATCCTTATTTTTGTCTGCAAGGAACTAGAAAACCATTTCGTTCTTCCTTAATATCTAAGTTATTATTTATTTTAGTGCCTCCTCCTTGCTCTTTTTTGTTTTTTTTCACTAATTAAATTGAACTTCATACTGGAATTCCACAACTCCTTCCACTCCCTTCTTCCAGTCTGTAGTGTGTTGGTTGTAGCTGTATATCCTTGCAGCCCACACATAGCTACAAGTGCCAAGTGTGCTTTTTATAAACCTGTCAGATAATGAGCAACTCCTGAGCTGGACACTTCTGAGGATCCGGATGTGAGATCTGAAGGTTGGTGCTAGGCTCTACTAAACACGGCCTGCGTTAGGTTTGTTTTTTCAGATTTGGAGAATTGAAGAAATTTTAACCCTATTATTTCATTCCCTTTCCTGAATTTCCAAAGTCATTTTGCTATAGTGTTTTTTGATTCTTTAGATATATTTTCCCAGTTCTTTTCTTATATTATGCATCGGAGCCAATGCTCCATCTTACTTTCTAGTTGTGTTCATATCTTACAGGAAGTTCCATAATGCTTTGTTATGGTAACTGTCAAGAGTTCACACTTGACATAAGGGGAAAGAGAAGGCAGGGAAGTGTGGTTGCATGGTTTTAAGGCCATAGACCAAAAGCATTGGTGGTTAAAAGCTTGGACAGATAATAATGAGACTAATTATATTGGTGAAAACGGTGTTAAACACACAGGACCGAATGCTGTTTTCTTATACTTAGATCAGTGTTTTTCAACCAAGGCACCCTTTAAAATCTGGCAGAATCTCAAAGGCACACAACCATAAATGTTGAAAAATGTAATTGTTACTTACATCAGTGGGATACTTGATAAAATAAAAAATTGTTTACTTCCAGCCTGGACCGGAAGTGAAGTCATGACGTTCCTCCAAGGCCATTGAGATGATCAAAGAGGATCTACTTTTTCATTGCCTCTGGGATTACCCGGCTGCACCATTGGATTGTTTCTCGGGTGAGCTGGTGGGAAGGGGGGACATCCCCCTCCCACTGCTTCTGAAAGCGTTCCAGTGGCCCATGAGCCGCTTGGAACACTTTCATGAGAAAGCCAGACACCGGCTGTAAAAAACAATACAGAGGTTATGGCTACAAATCCCATCAACTATGGTGGCTGCCCCTTTAGCCATGGCTACCTCTATAGAAACAATGGAGAAATAAATGTAGACGGTACAGGGGGTCCCCGAGTTACGAACTCGTTAGGGACTGTCCTCCTGTTCTTAAATTGGAAATGTTCGTAAGTCGGCCGCGCATGCGCAGAATGACAATTACGGACATTTCCGATGTTCCGTTGAATGTTGCATGCGCGGCAAATTACGGACATTTCCGATGTTTGCCGTCATTTTCCGAGGCTCCGTCTGGCCATGCATGAGCAGAACGGACGAAGGTCCGCGGAAAATGGCAGAGGGTCCCCGCAGCGCCTGGTTCGTAAGTAGGGGAGGTTTGTAGGTCGGGCGTTCGTAAGTCGGGGACCCCCTGTATTGGACAGTAAGTGTGCTATTTGCAGGATCACCAGGTAGGATTAAAAAAGCCTGCAAAGGAAAACTAATGCAACTACTACAACTAAGGTTTGGTAAGCTAAGCTTCCATATATATATATATTTTTTTTTTATTTGGATACACTTTAAATCCCAGACACCACATTTGCAGATACTGTTTGTGCTACACAAATCAATAACAACATTATACCGGTAATGCTTATAAGAGTATTACACCAAGCGAATATAAATACCTTTTAACATTTCTTCATATTTAGTATTTTAATCTTTAATGTATTTAATGATGCATTAAAAATTGATTCCACAGACCCAGTTCCTCCATAAAATGGTTTTAATATGCGATTCATGTGTTTAAGGGATATATTAGACGTGCCTGCGTTTTAGGCCACATGAATAATGCATGGTGTGCAATGTGGTGAAGTGACAGCTACAGCAAGCGCTGAAGATTAGATAATAACACATCCTGGCATGACGGGTAATTACTGCCATATGTAATGATAAGCATTTACTCCTCACTTATGTTTTTAAGGACCATTTTGAAAAGTGGCGCAGACAATGGGAATTTGTAATGTAATTTTGGTGTTAACCAAAAGATGTTCCATGTAGGACAAGTTAGAAAATATTACTTAATGTGAATAGTTATGTTAATGATTTTAATTACTCTGTTTTATTTCTCCATTAGTCTGCGTTGGAGCAAAACAGGCTGTTTATTGCATGAAGATCTTTGCGTCTTTGTTGCCCGGCTGTGATTATAGATGCACGTAGTCTGTACGTAGATACCGCCTGCGCAATATGTAGGAGATGATTGTGTTTTATCCAAAGCTTCTGGGAATAGGAAGTATTCATATTTACGTTCATCAGTGCGGTGCATATTGCAGTATTGTATGATGTGCGAAGATTCACAGAACGCCGTAAAAATTCAGGTCTAAAGCTGAACTCCAGGCATCATTCAAATATATTCCTTAATGGCCGCAAAGGATAAAAATCAACTTTGCAAATCTATATGATCTTGGAAATATAGTGATGCCTTCATTACTTTGCTGTTCATGGCCTGTGTGGAGGGCAGAGCTGTGGGATGGGCCCGGTAGACTCCACCCACTACAGGCTGCCTGCAGAAAATGATAGGAAGGGGCAGAGACGAGACCAGTCACCCTGCACAAGGATAGGGAGCAGCAGTGACCGGTCTTCATTACAAGAGGCAAAGTTTCACACTTTTTACTGCACAGATCCAGAAGAAACACACAAAGCACACCAAGATTCCAGTAAGCATACACATGGCTAATGTATTTTGGCAATATTTGCCTTTGCCCTAGTTCAGTTTTAAAGCATACAGGGCATTGGAAGAGTCTTAATGGGTTACTTCAATTTACATGTCTTCTTCACCAAATAATTTTTAAAACTAAACTTTAGCTTAACTTAAAAACTATGCAGCGGCATGTCCTATGGGCAGCGGCGGCATGTCCTAGCATGATCCTCCTCCCTCCTCTTAGGCATCCAATAGGATCGCCTGTCCTTTCAGCCAATCGGGTGATGGGTCTCATCAGGAGGATCGTGTGAGAATAGCGAATATTCATTCGCTATTCTCACACAACTGGGTGGACTCAGAGCACCAAGACCACCCTTTTTTGAACCCTCTGGCTCTAATCACATGCTTAAACCTCCCCCCCCCCCCATTGGAATCCATGATCCGGCATCCCTGCATGTAGATCAGTGGGCCGGACAATGGATAGGGGGGGGGGCAGTACCCGTGCGCCCCTAATGGATGGGCCACCACTGATGATGATCAGTGTTGTCAGCTATGGCCAGTAGCGGTGATCGTATCAGAAGAAACCCTGACAGGCAGGTTGAACTGATGTCAATCAACTTCAGTTCAACCAGCCTGCCCATAGATGGATGAAAATTTGACTGATTTCTGCTGAACCGGCCGAATTTCAATCTGTCTGTAGCCGACTTCAGCTCTTCAACATCATCACATTCAGAAATGGCAATCCTGCTTTGTAGGGGAGGACACGGAGAGCCTCCCACATTTCAAGAGTGTCAACAAGTTAGGAGCAACAGCTTCTTGAAAGCAGGAATCAATTATTTTACCATATTCAGTACCCCATACATGAAATCGGCATTTAAAGTAATTTTTTATTTTTTTTTCAATAAAAATAACAAGCATGTTTTACTTACCTGCTCTGTTGCAGTGGATTTGCACAGAGCAGCCCAGATTCTCCTCTTCTCAGGTCCCTCTTCGCTGCTCCTGGCCCCTCCCGCCTGTTGCGTGCCCCAACACCAAACAGCTTCCTATGGGGGCACCCGAACCGAGTCACAGCTCCCTGTGTCCATTCACACATGGAGCTGTGGCCCCTCTCTCTACTGACTTTGACAGCAGCGGGAGCCAATGGCGCAGCTGCTGTGTCTCAGCCAATCAGGAGAGAGTGTCCTGGACGGCCGAGACAGTCGTGGACATCGCTGGACAGAGATGGGGCTCAGGTTAGTATTAGGGGGGCTGCTGCACACAGAAGGCTTTTTATACTAATGCATAGAATGCAATACGATAAAAAAAAAACTTCTGACTTTAGCACAGTGACACAGTTCACAGTGACTTTTTAAGGGTAGCTACAGTTCAGTTTTAAGTATACCTAGATATGGTTTTCACTAAGAGGAATGGATTCCATTTAATGTATAAGGCAAAACTTCTTTTTTAGTTTTGGATAGAGTGGAGAGGGGGTAGACCATCTCAGGTTTTTATTGCTGTCTGTATCCCCATTTGGTAAAGTCACCCTCTCGATTGTGCTGTTAACAAGAGTGTAAGTGAAAGCAAAATCCAGATTTGGGATTGTCACCAGAATAGGAATGGAAGGGAAAGCTTCCAAAGGGGACACCCGTTTAATAACCACTTCAGCCCCAGACCAATTGGCAGCCAAAGGACCAGGCCCCTTTTTGCGATTTGGCACTGCTTCGCTTTAACTGACAATTGCGCGGTCGTGCGACGTAGCTCCAAAACAAAATTGGCGTCCTTTTTTTCCCCACAAATAGAGCTTTTGTTTGGTGGTATTTGATCGCCCCTGTGTTTTTATTTTTTGCGCTATAAACAAAAATAGAGCGACAATTTTGAAAACAATGCAATATTTTTTTGCTTTTTGCTATAATAAATATCCCCAAAAAATATATAAAAAATTTTTTTTTCCCTCAGTTTAGGCCGATACGTATTCTTCTACATATTTTTGGTAAAAAAAATCGCAATTAGCGATTATTGATTGGTTTGCGCAAAAGTTATAGCGTTTACAAAATAGGGGATAGTGTTATAGCATTTTTATTAATATTTTTTTTTTTTTTTTACTAGTAATGGCGGCGATCAGCGATTTTTATTGTGACTGCGACATTATGGTGGACACATCGGACATTTTTTGACACATTTTTGGGACCATTGTCATTTATACAGCAATCAATGCTATTTTAAATGCATTGATTCCTGTATAAATGACAGTTGTAGTGAAAGAGTTAACCACTAGGAGGAGGGGAGGGGTTATGGGCTCTGACGTGTGTGTGTTTTTTTTTTTTTTTACATTAGGGGCGGGGGTGACGTCTGACGTCATTGATCGGCTTTCCCGATGACCGGGAACAGCCAATCAATGACAGGCAGAGTAGGAAGCGCGGGGAGAGGTTTGTTTACACATACCTCTCCCCGTTCTTCAGCTCCGTGACCCGATCGCGGGACACCAGCGGCGATCGGGTCCGCTGGTCCTGCGGCCGGGGTCACGGAGCTCCCGACCGGGTCGCGAGCGCGCCGCTGGCGGCGCGCTCGCGACCCACAGGCAGGCAAATGCAAAATCACGTTTATATACGGGATTTTGCCTGCCCGTGCCATTTTGCCGCAGTATATCTGCGTGAGGCGGTCGGGAAGCGGTTAAGTGACCCTGGTGACCACCGGTCAGACAAACAAAAACGTCAGTTTTTGCTGTTTTTGTTTGTCTGAGGGAACTCTCATTTCCTGATGAGGAGCTGCCATTGACTCTGCAATCCCCATCCACCTGTGGATCCATCCGTCCTGTGGACTTGATATCCTTTTTAATAACCTATTGATATCCTTGATATCCCTTACTATGGACTGTATGGACTAATTCTCATTCATTCATTTTGGGTATATCTTGCCGTTCCGAAGTATTTCCGAGTCTCTCAGGCACCCCCCCACCTCTGGCCACATGCGGTACTGCATATGATAGACATCAATGTGGAACAAATTATCTTCGTTTCCATTGACTTCTATGAGGAAACTCGCGAGTACTTTGGATTTCAAGCATTCTCCTGGAACGGATTATGCTCGTAATCCAAGGTTCCACTGTACATTGAACGAGGGCCAACCTAGTACTACATTCATCAATTGTTGATGAACAAAAACCAAAATACTAAATTTGTATTAAAATGAATACTTATTTATTAACAAAAAATGTTTTTATAAATCCGACATAGAAAAAAAGAACTTTAACCTACCTAACTACTTTAGGCTAGTTTGACACTGCTGAAACCAGATTTTGATCTGACTTTCAGTGCGATTATGTTGTGTAATCAACTTGGATGTGTTTTGCATATTTTATGGGGCCAAAACTGTGCTGAAATCGCACCATAGTAGTACTGGAAACTTTTCCAAAATTGGGTTGTGCAGTTGCCTTGATGTGAATGGGCACCATTTTAAAACAATGCGATTTCCATTGTCATGCCGACTTAAGACGCATTTGAAATTGCACTAGTGTGAACAGAGCCTTAATGAAACCGGTGTTCGCAACAGTGTTGCCAAGGTCAGGCCATGCATGATATCAAAAGGACAAACAGGTTTCATGTCTATTGGCCACCCCAATGATGACCTTGGCAATTGTAAAGGGGTCCAACCTAGACAGTGCAGCATGTTGTTAAAAGAGCAGTCTACCCAGGTGAGCATTTCTTTACATTAAAATGTAGATAGCAAATTTATCTTTAGGTAACCCTAAAGTGTTCATCTGCTGGAGAACTACCGTATATACTCGAGTATAAGACGACCCGAATATAAGCCGAGGCACCTAATTTTACCACAAAAATGGGAAAACTTATTGACTCGAGTATAAGCCTAGGGTGAGAAATGCGCAGCTACTGTAAGTGGAAAAAAGGGTCAACAATGCCCATTTGCATGCCTCACTGTGCCCATTTGCAGCCATAGGTCCCCCAAACTTCAAACTTGGTAGTTAAGGGTTCCTAGATGCCCCCTGGCTGAAGCCAAAAATTGGGGTCTCTGAACCCAAAGGGTCCCGAAATGACATTGCTGCAGATGGACACAGTTGACCGACTTTGGGGCCCTGCATCTCGGGGTCACTTAGTGCTAGGAACCCCAAATGCAAACCCAGTGGAACTAGCACTATAACATATTCAAATTTGGTGTTCCTATCACCAAGGGGCCCCAAAGTCGGGTCGGAAAATGTCATTCTCTGTGCTTGACTCGAGTATAAGCCGAGGGGGGCATTTTCAGCGCAAAAAAATGTGCTGAAAAACTCGGCTTATACTCGAGTATATACGGTAATAGTCCACCATGGTTTCCCAGTACTGGGTATTCTTTTCCAAAAGCCTTTTCACCTGTAGAAGGGACAAATACTATTGTAACACTGATATCTTTTAGTGGCTAACCAAGAGTATTACAAAGATGCACGTTTTCATAGCTACAATCTCCTCCTTCAGTTCTAATGACGTAAAAAGATTCAGCTTTTGTTATGTGTTGTTTATGCATGTAGAAGGAACTTTAGAGCTCTGAGGGTCCATTCACTGTACCCACTGAGTTACAATCCTGACACATCGCACTGTTCACTTATTCGTTTGTTCTTTTTTTAACCCCTTTGAGTATGCAAAGGAGGCAGAGCGGGGTTTTTTATCATGTGATTAGCTATCATGTCGGTCAGATGATCGTCAGTGTTCCGTTAAGCACTGGTAACTGTGCCAGGAATGCTCCCGGCACAGCTGTATTCACACTTATTCCCGCAAATATGCGACCGCTGGGCATCAAGGCCTACCCGCCGAGAGGCTACAAATTTGCGTGTGGCAAGCACCAAGGGGTTAACAAAGAGTGACACTTCATAAAGTTTTTTTTTTTTTAACAGAGGAGTTTATTAGACAAATCAGCATTACAGTACAAAACACTTCATAAAGTTTACTACGCACACTACCTGCACACCCCTACAGTGTATTTTGGCTTTTTTTGCTGTGGAAATGCACCACCCATAGCAGTCCCACCACACCTGGTTTTGAATCTAGCATAAGGGCTTGTATCTTTTTAACAAAGGTACCCACTAAGGCCCCTTTCACACTTGCGCGACTTCAAAGTCGTGTGATTTTGCCGCAATTCACGGCCATGATTTTTGCCGCGATTTCAAGGAATGCCTGTGTAAGTGGCATCAAAATCAGACCAAAGTAGTGCGGGGACTACTTTGAAGTCGGAACGACTTGAGGTCATACTAATATGAATGGCTGTCATTGGAAATCATGAGGGGAACGACTTGTCATGCTACTTTGCAGTCCCAAATCGTGGGACAAGTCGTATAAGTGTGAAAGGGACCTAAAGGTATCAAAGTGACAACAGCTTGTTCACACCAATGGGTGCATTGTACTGCAGGTGCACGATGTGAAGGGAACGGCACCTATGTTTTGTAGTGAGGCTTCTCGCTATTTTTTTATTTTTCAGCTTTATTGAAATGCCACAAATTTATATTTAATTTTCTTTTATGTAGTGCAGCGTGATGCAATGTGCTGTGCTGAAAAAAAACATTGAGCATGTTGAGTGTGAACTGACCTCATAGGACTCAAGGCAAATTGCCTTGTCTATGCATTGGGTAAGGCTGCCCAACACAGCCCAATGCAGGTTAAAGTCTTTGAAAACAATTAAAGAGTAACTCCATTTTTGTTGAGAAAATAAACATTCCCCTCTGGGTGATCTGTGTACATTGCAAGGATTATAACAAACTTTGTTGCAGATTCCTACCTTTTTGTTATTCTGAAGAAATCCCTGTATGTTTCTCTGTATCCATGAGGGAAAGTGAGTCTGATGGGATTGGTTTTATAATTATCAATCAGCTGTAGCACCTGCAGAGCACTAATGAGGAAATCTGCTGGGCCTAAATCCCTTTAGACGTGATTTCCTATTGGGATTATCTCACCAAAAATGAAATTTTTGTTGCAAGGGATGCCTGAAACCTGACTTGCATCTTGGTGCAGACTTCTGGGAAAATCAGTGAGCCAATCACACAAGCAGGAAATTGTTTCTGGGGAGATGTTCTGTATACATTCTGTGTACAGAACACCTCCAGGTAGCCTTGCATTTTACAAAAAATTACAGTGGCTGTAGAATGGAAATTAGGGCTAAAACAACTAATCGATTAATCGACAACTAATCTATTATGAAATTAATCGATTACCATTTTCATAATCGATTAATCGACCAGTAATATAATGGGGTTAAAAAAAAAAAATTAGCCCTTTATAGTACAAAAAGAGCAAATAATCGCTACTGTAAATTATACTTTCATAGTTCTACAGTAAAAAAAAAAATTAACCCCTTACAGTAGTGATTATCTGCTTTTTTTTTGTACTATAGAGGGCTCATTTTCGGGTTTTTTTAACCCCATTATGTTACTAAACGTCTTAGACCTGGTTCACATCTATGTGTTTTTGGTGCTTTTTGCAGAAACACACTACAGTTCATTTAACATGGTTTCCTATGGAACACGTTCACATCTGTGCTTTTTTCAGCTGCTGCGTATTTGGAAAGGGTCAGGGACTTTTTTTTTTTTGGTTCAATATACTTCAACAGAGAAGCTGCAGAAAAGCATGTAATATGTTTTTGCAGCAGTTTGTGTTTTTTAATCTGCCTAACAACAAATTGACCAAAAAACAGTATATCTCCTCTAATAGCGTATATACAGTATATCTCTTCTGTCTGTTATTCTCAGAGTGGATTCGATATTTTGCTCCCTAACCATATAGTTGGTTGTTTATATTTACCACTGCATAGCGATATTTAAGAATAAATTGCCTTTTTTTTAAACTTTACATATTAAAGCGGTTGTATACCCTTTTAAACTTTTTTTTTTTTTTTTTTCTTTTTTAAACTACCTGCAAGAGAAAGTCATAATGAGCTAGTATGACTAGCATACTAGCTCATTATTCATCACTTACCTTAGATCGGGGCCCCCCGACGCCGTGTTCTTCTCCCCCTCCGGCCGCATCCATCTCTAAACAGATACCCTTCCGGCCAATCACAGCGCCGCTGCGGCGCTGTGATTGGCCAGAGCGGCGAGGACGTCGCTCCTCGCATGCGCGCCGGACACTTCAACTGCGGTGAGCCGCAGTTGAAGATAGGGATTAACCCTGTAAATGCACCGCATGCGCCGTAGACAACGTTGTAAAACTTTCTTTTCAAATATCTCCTAAACCGTGCAGGTTTAGGAGATATTTCTTGTACCTACAGGTAAGCCTTAATCTAGGCTTACCTGTAGGTGCAAGTTGAATTTTAGGGTATACAACCACTTTTAACTAAATTTATACACCACACTTTTTTTTTTTTAAGGTTATTAATCGATTAATCGAAACAATAATCGGCCAACTAATCGATTATGAAAATAATCGTTAGTTGCAGCCCTAATGGAAATGGAAGGTAATTTTAAATAACATTCAATTACAATAGGACTTGTGTCGCAATTGTATACGCTTTATTATTTTTTTTTTTTTTCTTTGCAATTTTTTTCACCACGCAAAAGTGGAGTTAACCTTTAACCTGTGCTACTTTTTTTTAGTTCAAGGTGAACTGTAAAGGTATTATCTGGTTTATGTGAGCCACACAAGGTCCATTGTTCCATTGAGGCAGATGTATATGCTATGCACTGTCATGTTGTGTGCATTAACAGTATGTCCGGTGGTGCTAAACCCATACATTTCCACCCCCCCCCCCCAGCTGTGCGGAGAGCCTGATGTTGGCAGTTGTTGAACACCCTGGAGAGGGATATCCTTTTGTACTGGGCTTTTACACTAAGCTGACAGCAACAGATGATTCAATAGCCTGTCCCACCCTATTCTAAAGAGTGCTTGTCAACTGCACAATAAATAAAAGCACACAAAATGAATACCAATAAAGAAAAAGAATTGGTAGGCAATTGTGAACTTTTTTTCTTGCGCTGGAATGATATATAACTGATTTTGTTTTTGATGCGTTTTTGGGAAAAAAAAAAAAAAGTTAAATGAAAAATGTGCGTATTTAAAAATCCTGCATGCTGCATCTTTAATGCACTTTTCAAAAGTACACCAAAAACGCACTTCCCACTGATTTCTATAGAAAACGCATCAGAAATGCACCCGCGCTGCATTTCTGGTGTGTTTTTTAAGTCGCATGCCCAAGTTTCAAAAGTACACGATTGAAGTCAGGAGTCGAGAGTGCAGTAAAAACACACATGCGTTTTTTACCACTTTTTTTTTTGTTTTGTTTTTTCAATGGAGCAGTGTAAAAGGACCCTTGAGACTTTAAGATCTGCGTCATTTGGAGATCTAGTTGTTTCCAAGACCCATTGTGATGTACCTTTTAAGACTGCATTTGCACATGATCGCAGGCGAAATCGATGTGAATACGCCGCGTGATTTAAATAAATGGCTGCAAAACGCCAGACGCATTTGCAATGCTATTATTTCTAATGGCACCCCAATCGCGCCATGATGGTCGTGCGATAAATCGTGCTGCAGAACAAACATATTACAGCGCACACATGCAAAACTGACATTTACATCCAGCAAGGCTATTTAAAAGCACCTAGACAGACCTTTTCAAAAAACATTATCAAAAAATATAGGGATTTGGTCACACCATATTGCTATATGGTGCTTAAACCCACTTACTGCGACAAAGTACCCCATGATTAGTGGGTCCTACACTATCCATGGATCGGGAGATCCTGCTTCTCTGAACCAAGGGAGCCATACTCCTCTATATGGGAGAACATGAGGTCTCCACCCATGATACAGGTGCTGCAGTCACGGCAAATCGCAAAATGCGCCGCTTGTCGCTCAGAAAGGAACATGAACTTCTTTTGGTCGACAGCGTTGAGTGTCGCGATTAGCAGCATCCCTTTTTTTCAACATTTGAAACGGCGATTGCGCCTGCGATCATGTGTGAATGTAGCCTAAAATGTGGCGTATGCAGAGTTTAAATTTCTTCAAAGTAAAAGCACCCCACTGCATGCTGGCTGTTTCTTCTGACCCCTTATTTTACTGCAGCACTTGGCAGTGATGTATGGTGTCAGAGGAAAAAAAAAAAATTTATATAAAAATAAATATATATATATATATATATATATTATAAATTTATTTAAAAACTGTCAATTTTGGTTACGGCCAAGTGCATCCTGAATTTTTGGTTTCGGCGCCACGAATTACAATACAACACATTACATCACTTCCGAAGTTTTCGGAACCTATTGTTTTTTTTTATATAAGACTATCTTGGAAAAAAAAAAAAGTGGACGATCATTCAGCCGATATTATTATTATTATTATTATTATTATTCTACAGGATGTATATAGCGCTGACAGTTTACGCAGCGCTTTACAACTTGAATTCCTATAATGTGTACGAGGAAGAGGTGGCTGTTTACATTGCTGTCTTTGTTTTGGCTGTTTGTATCCCTCATCCCAATCCAGCAATATAAATGATGTGCAGCTGACCCTGGTTTGTTTAGTAATCTGGCAGTGTGTGCTGCAGGTATTATTATGCTGACATTCCAGCACCTCTGATCCCTGACAGGTACAAAGGATCCATGGGTGTCCTTGCAGCATGTTGGTGGTCGCTGACTATTGTGGGTAACCTGTGTGTACTGTTCTCTGAGGCCAGTGAAGGGACACATTCAGGCAGTAGGCTGGATATCCAGTCAATGCGGAGAGGCGGGGAACGTCCTGACAAGAGGATGGGGGTGGGAGGCAGCAAGCAAAGCCAAGGGGAGGAGAGCAGCATTTTCAAACTTGATCAGTTTAACAAGAACCCTGAGCCAAAAAGTCCTCTGCGCTGCTGTCTGCGTCCGCTAATCGTCTGTGCGCCAATCCGCAGCTCATCCAGGGTGCCTGTACTGGGGGGAGGTGAGCCCTGCTGAACATCTGCCACCATGGCTGGAGGAAGGAGAGGTAAGAGATCCAGCATGTGCTGGGACTGGGGGGGGGGGGGGGTGCATGGACCCTGATTGGGGGGGGGGGGGGGGGGGGTGCAGGCGGCTCTTCTCCACATCCCAGATACCAGCAGATACTGCGGATGTTTATGTTGGAATTCTTCACACTGAGGCTTTTACACAAACTTTACCGCTTTTAGGAAAAGTGCGAGACAAAGAAAGTCTCATTCGGACAGCTGGCTTTGGAAAAAGTGACTTGGGAATGTTTGCATTTGGAGATTACATATTAGAAATTCATTTGCTGTCTCAGGTTTCCAGTCTGGATGGTGGCTGTGATGAGTGGGCTTTGGATGGAGAATATATTTAACTTCGCTTGTGTTATCGCAGCCATGAGAAGCGCTGTGCTGACAATCAGCTTTGTGATGACCCTACAGGATGGAAGAAGAGCTGGGTGCCCACTAATCCCAGGCTTGCATGTCCTTGGCATTGTTGAGATTCACAAATAATTTGCACTGTTGTCGAGATTCACATATCATTTGCATTGTTGTCGAGATTCACATATCATTTGCGTTGTTGTCGAGATTCACATATTTGCATTGTTGACTAGATTTACATTTCATTTGCGTTGTTGTCGAGATTCACATATCATTTGCGTTGTTGTCGAGATTCACATTTCATTTGCGTTGTTGTCGAGATTCACATATCATTTGCGTTGTTGTCGAGATTCACATATCATTTGCGTTGTTGACTAGATTCACATTTCATTTGCACTGTTGTCGAGATTCACATATTTGCATTGTTGACTAGATTCACATTTTATTTGCGTTGTTGTCGAGATTCACATATCATTTACGTTGTCGAGATTCACATATCATTTGCGTTGTTGACTAGATTCACATTTCATTTGCACTGTTGTCGAGATTCACATATTTGCATTGTTGACTAGATTCACATTTTATTTGCGTTGTTGTCGAGATTCGCATATCATTTGCGTTGCCGAGATTCACATTATTTGCGTTTGTTGTCGAGATTCACATCATTTGCGTTGTCGAGATTCACATATCATTTGTGTTGTTGACTAGATTCACATTTCATATGCACTGTTGTCAAGATTCACATATTTGCATTGTTGACAAGATTCACATATCATTTGCACTGTTGTCGAGATTCACATATTTGCATTGATGAGATTCACATATCATTTGCGCTGTTGTTGAGATTCACATCATTGCTCTGCTGAGATTCACATATTTGCATTGTTGTCGAGATTCACATATTTGCATTGTTGACGAGATTCACATATTTGCATTGTTGAGTAGATTCACATTTCATTTGCGTTGTTGTCGAGATTCACATATCATTTGTGTTGTCGAGATTCACATATCATTTACGTTGTTGACTAGATTCACATTTCATATGCACTGTTGTCAAGATTCACATATTTGCATTGTTGACGAGATTCACATATCATTTTCACTGTTGTTGAGATTCACATATCATTTGCACTGTTGTTGAGATTCACATATTTGTGCTGTTGAGCAGTTGAACATGGCACATCTGTTTCTTGAGATGTTGGCAGCCCTTGGTACTTTAGGTTGTTCCTCTTTCACTTAGAAAAAAGTCCAATCTTCATTAGCTATCATTTGCCAGCGTGCTGGAAGATCTCTGCATTGAACTCTAATGGACGTTTCCCAATGCTGGCTTCTCCCTGTATTCCCTGGCTGTCAAGCTAACTTATTGCCTTCAGCCATTTGAGTTGTCACACTAAACTCTGGTTTTAAAAAGAAAAAAATTCAGGTAGGTATTCTGAATTCAAAACAAAGTTCCTTCTATTGCTGTCGGCCTCTACATTTTTTTTGCTTCTGTGGTCTGACTTCCCATTTAAAGGCGGAAACATTCAGGGTCCATTCACTCGAGTTGCTGCGTGACGACACAGCGGCTGGTGTGTGTTGCGTTACAGGCAGTGCTGATGCACAGTTCCCAGCGCGTCGCACTGTTCACTTTGTTTTTTAAACCAACTTTATTGAGATGTCACAAAGTAAGATTTCATAAAATTCTACCAGCCAGAATGCCATGACTTTGCTGCCCTGGTAAAAGTACTACACAGGAACACAATGGTGTGAATACAGAACACACAAGACCAGGCATTTTGCCTTGTCTGGTGGTGGGGACTGTGTTGGAATAGCTGCCCAGCTCAGTTCCAATGCACCTGGTGGGAATGTGCCCTCCTTCTCCCTGGTCCCACTCTATGTAAGAGCATAGCTCGCTTCCGAGGTGAGCCGTGATCTATAGGATTAGTAGTGTGCAGAGAGTATTGCATATGACCGCAACTAAGGTGCGCTGCTCATTTCAAATAAGCGGAAATGAGGGAGGAAAAGGAGAGGTGTGGGAGCTCACAGAGGATTTTACAAGGAGGCAGAAAAACACAGTGAGAAATTATTTCAGTAGAAATCGGGCCATTAACCACTTGCCGTCCTTGCTATAGCCGAAAGACTGCTACAGAGCAGACTTAATTTGCCGGGAGGGCATCCCTGGATGTCCTCCCATGGTTAAGCGGCCGGCGCACTCTGTGATCAGTGAGTCTGAGACTCGCCTGATCACAGATCGTAGTAAGGGGTCGATCCCGACCCCTTACCACTTGATAAGCTGTCAGCCAATGACAGCTGATCATGTGATGTAAACAGAGCCAGTAATCGGCTTCTTTTCCTCCTCGCGCTGATAGCGTAAGGAGGAAAAAAAAGCCGGTCACCGGCGGCTGCGAGAGGGACATCGGTCCCGATCGTGGAGGTGTCACCAGCGCCACACATCAGTGCCCACCAGCGCCACCCATCAGTGCCCACCAGCGCCACCCATCAGTGTCCACCAGCGCCACCCATCAGTGCCCACCAGCGCCACCCATCAGTGCCCACAGTACCACCCATAAGTGCCCTCAGTGCCACCCATCAGTGCCGCCTATAAATCACCAATCAGTGCATCATTACCAGTTCTGCCTATCAATACCACCTACCAGTGCCCATCAGTGCTCATCAGTAACATCTATCAGTCCCACTCATCAGTGCCGTCTTATCTGTGCCTATCGGTGTTGCCTTATCTGTGCCCATCAGTAGTTCCCATCAGTGCAGCCTCATCAGCGAATATAGGAGAATGAAGGAGAAAAAATACCCGTTTGCAAAATGTTATAACAAACTATGAAACATGTCTTTTTTTGTTTAGCAAAAAATAAAAAAAAACGGTGATTAAATACCACCAAAAGAAAGCTCCATTTGTGTGAAAAAAAAATTAAAACAATTTCATTTGAGTACAGTGTACCATGACCGCACAATTGTCATTCAAAGTGTGACAGTGCTGAAAGCTGAAAATTGGTCTGGGCAGGAGGGGGGCGGTTTAAGTGCCCAGTAAGCAAGAGGTTAAAGGAAAAGTATGGCCAAAGCTATTTGGCCATAATTCTCCTTTGGGTCACAGGCGTGCACTTAGTTCTGCTACTCCTGTTTCCCAGATTCAGCCGATAGCGGGCAAAAGTCCCACTGTCGGCTGATGTCAAGGAAGCCGGTCCAGGATGGGCAGGGATCCTGACATTAATGTTGGGATCCACCCAGACGCCTGACAGGCAGCTGGTTCAGCCTATCAGCATGAGCTGAGAGCCTGAGCCAGCTGCTCCCGCCCCCTCCACAGTCTGGCAGTCCAGTAAGTGCTGAAGGGGAAGAGTACAGAGCAGTGACTGACAGTCATGGTTTTGTGCTCAGAGCTGACCTGAGAACTGAGCAGTCAGCTGTCTTTGGTTGCTCAGTTCTTGGTGTAGATCTAGCGGAGGATAGATGCAGCTGGGACCAATGCTGCAGCAATCTAGGTGAGTATGTTTATTTGTTTAGGTTTTCACACTTCTCTTTTAGATAGTAGAAGTGTATTGATTATTATTGAACAATAAGGATTTGGTAAGCCCTGGTTCACACCAGTGCGACTTGTCATGTGACGTGACACTTCAAAGTCGCATGACAAGTCACATCCCCTTTGAGGCAATGGAACCACTCAAATCACTGCAACTCAGAATAAGGTTCCTGCACAATTTTTTTTTATTTATTTGATTTATTACAGGATTTATATAGCACCAACAGTTTACGCAGCGCTTTACAATATAAAAAGGGAGACAATACAGTTATAATACAATAAAATACAAGAGGATTAAGAGGGCCCTGCTCAGAAGAGCTTATTTCCACATTGACATCTGTTAAATGAAGCCACACATAAAATCACACTGATAGTAGGCTTTGAATTTGCGCAACTTAAAAGCCGCACTGGTGTGTACCAGGGCCAAGTGTCACCAGTGTGCAGACTGGAGGCTCTGACTTTGCTAATGTGCATGCTTGTTCCAGGTCAGTGTCCCAGTAAGAACTAATACCAGGAACCACCAGGCAGGTCAGTAATGACATCCCTATACTTATCTTAGTGAAGGTTTCCTCTAATTCCATTTGCCATCTGTCCATGCTCAGCACTCAGTTGGTCACCATACTGTAGAATAAGCTCAAAGTGGCAGCATTCGCATTTAGAAGCTGAAAATAAGGCCTCAACGCAGGCTGACCCCATAGTCTCAAGGCTCTTTAGTAAGTCAAGGTTCACCTAAGTGTAGGGCTGCGAAGAATGGTACCGGAATTTAGGATATGTGTAATCAGTTTAACTGACAGGGCCATGGAAGAGATGTTTATTTTACTAGTTAATTGAAGACGTCATCCTCCGTTACAGTTCAGTTCATGTGAAAGTGACATTTGAGCTCTCAAAAGTGAAATACAAAAATCTCGTTAATTAGACTGCAACCACTCCATGTGGTGTGAGCACATAGAGGAGGCTGCAGTGTTCCGTGAAGATCCACATGGGACCACCCAGCAGTCTGGGGTAACCTGTATGGTGACCACATTATGGGGGCCTCACTCAGAGTGCTGGAGTTCCTAGTGATCTGTCACTATCAGATTGAATTGCAAGTTCCTTAATTGTATGAGTCCTGTTTTTAACTCTAAAGCTGTCCATAGCCATAGGTGTTTGTTTTATTTCATGGGAAGGTGAGGCAGTCGGTTAAAGGTCTTGATAGGGTCACACTCACTTCCTAAGTAGGAAATGGGTTTAGCTACCAATAATCATTCAGGGTAGTCAGGCTAACAAAAACAAAGCTAGGATTGGTTCTCATCATTATGCTGAACATTTTCCCCAGTTTCGAGGTTTACAACCAGGGTGGTCAAATTAATGCTTAATGTGGTTGACCATAAACAGCTAGATCTACCCCCAGCCTACTAACCTGCTATAAAGTTTAGGTGATGATTAGGCATTTCGGAGTTCTTTCATTCTCTCGGGGAGAAAAGGTAAATTCCACTTTAGTCTGTTGGTGGATCTTGGCAATACCAACGGCAGGCACCTACCTGTCTCGCTCTCTATGGCTAGCCTTGTATTGCCTTGGAGGACGGAGAAACCTACCATCATCATTTATCAAATTTGATTTTGGTTCATTTAATTAAGGCGTTACTAACAACAAATTATAGGAATTGAATATTGCCTTATACAAATAGAAGCATTTTGTAGTCATAATTGAAACCCCGACAAGGTACCTTTTCAGGTATTGGACCCCTGAGTTTTTTTCCTTTCTTCCATGCCAACACTGACAACAGTGAGAATTTCCAGTCGAGACATTTTTATCATGTTTATTGCTCTTTTTCATTGGTTTGCATGATGTTCATCGTCCAAATAACTTCACAAAATTGCTAGTATCTGAATGTCTGTGGTGTCCACGATGGTCTGGCTCATAATATACAAATACTAGATGTCTATAAGAACAGAGAATAGATTGAATTATGAGTGTGAACTAAGCACTGGGCTCCTGATGAAACAGGATTAAACTGGGTTGCTGAGCCTTCAAGTAACATATTTCATGTTGTAAGAGATCAATAATTCCTGGCTCCTGTTTCATCCCCCTGTTTTTGATGGCATTCAAAAGAAAAAAAAAAAAAAGCCACAGTCAATTTTTGATCTGTTCAAAGCACATCCACGTGCCCTTGTGGTGACGGATGAAGCAATAGATCAGATTTATACCTTCTACGGGCTCTTTCTGTGCTGACCCGGCCATCCAGATTTGTGGGAACACCATTTCCTGAGTTGCCTTCTCGTCCGCATGTTCGGCTTTATGTGAAAGAATCCCATATTTCAGGACATGTATGCTTCTAATTAGGCTACTGTATTATGATACTGCCACGGGGAATAAAATGTTCAGTGTTCATTATTTCCCGGTATTGAGGTCACCGATGAAAGTGAACCAAAGTCGAAAAAAGAAAAAGAACCACTTCTTGTGCTCATTATTGGTGGGAAAAAGGAAAGCGGCAGATTAAAAGATGGTTTAATATTAAACAAAATGTGTTTTTATTTAATAGCAGAGGCTCTTATTTATTAAAGAATGTGTCTTAGAGTCTAGCTTTGAAGACCGGTTTCTCTAGAAAGTAGATTAAAATCTGTTTGCTGTGAGTCAAGTCATTGCATTCAGATTCTACTGATGTAGTGTAGAAGCTGATGGCAGTATATTTGAAACCATATTTAGTTTGTTAAGCCACTCTGAATGGACTCTTAAAGCTAAGATGATTGCCATGGCAACAGCATATTGTCTATGAGTTTCAAAAGACCACTACAGCAGACAGCACATGGACAGAAGATGTCGGGTAGAGAAAAGTTGATTGGCCTAGATATGTTACCAGGCCAGATAGCGTTGTTGGATGTCCCAGGCCCACACTGGGGGTGCCTGCATAGAACCTAATCTTATACGCTAAGCTGTTACAAGTGTGTATGTTTATATCCAATAACTGTAACTGTAACATCTATAGCTACCTACAGACCTTCAAGCAGGGGCGTCAAACTCAATTTCATTGTGGGCCGCATCAGCATTATGATTGTCCTCAAAAGGGCCGGTTGTATCTGTAAGATTAGATGTCCAGCGCATCCCAAGAGCCACCCCACCATCAGAAGTTGAGTCCCCTACTCTCCCTTACATCACAGTGCACCCCCTTTCCTTATGCTGCTGCTGGGAAGAAGCTGGATGCATTGCTTGAAAGCAGAACGTAGGGGTCTGGAGGAGGACCAGAGGAGCGCTGGAGCTCTCCTGCAGCCGCAGGAGGGGTATTAGGTCCACCGGAAATGGCCTGGAGGGCCGGATTCGGCCCACAGGCCTTGTGTTTGACACCTGTGCCTTAGATGGTAACCTGTCTCTGCATGCTTAAAGATAGTTGTACAAACCAACACATTTGCTTTGGCCAAAAATACATGTTTGACCTATAGAAAAGGAACAGGGACCTGAGGATTACCTTACCACGATCAACTTGAGTACATTCAGCCTGTCCATACATGGTTTGAATCTTTGCTGGTTCCTGCTGAACCGGCCAAGATTCGATTCATCTATGCCAGCTTTACTCACTAAACCATTAAATACGCATCTCCTTGCACTATTTTATGAAAAAAGCCCAGCAGTGCTGTAGTTCTCTGTCAAGGTCAAACCTATTGTCTAAAAGTGTCTCGAAAGGTTTCTTTTTAAAATTCAAATCTGCCTGTTGAATTCCCGCGCCCTGTCAGCATTTCCTGTTATGTGAAAGCTTTTTTCTTCTCAGTCCACCAAAATTTGTTATTATATCGTTGTATAGTCAGACTGGCCAAACATTCTGTTAGATCAGTAGGCAAAATAAAACCATGGACAATAACATATCGTATGCATTTGTGAGTAGAAGAACCCTGTTGTATTTGATTTAAGAAAGTTTCAAGCATGCTTAAAGTGTTCTGCAACCACCTAGGGAGCCTTCAACTTTTCCATATATAGATAGATAGATAGATAGATGGATATATATGAGGGAATGATTCTTTAATGGTACTTCTAAAATAAACAAGCAGGGTTTTGGTAAAACATTGTAACGGGTCTGGTGTGCCAATATGGATATTGATGGCTGACCTAAACTGCTTAAACCTTATTTGCAAAGGGCATTACTTACTAAACTATTAAACACATGTCTCCTTGCACAATGTTATGAAATAAGCCCAGCAGTGCTGCAGACCTCTGCCAAGGTCGATCCTATTGTCTTAAAAGTGTCTCGAAAAATGTTTCTTTTCAAAATTTGAACCTGTCAGTTGAAGTCCCTGCGCCCCGTCCTGATCAACATTTCCTGTTATGTGAAAGCTTTTTTCTTTTCTCGGCCCGCCACAATTTGCTTTTAAATCATATTGTTGTAGATTTGTTTTGCAGCTGTATCCTAGAGAGCTCAGGAATTCCAGCTGTATCAAGCAGTTCCTGAAACCATTTCTCAGATAACGCTTTATTTAGCTTCCTAATGGGGGAAACGGCATCTTGACGCCTTTTAAGACCTTAGGTGACTTCTACTGGATTTTGCTTTTTAATGGTTGTTGTTCTGAGTATTTGATGTGTATTTTGCCTGCTGAGCAGCCGTGTGACGTGATTGTAATCATCCACTTTGTACTTCACATCCACCGATACCCAACACGAGGGGCCACATGTGAATAATGGATGAAAGGATGGAAGCCAAGGGTTAGAATGACTCACTGCAGGCACTACTGGAAAGAAAACGTAATGCATATTCAGCTTGTACTTTACTCTCGTTTACAGAGACGTGATTCTAAGGCTGACTGTATGCTGGGGGATATTCACAGGTGATGCAGCAATTTTCAGCATTGCTTGCAACAGATATATAGTATAAAGATCTGTACAGACAGGCATTGGATGGATCTGTGGTCCTGAGTTGCGCTGATGAAGTCTAATACAGCAACTGTTTAGATCATCAGATAACATTCACAACTGTCCACGTTCGTTTTAACAGAAGGCAATGCCAAAGCTATTGCTGAGTGCCTTTGTGTATTGCGGTGTTTGCCTTAGTACGAATTGCCAAAGGCTGTCATGAATGCTCCATTATGATGTTTAATTATGCTGTGCCTGTATAAGGCAATGTGACCAATCGCAAGCTTGGCATGCTGTGGGATGTTTTAATACCAGTCCATGACTGTTGCCCTTACCATAGGAAAAAAAGAATAATCCTTTCAATGCTTATGTGTTCCAACAAAGGGTCAAGAGGAACAGTCATATCAGATAGCAGCACCTGGCAAACCTTTTGGGGACAAGCAAATCTCGGAGTCATCGGTAATGCCGCGTACACACGAAGGGACTATCCCGCGGGATTATCCGCTGGACCGAAGTCCAGCGGATAATCCCCTCGTGTGTGGGCGCCGGCGGACTTTTTTTGGCCAAAGTACGGCGGACTAAAGTTTCAGGTTTTGTTTTCAAATTATCCGCTGGACTTGGCAGTCCAGCGGATAATCCGGTCGTGTGTAGTATGGTCCGGCGTACCAAAAAGGACGCATGCTCAGTAGCAAGTATTTTTCTAGTATTTTTCGTTTTCTAGTCCCGTCGTACGTGCTGTACGTCATCGCGTGAACCGTCGGACTTTTTGCGTGATCGTGTGTGGTCAAGTCCGTTCGCTTTTTAGTCCAGCGTACCCAGCTGGAAAGTCCAGCGGATTGTCCGCTGGACTTAGGTCCGCCGGGAAAAGTCCGTACGTGTGTACGCGGCATAAGGGCTACCCCTACTTGACCTGATCACTTTAAACTAGCTGGCTACCACAACAGTTGCTCCCAAGTTGATGCAAATTACACTTGGCACATACTCAGTGAGAAGATTAGTTTTCAGTTGAAGTTGGTTTAATTTTGCAGCCTATTATAAAATCTCTTTAGTACATAGGGCTTTTGTGCCCCTTAATGCAGAGAGTGACTAGGTGTCCCGGGAGCCGCACATCAAGTCAAGCATTTATCATAGGTCACAATAACTGGACAAGGTCATTTGTCCTCTCTGAGGGCTTACTACTTCAGCCGGTCTAGAGGAACTATTGGCGACATTAGATCCTTCACCTATCCTGCTAATGTCCTCTTCAAGATGCTGCATTATAATGTCTGTACGTACCTTTGCTATCTAATTGAATGAGATTTCCCCTACTGAAGATCAACTTTTTCATGACACTTAAAGTGATTGTAAAGTCTCGCTTTGAAAAACAAACAAAAAAAACCTGTCATACTTGCCTCCTCTGTGCTGTTGGCTTTGCACAGAGCACACTGGATCCTCCTCTTCTCGGGTCCCTCTTCACTGCGCCTGGCCCCTCCCTCCTGTCTAGTGCTTCCATAGACCAGCAGCTTGCTATGGGGGCACCTGAGCCGAGCTGCAGCCATGTGTCTCCATTCAGAAACGCAGCTGCCGTTTGGCCCCGCCCCCTCCCTCCCCTGATTGGCTCCTGCAGCTGTCAAAATCAGTTAGCCAATGGTGCCGCGCTGTGCCCCAGCCAATCAGGGGGAGAGTCTCGGACGCCCGAGGGGAATCGTGGACATCGCTGGAGAGAGAAGGAGCACAGGGTACGTGTTGGGGAGGGGGGGGGGTGCTGGGGGGCATGGTACACATAGAAGGCTTTTTATCCTAATGCATAGAATGCATTTTTTTTTCCCTCCTGCAACCATGGGTTGGGTACGGAAAGCATCTGGCTATAATCGCATGTATAAATATGACATGCTGGTTGTACCCAAGTGGATCGATGGATAGACTTTGGTACAATCAGCCTGCCCAGAGATGGTTCAAATCCAGGCCGGTCTCTGCCAAGATTCGAACCACCTATGGCCGGCTTAATAATTGGCACAGTTCTACATTATGCTCATTAAACACTATTTGCATTCTTCCAATTAGTGAGTTAAACTGACTACAGTATACATTAGTAGAATTTAGTTTGAAATATTTCATCTTAAAGTGGAAGTAAACCCCCCTATCATTTTTAGCCAAGGAAGCTGCCATCTTTGCCTCTGTTTTAATCTTCAACTGCCACAGTGCTGCACATGTGATCTGTTATGACACCAGCCATTGGATGGTTTGACTGTTTGGTTGAGAGCACAGCCAATGTGCAGTTAGCATTCCCGGCATGCTTTTTTTTTTAAACTGTTAAATCGATGGGTTTACTTCCGCTTTAAAACTGTTTGTTTGATTTTGTAATCATTAGTGGGGTCAAATCAAGGTTCCTTTTCTACCACAGTGATGTGAAAATTCAAAGGAGCAGGATGGAATTTTTTTCTCTAACAAACTAAATTCTTTTTTTTTTTACCAACGATTTTTATTTTGTTGAAAAGAAAAACATACATTCAACTTACAAATTGTCTTCATATACATAATACTTGTATTCAATAAAGGGATCAACAGGTGATATACTCAACTCAAAGGAAAGTGAATAAACAAACTAAATTCTAATAGTATATGGGGTCATTCATTCCAAAACAGAATATTAAAAGCAAACAAAATTTCAAAGTACTCTCAAAGGACATTCTTTCTAAAATCTACTAGTGTATAACCAGCTTTAGACAAGTTGAAAGCCCATCTGTGATTTGCTTACCATTTGTGGTACGCGCATATTCTGTTTTACAAAGATAAAACCGAATTTATAATTCAGAAACAAAAGACAACTTTATAAGGTCTGAACAGAGGCGGTTACTGCTCTGTATATGTGAGAGCAGCCTAATCTAAACCGCTTGTTTCCAGGGTGATTAATGGTGTGTATGGTATGACCGCGTCTGGTAAGTGAGTTCCGGAGATTTGAGAGTGATTAAAGAGTGGAGATGTTCCAGTTGGTCACTTTCTCTCACTCTGTGTACTTTCTGAAAAGCTGGATTTTTGTCCTCGGGCAATGAAATGTGAGATACAATGACCAGTCAACTGTGCCTTGTGTAACCTTTTTGACAACGGCATTGTGTGTTAAATCCTTCATTAGTGTAGTTATTTTTTGGGTGTGTTAATAATATGAAAATTGCAAACCTGTAAAGCCTGGTGATTAAAGAGTTGGTCCACCAAGAAGTGCTATTTTAGAAAAGGGTATAATCCGGTGTGATAACGTAACACACTGGCTTCTTATCTCTATGGAATTCAAGCGGTAAGATATACAATAAAAAATAAAAAACTATCTTGGCCTTCTCAATAGGGTGAAAAGTTAATGTGCAGAGTGTAGCAACCAATTAGAAGCAGTCTTAAAGTGGGACTAAACCCTCCCATCCATTACAGCCAAGGAAGCTGCCATCTCAGCTTCTGTTTGATCTGCAGTTGCCATGGTGCTTTACATGTGATCAGTTATAACACGAACCATCAACAAACAAAATCTCCAAGCGGGGACGCTAGTTCCGGTGACACCTGTCTAAAGCCTGCCATGCATGGATCAAAATTCGTCCGGTTTAGCAGTGACTGGCAGAGATTTGATCCATGTATGGGTAGGCTGATTGTACTAAAGTCGATCTATCGAGCCACTTGGGTTCAACCAGCCTGCCCCCACCGGCAGAACACAATAGTGCTGCAGGAGGCACTGATAGACATTACCAGACTAAGCCCATAGAAAAACGCTTGATCCCCCCCCCCCCCATCAACATAGTCAGGGTTGATGGGGGGGGGGGAATCAAGCGTTCTTCTATGGGCTTAGTCTGGTAATGTCTATCAGTTCTTCTCCTTCCTCCTACACAGGCCTAAAAATGCATGCTCCTCAGATCTATGATCAACAGATCATGCATGGATCAGCCAGCATTTCCGGGAGCAATCTCCGTTTCTTCCTCTGTGGTGCAGGGGTGATTTCCTTATTTATTGCTGATGGTCAGTTATTGAGGACCGGCAGCAGTCAAAGGGCTGAAGCACCCTGCTGTTGGATAAGAGCCCTTTCACACTAGGGCGTCAGCGGTAAAGCAGCGCTTTTTTAGCGCCGCATTACCTTCGTTTTAGCGGCGCTATTCGGCCGCTAGTGGGGCGGTTTTTACCCCCCCCCCGCTAGTGACCGAAAAGGGGTTAAATCGCAGGGCAGCAGCGTTTTGCCGGTGGTATAGCAGCGCTACCCCATTGATTTCAATAGGGAGGAGCGATGAGTTCACCGCTCCAAAGATGCTGCTGGCAGGACTTTTTCTGACGCCCTCCGGCTTTCACACTAGAGTGAATGGAGCAGCTGTTTAAGGGCGGTTTGCAGTCGCTATTTTTAATGCCATAGCATCTGCAAAATGCCCCCAATGTGAAAAGGGTCTAAGTGCTGCAAATGTCTGATGTACACAAAAACGGAGTGAGAAAATAGCAGTGGGCTTTGTGGGTCCCCTGTCTTGGCAACCTGTGTGCTGCCTCTGCCTAGTTGGGCACACAAGGGAGGATCTCCCCTTAAGCTGCCAATACACTATTGTACAGTCTGATTGTACAGATTGTACAAGCTTCTTTAACAAAATGATGTCACATGGAAGATGCACCTAAACGATCCATTCAATATGTATCAAATTAGGCAGGCCCTTGCATGACATCTGATGGTAGCTCTAAGACGCTGTTCACATCTGTGCCTTGTGGAAATGCACGCGCTATATCACATATTCCAGGAGCGCACTAAAACGCATGTTTTTATTATAGTGCACTGTGGGGCCATTCATTATTATTTACCTCCCACATGCACTTCGCTAACGCATGTGCAGTTACAGGTGTATGCACTGCTTTTGTGCGATTTCTGTGCTTTGGGACCCCATTCAAATGAATGGGCTTCCCTAACGCAGAAGACTGTAATACGTGAATAACCTGCTTTGTCACATAGCAAATATATGAATCTATTCTAAAGGATATTGCACAGTCAGACTGTATAGTGTTTGGTCAGCTTTACTTTGCAGAGATTTCTTCTCGTTTTCTGTTTCCGGGACATGAAATAAAGGGAAACCTCTCCCGTGTAACACAGATAGTTAGAACCCATCAAATTTTTGTTTAACTATTTCATATTCTATCCAAATAATTTTTTGTTTTTAGATATATTTTGTTGAACACTTTCCCATGTATATCTAAATCTATGTAAGGAGACTACAGTTCACCTTTTAGAAGTGCTTCATTAACAGCAGATTGTAAAAGGTTAGTAATTACATTGAGGACAAGGCAGTTGTAGAAAAACTTGAAGCAGACGTTAAACTAATTAGGGAACAAATAGCCATCTCATTTTACAGTACATGTCATCCAAATGGCTTTAGAGGCACAAATGATGTTTGTTTTCTTGGAGCCTTTAGCAGGTTTAGGTATCTAACAAGCTACTGTGAAAATGAATAAACAAGACTCTGTACTATGTGGACGAAGGTGGGGTTTCATTAGGGATGGGTGCTATTCTGTAGCAACAAATCTGCCATGTCTTCAAATGGTAAATTTATGGCACTGCACCACAGTATATGAAAGTCTGTATCAGGCCAGATAATAGTGGGACTGTTTTGTGGCATTTGACCTGAGCTCAAACTGTGCTGTAGACCCGATCAGCCATAACGTTATGACCCCCCCCCCCCCCCCCCCCACATACATACACACACACAATATGGAGTAGGTCACCCTTTTGCCACCAGAACAACCCTGACCAGTCAAGGTAGGAAGGAAAAAAGGTTTTGGAAGGCCTGGAAACAAATCCGGAAAAATTGCGCTTTTTGTTTTTTCCTGGGAAAAAAAAGGGTAAAATTATGTTTTTACAATGAAAAGTATTTGATATCTATGACCATGATTATTATTCAAACTACCGTATATAACCTGAAAACCTTAATGAAAGATTTCTGAGCGTTTATGTTAAGTCTTACATTATTGCAAGTTCTCTCAGCTGAAGACAAGCAAATCCTGGAATACAATACAAGTAACACTGTACTTCTCAATGCAGTTCTCAAACAAGAGAAATATGCATTTCCATCACTAGGGGACACACCAGTGAAAAGGTTGCAGTTTAGTTTACTTGTGGGCTCCATCTTGTACCTCCTACAGTTGGATGATTGTTGGGATACAGTAGATGATAGTTTCTGTCCTCTTAAACCTGAATTGAGAAGTAAGAGGGTAGATTTGTCTGACAAATTTGTTTATCTTTACAACCTTTAAATGATTTCTATTAATGTTCTCCGCCATAACAGCATAATGTTTACATATTGTCTGCTCAGTAAATAGTTTTTTTTTTTTTTTTTCTTTTCCTCCTCTCAGTAAAATGGTGAGACCTACAACTAGAGTTTAGAAACATTTCCGTAGTGCATTTTTACTGAGATCAAAGCTACAATTTGCAAATATTGTGGGAAGAAATATTCTTTTCCAAATGCTACAAGGATGAAAAAACATCCTGGCATGTCAGAGGTGCCCTAAAGACATTAAAAAATACTTTATGGAATGATTTATGGACCATAATGAAAGTGCGAGTAGATTTTTCCCTCCAGAGTTCTCATTCCAGAAACACGCTTTCTGCTGCTTCTGGAACATCACAAAGCGTTTCTTCACCAGTGGCATCTTTAAGTAAGAAAGTGCTGCAAACCAATCCTGTTTGTAAAACTACGTCACAATGATTTTAATTTTTTTTTCCAGAACAAAAAAACATGATGGTTTCAAAGTTTCGGGGAATTTTACATCTCTAGGTCAGCCGCACGTCTTTAAAATCACCTTTATCCAGAAATCTTCAATGAAATGCATCTTCACAGCATTATGAGAATACAGCATCCACAGTGTTTTGCACTTCATCATAGCTTAATCATAGCTATGTAGCGTGAAACCTGTTAGATGTGGATGCTATGAAGATGTATTTAATTGAAGAACCTTTTTCCTTCATGAAACTGTTGCGAAGTGCCAGCACCTATTAGTGTTGTAGTGGAGGTAGAACAGTAGACCGACCTGGAGTGGTGTTTTGGTTTCTTTCTTTTTACCTCTGAATGTATGTTAAAGTAACTGTTAAAGTTAAATAAAGTGCAGCCCTTGGACTTGTTTTTCCAGCACATCCCACAGATGCTCGATCAGATTGAGATCAGGTGAATTTGGAGGCCAATGCAGTGCCTCAAACTCCTTGTTTTGTTCCTGAAACCATTCTTGAACCATTGTTGCCAGGTGCATTATCCTGCTGAAAAAGGCCACCAATATCAAGAAATACCATTTCCATGCAGGGGTGTACTTGAACAGCAACAATGTTTAGGTAGGTGGTATGTGTCAAAGTAACATCCACATGACAGTCAGGACCCAATGTTTTCCAGCAGAACATTGCCCAAACACTGCCTCCGCTGGCTTTCCTGCTTCCCCAGGTAAGCGATGCACACATACCTGGCCATCCGCCTGATGTAAAAGAAAATGTTATTCATCAGTCTGGGCCACCTTCTTCCAATGCTCTGTGGTCCACTTCTGATGCTCACGTGCCCATTGTAGGTGCTTTTGGCTGTAGACACAGGTCAGCATGGGCACCCTGACTATTCTGCGACAATTCAGTCCCATAGGCAACAAGCTCCGATACCCATTTTTTTTCTGCTTTCAACACAGCAACTTCAGGGACAGCATGTTTACTTGCTGCTAATAAATCTCACCGACTTTCAGATGCCATTGTAATGCGATAATTTTATTAATTTAACCTATTAGTGGTCATAAAGTTATAGCTGATCTGTGCATGTGCCATATATTTATTGTGTCTGTCTGTTGAGTAAATTTGGCAATTGTCTTGAAGTACAGGGGCTGTAAATATGATTATGTCATTACGTGATCTATATAACTTAGTATCCATCATATGATATATCTTGCAGTTTATTTCTTGCCAAGAAAAGTAAAAGGAATTATTTGCATGGCTCCACCTACTATCTGAAAATAAGGGTAAAAACCCTTATGGTTTGGATTTATAATGGAAGTGAGACAGAGGAATCTTCTGTTTTTTTTAAAAAGGCTCTACTGTAGGGATCTCAAAACTTTCTAAACAAAGGGCCAGTTTACGGCCTTTCAGGTTTTGAGGGGGCCAGACTGTTGGCCAGAGTGAGTAGAAAATGCGTTGGTGTCAATGAGATTTAACCACTTCAGCCCCGGACCAATTTGCAGCCAAAGGACCAGGCCCCTTTTTGCGATTCGGCACTGCGTCGCTTTAACTGACAATTGCGCGGTCGTGCGACGTGGCTCCCAAACAAAATTGGCGTCCTTTTTTTCCCACAAATAGAGCTTTCTTTCGGTGGTATTTGATCGCCCCTGCGGTTTTTATTTTTTGCGCTATAAACAAAAATAGAGCGACAATTTTGAAAAAAAATGCAATATTTTTTACTTTTTGCTATAATAAATATCCCCAAAAAAGATATAAAAAAACTTTTATTTTCCTCATTTTCGGCCGATACGTATTCTTCTACATATTTTTGTTAAAAAAAATCGCAATTAGCGATTATTGATTGGTTTGCGCAAAAGTTCTAGCGTTTACAAAATAGGGGATAGTTTTATAGCATTTTTATTAAGATTTTTTTTTTTACTAGTAATGGCGGCGATCAGCGATTTTTTATTGTGACTGCGACATTATGGCGGACACATCGGACATTTTTGACACATTTTTGGGACATTTGTCATTTATACAGAAATCAGTGCTATTTAAATAGCACTGATTCCTATGTAAATGACAGTTGTAGTGAAGGGGTTAACCACTAGGGGGCGGGGAGGAGTCAGTGTGACGTGTGTGTGTGTTTTTTTACAGTAGGGGCGTGGCTGTACGTCTGACGTCATTGATCGGCGTTCCCGATAACAGGGAACCGCCGATCACTGACAGACAGTGTAGGAAGCGCGGGGAGAGGTTTGTTTACACAAACCTCTCCCCGTTCTTCAGCTCCGTAACCCGATCGCGGGACACCAGCGGCAATCGGGTCCGCTGGTCCCGCGGCCGGGGTCACGGAGCTCCCGACCGGGTCGCGAGCGCGCTGCTGGCGGCGCGCGCGCGACCCACAGGCAGGCACATGCACGACCACGTACAGGTACGTGATTTTGCCTGCCCGTGCCATTCTGCTGACGTATATATGCAGTGGGCGGTCGGGAAGTGGTTAACAGTGCCCCATTATTGGTATTAGTGAGAGGATTATTCTCCTATTGTTGGTGTGAGGGGAAGGAATAGTGTCCCATCTTTGGTGTCGGGAAGGGATAGTGCCCCATCATTGGTGTCGGAGGAAGGAATAATGACACCCATCGTTGGTGTCAATGGGAAAAATAGTGCCCCAGAGTCAGTAGTAGAAATGGTACCCTATTGGTACTGGATGACAGGCATTATACCCCATTGTTGGTGTTAGTTGGAGGAATAGTGTTTCAAGGGCCAGATAAAGGCAAGGAAAGGGCCCCATCTGGCTCCCAGGCCATAGTTAGCAGACCACTGCTCTACTGTTTCTCACACTGGTATAGCTTAGTACTTTTTGGTTCCTTTTAGCCATCCTTACCATAACCTGCTGGTTTTATTTTCTCTGGAAGTAAAATAAAGGACATCTTTACTCCTAAGGTTGTGATTTAGGTGTTACTTCTTAGTTTTGGGTATCAATTGGTACAATTATTCTCTAAGTACATTAAATTCCTTTCAGAAGTCAAATGAGAAATTGTTCCTGAAGATTCTTTCTAGGCACAACCATTGCCTTGTCTGCCCGCAATCCCTTGATAATTCCAGGCAGAAGCTTGTTGTGTCGCCAGAGCCAAAAGATGTGTTGATGGTCATTTACTGCATTCTAGCCTAGGTGTATTCCTTACAAAGGTGTCCCCTTATAACTATTTAGCAAATCAGCCAACCCTCCAATGATTAATGCTCAGACCCAACACATACTACCCCTAGTATTTGGATGTTGGCCTGAAATGGACCCTCTTCTCATTTGAGGTGACTCTTGTATTGCACTGGAACACATATACTTCTGTTGATGTGTATGCCATAGGGCAACTTACAGTATGATCTTCATGATATTGTTATCTTACTTGCATGGCTCTATGGTATTGGGTTAAAACCATAGTGCAACATTGAAAAGGAAAGGAAGAGGGGCAGGGAATGTATATGAATGGAGGGACATTGGAGCTTGGACTCTCCATAGGAAGGAAGTTGAGAATTGCAGGGAATATGGCAGAGTGAAAGGAAATGATAAAGCAGGAAGCACAAGGTGAGCACAGAACATCCCCCCGGCCTCCCTGCAATCTGTTTCTATTTTTTACCAATGTACTGAGAACATCGCAAACTGAGTCATTCATTTCTAAATAATTTTCCCTTGTTGGGTCCAAAGCTTTGTAGCTGCTAATCTTCTAATGTGAGTGCAGATGTTATCCTGGATGCTAGCAACACCTGCAACAACATAAACAGAACAATGCCTGTCGCACTCACAATACATGGAAAATATTAGATGAAGGTTTAACATGATCTGATTGCTAAATGATTAGCTTTAATTGGTAAGATGTTATCCGTCTTTTTAAGCTTTTAAGGCTTGTACACCAGCTTCTGAGTGCTTACTACGTAATACTACCATGCACCAGCTGTACAAAAAAAATGTGTTGAGCCCTGTAGAGGCCATTTGAGGAGTTTTTTGCTAAAATGTGGACTGTAGTGTTGGCCAGTGATAGTATTGTATTCATTCAGACACAGAGTTCTTACAGTGACAATCGGGTGTAAGCTTATATTCAATAGCACATGTTAACAAAAATTAGATACAGAAAATGGTTGCTATTTCAAAATATTCAATATCATGTATTCATTGTTTTCTAAATGAGCTTCAGTCATCACATTATTTGTGCCTATCTTAAAAAAAAATAAAAAAAATAAAATTGTTAAAATTAAATAATAAAAAAAAAGTTGCTAGTTTGGCAATACAGAGCTGCCATTGGCTCCGAACACGTATGTAGGGATTGCTTTCCTTTTGCTGAATGTTTGCTGTAGCTGCCATAACTTCATGACAGATTTACTTTACATGATTACATTGTTAGGTTGTAAAAAAAAAAAACACATGCCCATCAAGTTAAACCAATAGACTAAAATAAATGGATGTAAAACTGGCATCATCCGAACTGTAAACCCACAATTGTTCCAGAAGAAGGCAAAAACTCTTATAAATCATAGCCCAGTTTGCAGCATGAGGCAATAAAAAAATTAAAATGTATTTCCCATATGTGAATGACTTTAAAACCCTAGTCTAAGGACACATTTTTGTGTGTGTATGTGTAAAAGAAAAAAAAAAGTATGTATATATATATGTATATGTGTGTGTGTATATATATATATATATATATATATATATATATATATATATATATATATATATATATATATATATATATATATATATGTGTGTATGTGTGTATGTATATATATATATATATATATATATATATATATATATATATATATATATATATATTTGTGTGTGTGTATATATATATATATGTGTGTATATGTATATATATATATATATATATATATATATATATATAAAATATATATCTCCAACTGGGAGGCACCACACTCTAATTAGAGCAAGGACTTTATAAATATATATCTACACACATGCACACATACAAATATTCACATATACCCATCTGTATCAATTAGGGCAAATTATTAGAGCATAAATCATGAATTATGAAATTACTGCTGTTCCAGTAAAGGTCTCTTTCTTGCAGAGGTAATGATTTTCCCAGAAGGCATTATGGAATGTGGCCATCAGGGAGACACCATATGGTCAATGTAGGCATCCCCACAATGTCACTTGGCATTACACTCCAGATGGTTTAGAATGTTAAAGGACAGGTGAATGAAGTGCATATTGAAAAGCAACTCCATAAAAAATAAGCATTACAGCTGTACAAAAATGTATTTCAAATCTTAATATCATTTTATTTTGTTACTGAAGGTTCGTAAAAATAAAAACGACAATTCCATCTCCAGAAGCCCCTCACTGATGCTGGCTTTGTGCCTACTTAGTTCTCATATATAATAGTTTTTAAAAATAATCTATTTCTTTTGCCCTGTAACAGCCAGCACTAAAAATTATGGAAGTAAAGTTATAAGACTGAGTTGTTGCTACCAGGCAACGATGAGAACATGGAATGTAAATGAAGATGAAATATCCAGAAGGTATCCTCATGACGGAAACACATGGACTGCTATTGCTGATATTGTTCTTAAAACGCTAGTAGTCTTTCGTACTGATCCTCAGACTTTTCCAGTCTGTGACTTTGATGGTTTGGAAGATGGAGATGGCCAGGAATTTCTTCTTTTTTCAGCAGGAATTTCTCCCATGACGGGTTTCATTTAAAGTTTTGCACTTTAAAAAAAGTGTAAATCCACATATAACCTGCTGCTGCTGCTTAGCGGAGGTTACTTGCTTGGCGCCTCCAGTTCCCAGGGCAGCTCTGAGCCTACCACTGCTTGTGTTTTCTTAGCATCACACAGCCCGCTCTTACAATGCCATTTAAATGTGGTGCATTAAAACCTTCCTAAATTCTCTCTTCTCTTTTGTTATTCTCTTAATGCAATCCATAATTGAATGTAGACTTTCAGAAATCTCTAAACAGGCTTTTGTTCGTGTCTCTCCCTATATATGTATATGAGAATACAAAATCAGCTTGAGGGAGGTCTAATAGTAGTATTACGTAGTACTAATGGTAGTATTACGTAGTAAGCACTCAGAAGCTTGTGTACAGATCGGAAGGTCAGTAGATTCTGGATGATCTAAGAAGCGTTTTAAACTGATGCCAGAAGCAAGCCAGTCATGTGATGCTTTAAAAATGAAGGGGATAAGGGGGGGTGGGGGCAGGCCAGTCAACGCAGACCCTAAAGGTGGCAGATCAGCACAATCAACCAACAACTATGTTGCATAATGTAAATTTAAAGCTGGCCATACACAGCTCGATTTTCAGCCAATTTCTGTGAATCGGCTGAAATCCAAGCCATGTGTGGCCCCGCCAACACCACTTTGCCCAACAAACTTGGATTGAAAAATTGAAGGCGCCAGATGGGGGGGGGGGGGGAGCAGTTACTGCAGCAAACCAGATGCAGTCATTGTTGGGGTATTCTGAAAGTAAGGGATGTTGGCTGTCAAAGTACAATAGCAAGCAGCAGGAGAGTCATTTGTCCATAAAACCCTTGTAATAGGTCACTTCTTCCATATAGTGGAATATGGGGGTTGGGGATAGCAACCACGACGTCCCGCTAGATTGTGCCCTGACAGCATAGCACTCTCAAATTTAGTAAAACCTGTCTCCTTTCTTTTTCAAAACCAGCTCTAATAAAGCACCCCCTGCCATGGGTTTATCCATCACAAGTACCTCTAATTGTGTAAATGTTTTATATTGTTATTCGCTAATACATCGTCGTCGATTTAAGCTTTCAGAGTTGCTCCCTGGAGCATCCATATTACTTGTTGAGATCATAGGAGGAACAGCTTTAAGCCCCGTACACATGGGCCGAATGTCGTGAGACATCAGCCGGTTCAATAAAACCATCCAACATTTGGCCCGTGTGTATGTCAGTCAGTCTGACAGAAGCCGGCTGTCCCCCTGTCAGAACACAACAGCTCAGCTGGGGATATCGCTGTACTAACCCGCTGGATTGAACGGAAAAAAAAACTATTAGTGTGTACCAGGCTTTACACTGCACAATAGTTCATACATTTTGTTGAACTAAAAGATGAAACTCTGACTGTTACACCCTTTCAGACATCTGCGAGCATGTGGAGGAACCTGAGGAATGTACTGTACTGGGCTCCCCTTTTGACACCACTGCATTCGAAGCCTAAATTTACTGACGTCTGTAATGAACACTTGGATGGACATTGACGGGATGCCGTTTGAAAGGATAAAATAGTATTTGGCAGATTAGTGCTGGCCCTGCTCTATGAAAAACATTTAAAAGGAAAGTATGACTAAGTGGCAGATAGCATGCTAACAGATTCCAGCTATAATTTTTCTGATTATGATGTGTAGGACAGTTGCTTTTTGGAATTCTAAAGGCAATGTTGCCAAGTGCTTATAGGTAATTTAGAGATCTGTGCATTGTGTGCTATAGGTATGTGGTGTAAGATGAACCCAATCAAGTGCGTAGGGTCTTGTTCATAAAAACAGTGCACACAAGACAGCGATGGAAGGTAAAATTCCTTTTTGGGCCGTATTTGATTTATCTAATATGTAGTATTCATGCCCTCTTGGGACTTGTTTCTAGGGGGTGATTTCAATAGACGTCTGTGCATGAACCCGCACAGATGTTTTTCAAGTTGCCCCTAAAGCCGGACTGAAATGCGGCTTTTGAAATCGTGCAAGTGCTCAGTGTGAACAAGGTGTTATAGTCCAAGCTTAATTGAACAAGCTGAATTTAGAAGCTGATTTGATTATAAGGCACAGGTGCACCAGTTTTAGTGAATCTCCCCAAAGGTGTTTAAATCTAGTTACAGTTGATAATGAAGACTTTAAATTATCCCAATTCCTGTTTGGTTTTTGGGGTTACATACAAATATTCACAAGCAAACAAACAAGAAAGCTGTGAAATTAAGTAAATATGTAGGGTTTATGCTGAGCCTCTAATGCTGCTTTATCGTACTTTGCAGTTCTAGGATAAACACACATACAAATTCCAAGTCGGTGGAACCTGAAGGGGCCCAGCTAACAGCCATGCTGGAATACTCAACAGATCCAGAAATCTTAAGCACACCAGTAGAATTGTGTTTGAAAATGTGTTCATTTTCTGAACCAAAGTTCTGGTTAGTGGGGTCAATCGATTGTAATTTTCAGATGCAGTAAGGAAGAAATTCAATGGAACAGGATGGAAAATTCTGAATGTAGTTTTCATTTTGTATATATGTGCATGTGCTAGGCACAAATAAAAACCTGTTTTAATACATCTGGAAATGCATTTGAGTAGCAGGTTTGGATCAAATTTTAAGGGAATTTGAATGAAATTAGTTGACTCAATGATGGCAAGATCAAATGCTCTGGCAGACCGTTTTTTTTAGAATTTCCGCACAAACATTTGACCAAACTTCTACTTATGTATCGCTAGCTTTAGGCTGCTGATTCGTGTTTGTAATGAATTGTTTTGCAATACATTCGTAATGATAATATGATGGTTTTAACTACTACCAAAACAGAGGCAGACAGACATTCCAAGTCTGGTTTTATTGTTATGAAAGCATTCTCTCACTTGCTTGTTTTGCCTGGGGTCCATCACCCAGCTTGTGATATTTGACCTTGCCATAGAAGTGTAAGCAGAGAAGAATAATGCCTCTTGGCCTTGGTGCACATGGCAGGTGTTTGTTATCAGGGGTGTAGTGTTAAAGTAAGGCTATGTGTAGTTCTCAGCTCGCTGCCATTGGCAGCACAGGTTTTCATTGGCACAAGGCAAGGCCTGGTGTCTAGTGTTTCCATAAATGTGAGCTAGTCACGCAACGGCCTCTTGAACTCCTGGCAACAGGCAGAAGCAGAGTAACAAATGAATAGGGGTAAAGAAATCCCTAGTCAAAGCAGAAGTGAGGTCAGAAGAAGCTAGGAATCTGCAGACTTGAAAGGCGAGCAGGCAATGGGGGATTAGTGCCGATGTGAGTTGTACACGTTGGACTTGCAGAAAACAGAACCTTTGGAGAAGGTTAAGAGCTGAAGAGATGATTCATCCTTTTAGAAGTGATGGAATGTGACTGAACTACTGTACAAGTTTAGTCTTTTTCGAGGCAGGTTTTAAAGTGTTAGCCAGATGGTGTATGTTACCAATCCAAATTTCTTCTTATTCATGGGATACAAATCCCAACTGTTTTTAGAAGTTACTGTGGTTTTATGGTACCATACGACGTGTGCTGGTCCTAAAATTAGAAAGTAATCCCTAATCTCTCAACACAGTTAAAGAAGAGTGTTTGGGACTTTAAATGAGACGCAGGTCTCCATCCCTGTTAAATACATGAAAAGGAGGGGTTTTGGGACTTTGAATGAGGTGGGTAGGTGGGGGCCAAAGGATCAGTCACCGTTGTAAAAAATCATTTTATTGGTAAAAAATAGATAACATGATAAACCAAATCTCGGATAACAGTCACATAATGTATACGCAAGGATGGATACATTGTGAACAAGGTAACAACCCATATATGATGCAGGGCAATTATCCTTAATAGACGATAAAACCATTCTAAAATGCATATAATCACAAAAGTGCTGGATAAAACCATACCGATATAAAAGACCTTATTAGAAAAATGGTTATTTTGGTGCATGACGTAAGTCCAGGGCGTTTTGTGTATCGAACACTCTTCAGGGGCAGTTTGCACCAATATATACAAAAAATAATATATATAGATTGATCAATAGAGTACAGTGTGCCATGTTAAAGGGGAGGGTATACATATGGGGGGGAGAATCACTCATCCTTAATAGATACTCACATGCTAATGGAGTGTAAACCACATGGGGTCAGTAGCTGCAGGCTGCCAAATAAGTCAACACAAGCCCACTGCTGATTTTATAAACTATGTCTGCAATCATTTTATTTTATTTCTACTCTTGCTTACCGAAATGGTACTAGCTGGATTCTGGATGGAACTCATGGCACATTTTGATCGTGTAGCTAAAAAAGTAACAGAATTTGGATACAATAAAAACATTTTCTAATGATCTTGGTGTAGAGCTGAACTTTTAATCGTTAAAAGATCACTATATCAATTCAACCCCCCCTCACGATGCTAATCGGCTGTTTCCATGATTCTATGTAAGAAGTACAGAGCCGAGTCATTAAAAAAAAGCAAACAAACGTTTATCAACATTCCTCAGCGCTGAGCAATAGAGAAGAGAAGACATACAATTTTTCTCTCGGTTCTTTTAGATGAAAGGAATGAACTTCGGTCGTTAGATGAGGGCAGTTTAACCACTTAAAGACCAAACCTTTTTCTGACATTTGTTGCTTACAAGTTAAAATCCGTATTTTTTGCTAGAAAATTACTTAAAAATGCACCTCAATTAATAAAAAAATAAACGGTAAAGGTCACCCGATTATTTTTTTTTTGTATAATGTGAAAGACGATGTTACGCAACGAGAATCATGATCTTTATTCTAAGCAAAAAAATTGTGATTCTCATTTTATCTAGGGCCGTCTGTAATGCAGGGCGAAAGGGGCAGCTGCCCTGGGCCCTATCATTGTTGTGTGGCCCAAAGCAGCTGTGGGGTTCATGTGCTAAAGCCCACTCATTCCGCTTGTCTCTGTCAGGAGCCGGAGGACAGGGAATGACAGGGAGTGAGGCAGATCGACGCTCCATGTTCTGGGTCCTGACCCCACCCCTGCCTGACAGACTTGTGTAACCCACAGCCGAGTGAAGTGTTTTGGCTACAGGTCTTATAGGCGGAGACTTGCACCGCTGTGGAGCTTCTGCAAACAGGTGAGCAAAGACGGCAGAGAGAGGGTGGATCGGGGATTTGCATGTGCAGAGAATCAGCCTCAATGAGGTTGGAGGTGTATTTCAGGGAAGGGGGGAACTTGTGAAAAGAGGTAAGTGTTGTGTAAGGGCCAGATTGTGTAAGCTGGTCGACTGTGGCTTGGATGGGGGGGTACAGAGGTGAGCTGTGTATGGGAGGGATACAAATGTGGAGGGGGTACAGAGGTGGTTGGGGGGTTAACGACATGAGCTGTGGATGAGGGTGCAGAGGTAAGCAAATATTTGTGCCGAGGTGACCAATAAATGCTTACGGGGGGGGTATGCAAGTACTACCCCTTGTGCTGATCTTTTCTGTGCCATGTATGATGCAAATGCCTCAGCACTGCACAGTACACTCTCCCAAGCCCTGTGTGTCATCCTCGACTCCTTTATCCCCCCCCCCCATCATCCTCGACTCCTTTCCCCCCCCCCCATCATCCTGGACTCCTTTATCCCCCCCATCATCCTGGACTCCTTTATCCCCCCCCCCCCCCCCCCATCATCCTGGACTCCTTTATCCCCCCCCCCATCATCCTGGACTCCTTTATCCCCCCCCATCATCCTGGACTCCTTTATCCCCCCCCATCATCCTGGACTCCTTTACCCCCCCCCCATCAGCCTGGACTCCCTTATCCCCCCTCCCATCAGCCTGGACTCTTTTATTCCTCCCCCCATCATCCTGGACTCTTTTATTCCTCCCCCATCATCCTGGACTCTTTTATTCCTCCCCCCATCATCCTGGACTCTTTTATTCCTCCCCCATCATCCTGGACTCTTTTATTCCTCCCCCCATCATCCTGGACTCTTTTATTCCTCCCCCATCATCCTGGACTCTTTTATTCCTCCCCCCATCATCCTGGACTCTTTTATTCCTCCCCCCATCATCCTGGACTCTTTTTTTTTATTCCTCCCCCCATCGTCCTGGACTCTTTTATTCCTCCCCCCATCGTCCTGGACTCTTTTATTCCCCCCCCCCCCCCCCATCATCCTGGACTCCTTTTATCCCCCCCCCCCCCCCAATCATCCTGGACTCCTCTATACAATACGGTAATCAAGATTCTTTAATATCTTCCTTCCACTCCTCTACTATGTGATCATTGTTAATAATTCCCTTATCCTCTACCCTGGTTCTATTTTAGTCTTTAGTGGACAAAAATATCTTTGTCATTAAATGGTAGAAGATACAACTATATTGGTTTAGTCTGGAATACTATTGCAGCATTAACTAGCCAATTTATTGATTTTAGGCAATCATTTCTAATGAACCTGAGAATATATATTTCAATTAATATCAATCTGAAAAACTGCGAAGAAGGCTCCATCTCATAGCTTTTAGTAGCACTGGTGACCTTGTCCCTGGGTTTTCTACAGCCTTCTAGTAGGTCTGTCTTCTTTTATTTTGCTGTATTTTAATTCACAAGAGTGTTGGGGTCATTTGCAGTATACAGAGATGAGCTGAAAATGGCTTTTGCATGGACTATTTTGGAAAGTTTTAGGGAGCCATGCATGTGTTAAACCGAACAGTGAGACATTTTTGGAACAGGACTGTGCAAAGGACCTCTTTTTCAGTCCATCTCAAAACAGCTAGGTGAAGCACTAGGCCAGCACCTCAACTAGCAAAGAATAGAAAGAGAGAAGGATGAGTTGATTAGAGCAAACTATAAGGGGTCAGTTGGGAATTAAATGAGAATAAAAAAAAAATCTTTTTTGTTGTGGCCTTGAGACCTAGAAACCTTTTTATTTTTGTTCATATTTATGGTACTTCTGAATTAAATTTAAAGTATATCTAAAGTCAAAACATTCTTATGCCGCGTACACACGGTCGGAATTCTCGTCGGAAAAAGCTCTGATGGTTTTCCCGTCGGAATTCCGACGGAATTTCGCTCAAACTGTCTTGCCTACACATGGTCACACCAAATTCCGACGGCCTTTAACACAGCGGCATAAAACATGTTCGACAGCACTATAAAAGGGAAGTTTAATGCTTCCGAGCATGCGTCGGAATTTTGCATGTCAGAATTGCATACACACGATCGGAAAATCCGTTAGAAAGGTTCTCAATCCAAAGTCCGTCGGAAATTACGACAGAAAAAGGCCGATGGGCATACACACGGTCGGAAAATCAGTTGAAAAGCTCCCATCGGAAATTCCGAATGTGTGTACGCGGCATTAGAGGAAACTTTTTTTTAAAGGAAAATTTCCCCCTTAGCTGTTCTTATTACGAGAATTCCCCTCTATTCATGTTTCAGTGACAATTCTAAATTTTGAATTTACCCCCGTTTCAGTCTTGGAGATGATGGTCATCACGAAAAATAGGACAGCAGTAAAAACCTGACAAGCTCTAACCCTCCCCTTCTCTATTCAAAACTAAAAGGGACGTTTTGTCTTTAGATATACTTTAAGTGGTGTATCTCTTTTAAAAGGCTTTACTGTACTATGCACTGATTTGGTTTGAAGTAATTTTGATTGCTTTAGCCCCTTCCCACCATATCTTTAATAAGGATACTTGCTTTTTGTGTGTAATACACATTTTGTTGAGATAATGCAAATTTACCCTCTACTGTATCTCTAACTCAGCAACACTCAATACATCTTTCTAGACAACATAGATTTCTGTTCCATTGTTTCCATTTATTTTGGCACAGCTGGAGACTGTGTAGTCCTGTAATAATGATATATTTCTGGAAAACCGATTTTTTCCTGTTTGGTTAAAAGATTTACTGAGATGGCAGGCTGCAGTTAGGATTCTTGTGAAATTGTTGGTAACTTTTCAGAAACATAATTTGCTGTAAGACACTTTTTTTTAAGAAGCATAAAGGAGATCCCTATACTATACTTGTTACAAATGACTCTCTTGAATGAAGGAATTGCTCTTTAAAGCTGAAGTTAAGCTAAAAAAAGACACACACAAAAAAACTGTTTTAGTCATATCACTACCTGTAATGAAGCATATCCCACATCATGCAGGCAAATGGATTCTGAAGAAATCTTCACTGCATGGATGCCTGTCCTCTTCCTGTCCCTGTTCTATCGGCACTGAAACCATTAACACCTCTGGGTCTTCAGACAGAACAGCAGCACAGATGGACTGATGGGGACACACCCACTCCTTCCTCTATTGATAAAAGTTATTTCTGTGAATGGGATAGAGAATCCTGTGATTTATCACTCTCCCCTATTCACAGATCATGTTACAGGCAGTGTAATCAGTGAAAGAGCTGCTTGCAATGCTGTATGTCTATCTGTGGCTGCTTGTAAATGCACAATGGGGCACACAGCACTGCAGTACCGAATGATTTTTAACAATTATGAAAGTACAGGCTAGGTTGTGTCATTGGTGGTGACGGCTCCTACAGTGCTGATAGTACATCCAGAAAAATAAGACCAGCATTGTGCAGCTATGTGATCTACCTATCGGAGCTGTGTATGTTTACAAGCAGCCGCAGATAACTCGCACAACCCCGCAGTGCTAAATGGTATTTTACTATTCTGAATGAGCAATCGATGCTGCCTGTTCATTCATTATAGTAAAAGATCATTCAGCCTCTCCAGGTCTGTGTGAGCTATCTGCAGCTACTTACAAATGAAAACAATACCAGAAGATAGAATACACAGCCCCGTGGTGCTAAGTGATATTTTACTGTTATAAAAGAATAAGAAGTACATTCAGAGGAGGCAGAGACTCAGTTCTGGCTGTACCTTCCCTACAGGAATGCTCATAAAGTGGGGTTCAGATTGGGGTAGAGCTACAGCCAGCAAAAATACATTTTTGTATTCCGCAACAAGGCCACTAATCGCATCTGGACCATGTGCTATATGCACTTGGTTCCCTGGGGAATAAATGAAAGTTATAACATTTTTGTGAGACTTATTCTTCTTGGCATTCTGTGAGGGAAGTTGCAGCCAGCACTGAGCCCCCCACCCCAAAGCTGACTGTTCTTTACTCTTGTGAATGAACAATGTACCACACCCCAACATACCACAATCTGTGTTGTACTGTGCTTACAGTAAAAGAAAAAAAAAAAGTACAGATACATGAACCAAATCCATTGTGATTACCACAACCCACAGTAATACACAACATAATCCACATTAACATGCCTGATTACAATCTTATGGTAGGCCATTATATACTTCATTAGGCCTGAGGTAATGATGGTCAGTGTCCTGACCTCTGTTACTGTAAGGCCCCTTTCACACGGGGTGGATACGCTCAGCGGGCTCCGCTAGCTCAGCAGGAGATCGATCCTTTGATCTCCGCTGAGCCGGCGGATGACAGGTCTGTGCTCACTGAACGGGGAGGGACCTGTCAGAGCCCCGCTGATTTCTATGGGGAGATGGGACGAAAACGGACAGCATGTTTGTTTTCATCAGATCCGATGGGCCAGACGGATGGTGAACGTGTCGCCATGTGTTTGTCTTAAGCGGATAGTATGGCAGACGGGTGTCATCAGACACATCTCCGCTGACATCCGCCTGCCCATTGGAGTCAATGGGTGACCCGCTCGGATCCACCTGAAAAACGGACAGGCAGATCCTGTGAAAGGGGCCTAAGGATACATTCACACTGACGATTTAGGCCGGTGCAAATTGCAGCTGCAGGAATCCGATTCCTCCTGGGGCTCTGAGCGGCCCTCAATCCCATTTACTATAATGACAAGTCGCCGGTGGCCGCAGCTGTTAACGGCTCTTTGCACAGCTATCAATTACCTGCTGGATGCACTTATGTGTGTGTCATAATAGTGAACGGGGCCGGTGGCCACAAGTTGCCGTTTAGAATTGCAGCAGGAATCAGTAGATTACTGCCACTACAATTCACATTGGCCTAAATTGCTGGCGTGAATGTAGCCTAAATCTGGATACACACTATATACAAATTTCTTTAGATTTTTTTTTTTTCCCTTTAGATTTACCAAAACCATATAATATGGGGTCAAACCTAAACTCTTTCAATTTGCATGCAATCAGGCAGGTGTTCCGTCAGATTAGGTGATCCATCAGATTTCGTAACGGAAGTGACATTCCGTCATGGCCATCTTGGTACACCCCGCACTCGGCCACCCTACGCCTACAGTCTGAAGTCGCCAAACATCTTTTTACACCCACCAAGATATTGCCTTTCGCACTTACTTTTACCGCTAAACTGAGCTTATATTGTCAAATACAGTATTTAGAAGTCCATGACACTGTTTTGATGTTGAATTTTAAAAGCCACGGCAAGCTTGCTAATCTCAAACGTTTGCTAATCTGACAGAAGACCGCTGCTGTTAAAATTCAACGTCAAAACCGTGTCACAGACCTCTAAATACTGTATTTCATGATATAAGCTCAGTTTAGTGGTAAAAATAAGTGAAGTGCAAGACTCCGGTGGGTGTAAAAAAATGTCTGCATGGCGACTTCAGACTGTAGGCTTTCGGAGTGCGGGGTGTACCAAGATGGTCGCGATGGAACGTCACTTCCGTTACAAGTTTTGACTGGTCGCCTAATCTGACGGAACACAGGCCTTTGTACTACATAGTTGAAGGTAAATCTAAAGGAAATTGAACTACAAAAGTTGTATAGTGTGTATCCAGCTTAAGCGCAGATAGTAACTAATGATCAAGTTGTGAGAATGTTAGACGTGACAGATGCCAAAAGGCTTTGACTTGATCACGCTTTGCTAGATGTAAATTTAGCAGCTAACATTAGCTTTGGCATTTTCACATCCCTATTAACAAAAATATTTTCCCTAGTAACTTTAGCACACAAACTTTCTTCCAGATAAAATTCCATTAAATGTTTATCTTTTGATAAATTGTAGTTGCTCTCCCTCCAATAAAATTAACTGGAACAAGACCTATTAGACCGCCATCCTGCCCAAATATATACGTTCATTTGCAACTTTAAAAGTAATGAGAACATCATCTTTGTTCCAGTACTTTGATCTTTGTCCTGGAAAGTAAATGGAAAATTCTGAACTCCGAGATCCAGTGGGGAGAAGCAATGTCCAACCATGTGAAACCATGCTGCACGGTATTAATAGAGACCTTTGTCTTTTAATCGGGTGTCATTTCTGATTTTGTAGAGTTATTCATGTAAAATTCCAGCTTATGTTCAATGCAGACTTCTAGTGTGCTTGCTTTTTCTTTACTAGCTGACAACACCATCATTGCTATACAAAGAACTCAGAGTTGTCAGCCATGCCTGATTTGTCCCCTACTGGACTACAGAACACATCCCTCTCTCCTAATCTATGTAACATAAAGAGGTGAATGCAGTCAGGGCTGACAACACTACTTAGGATTTCTGTGCAGCAGAGACATTGTTGTCAACTCACTACACATAGGAGCTTACTGGATTTCTATCATGCCGCGTACAAACGAGCGGAATTTCCATCTGCAAAATCTTGGATGGGTTTTCCGACGGAATTCCGCTTAAGCTTGTCTTGCATACACACGGTCACACAAAAGTTCTCTGAACTTTCGACCTTCAAGAACGCGGTGATGTACAACACTACGACGAGCCGAGAAAGTTAAGTCCAATGCTTCCGAGCATGCGTTGAATTGTTTCTGAGCATGTGTGATTTTTTGCGCGTCCGAATTGCATACAGATGATTGCATTTTCGGATAGGAACTTTTCCCGACCGAAAAATGGAGAACCTGCTCTCAATCTTTTGCTGGCTGGAATTCCGCCAGCAAAAGACTGGATGGAGCATACACACGGTCCCATTTTCAGACAAAAAGCTCTCATCTGAGTTTTGCTGGCGGCATTTCCGATCGTGTGTACGCGGCATTAGGATCACCAGTTGTGTACAGTAGTTGCAGCATGGGGGGGGGATGCGCATATTGCAGAGACTGTACTGAAAACTTTTTTTTTTTTAACCTTGACATACACAATGCTATTTTTTAACTAATTTGTTTCTATTAAAACATGCCAGTTGTAAGATATGCATGTTCCGTTTAATGTGCAGTAGCACAACTAAATGAATGCATTCATCACCACTTAATCCAGTCAATGCTTTGCTCAGACAAAAAGGTTTTCTTGAAACTTGTGGGCAAAAAAGCCTGTAAAGTCGTAAAAGCCTGTTTACAATGCAGTAAACTTACTGGATGAATAGTCGGTGTCCAATGTCCCCACAGTTGTCATTCAGCGAGGATGTTGATTTCTTTGTCACTAACTGGTGCAACTCCCTGTGGCTTTGAATCATTGAAATAATGTTAGAAAAAATACAAAGCTAGTAATTAAATTCCCTTTTATTAAATGTAACATCTTTTTTTTTTTTGTTTTTTTGTTTTTTTCCTTTTAGGTTGCTTATGTAGAGCTAAAACCTTCTATATCTTACAAGATGGCTGCAGTGCAGGCTCTTCCCCTGTCCATTGATCAGAACTCTGAGGTCACCATCCCCCAAAGCCCACCGATCTCTAGGTCTCCGGTGTCCGATAGCACCATGGGAAGTGTGAGCAGTCTAATCTCTGGAAGACCTTACCATGACAAACAGTGCAAGGCCTCCGAATTTAATAACAAGTGCCGCAAACCTTCCAACATGCCAAACTTTTTTAAGCAGCAGGAAGGACACCTAAAAAATAATTATAACTCCCAGGATCCACTGTTTACCGGGCTTCCTACGAAGAAACCTTTTGCTTCTACTTCTGGCGGTAACGGAAACTATGCCTATGTCAATGATGTCTTAAAAGAGGAGTGGCTGGAAGCCAGAGCACCCAACAGCCCATGCAGTGATCTGGATGACATACGGGAAGAAAGGACTATCAATGGAAATATAAGGGGTCCTCCACCCAAACTCATTCCTGTTTCTGGAAAACTAGAAAAGGTAAGGGTAGATTTGTTTTTGTGATCTACAATATGTAAACTTTACATTAAAAACAAAGTGACAAGACCCTACAATGTGATCACTAGCCAGTCTTGAAATAACACACGATTCACAGCTTTGATGCATACAGTGCTACATAAGACATTGGACCAGTTTCTATAGGACACTGCTACTAGGGTGATATGTACACAGAAAGTATATTCCAAATCTTTGCTTATGTAGCAGGTACTCAACTTGGTAAATTCTAATGCAAATTCATGTATTAAAGTGGGGTTAATTATCACTGGTAAACTGGTGGGTAAATTATAATATTCATGGAAATCAAGAGGGTTCATTACAGTGGCGGCTGGTGCTCAAAATTTTTGGGGGGGCGCAAACAAACAGCCTCACTGTGCCATCAAACGCTGCCACTGTGCCCATCAAACGCTGCCACTGTGCCCATCAAACGCTGCCACTGTGCCCATCAAACGCTGCCACTGTGCCCCTGAAGTGCTGCCATTGTGCCCCTCAAGTGCTGCCAGAGTGCCCCTTCAAGTGCTGCCAGAGTGCCCCTTCAAGTGCTGCCAGAGTGCCCTTCAAGTGCTGCCAGAGTGCCCCTCCAAGTGCTGCCAGAGTGCCCCTCCAAGTTCTGCCAGAGTGCCCCTCCAAGTTCTGCCAGAGTGCCCCTCCAAGTTCTGCCAGAGTGCCCCTCCAAGTTCTGCCAGAGTGCCCCTCCAAGTTCTGCCAGAGTGCCCCTCCAAGTTCTGCCAGAGTGCCCCTCCAAGTTCTGCCAGAGTGCCCCTCCAAGTTCTGCCAGAGTGCCCCTCCAAGTTCTGCCAGAGTGCCCCTCCAAGTTCTGCCAGAGTGCCCCTCCAAGTTCTGCCAGAGTGCCCCTCCAAGTTCTGCCACTGTGCCCCTCCAAGTGCTGCCACTGTGCCCCCTGCCTGCCCTCTGCACTTACCTTGTCTCGATGTGCAGCTGGTGACGGCGTCAGGCGGCAAGCGGTGTCTCATCGTCCGAGCTCTTCTTCTCCCGCGCTCCTCCTGTCTTCTGCTATCTTCCGTCCGAGGTCTTCTTCTCCCGCGCTCAGGAGGTCTTTTGCTATGATTGTACGCCTAGCGTCCAATCACAGCGCCTGTGACTTCAGCCAATCAGGTTACAGGTAACAGACCTGGCAACCTGATTGGCTGAGAGGCGGGTCTGTGTTAGGGAAGCGATGTATTCGCTTCTCTAACACAATACTGTGTAATCGGCGAACGCACAGCCGTGCGCCCGCTGTTTACACTTAGGGAAGCCTATTAGAGCACACCGCTCTAATAGGGTCCCCTATTAGAGCTTACAGCTCTAATAGGGGCGCTTCCAGCAACACCCCCCCACTGTAATTCAGATGCCCGGCGCCCGATCAGGGGCCGGACACCTGAATAGGGGGCGGCAGCGGTGACAATAGATAGATTCATGCATTGCATGAATCTATCCATTGGTGATAGAGCGGTGCATACTGCACTGTGCCCGGCGCCCTTTTTTAAAGGGACATGTTTAAATAATTTTTATTTTTTTTTAACTGCAAGGAGGGGGGGGCGGCGCCCGGGCGCCCCCTATGGACGGGCCGCCACTGGTTCATTATAAAGCTAATTCCTGGTATTCTCCATTGTGCATTTTACATCAAATCCTTGTTTGTCTAATGTGTTAATTATAGTGTCAATTTATGATAATCTAGTTGATGAAGTTTGACCTTTCACATACACTGTTATCAAAGGTATTGGGACACCTGCCTTTACTCGCACATGAACTTTAATGGCATCCCAGTCTTAGCATGTAGGGTTCAATATTGAGTTGGCCCACCTTTGCAGCTATAACAGCTTCAACTCTTCTGGGAAGGCTGTCCATAAGGTTTTGGAGTGTGTCTATGGGAATGTTTGACCATTCTTCCAGAAGCTCATTTGTGAGGTCAGGCACTGATGTGGACGAGAAGGCCTGGCTCAGTCTTGGCTCTAATTCATCCCAAAGGTGTTCTATCGGGTTGAGGTCAGGACAGTCATGTTCCTCCACCCCAAACTCACTCATCCATGTCTTTGTGGACCTTGCTTTGTGCACTGGTGCGCAGTCATGTTGGAACAGGGAGGGCCATCCCCAAACTGTTCCCACAAAGTTGGGAGCATGAAATTGTCCAAAATGTCTTGGTATGTTGATGCCTTAAGAGTTCCCGTCCCTGAAACTAAGGGGCCAAGCCCAACCCCTGAACAACAACCCCACACCATAATCCCCCCCCTCCACCAAATGATTTGGACCAGTGCACAAAGCAAGGTCCATAAAGACATGGATGAGCGAGATTGCGATGAAGGAACTTGACTGGCCTGCACAGAGTCTTGACCCCAGCTCAGTAGAACACCTATGGGATAAATTAGAGCAGAGACTGCGAGCCATACCTTCTCGTCCACATCAGTGCCTGACCTCACAAATTTGCTCCTAAACCTTGTGGACAGCCTTCCCAGAAGAGTTGAAGCTGTTATCGCTGCAAAGGGTGGGCCAACGCAATATTGAACCCTACAGACTAAGACTGGGATGCCATTAAAGTTCATGTGTGGGTAAAGGCAGGTGTCCCAATACTTTTGTTAATACCGTGTATGCTTAGAGCTAAAGCTAAGATGGAGCGAAAATTGCTTGATTCCCCCTTTAACACAGTCAGTGTTGATGGAAGAATCCCTCCTGCTTAGCTATTGTGTTCTCCCAGTGGGGGGAGCTGTCCTGGCCGGAAGAACAGGGATTATTGCTAGTAGCTATAACCGCATACAAAATTTGACGGGCTGGTTGTATCCAAGTTGATTGTTCGATCAACTTGGATACAAAAAGCCTTCCCATATATGATTCGAACTGTCTATGGCCGGCTTAAGTCCTGGGTTTCTTTGGCATGCGGGGGCTTCGATCTCAGGTAAGTAATCCATAATGAGCTAGTATGCTATGCATACTAGCTCATTATGCCTTTGTCTTGCAGGGTGTATTTTTTTTATTTATTTTTTATTTTTTGAGGGTTTACTTCCTCTTTAAGTACAGTGTTCAACAGCAGCCAGTCGTATTAAGGTATACAGTGAAAAAGAACAAACTGCGACCGAAAACACAAGTCTTACATTTATTAGAGATACTTTGAAAATGAAGGCAGTTCAAAAGCAGAATGCAGCTGTAATGATTGTCATCAATATTTCTGAACTCTTTTGCTTAACATTTAAAGATACCTTTTAATTCTTGAAGCGAAAGTCCCAGTATGCCTTAGGCCCCTTTCACACGAGGCGGACTCCGCTTCCACGGAGTCCGCCGGCTCAGCGGAAGATCTCTCCATTGATCTCCGCTGAACCGGCGGATGACAGGTCCCTCTCTGCTCAATGAGCGGGGAGGGGCTTGCGAGCGCCTCTGGTCTCTATGGAGAGATCGGATGAAAACAGACAGTGTGTCCGTTTTCATCAGATGTCATCCGATCCGCCAGCGACGGATCTGGACGTAGAGCCATACGTCTGCTTTTGGCGGATCGGACCGGGCTTTTGGCGAACATGTCTCTGCTGACATCCGACGCTCCATAGACTAACATGGAGCGCCCGTTCAGATCCGCCGTCAAAACTGAAAGGCGGATCTGAACGGTCCGATCGCGTGAAAGGGGCCTTAGACGTTTTGCTCCTCTCTGAATTTGGGGATGCATGTTGGCCTTGTAGCCGCATTTCTCTTTCCATCCACATATTGATAGTGATATTGTAACCAAATAACTGTTTTCCCTCTGTATTGCAACACTGTAAGAAACATATGTATAAAGATCTATATGGCCTATTGTAGAAACGGATAAGGGTTTAACTGTACGTCAAAAATTGAGACACATTTGCTTCAAAGTGGTTCTAAAGGCAGAAGGTTTTTTTTTTAATAATTCATTCTACAGCCGTGGCCAAAATTTTGAGACTGACACTAATATTAATTTTCATAAAGTCTGGTGCTTCAGTGTTTTTGGATATTTTTGTCAGATGTTACTATGGCATACTGAAATATAATTACAAGCATTTCATAGGTGGCGTTTATTGAAGTAAGATTTTGCAAAGAGTCAATATTTGCAGTTTTGACCCTTCTTTTCCAAGACCTCTGAAACTCCCCCTGGCATGCTGGCAATCAACTTCTGGACCACATTCTGACTGATGGCAGCCCATTCTTGCATAATCAATGCTTGGAGTTTCAGAATTTCTGGGGGTTTTTTGTTCACCCGCCTTTTGAGGATTGACCACAAGTTCTCAATGGGATTAAGGTCTGGGGAGTTTCCTGGCCATGGACCCAAAATGTTGATGTTTTGTTCCCCAAGCCACTTAGTTATCACTTTTGCCTTATGGCAAGGTGCTCCATCATGATGGAAAAGGCATTGTTCCTCACCAAACTGTTCTTGGATGGTTGGGAGAAGTTGGTCTCGGAGGATGTTTTTGTACCATTCTTTATTCATGGTTGTGTTCTTAGGCAAAATTGTGAGTGAGCCCACTCCATTGGCTGAGAAGCAATCGCACACATGAATGGTCTCAGGATGCTTTAATGTTGGCATGACACCGGACTGATGGTAGCGATCACCTTTTCTTCACCAGACCAGCTTTTTTCCGTATGCCCCAAACAATCACAGAGGAGATTCATCATAGAAAATGACTTTACCCCGTGCTCCGCAGTCCAATCCCTGTACCTTTTGCAGAATATCAGTCTTTCCCTGATGTTTTTCCTGGAGAGAAGTGACTTTTTTGCTGCCCTTCTTGACACCAGGCCATCCTCCAAAAGTCTTCCCTTCACTGTGTGTGCAGATGCACTCACACCTGCCCGCTGCCATTCCCGAGCAAGCTCTGCACTGGAGATTATTTTTATTATACAGGATTTATATAGCGCCAACAGTTTGCGCAGCGCTTAACAAAATAAAAGGCAGACATTACAATTTGGTACAAGGGGAATCAGAGTGCCCTGCTCGTTAGCGCTTACAATCTAAAAAGAGATATGGAGATGCCCCGATTCCACAGCTGAATCAACTGTAGGAGACGCTCCTGGCACTTATGCGGCGTACACACGGTCGGAATTTCCGATGGAAACAGTCCGATGGGAGCTTTTCATCGGATTTTCCGACTGTGTGTATGCCCAACGGTCTTTTTCTGTCGGAATTTCCGACGGACTTTGAATTGAGAACCTGTTCTCAATTTTTCCGACGGAAAACCTGTCTATCGGATTTTCCGACCGTGTGTATGCAATTCCGACACGCAAAATTCCGACGCATGCTCGGAAACAATTCGGCGCATACTCGGAAGCATTAAACTTCCCTTTTATAGTGCTGTCGAACGTGTTTTACGCCGCTGTGTTATTGACCGTCGGAATTTGGTGTGATCGTGTGTAGGCAACACAGCTTGAGCGGAATTCCAGCGGAATTCCAGCGGAATTCCGTCGGAAAAACTGCCAGAGTTTTTTCCGCCGAGAATTCCGATCGTGTGTACGCGGCATTACTGGACTTTTTTGGGTGCCCTGAAGTTTTCTTCACAAATGCAGTGGAAATGTTTTTTTTATCGGATTAAGTCCATTTTCATGGCAAAGAGGGGCTTTGCAATTAACTGCAGTTCATCTGATCACTCTTCATAACATTCTGGGATATATGCAAATTACCATCATAAAAACTGAGGCAGCAGACTTTGTGAAAATTAATATTTGTCATTCTCAAAGATTTTGTCTACGGCTGTATGTATTATAGTAAATAACCTTCTGGGTGCAGCTCCCTCCAGCCGCCCCTTATACTTGAGCCCCATCTAGATCAAGCGATGTGCAGTGGCTCTACTGTGTCTCTCTCTCTCTTCATTGGCTCACACAGCAGCAGGATTCATGGGCTTCTACTGCTGTCAATCACAGACAGTGAGCAGAGAACAGGGGCGGGGCCAAGTCGCTCTGTATGTGTGAATGGACAATGTCCATTCACAGGAGCGTCGCTTGGGAGCAAGCCTGTTCGAGTGCCCCCATAGCAAGAGGCTTGCTATAAGAGGCACTCAGCAGGGGGGAGGAGCCAGGGCCACCGGCGGAGGACCCAAAAAGAAGAGGATCAGGGCTGTTCTGTGCATAACTATTACACAAAGCAGGTAAGTATAACATGTTTTTTTTTTTTATTATTTTAACCTTTAGAATCACTTTAAATTGCCAGATATTTTTCCCCCATGGCGGTCATTATTGTGCCATTTTGCCCCTGTTCTGGTCTCAATGCATTACTAGTAACTTGCTAGCTCTGATGGAATCAGGTGACATTTAAGGGCCATACACACGGGACAAATATCGGGTGGCATCGGCTGGTTCAGTAGAAACTGGCTGACATACGGCCCGTGTGTACAGCAGCCGTTCCAACAGTAGCTGGCTGTTTGTCAAAGGGGCATGACCAAAAAAAAACCTGCCTGGGAAGGGGGCAGTCTCCCTGTCAGAACACAATAGCTCAGCGGGAGGGAAGATCACTGTACTAACTTCGGATAGCGGATCCTCCTGAGCTCTTCAGTTTTTTTTCGTTCACCTCCCTGGGTTCAATGAAAAAAAATGGTCAAACCTAGGACAATCTATCAGACATCTTGGACTTTCCTAGAAAATTAATGTTTAGTTCCCTTTTAAGCTAGGACTTTTCCAGGGTTGTCTGCCAACCACAAGTTGATGAATGCTTGTATGGTAAAAATGTACAAAACCATGAAAGTCTCTTACCTGTGTCCAGGTCTGATTTGTCCTATCAGTTGAGTAGACTCCCAGTGCCGACCTGCCATCGGTAACTGGCAGGGGTTGGGCTCTTTACACCAGAAACAATCAGAGATAAAATATATACATACATCTATATGCTGTAAATATATATTTTTTCATTTTTATTTAGGATTTACTTGCAGTGCAGAGTTGAATGAATAGTACTATTAGAATATAAATGTAAATATACTGGGGCTCTATAAATACTGGGATTAATACATTCCCTCTAATGGCTGCATTTGCTTTCTGATAAATATATTCCTCACTTAGCGAAACTAACAGCAACTAACGACTTGCTAAAATTTACGCCAGCTGCATTGGTATATTGATTAAGGAAAGTCTAGACGAGCGAGTAATTTTATATTTCTCTTTTTTCCCCTGGCAGTTTTTCCAGCATCGCTCATTTAATGTAATTACTCCACAACAATTACCATGACACTGACTCATGCATTTTAAAGCATCTGGTAGAGGGCCTCTCAGCCGCATAGTGGACTCCTGTCACACTACGGCAAATTTATTAATTTGTGTCGGCCTGGGAAGTGGGGTCTGCTAGGGTTCAGCGATAAATGAACATCTGCTTTTCACTCCTACGGGTGACACATGCCTTTCATTGGGGACACTTTGTACAAATACATAGGGAAATCTTTCTAAAGAAGTTAATGTGACATTCACAAAAGATTCACTGCAGGTGAATTAATCACGGTATTTTAAAACATGTACACCAGAAAGACACACATGCAGTCAGGGCTGGGACAGGGTCGTCCAGCACCCAGGGAGATGCTGCTGAACTGCGTCCCCATCCTGTTGCTAAAGCATGATGTAGATGATGTACCACTCTGTGTTCTTTGGTGCACCCATTGTCCACCCTCCTCTGCTGTGGCTGCCCTTAGTGGCCATAGAGGTTGTGCTGCACAAGTACGGCTATTTGTTTGGTCTCCAACAGCTGGGGGTGGGCGGTTACACACACATGGTGTGTCTTTTTTATGTTGGCTGGAGTGTGGGAGCGTGGCTTGACAGCAGTAGGAGCAGGCCGAAAACTACGACCTAGTTGAAGGGAGGCCCGAGGTTCACGATTTGCCTGCCACTGATCTAGAGCATGCATTCACATTGGACACACAAAAGAAATTCACATTCTGGTGTCCCAAATCCATCCATACGTCTGCAACCTCAGCAGTTTTTTTATTTTACTTAATTATTTCTCTTGTATGTATTATGTTTATTGGCTTGAACTAAAAATTTATGTTCCATGTATTCAATTTATTTTTATTAAGTTATTGTACACATATAAAACCTTCCATATCATTCCAAAAAACATACAAAACATTCAAGAAAAATACAAAAACACAAAAATGGATCTATCCTATAAACACACACCTCTCTGAAGGCCACATTTTGAAAGTTATCAGATAAATTTAAAGAAAATGGAATGCAAATATAAAAATTTGTTCCAAAACATTTATTTTTTAATGTTTCTTTTTCATCCAGTACCTGTAAGTACCGTAATATTGCTATGTTTGTCATTTGCAGATTGAGTTCTATGTAACAGAACTAGCTTTCTGAAAGCTCAGACAACAGCTGCTGTTGTAAAATAGACCTAAATAGCAGGGAGATCATATTACACACACTGCCAAATAACTAACAGAGCACACACACCTCCTCCTGTGTCATAGGAGTTGCATCTGGTGAACCCATCTTACTGTGTGGCTGCTTCTGTGTATGTACGCAGGCAGTGCTAGGCTTGTTTATTAGAAAGCCCAGCATACTTTGTGACTTGGTTATTAATGATGCTGTGCTTGTTTTTATGCTAATTAATGACTTCCTATAAATAAAGCCGTGATTAAAAAAAAAAAAAAGTTTATGGACGTGTAATCTTAAAAAATCAAGAAATATGACCAAAAAACATTGTTTTGTGTCCTGAAGTATAGTTCTAAAATAGGATTAAATAGTAGTGAACTCACATTACATACACTCCTAAATAACATCAAACACGCCTGCCGATGGCTGTGTCCAAGCACAGTTGAATCTGGTGGCCCAATATGGAAGCACATACTGTAGATTTTTTTTACATCCATGCAGGTTTGTCCCAGGCTTTCTTTTTGGAAAGCCCAGCATGCTTTGTGAATTATCATTGATGTTGTGTTTAAAATGTTTGTTTAAAAAAAAAACAATCCATATAAATAAAGCAACCATAAACTGCAGTTTATTAAACATGTAAACTTTAAAATAACATTACAATAAACAAGACCAAAAGGCATTACCATATATACTCGAGTATAAGCCGAGTTTTTCAGCAATTTTTTTGTGCTGAAAATGCCCCCCTCGGCTTCAGAGGCGGCTCTCTAATTAGGCAAATTAGGCGATCGCCTAAGGCCTCGCACTCACAGGGGCCTAAGGCCTCCTAATTTGCCTGTGCTCAATCACTGATGCTCTCTCTCCCCCCCCCCTCTTTATCTCACCCTCTTTTCTGTGTGCTTGTATTTTTTTTCCTATTACGGGCGTGAGTGGGGCCTCATGTGTAATTTTCGCCTAAGGCCTCACAAAGCCTAGAGCCACCTCTGCTCGGCTTATACTCGAGTCAAGATGGGGTTCCTAGCACTAGATACGGGGCCCCAAAGTCGGTTTGGAAAATGTCATTCTCTGCTGCAGAAAAGTGCTTGACATTTTCCTAACCGACTTTTCCTAGCACCAAGTGGCCCCAAGATACGGGGCCCCAAAGTCGGTCAACTGTGTCCATCTGAAGCAATGTCATTTCGGGACCCTTTGGGTCCAGAGACCCCAAATTTTGGCTGCAGCTAGGGGGCATCTAGAAACCCTTAACTAACAAGTTTGAAGTTAGGGGGACCTATGGCTGCAAATGGGCACAGTGAGGCTGCAAATGGGCATTGTTGACCTCTTTTCCACTTACATACTCGATACTCACATACTCGAGTCAATAAGTTTTCCCAGTTTTTTTGTTGTAAAATTAGGTGCCTCGGCTTATAGTCGGGTCGGCTTATACTCGAGTATATATTGTGTCATGACGTAGAGGTTTGATTTAATTGAACAAATGAGGTTTCTGCTTTTTTTTTTTTTTTGCTTTAAATTCTGTTTTCTCATTTACAGAACATTGAAAAGACATTAATAAAACCTACAGCTTTCAAGCCAGTGGTGCCGAAAAAGCGCAACACCTCCCTGCAGTTTCTTGTCCAGAGGAATGGAGCAGCCAACTTATCTGACAGTCAGGGAAGCCTAAACCTCCTTTTCAATGGGACCTCAGGAGGGTCGAGTGAGAAGCACAGCTCGTTCAGCTGCAGGAACAGTTCTGTCTCTGGGACCATGTCTGATTCTGGCAGGAATTCTCTTTCCAGTCTTCCCACCTACAGTACGAACTGCAGCCATCAAATGGAGCCAGTCAGTATGTCTATGAGTCACATCAACCTGGATAATCACACGAACATGAATGTGTTTTCTGAGAGGACCTCCAGGGCCAGGACTCGTCCATCAAACTCTGATAGCGGCCGCTCATCCTCTAGTAAGAGCACGGGGTCATTAAGCCGAGGGGGCAACCAGTCATCAGATAGTGGCTCTTGTGACCGGTCTCCAATTAATGAGGAGATTCTCCTCAGAGAACTGGAGGAGAAGCTAAAGGACCGAGAACTGGAACTGCAGCATCTGAAAGAGAATCTGGATGAAAACGAAGCTGCAATTTGCCAGGCAAGAATGCAAAATCCTTACTGTTTTGGGGAATTTTGACAATTGTTGGTGTAAAACTTTGGATTGCTGAATATTGGTCTAAATGATATTCTCCTATATAAGTCGAAGTTCTGTATATAGACAATAAGAAAGTTGTTGAGTCAGACCTTTAGTGAATTATCAAGACCGTTTTTTTTCCCCTAACATTTCAAATTCATCCAACATTATTAAAGTTCTCAAAAGAGAATCTTTAAAGCATATCCAAAGTCACTTTATAATTGAGTAGGGAATGGTTAAAAACTTGTAATTTTTTTTCCCTGTCTGTGGCCTGTTGGAGAGAATTATCTTTGCACCCAGTCCCATAGACCCAACAAGAAGTAATGAAATCTCTCCAGAATAAGGAATTTTCCCTCTTGAACAGTTGTTAATGGAAAAAAATGTCCCCATTGGAAGATTTCCCTTTTACTTCTTTTCTGGCGACTCTTTAAAATTAGATTTTTCCTAATTTTCAGTCCTGGTAATGTTTAACGTATAGTGTTTGAAGTGTAGTCGACCCCAGCAAAGTCGCAGTTCAGAGTTTGCGGCCTCAGTCGTTTGCGGATTTCTTCCTAGCCTAGCATTCCCACATTATAAGTGGCGGTTCACATAGGGGCGACCTGTCAGGCGACTTGTCAGCCTGACAAGTCGTGCTCCATGCAATACAATGGAACTGTTCTAATAGGAGCGACTCAAGTCGCTCCAACTTAGAAAAAGGTTCCTGTACTACTTGGGGGCAATTTTGAAGTGGCTTGCATTGACTTCTATACAGAAGTCGTTTTGCAAGCCGCTGAAGTCGCACTGTACAGGGTGGCTTCAGAATCAGACGGGAGTCGGGCGACTTTGAATCCGCCCCTGTGTAAACCATTCATAGGCATTTTTTTTACCACATCCAAAATTTGCGGCTTTTCAGAATTTGCGGGTGCTCAAAGAACGTAACCCCCGTGAATTTCAGGGGTTGACTGTACTTTCAAATGACATTGGAATTTCCGTACAAATATTTGTACACGCAAAGCTCAGAAGTCTATTAGTATATGGTTAGCTTTAGGCAGGCCATATGTTATGCCTTTTTAATTTTAGTTCAACTGGCGGGTTGAACAAAAGAAAATGCCTTGATTCCCCCATCCACATATTAAAGGCGATTGGGAAAATTATCCCTGGGCTGTTGTATTCTAACAGCAGGAACCTTCCCTGCTATCAGAATACACTGACCAGTGCAGCCAGCTAAAGCTGGTGCCACTAATCGTTCAGGAAACACCCAACCAGCTGGTTGCACACAAGTTGCTCAATAGATCAACTTGTGTACAACCAGCCTGCCCATACATGGATTGAAATTCAGACAGTCCCTTCTGAACCAGCTGAATTTCGATGGAACCAGCTGAATGTTGGTCCACGTATGACCATCTTTTCTGTGCTCTGATTAAGCAAAATGACTGTCTTTGTGTGAATCCGCCAGGGGGGAACAGAGAACTATACTTGGGGCCATCATGTTTCTTTTTCCGTCACTACTTTAGCAACTTACTGACATGGAACACTTGACTAGATCAAGTTTAGCGACTCACCCAGTAGGAAGAAGAAAAATGACAGCCTCAACTTCAAAAACAAGTCAGCAACGGAAGGATCCTTCTTTTAGGCCCCTTTCACACTTGTGCGACTTCAAAGTCGTGTGATTTTACCGTGATTCGCGGCCGCGATTTCGCCACGATTTCAAGGAATGCCTGTGTAAGTGGCATCAAAATCGGACCAAAGTAGTGCAGGGACTACTTTGAAGTCGGAAGGAATTGAAGTCGTACTAATATGAATGGCTGTCATTGGAAATCATGGGGAACGACTTGTCATGCTACTTTGCAGTCCCAAATCGTGGGACAAGTCGTATAAGTGTGAAAGGGGCCTTAGTCTTGACTGGTCCCTTTTTTATTTGACTTTTATTTAACTGTTGCTTTTTGGACTGAACTGTGTTTTCATGAGTCCCCTGGGATGGAATGCAGACTCCTGGTGGCCATTCTTGCTTGTGTAACCTCCCTCTGATCCTCCATCACTACAGTCTCCTTAAAGCATTGTTCGGAGGAAAAATAATGTATTTTTGAGCTTGCATAATTAGAATGGACAGTCTTGGCATGTGTATAATTATAATGTGTGCAGAGAGAGGTGGAGTTGGCTCTCTGTCCTGCAGAAGCATAGACACTGGGTTAGTTGTTCTCAGGAGTCCCTGACAACAGCAGTACAGTCTTGTCTGTCCAAGCAATAGCAGAATTAAAAAAACAAAAATCACAAGCAGGTATGCAGTCTAAATTGACGTGACGGAGCGACAATTTAAATGACTAAAGAATTTCTCATGAACTATAAGGTCCTAGTGGACCTTGACAACATCTTCGTTAAGTTGCATTGATTTGGCAGTAATAACATTATCTGTAGTCTGCATGTAACACTACATTAAGACCTGCCTGGAAACTGATGTATATGGTTTCTTTCTGCAGGTCTATGAAGAAAAACAGAAGCGTTTTGAGCAGGAGATGGAGGACCTGCGCCAGAGTTGTGCCCTAAAAATGAAGCAGGCTTCCCAGAAGGCACAGAGGATGCAACAGGTTCTACAACTGCAAATCTTTCAGCTGCAGCAGGAGAAGAAGAAACTGCAGGAGGACTTTTCCCAGCTTCTGCAGGAGAGGGAGCTCCTGGAGAAACGCTGTGCTTCGTTTGAGAGGGAACATACGGAGCTCGGTCCACGACTGGAGGAAACCAAGTGGGAGGTGAGTTTAAAAGTTGATCCATTCAAGTAATAGATGAAGCGGCTTGAGTTTTATAATTTAAGTCAATGGATAAGATGCACTATATACAAGCACGACATTGATATTTTTGAACTGATCTAGAGACCATTTGATAAAACATGGCATAATACTGACTTTACCCCATTTCACTACGATGCAATATAAGGAGGGATAGAGAGCAGGGATTAGAACGTTGCCTAAGAACGTATATCTTACACTAATAGTGCAAAAAAATATATACTATTATATTAATAAAATATTATATATTTTTTTTACCTATTGGTGTAAGATATACGTTCTTAGGCACCGTTATAATCCCTGCTCTCTATCCCTCCTTATTTTGCAAATAAAAAATAGGGATGAGGTGCCATATACCTTGAGGACTTTCCAGCCATACCCCATTTTTACTACGATGCATTGTGTACAATACTACAGCACACCCCAAAGCAGGACGTAGGTTGGCGTGCACTGTGGTGAAAAAAACATAGGATCTCTGAGTTACATGATTAAATCTGTGAGATATTTATATGTATTCCCAGAGCCTTTGTATGGATTATGAACTTCAATAAAGAATATGAATAATCCGGTATTTACCTTTTTAAAGTGCTAAGAAATATGCTGACTTGATATAAATAATTAGAAAAAAAATTTCTGGCAATAGCAAACAAACACTGAAGTGAAAAGGTAGCCCAAGTGGGAACTGAGAATTATTCCTTCTGTTAAAGTGTCAGTAAACCCACATCATAATAAACTATCAATAAATGGTCAATTACAAATTGTTCATGCTCACTTAGTCACTATCAGATTTGTTTTCTGTATTCTGCAAAAAAAAATGGTTGATCCTACTGCTCTATATCTCCACCTTTTTGTTCATGTCCCCTATTCAACTAGGGATTTTGCAGCTGTGGTGGCAACTCTGCACACAGTGAGTTTCTATGCTGAGCATTTCCTCCCTATCATATCTGAGAAGCCCATGTGACTATAGAGTCACACATGTGGGTGTATACACAGTGGTAAATGACAGCCCACTCCCTTCCTCCTCCTCCATGCCCACTAACCAACTAAACACAATGGGGGGCTGGATATTGCATGTAGATTAATGGAGGCTTCACCTCCCCCTTATTCTAAGATGCAGGCTAGAGAGGCGTGGCATGACTGGCAGAAATCTGCCCACACCATGTTATTTTAAAGAAATAATAAAAATTTTAAGATTTCATTTTAATTATATATTTGTATGACCATTTACACTTTCTTGACATTATATATTTATTTTTACTCTGTATTCTAAAAGCTTCTTTTTTTTTTTTTTAACCGCTTCAGCCCTGCAAGATTTTACCCCCTTCCTGACCAGAGCTCTTTTTGCGATTCGGCACTGCTTCGTTTTAACTGACAATTGCGCAGTCGTGCAACATTGTACCCAAACAAAATTGACGTCCTTTTTTTCCCCACAAATAGAGCTTTCTTTTGGTGGTATTTGATCGCCTCTGCGGTTTTTATTTTTTGCTCTATAAACAAAAAAAATAGCAACAATTTTGAAAAAAAGCTATATTTTTAACTTTTTGCTATAATAAATATCCCCCAAAATATATAAAAAAAAAATGCTTTCCTCAGTTTAGGCCAATATGTATTCTTCTACTTATTTTTTCACATCGAGTCCACGGGCACGCTGTAAAGGGGTTGTACAGGTACGCCCATTTGCCCACCGCTGCCATTGTGCCGACGTATATCTGCATACAGCGGTTGGTTAAACATGTGACCAGCAGGAGAGGACTAGACGCTCCTCCTGCTTATGCATCCCTACAGACAGACTGGAAAGATCTGGGTCATGTAACAGCTGTACATCGATTAGGAAAAAGGTGCTTTTAGATTTTTTTTTTTTTTTTTATAATTTTTTTTTTATAATTATAGTGTCATCATCCACATACAGAAATAGAAGGGATAATGTAAATTAAACAGTATGTGTTTAGTATCACTTTAAAGGAGAAGTACAGCCATAGCTCATTTGGCTGTACTTCTCCTGTGGATCACAAGAGTGCAGTATGTTCTGCACTCTTGTGACCCTTTTCAGCAGACAGTGGCTGACGTCACGGAGCCAGCTGGTCCAGGCTCGGGCAAGATCGGGACAATGATCTTGCCTGAGCTGCTGCAAGCCTGAGCCGGCCGCTACTGCCCCCTCACAGCTCAGATCAGCGCTCCAGTGAGCATGGGGGGGAGCAGAGAGCGGTGACTGACAGTGGCAGTGTTTGATCGCTCGGTTCCTAGTCTTAGAGCTGGCGAGGGACAGATGCAGCATCAGATCAATGCTGCATTCACCTAGGCAACTATGATTCTTAAAAAAAAAAAAAAAAAGCCGTACTCTAAAAGATAAACTCAAAATAAACAAGGGGCTTGTAATATGTCAATCCTATTAAAGCCTAACTCCAGTCAAATCTTTTTGTTTCATTTTGAATAGAACAGGGAAGGGTTAGAGCCTCAGTCAGGATTTTATTGACACATGTATCAGATATTATCACATGTATACCTATTATCAGAATACGAAGAAAGGGGAAATCTCTGCAACACGAACACAAACAAAATATATATGGGTACACAACAAAAGCCGGTCTTCTGTTGAACAGAGAGGGTTACACATAGCTCAAAATTCATCCAGTTCAGTAAGCTGTGTACCCAGCTTAAGGCAGAGTAAAGTTGGAGCCTCTAGGATGACAATGCTACCTAATGGGTTGAACCCTGTGGTTAGCTTTGTCACCCATTAACTGAAAGAGGCAGATGTTGGCAGAGTCAATAGGTGTTCATAAATGCTTATCAACTAAAAGAATAAAAGAGTTTTCAAAGGAACATGTAAAATAAGTGAACGGAAAAAATAATTTTTGAGTTTACAAACACATTAAGTAAACCACACAATCCTGGCAGCATTGTTGATCTCTAGCGCGTTCCTTTTTAGAATGTTTCCCATAGAATGTTTTTGCAGTTTGTCTAGCAGAAATAATTTTTGGTTTATGATTTTCCTCCTAGGTTTGTCAGAAATCTGGTGAAATATCTCTTCTTAAACAACAACTGAAGGATTCCCAGGCTGAACTAAGTCAGAAATCCAATGAGATATTGCTGCTTCGTTCCCAGCTGAGAGAAGCTCGATCTGACCTCCAGGTCAGCGAGGAACAAGTGCAAGAGCTGCAGGACACGTCGCATACAAAGACGCTAGAGCTAGAGGTGTGCGAGAACGAACTACAACGCAAAAAGAATGAAGCTGAACTGCTTCGGGAGAAGGCCAGTAAGCTGGACCAAGAGGTAACAAGCCTTAGAGAGGCAGCCATAGCCAACCTTCGACATGGGCTTTGCCATTGCCAGGAGAAGGAAGACTCATTCTTAGTTTATGAAAGCGATGAGGCCAAAGCACAACGACAAAATGCAGAAAACCTGCAGGGCTTAAAACAGTACATGGAGCGGCTCAGGGAGGCATTGGTGAGTGAACGCAGGAGAAACCAAGAACAAATAGAATGCTTTGAGGAAGAGCGGCGCATATGGCACGAGGAAAAGGAGAAGGTGATCCGATATCAAAAGCAGTTACAACACAACTACATTCAGATGTACCAACAGAACCGTGAGCTGGAGAGGGACATTAAACAGTTGACACTAGAACTCGAGGCAAGGGAGCTCGATGAATTTGACTTACACGGTGCAGAGATTCAGTTTGAGGAAATCACAGCCACAGAAATTTAATGCCAATAATACACCGCAAATGCCTTTTCCTTGGATCTCTGGTTGGTGTTGCCAAAAAAGCAACTTATCCTGGGAAGTTGAAATTATGTAAAATTAACTTGCTTTTATATCCACAGGAATATAGAAACCGTTGACAGAAATGGCATCGTCTTACTAGTTGTGTATTGGCCGATTTGAGATAAATCCTAAGAAGCCATACACGTACACTTAAGTACATGTGCGTGTTTTGCTAGGCATGGCTAAAGGACCAAAGCAATGTCATTGGACTATGCATACAGAAAATGCACCTTTTTTGTGTTGCAATATCCCTTCCGTTCTCAGGACAGCCATATTGTCTCCTAACTTCATATCTCACTGCAGAAGAGGATTCTGGGTAGTGACATTAAAAGTGCTTCCATAGGACAAAAAAAATCATAGTTTGTGCTTTGAGAACACCATAGACCTGTTCTATTGCTCTCTTTATTTTGTTCCTATTAATGATAGCCTAGCCATATTTTGAATGTTATCTGTCACATGTAACTGCCACCATTTTGTCTGTGGTCACACATAATTAATGCAGAGACTTCTTTTTATGTATGTGTTGTCTTGTAAATAATGTAAAATAAGAGTTTTTGTTTCCCAAAGCAAAATAACTGGTTTTGTACAAACGATGACTAGCACCTTCTCTCTCTGTTTGACAAGCATAGTCGCTTTCAATCTCAGGTAGGCAACTTGCTAGAGCACAATCATAACGTAAATGTCAAATAACACCATATGCAATAAAAAAAAAGACTGTTCTCTTCGTTCTAAGTGAGATGACAAGTTCATGACAAGCCTCCCTGAAAACCAACATAATTAAAATGTTATACAGGCTTATGGGGTCCCACTCTTACTCTAATAACCTCATGTAATTGCAATAGCATTTAAAGTATGCTTAATAAATGAATTCTGTAACACAAACTCTAGGTACACTATATGGTCAAGAGCTTGTGGACAACTTGATCAAGCTTGATGGACATGCCATTCCAAAATCGGGGGCATTACCCAGGAGTTGCCTTCCACATTTGCAGCTACAGCAACCTCTATTCTCCTTGGAAATGATTTCCACTAGATTTTGAAGGGTGTCTTTGGGTGTTTCTGGCCTTTTTGACATCAGAGCATTTAAGAATTCAGCTACTACTGAAACTAAGTAGGCCAACCTGACTTGCAATTGCCGTTCTAATTCACTCCAGTGCTATTCAGTAGGGTTGAGGTAGGTCTATGCAGGCTAGATTCCTGCATACCAAACTCGTCAAACCATATCCTTATGGAGCCGGCTTTTTGCTCTGCCGAACAGTTATGCTGAAACATAAAAAGGCAGTCCCCATAATGTTCCCACAATGTTGGAAGCACACAGTTTTTCAAAATGGCTTCATATGCTGTAATATTAACAGCACCCTTCATTGGAGACACCTGAACTCAAAACCTTGGAGGGGTGTCCACATGCTTTGAGTCATAACGTGTAGGTGTGATGGTCAGGTTTCCACAAACTTTTGGCCATATAGTATATTTGGATAGTATTGCTTATTGTTCCTTAACTGATATGAAATGGTGAAATTAAATTTTAAAAGTCAGCCAAGTGTTTAAATACACAGTTGAAGGAAAACTTGGCTGCACAGCTCAAACCAGGTACTAATATTTGTAGGACTGAGGACTGGTTTAGGAATCATGGTAGTAACACTGTTGCACTCTTTCACTAACATGGTCACATTTGTGCTCTTCTAAAAACTAAGGGGTATATTTATGAAGCAGACAGTGTGACTTTCAATAAACATTCTCTGTTGAATAATCAATCACTGTAATTTAAAACGCGTGGACCTGGAAGATTCTCCACCAAGTAATGTTTAGTGAAAGGTACATTCATTGCTTTATAAATAGACTCGTAATGGAATCTACACACTGACAGTCGTACTGTGTTTCCATTGCATTGTGCCTGGGCACATATTTTGTGGTTCATTTTAGAGACAATGTCTGTTATAGGTGGAACGTACTATAAAATACACACTACTACAATGTTTCCTGGCTTTAGTCATTGAGGACTACTAACAGGTTAATTTTTCCTAGAATTGCAGCAATTTTCAAAGCTGTGAAGCTGTGTTGAGCAGGGATAGAGCCTTTCACACCAGTGGGCACGCGTTATGGCCCTTTTTTTTTTTTTACATTTCAAATCAAGTCTTTGCACAATGATGTTTGACACACTTCTAGTGTGTTGTGCATTTTTAAACCGCAAACACCAGTACCCATGTATGGTGTAACCAGGGCACATATAAAAAAAAAGTTGTTTTCTATGTGCCCTTGCGTTGAGCCTGTGTTGTTCAGTGCTGATCAACACAGCCTTAGAGCAGTAGGATGATGATTGGATCAAAAAACAAGTACAAGACACCATTTTGTGTGCATGAAAGTGTATGGAAATCCAAAATAGATTTTTTTTTGTACATTTGGCATCACATCACACTCTATTTTTTTTTTTTTAGAAAGGAGAGACCCCCACTATGCCAACATCCAATAATTGTATGAAAGGATTGAATGAGTTGAAAACTCAATCAAAACATGATGGACTTTATCGGTACAACGTGAGGCAGTAGTTGATAAAAATATTAAGTCTTTATTACGAATAATTAAAATCCCATATAACAAACAAAAACACCCTACTAACTGACAAGGTCAACAGATACCCAATACAGTAGACATAAAGGTTAGGATCTAGATATATTGTATCAAAAACTATATAGACACTAAATCTTTTTTTTTTTTTTTTTTTTAATGAATCTGTTGTAAAGTTTCTTACCTGAAGATCTGCCAGTAAAAGCATGTTGCAGGCTGAGAACCAAACCACTGCTCCGGTGCAGCATTGTAGGCTTTCAGTTGGAGCTCCTTCAGTTGTTTGCTGGGCTGTGTATCTGACAATACTGCTGGTAATTATGAGGCTGGACAACAAGAAGCGCTGTTACTGGCAGGATCTTCAGGTAAGGAATTTTAAAGTAGATTGGCAAAAGATGATTATCCTGCAAAAACTGTCTACAATGAGACAAGAGGCCAAACATACAAAAAAAAAATCAATTTTGGCTTTACATACACAGAAATGAACCACGTTGGAATGCCTGTCACAGATGGAATGCAGGCACAGTCTCGTTGTCATGCACATACCCTAAAAAGATAGATAAGTTAGATCAGGTTTTATTGTCCTCTGTGGCCTTTTTGGGGATCTTTCCCCTCACTTCCAGTTATGATGATAAAGTTGTCACTTTTTCAAGACGTGAAGAGAAATCTTCATTGGAGACCCAAACTGCAAAAAATGGCTAATTAAGCCTTTCACTACTATCTCAAAGTGTTTTTTTCCGGCCGAAATGTTAACTTTTGAGATAAAATGACCCCTATAATACTCATGCCTAGTGTAGTCTACTAAAGGTATTGTGTAAGCTAAGGGCCATTTTGTATATGTGCATCGTTTTTTGTTTTTTTTTTAACCTTAGGAAGTCCCGGCTATCTCCTGTGTGGGCATCTGAAGCCGCAGTGTATTGCTTCCTGGATTCCATGCATGCTGGCTACCCAGCATGCACCTGCCGATCATGCGCAGTGTGGGGCGAGCAGTATAATGGCTTGTAGGTCAGGTTTCCATATCGGCGTCAGCGGTGTCATCCTGGGATTGATGACACACATCTCCCAGGAGACATTGCAAAGCTGGAAATTACGTGCAGACCACGGCCACTAAGGAGGAAGAGAAAAAATCTGTAATAAAGTAAGTGATCCCAAAAATGTTTTCAAAAATGCCAATTCGTTTTGAGGCTACATACACACTGTACAGTCCCTAGACACCTTTCTCCTGGCAGCAGAAAAATGCTGGATGCTGGTAAATGTCTGTTTCTCCCGTGTTTAGCAGCGTCCAGCGCTTGGGCGTTAATTAATTTCATTGGCCAGAATAATAATTTATTCTGGCAATAGAAATAAAAGTGTTAAACACACCTAGCATACATACGTCTACAGGCATTTTTGCAATGTCCAGCATTTTTCTGGCAAAAACTCTCCTTTCCTGAATGTGATTCTTCTGCGTTCAGGAGTGGAGCATTTAACTGCCTCTAAACTCGGGTAAAAGTCTATGTGTGCATGGACACAGGCTTTCATCGAGTTGTGTTCAGGAGCTTTGGCAAAAAAAGACAAAAGCTCCAAAAATGTAAGTTTAGAAGCAGCAGTGTGCATGAGGCCTTGGGGCACACATTTAGTACTGGATGGTGAGGAGTGTAAAATGTGGGTGGAACTCCGAAAATGCTGTTTTGTCCCTGTTGGAGGTTCCTTCTTACTTTATACACTGGTAAAAAAAACACTGGAGCATAAAGTAAGGGGAATTCACCCCCAACAGGGCCACAGATGGCAGCGCAAATCTGCTAGGAGTTCTGACCCTTCTCCGCTTTATACAAAGCTTAGAAAACGTTTAAGCTACACTATAGACGTTGGCGGGAAGACTGGCTGCCGGGAAAATTGTGATTGACTGTCATTGCTTTATTAACTTGAATCCGCCAAACTTACAAATACTTTCTGTGGAAAGGGGAAAGACGGAATTGGGATTGGCACCTAGGGGGGCAGGTTTGTGGATTGCTCCCTCAACAGGATGGACTGGTAGTCTCTTTGACCATCCACTGGTATGAGATCATCACTCACCAACAGTTACGAGAGTAATACTGATTATGGGCAATAACAGCTGGAGCAGAAATTTCTGCTCCATGGGTACACCTACAGATGTGTATAAGAAAGCAGTGCTTAGTGCAAATTCTACATACAGAATAGGGTGACCTAGAATAGTGGCTTGTTAGATTTCAGTTTGCTGTAGTCACATCATTTGGGATGATTTCTACTTGCTACAGATTACTGCATATGATGCATAATTTATTGCATAATGCTGTTATTATAGGGTAAGGTTTGATATGCTAAATAAGCTGCTTAAATCCAAAGATCATCTTTTAATATGGCTTTTATCGTGTATGTTTCTGTGAATTTAATACTTTTCTACGGCTACTGATGAAATGAAATTACAAGGTGTGCTCATGCAGACAGCACAAAATGTTGTTGCAATCACATGCTAGAGGTTACCAACTGGGGAGAGTGGGCATTGTCACCAAAAAGGTATAATTCTCTTGTAAAGCCAATAATTGTGACTTATCCCCATACGCGCTATGGGTTATTTGTTGGCGAGTCTAATAAAACCTGGTCCACCCCAGGATTATATCAAACTTTGTCTGGCATGTTTATTGTTTACTTGTATTTCCATCTCTAGAAAGATGAGCTGTTGATCAAAATTGCCAGTCAATTTTTAGTCCACATTAGTCCACAGCAGGATAGAAAAAGGAAGCTAAATCCCTTATTGGTTGCATGGGCAACAACCATTTATCTTGTTTAATAATCTTTTTTTTTTATATATGTTAACATTCATACAAAGGAAAAAAAAATGTGAATCCTTAACCGCTTCCCGACCGCCTCACGTAGATATACTGCGGCAAAAGGCAGAATCACTTACCTGTATGTTGCCCTTTAAGAGGCGTGCCCGGGGTAAGCTCCGTGAGTCGGGTCGCGGGTCCCGCGGACTCGATCGCCGCGGGGAAACCCACAATTGTCTCACGAAGAGGAAGAACTGGGAGATTCTAATGTAAACAAGCATCTCCCCGTTCTGCCTTGTGACAGTGTCACTGATCTCTATTCCCTGTGAGCGGAGCAGAGATCAGTGACGTGTCACACACAGCCACCCCCCCCCCCCCCACAGTTAGACACTTGCCCCCAGGACACACTTAACCCCTACACTGCCACCTAGTGGTTAACCCCTTCACTGCCAGTGTCATTTACACAGGAATCAGTGCATTTATATAGCACTGATTGCTGTATAAATGACAATGGCCCCAAAAATGTCTGTGCCCGCCATAATGTCGCCTGTGTCTTAGAATAAGAGGGAGGTGAAGCCACCATTAATCTACATGTAATTTCCGCCCCCATTGTGTTTAGCTGGTTAGTGGGCATGGAGGAGGGAGTGGGCTGTCATTTACCACTAAAAGCAAAGTATTCTGGCAAATGCAATATATAAGAGAGGGGACAGCTCAAGAAGGTGTACTTCTGGTAGAGCTGTGATAATCTATTAAAAGTCCATGCAAAATTGGAATATGCACATGGACGATGGAGCATTAGAGACTGCTATCCCCAGAGTTAAGCCGGCTCTGCGCAACAAGAAGAATGCAATTTAATAATGTACTTGGGTGGCGCTTTCTCTGTTCCTGTTTACCACTGTGTATACGCCCACATGTGTGACACTACAGTCACATGGGCTGCTCAGATGTGATAAGGTAGTAAATGCTCAGCATAGAAACTCACTGAAAACTGAGCCTGTGCAGAGTTACCACCACAGCTGTAAAATCCCTAACTGAATTGGGGACGTGAACAGAAGTTAGAGATAGAAAGCAGCCGGATCATCCAGGGATTTTTTTTTTGCAGAAAACGAATCTCATAGTGACTGAGTGAGTATAAACAGCATGTACTATAGCATGTATTTATACTTTTTTATAATGTGGATTTAGTGGCAATTTTTATTTTTTCCCATAATAGTAACACTTTAAGGTATAGCTAAGCTGCAGCGACCTTTTTAGTTCTTAGGTGTGGTGGCTTCATTTTTGTTTTATTTTTTCTTAGCTAAAAACTATTTCTGTAAAGGTAGAAATTCCATGTCCTTGTAACTTCCTGTGCACTGAAAAGAATCTCAAACAATTATATCTGCTTTCCCAGTCCTTCCATCTTTTTTATGGAAATGAGGAAGGGAGGGAGTTGTTATGCAGTCCTGGCAAAGCTGCTCCTCCATAGATACAGTGCAGTGAATGAATGTTACCACCTTAGCACAAAAGGTGTATTCCGGCAGGATTATCTGGTGAAAAAAGCCTGGAAAAAAGAAACAAATGCAGCCACCAAATCTATAGACTATTGTACAACATTATTATTATTATTATTTTGTATGTAGACAGATGAACACTTAACCAACCCTTACACTTACCCGTAAACTAATTCCATGGAATTGATTTACTATAGGCAAATAGGCTGTGCACTTTGCAAAGTGCAGTTACTCCAGATCTTAGTAAATAAGGTAAAGCTTTACTTTGCAAAGAATAGCCAATCGCATTCAAGGAAAGGTGAAAAAAAAAGAATAATTTTTGCCTGCACATGATTGGATGATGGACGTTTGCAGAGCTCTCCCCCATTTACTAAGCTCTGACGCAATTGCACTTGCAGAACACAGTCTATTTGCCTTTAGTAAATCAATCCCCATTTCTGTATATTCATCTTGTCCTGTGCTGAGAGTTTGTTCCCCAACTCCTCACAGCTCAGTGCTAATTGAGGATTCAGGAAAAAGAAAATTAACTTTTTATTTTACCTTCTTTACCTCCGAGTATTCTTCCAGCTTTGTGTAAGGCGCAGATGTGCTGGACGAAGCCTCTGTGGTTGTATTGAAGATTGAATGACGTAACACCCCTTATCGGTGATTTATGTCTTCTGCAAGCGTCTGTCTCACATCAAAGCCTTGATTATCCCCTAGGGATCCTTTAGTTACCGGGGTAAGCTTTTTTCACGTTATGGAATTATTGATCTGAAGTTGCACGCACACACGCTGGCAGAGAATAAATGCGATCAGGTAATGCAGTGAAGTTACCTGTCAGGAATCTTTGGTAAACATTGCAGGGAAGTGTCAGCCTTGCAGATTGGAGTATTTCTATTACAGAGAGAGGTTGAAAGAAAATTGATATTACAGATATAGATTAACAATCACAAAACACAGTTTGGGTATGAAGCCATGTAATGTTAAAGTCAGGTGCTCCTTCTCATTTATGAATGAATTTGCAGTAGTTTTGTGTCTGTGACGACTCTGCCTGTAATTCTGGACAACTTTAGAAGCTTAAAACAGACTTACTGCCAGGTACCTGTATGAGGAGCCCAGGATGACGAGGATGGGCTCTTGCACAATTCCCATCTGAGCCCCCCAGGAGACATGCTGAAAGGGTAATGGAAGAAATAGAAAAGGACCACCCCCTTTAAAATAATTACCTTATTTATCGGTGTATAACACGCACCCCAAGTTTAGGACGTAATTTTAAGGTTTAAGGGAAAAAAAAACTTACATTTAAATGCCCATCTTTGCAGTATTGCCCAGTGTCCATCTGCAGCCTTGTCCATCTTTGCAGTATTGCCCAGTGTCCATCTGCAGCCTTGTCCATCATGGCAGTTTTGCCCAGTGTCCATCTGCAGCCTTGTCCATCATTGCAGCCTTGCCCAGTGTCCATCTGCAGCCTTGCCCAGTGTCCCTTTGCAGCCTTGCCAGTCTCTTTGCAGCATTGCCCAGCCGCTAATTATTTAAAATTGAGATGAGCGAGCGCCGCCGACATGCAGAAAACAGAGTTTACTCGGCTAGACCCGGCTCCTCTCGCAGTCCCGCCCATCTATGCTAAACAGAAGAAAGTGTAGCGCTTGGGTTGCAAAAATAAAAAAAGTGTATACCCAATAAAGATATAGGTGTTAACAATATAAATCAAATATGTGAAAAGAGTAAATTGGCAATATGCCATAAATATAACCATGCAAAAATGTAATTCATTGATAAAAAGTCTTTAAAGTGGTTAGTCCTTCACACTCTCCCAAGTGTGTAGTGTGACATGAAATTCAAATATATAAAGTTATGAAAGCGGTGAAGATCCGGCCTCTGGTATGACACTTAGAAGGACAGACAGATGACACCACCACCGTAGTAAAAGGGAGGAGGCTTACCAGACAACAATGACCTGGCGGGGCTTACGCCACCCAAGTCATAAAAGGCGTGTTGGTTACACTGAACCCAATGAAGATCGGATGTTCCGTCTCAGAAAGGGGGGGACTTCAGATCATCTATTCACCAATAGTTACCATAGGATATCCAATCATCAGGCAGGAATATGGAACTCATGTATCTGCACACCCACGTTGGTCTTCGCGACAGCTGTATATCAAGTGAGCAGCGGGGGCCCCGGGGAGACTCGGAAATACTCAGAGACCGCTTGGATGCACTCAGAAACCCTCAGAAAGGCTCAGGAATGGAGTGTTTCCGAGTATTACTGAACGGCTCTGAGTGTCACCGGCGCCCCCATCACCTCTGGCCAAATGGGGGTACTGCACACCGCAGAGGCTTGAATCCTGCTCGTTTTACGAGACAATAGTCGCAAAGTCAGGATTTAAAAAAAAAAAATAGCTCGTATTGTGAAACGCTCGTTAATCGCGTTACTCGCAATCCGAAGTTCCACTGTACACATACTAAAGCCAATTTAGACAGGAGTCAATAACCTTACTAGTATGTCTTTGGAGTGTGGGAGGAAATCGGCTGTCCTGGAGGCAATGCATGCACAAGGGGTATGTGCAAGCTTCATGCAGATAGCAGTACAGAATTTGAACGGAGGATCCCAGTGCTGCAATGCAGATATTCTAACCACTAAGCCTGCTTGGTGCCAATTTCAGGGGTGGATGTACTCCCCCATACAGGCACCATGAGGTGTCTATGTAAAAGCATGCGAGTCTGTGCATTATCACGTGGCTGGCTAAGCAACTGAATACAAGCAAGCACACAATTGCCCTGTCTTACTGGATCCATCTGTTGGCATCTGATCTTCATCATGATCTTCCAGATAAATACCTGTGAGAAGCTGTCCAGGTCATATTTTTCATTGATACAGCGCTACTTCTGATCCGCAGAGGGTGAAATCCATGAATCAGACTGCAAAGTCCTAGTAAATATCCCGGACAGAATTTAGAGGTAATTTATATAATATCTTTTCATCTTTTATTTGGGCTTACATACAGGAGAAGTCAACTGTAAATAATCTTATTGCATATTAATGTTTCAAAAATTATGTTTCTGCTTATAGTTTGCAAATGTAATAAGCAAGCATGGCTTTCCCCATGATCATCTATAACTGCAATTTTTGTTTGCCTGTGAAAATCCCATTGACAGAGAACCAGTAACCAAGGTACATCTGTAATAATCAGAATTTCTACTTTAAATTAATAATGCAACCTTCCATCTCGGAGAGTACTTTTTTTTCTGCATTATTTACTCTTATTCTCAAGCCGAGAGTCAGTGTTGATAATAAACATTTTTCTATAGAATAAAGCTGAGGGCTTTTTTTCAGCTGGAACTTGGTGGAACTCAGTTTCACCACCTCTGGCTCAGGCCTTCTGCTCCCTTCTCACCACTATCACTTGTAAACACAGAAGTCTGGCTTCTGTGTTTATCAGTGACAGCTTATTTCCCAACAGCTCCCACAGATCTGATCTCCTGTGCGGCTCCCACAGAGTGCAGGGTGGGAACAAGGGATATGAAGGTGCCCGGGGTGCAGTGCAGATTCCAAAACCCCTACTAGATGATCTCCCCCCAAGTGATAGAGGCAGAGCCACCTACAGTGTGTGGGGAGGTACTAGAGCTGGCTGGGTGTGTCAACTTAATACAGCAACGTAAGACATGTGGTGGAATATGGTGGAGCTTCTAAGGAGGGAGGGGGAAGATGGGGGCAGTGGAAGCAGGGTTGCATGCAGAGACCAGAGCTGAAGAGGGGTGGTGGATAGGGGGTGCAGAGTTAAGCAGCTGTGGAAGAAGGCAAAGTGCAGCCCTGAACTCTGCACAATGTACATAGCACACCCCCAAACTCTGCATGTAGCACACCCCTGAACTCTGTACTCTGTGTGTAACACAACGCCCCCCCCCCTCAACCCAGCACTTTGTACCTAATGCACTCCTTGTATTTGAAACAAATTTAAGACCCTTCCACTGTAAGTAAAATTTGACCACACCATTTGATGCGGTTTGGGGCGTGTGGGGGCAAGGGAGGTTTTGGAGGGTCATGGTTGAGTTCCCGCACCTATTTTCTGAGAAAAAAAAGCCCCGATAAAGCTTCTGGTAGGCTTAAAGCAGAGGTCCACCAAAATAGTTTTTTTTTTAAAAGTCAGCAGCTACAAATACTGCAGCTGCTGAATTTTAAAATATGAACACTTACCTGTCCAGGGCGCCCGCGATGTCAGCACCCGAAGCCGGTACGTCGTTCAGCTCTCGGGTGCTGCCGCCGCCATCTTCGGTAAGGGAATCAGGGAGTGAAGCCTTGTGGCTTCACAGCCTGGTTCCCTTCTGTGCATGCGCGAGTCACGCTGCGCAATCCAGATGGTCCCTGCTGTCTCTGGTACCTGTGTGTTTCCCAGCAGACAGCGGGGGGGGGGAGGAGTAGACTCTCGCGAGTCTATGCCCGGAAGTGGGTGCAAATACCTGTATTATACAGGTATCTGCACCCCCCCCCTTCCCCCTGAAAGGTGCCAAATGTGACACCGGAAGGGGGAAGGGTTCTAAAAGGCAGAGGTTCCATTTTTGTGTGAACCTCCGCTTTAAGCCCTGTACACACGGGACGAATATTGGGCGGTTTAAAAGAAACCAGCCGACATTCGGCCGTGTGTACGGCAGCTGGCCAAACGTCCAGTTTCTGTCAAAGGGGCGTGACCGAAAAAGACAGACCAATGGCTAAGAGCACTGACCTGTGTGTCCTGGTGGGGGGGGGGGGGGCGTCCACCTGTCATAACACAATAGATCAGCGGGGGCGATCAAGTACTAACAATCAGATTGTCAGTACAGGATCTCCTCCCGAGCTCTTCAGTTTTTTTTTTTTTTTCATTTAGCCCACTGGGTTAAACAATAAAAAACTGATAGTGTGTAATGGGGGAAAAAAATGAAATAACTGACAGATCAGCCTTACAGCTGATGCTGAGCAGATATTTCTAGGAATAGGAAGAAAAATAACTATCCCTAACGTCAACTGTTCCCCCTGAGATGAATATGAAATAAAACTGGTGCCACATAAGGCTAGCCATACATTTTACAAATTTCTTGTACAGTTTTCCTTGGATTTACCAAAACCAAATAATATGAGGCCAAACCTAAACACTTTCAAATTGTGTGCAATCAGGCAGGCCCTTGCACTACATAGTTGAAGGTGAATCTAAAGGAAATTGAATAAGAAAATTGTTTAATATATGGCCAGTCGAGAGCTTATTGCAGGTTATGTTTTTTGCTGCATTTTCTAGTAAAAGCAAAATGCAGAGACATAAAAACTATATATTTTTTTTTTCAGTAGTCTTCCCCACCACCCCCCCCCATGAATGTCCTACATGCTGCATATTGAAAAGGATGATCTTCTGTTTGACGTTCAAAGCTATTCACGTGAAAAAACAATGCAACATGCTTCAGCACATGGCAACACACATCAAAGCAGGACAAGACCAAAGCGTGCATTCAGGTGGGAAAGAGCCAGAATCCACGCTTAAAGCGATTCATAGGCTTAATATTTCATTTTAATCACATTGCGAGCCATCCATCTCATGTTTGTGTTCAACTGTTTACTTATAAATAAACAGTAATGTATTAATTTGTAATATAATAAACTAAAAGCATTACACATAGCAAACTCTGGTATACAAACACCACATCGGGATAATCAAGATTGAAGTCCATCTTTCTGTTCCTCCTGTTCATCTCCATGGAAAGACCTTTATATTATCATTACTGGAAAGCAAACCAATTGTACTACAGTTTTCCAAGCAACATAAACAAGAACACAGGCCAGCTGATTGCTGAATGAAGCTGCATTACTGTCCCAGCATGAGTCCACCCCAGGAGAACAGACTAATGATCTACTCCCACCCACCAGAGTGCATTGTTCTTGCTTACCAGCTGCAAGATTACACCGAGAGATGAACACAACTTTTCCACCATGCCAAATTGGCCACTGATATTTACAGTCGCTCATATAAACCATGTGTTCTCTCACATTAAAGGCCTTGTTTGTATCTAGCATGTGTCCTTTCATCGTGTTTTGTGGAGGCTTTTATCTGGTTTTGGTCAGTGAAATATTCTTTAGTTATCTCACACATACAGATATTGGCAATCTTTAAAAATGTGAAGGATCTGGCTGCAGTTTATGCACCACATGCCAAAACTTATGTTCCCAAAAACAACATAATTACAGAGGGGGCTAAATATACATACATTAACTTATTTTTCACCAGTTAGACTTTTTTTGGTTGTTGAGTAGTGACGATGTGTTGCCTGCAACCCATAACTGTGGCTGTTTTTTTGCCTTGAATGGTGTTGCGTCTGGTGTACTTCTTGGGTTTCATTTGTGATTTTATCTGATCGGAATTGTCCGTGAAACTTATATGTGAATAAATGACAGGCCAGCGCCTTGGCACAAACCAATGCAGTTTACTCATGTGAGCTGTGGAAAAACAAAAGTTGAGATAAAGCGAGACCCAGACTCCAGGGCAGCCATTTTCAACCAGGGCTCCTACAGAAGATGCTAGGGGTTCTTTGAGCTCTGGATGATATACCAATGACACTTGGCAAAGCCATTTGCATGACACCAATAATCTTTGGGGGGAGTTTTTTCTTCCTGATCACCAGCAAGAAAACTATGGGGGGGAGGAAGGATTCAGGGGGAGTTAAAGAGGAAATAAACTCTCCCACTCTGATGCTTCTTTTCATTTAGTCCATTATAATAAGTAATTATCAAACTATAGCCACTGTAATCCAGCCCAAATCGCATATTACTTACTGTTTAAAGAAACTTTAAAAAACTTGTTTCCAGGAGTTAGGCAGTGCCATCTTAAGTATTGTTTTCTGAGTCCACAGTGGAGTGTATTTCCGCCCTTACATTGAGCACTTCCTGTACTGTTAACCAAGCCTCCTTCTCAATCCAACATTTCTATGGCAACCCTGCTTCCCTGTTCATAGCTGACTTTTTTTTATTTCATAGTATTTACTTGTGCCAATTATCTAGTGTTTGCCTGTTTCAGTCTTATCAGCTTCAGCTGATAAGACTGCAGTAATGCTGTCCCGTGCCCTGGTTTACACTGCATGTGATATAACATGGTCACGTGGGGTGTAGATGGAAGCTTTCAGTCTCCTGGGATTTCAGTGTTGTGTGCTGTAGGAAGTCCTGATAATAGATAGACAAGTACACATAGTGTGCCGTAAATCAGGGGAGATATGGGCATGCTCAGTGACATCATTCTAAAGAACAAAAAGGATTACAACAATACTAAGCAAGTAAGGAGATATCTACAAGCAGTGTTCATTAGGGTTTTCTTATGCTGATTTATATGGGGCAAAGTTGTGGGGGAGAGTTTACAACCACTTTAAGAGGAGTTAGAAGTCTCACTACTGTGTAAGAAACACAAAGCCCTCTCTTCTTTCACTTGTTTGGTGGTCTGTACAGATAGAATGAGTGATTGGAGGCAGCATACGTTTTTTGTTGTAGGCAGAACTAACTTTTATTAGTGCTTTTGCTGTAATATTCATTTTGGTGTGCCTAGGGCAGCATTTCATCTAAATTTGTTACTGAATGGAGTCTGTGTTGGTAACTTTTCACACAGTACAGTTTTTATTCAGTAGTGTGCCCCCTGAATACAGATCTGCACTGATCCCTGACTCCCTATTGCTTCAAAGTAAAAAAAAAAGTTATATGTCATATTCTTCCTGGCATTATTCCTATAAATATACAGCTTTAAAGAAAGTGAACAAACTATTGATTGCTTAAATGCATCCTTAGTCTGTATTTAAATATCAGCTGGTGTGTAAAACCACAATCATGTCCTGTTGCTCTATAATTTGACCCTGGAACCGTTGAGTAAGTGTATTTTCCAGAAGTAGCTTGTCTCCTGTGACTGGAGCTCCTCACCAAAGATTTATCCAAGCTGCTCTGTCTCTGGGCTGATGGAACCTTCAATGGAAACTCTGGGACGTATGCTTATTGGAATGTATGTGTGTCCCATGGAAAGTTCCTTTATTAATTTTGCTACGTTAGCTAATGCAAAGGAAATATAGCCCTGCACACAATGATGGAAGCTGAGTAAGTAAACCCATTTAACTAAATTATGTACATTTTTGCAGACACCCGTGAACTCTTCAAGTCTTTTAATAGAGCTGGTGGTGCTGTTATATAAACGTTCTCACTGTGCTTATTTTTCAGAGAGACACTGAGTCTGCATTCTGCGCCGAGAGCTGATCGCTGTACAAATTATCAAACGATGCCCAGTGAACGAATGCTTCATCTCTCATTTCTGTAGAACTCCATTTTCTAGGCTTAAATTGATAAAGAGGTGTGCAGACCACGGACTGTGTGAGCTTGTTACACATTTTCCTTCCTTTCTCCTTTTCCAATATTTTTATTCAGAAAATGTTAACAAGTTTATAAGATCAACATTTACCATCGTAATACGAAGTAATGGCACATTCAACAAATCGGTTATGAGTCGGTTACATCACAAATTATCTTGTATTTATGTGAGGTTTTGTGTATCATTGTCCTTATTTTAGGTTTTTATAGTATGGTCATCCCTAAACCGGAAACGTCCTTTCTTATATTTAAGGGTCATGCACCACACCTCCTTTCGTTTTTTTTTGGTAGATATCACTAAGTTGGATCACACCCAAGGTTTATATACCTGATGGCTTTGGATTTGAGTTTCCTGTTGAACCTAAATACTGCAGCTATTATGAGGATACTTCTATTTTACTGCTGGAGAACTAGATCCACAGCATACAGGGTAGAAGCAGGAGCCCTAACAGGAAGTTCTCAACTCTAGAGTACCTAAAGTAGTGTTAAACCCTTAGTATATTTTATGTTAACAAATTGGATGACAAATTGGGTTTTGTCCCTCCGGCAAACTGTGAACAGCTCAGGTTTGATTCAAACTTATGGTCGACATGAACAGTAAAGCTCATTGCCCTACAGCCATCTCCTTCATTGGGCGACCACTAATGCAGAATGCACACACAGATAAAGAAGCTGCACATTAAGCTAGCTATACACACATCCACATTGGGATTTGTGGCTGCTAACTACCCAAACAGCAACTGCATTTGTCTGGATTTAGCCACTGTTCAGCCTACAATTTTCCACCCACGTCCTTTGACAAAAGTCAATTTATTAATTGACTTTTGTCAAGCTGGGTGGTGGCAGGGCCACCCACAGTTAGAATTTTGTCAGATTCAGGGAAATCGTGTATAGCCAAGTTTACTGTTCCCTGTTGTTGGTAAACTTCCTCTACACTGCTTATCTTCTTACAGTTGTGCTCAAAAGTTTGCATACCCTGGCAGAAATTGTGACATTTTGGCAAAAATATTAAAAATCTGATCATGCCAAAAAACTGTCTTTTATTTAAGGATAGCAATCACATGAATCCATTTATTATCACATTGTTTTTTGGATCCTTTTTAAATCATAATAACAGAAATCGCCAAAATGGCCCTGATCAAAAGTTTACATACCCTGGAATGTTTAGACTTGGTACAGACACAGAAGGTGGCACACACAGGTTAAAATGGCAATTAAAGGTTAATTTCCCACATTTGGGGCTTTTTAACCACCTTGCGCCCACTATATGTCATATGACGTCCTCTACTTCCCGGGGGTATATCTGAATGATGTTCCGCAGCTTGATTGTTCTTACGGGCGCCCCGCCCTCCCGCCGCCCTCTGGTGCTTCTACAGACTCACCGCTTCCATCGGTGAGTCGGACACAGGATCCGCCGGCCCCCGGATGATGATCATAGAGGTTTCCGACGGACCAGATGCTCGCCGGAGTCTCTATGATCGTTCGGAGGCCGGGCGCGATGTTATGATGTCACGCCCAGCCTCTGCATTCAAATAACATTGGCGCCACGGCTGGGAAGCTGTGATCGTTTTTTTTTTTATTTTAGGCTTCCCAGCCTAGAGGTGAGATGTGGGGTCTTATTGACCCCATATCTCACTGTAAATAGGTCCGATCATGCCATATTCCTATTACAAGGGATGTTTACATTCCTTGTAATAGGAATAAAAGTAATCAAACTTTTTATTTTATTTAATTTTTTTTTAAAGTGTCAAACTAAAAAAAGAAAGTAAAATTAACAATAAAAAAAAAAATTAAAGTGCCCCTGTCCCTGTGAGCTCGTACACAGAAGCGAACGCATACGTAAGTCCCGCCCACACATGAAAACAGTGTTCAAACCACACATGTGAGGTATGACCGCGAACGTTAGAGCGAGAGCAATAATTCTAGCCCTAGACCTCCTCTGTAACTCAAAATATGTAACCAGTAAAAAATTTTAACGTGTCGCCTATGGGGATTTTTAAATACCAAAGTTTGGCACCATTCCACAAGCGCGTGCAATTTTGAAGCGTGACATGTTGAGTATCTATTTACTCGGCGTATCTTCATCTTTCACATTATGCAAAAAAATTGGGCTAACTTTACTGTTTTTTTTTTAAAGCATGAAACTGTTTTATTTCTGAAAAAAACGCGTTTGAAGAATTGCTGCACAAATATCATGCGAGATAAAAAGTTGCAACAACCGCCATTGTATTCTTTAGGGTCTTTGCTACAAAAAACATATATAATGTTTGGGGGTTCTATGTAATTTTCTAGCAAAAAAAATTGGAATTTTACATGTAGGAGAGAAATGTCAGAATTGGCCTGGATCTCAGGTGGTTAAATCACAATTGGTGTCTGTGTATAAATAGTAGGGTTGTCCCGATACCGATACTAGTATCGGTATCGGGACCGATACCGAGCATTTGCGCGAGTACTTGTACTCGCACAAATGCTCCCGATGCCTTATCCGATACCTGGTCGGCGGGTGGACGGATAGGGCGGGCGGAGTCAGGGCGGGTGAAGGCAGTGGGGGCGGGCGAAGTCTGCGGGTGGACGCAGAGGGCGGGTAAAGGCAGAGGGAGGGTGAAGGCAGAGGGGGCGGGCGAAGTCTGCGGGTGAAGGCAGAGGGCGGGTGAAAGCAGAGGGGGCGGGCGAAGTCTGCGGGTGAAGGCAGAGGGCGGGTGAAGGCAGAGGGGGCGGGCGAAGTCTGCGGGTGAAGGCAGAGGGCGGGTGAAAGCAGAGGGGGCGGGCGAAGTCTGCGGGTGAAGGCAGAGGGCGGGTGAAAGCAGAGGGGGCGGGCGAAGTCTGCGGGTGAAGGCAGAGGGCGGGTGAAGGCAGAGGGGGCGGGTGAAGGCAGAGGGGGCGGGCGAAGTCTGCGGGTGGACGGAGAGGGCGGGTTAAGGCAGAGGGCGGGCAAAGTCTGCGGGTAAAGGCGGAGGGCGGGCGGAGTCAGTGGGTGGACGAAGAGGGTGGGCGGAGTCAGCCTGTGTAATTAACACATTGAAAGGGGGCGTGTGTGAAAAGGGGTGTGTCTTCTGCTGCCCTTTACTTCACTGTGAGATTGAAGCGTTTTCTTTCACTTTTCTATCTCCTCTGGAGATCCGAATACAAAACTACAGAGAGCGATCAGGGTGAGAGAGATGAGAGAGATGAGAGAGATGAGAGAGAGATCAGAGAGAGAGAGAGAGAGAGATCAGAGAGAGAGAGAGAGAGATCAGAGAGAGAGAGAGAGAGATCAGAGAGAGAGATCAGGGAGAGAGAGAGATCAGGGAGAGAGAGAGCGAGAGATCGAGAGCGAGAGAGATCAGGGAGAGCGAGAGAGATCAGGGAGAGCGAGAGAGATCAGGGAGAGCGAGAGAGATCAGGGAGAGCGAGAGATCGAGAGCGAGAGAGATCAGGGAGAGCGAGAGAGATCAGGGAGAGCGAGAGAGATCAGGGAGAGCGAGAGATCAGGGAGAGCGAGAGATCAGGGAGAGCGAGAGATCAGGGAGAGCGAGAGATCAGGGAGAGCGAGAGATCGAGAGCGCGAGAGATCGAGAGCGCGAGAGATCGAGAGAGCGAGAGATCGAGAGAGCGAGAGATCGAGAGAGCGAGATCAGGGAGAGAGAGAGATCAGAGAGAGAGATCAGAGAGAGATCGAGAGAGAGAGAGATCAGGGAGAGAGAGAGAGAGAGATCAGAGAGAGGGACAACAGAGAGAGGGACAACAGAGAGAGATCAGGGAGAGAGACAAAAGAGAGGGGGGGAGAGGGACAAAATAGAGGGGGGGAGAGACAAAAGAGAGGGGGGGAGAGACAACAGAGAGAGGGGGAGAGACAGAGAGAGGGGGAGAGAGAGACCAGAGAGGGGGAGAGAGAGACCAGAGAGGGGGAGAGAGAGACCAGAGAGGGGGAGAGAGAGACAACAGAGAGAGGGTGAGAGAGAGACAACAGAGAGAGGGGGAGAGAGAGACAACAGAGAGAGTCGTCAGCGGCTGAACATCCCGATACCCATCTTGGTACACCCTGCACTCGGCTGTAGTAAGCCAGCAGTGGACATCTTGTTACACCCAGCCCATATAGTTCGAGCTGGGTGTAACAAGATGTCTGCTGCTGCTTACTGCGGCAGGGTGTACAGCATTTAAAAAAATAAATCCTTTCCTCATGTCATTTATTGCTGCATTTCAGTGCCAGCCACCTGTCAGTGCCCATAAGTGCCATCTATCAGTGCCCAGAAGTGTGGTCTATCAGTGCCAGCCACCTGTCAGTGCCACCTATCAGTGCCCATAAGTACCACCTTTTAGTCCCCATCAGTCAGTGCTAGCCATCAGTCAGTGCCACCTATCAGTGCCCATCAGTCAAACTGTCACATGACATTAAAAAAAAGTATCGGTAATCGGTATCGGCGAGTACTTGAAAAAAAGTATCGGTACTTGTACTCGGTCTTAAAAAAGTGGTATCGGGACAACCCTAATAAATAGTCAATGAGTTTGTTGCTCTCACATGGATGCACTAAGCAGGCTAGACACAGATCCATGAGGCGGTAGAAAAGAACAGTCAAAAGACCTGCGTAACAAGGTAATGAAACTTTACAAAGATGTAAAAGGATATAAAAAGATATCCAAAGCCTTGAATATGCCAGCCAGTACTGTTTAATCACTTATTAAGAAGTGAAAAATGAGGAGCTCTTTTGATACCAAGCCAAGGTCAGGTAGACCAAGAAAGATTACAGCCACAACTGGCGGAAGAATTGCTCAGGATACAAAGAAAAACTCACAGGTAACCGCAGAAGAAATTCAGGCTGCTCTCCAAAAAGACAGTGTGGTTGTTTTTAAAGAGCACAATTCAACAATACTTGAACAAAAAAGTGCTGCATGTTTGAGCTGCCAGAAGGAAGCCTTTACTGTGCCAATGCCATAAAAAAGGCCAATGAGGCATGTCAAGGTTGGGCATATTGTAACCAGGTTTTTTTGTGGAACTTGTACAGTAAAGGCTTCTTTCTGGCAACTTGACCAAGCAGCTCTTTTTTGTTCGAGTATCATGGTATTGTGCTCCTTTAAAACAACCACACCATCTATTTCCAGAGCAGCCTGAATTTCTTCTGAGGTTACCTGTGGGTTTTTCTTAGTATCCTGAACAGTTCCTGTGACAGTTGTGGCTGAAATCTTTCTTGATCTACCTGACCTTGGCTTGGTATCAAGAGATCCCCACATTTTCCACTTCTTATTAAGTGATTTAACAGTACTGACTGACATATTCAAGGCTTTGGATCTCTTTTTATATCCTTTTCCATCTTTGTAAAGTTTCATTATCTTGTTACACAGGTCTTTTGATTGTTCTTTTATACCTCCTCGTGGTTCAGTGTCTAGCCTGCTTTGTGCATCCATGTGAGAGCTAACAAACTCATTGACTATTTATACACAGACATTTATACACAGACACTAATTGCGATTTAAAAATATACAAATGTGGGAAATTAACCTTTAATTGCCATTTTAACCTGTGTGTGCTACCTTCTGTGTGTGTACCAAGGCCAAACATTCCAGGTAAACTTTTTTTATCAGGGCCTTTTGGGTGATTTCTGTTATTATTATTTTAAAAGAATCTAAAAAACTATGTGATAATACATGAATTCATGTGATCACTATCCTTAAATAAAAGACAGTTTTTTGGCATGATCAGTCATATTTTTAATATTAACCGATTCCCGACCGGCGCACGACAATATACGTCGGCAGAATGGCACGGACAGGTAGGAGGGCGTATATATAAGTCCCTCCTTAATGCAGTCCGTGCCATCGGGAGCGCGCCGGGAGCAGCGCGCTCCCGCGCCGGTCGGGACCCCCGTGAGGCCGGTCGCGGGTCCCGCAGACTCGATCGCCACGGGGACACCCGCGATCGTCTCACAGGGAGGCAGAACGGGGAGATGCGGAAATAAACAGCATCTCCCCGTTCTGCCTAGCAACTAGTGACGCCGATCTCTGCTCCTTGTGATTGGAGCAGAGATCAGCATTCACTAGCTGACAGCCACGCCCCCCCACAGTAAGAAACACACCCCTAGGCATAATTAACCCCTACACTGCCACCCCCTGGTTAACCCCTTCACTGCCAGTGTCATTTATAAAGGAATCAATGCATTTAAATAGCATTTATTGCTGTATAAATGGTCCCAAAAATGTGTCAAAAATGTCCGATGTGTCCGCCATAATGTCGCAGTCACAATAAAAATCGCTGATCACCGCCATTACGAATAAAAAAAAAATTATTAATAAAAATGCTATAAAACTATCCCCTATCTTGTAAACGCTATAACTTCTGTGCAAACCAATCAATAATCGCTTATTGCGATTTTTTTTTTTACCAAAAATATGTAGAAGAATACGTATCGGCCTAAACTGAGGAAAAAAAATTTTTTTTTTATATATTTTTGGGGGATATTTATTATAGCAAAAAATTAAAAAAATGTGTTTTTTTTTTCAAAATTGTCGCTCTTTTTTGTTTATAGCGCAAAAAATAAAAACCGCAGGGGCAATCAAATACCACCAAAAGAAAGCTCTATTTGTGGGAAAAAAAGGACGTCAATTTTGTTTGGGAGCCACGTCGCACGACCGCGCAATTGTCAGTTAAAGCGACGCAGTGCCGAATGCAAAAAGGGGCCTGGTCCTTTGGCTGCAAATTGGTCTGGTCTGAAAGTGGTTAAGGCCAAAATTTCACCATTTCTGTCAGGGTTTGCAAACTTTTGAGCACAACTCTATGTACAGTGGAGGAAGACTATTGAAAATGAGACAGCAGCCTTTTTGTTCAAAAGAGCTAGGACCCATAGGGAAACAGGAGTGTCAAAAGATTAGAAGTCATTACTCTGGGTTCCCAGAATGCAAGGAAGCCACTACTTACAAAACCTTGGGGCACCTGCCTTCACACAACATATTATAATTTTGTGTATATGTGACCTGTAATCCTTTCACCAAACTGGGATTCAGAGTGTGGTGGATGATGTTACAGAACCAAACCCCTTGCTGAAACTTAGAATCTGGGGTTAAACTTGAGTTTTAAGGGCCCATAATAGCAACAAAAGGCTTTTGTTTTTATCTACAAATAGTAATAACAATAAGAGTTGCAGTCCTACATGAATGATTCAGCGTGATGTCAATTTATGAGAAAAATTTGTCAAACCTTAGGAATTTTCTGGATGATTCACAACAAAAAAGTGATATGATTTTCATCTAAGCCATGTTAAGAAACAACACACCAAACTTTTACATTGCCAATGCTTTGTTGAACAAACAGTTTAACCAATTAAGGTTATTGATGGTAAAAATGTTTTAACTAGTGCTTTTCTTCCATATATATCACTGTGTGCGTTTACCAAAACCTCAACTTCTATCCATAGTGCTGTGGCATACAGTAATACCTCGGATTGCGAGTAACCTCAAATTGCATTTAGGTTATTCTCCGTATATGGCTATATGAGACAATCTTGAATATCCAGAATGGGTAAAATTAGAAGGCTTTAGCAGTTGGAAACAGGCAGGTGTAAAATATCTGTCTGTTCACAATAATATGCTGCCATGCTATACTAATGCAGTCTCACCAATCCCCACTAGTGTATAATCCTTCCTCCTTCCTGGGTATGTGTCAGGAGTGTGTAAATGCTCCTGTTCTTTGACTGTTGCTGGTCCCATTCCAGCATCCTGGTTTTGGCTATGATGCATCCTTGTCTGTTTGTCCACCTGCAAAGTGATTAATGTGGCCAGTCTCTGGGTGGAGACCAAACAGAATTAAAGCCACCCAAGCTCCCTGTTTTACTGCCCTGCTCTGCTAGATTGGATTCCCTTGTTGACGATCTTGGATCGGATATAGACCATTCTCTGAACTCTGCCTGCCTTTTGACTGTACATTGACCTTGCTATTGTGAACCTTGCCTGCCTTGTACCTAGACTGTCAACCACTCTGCCTGTCTGTCAACACCAAATACCCGTTTGCTTTGTTGAGTGGTGACCAGGCACTATAGCATTGTGTATAAGACCTGGGGGCAACCAAGTACCATTAGGCCTGCTTGCCTTATGAAAAAGGGGGCTGCTATAGTTGAAGAACATAGAAGCTAACTATAGTGTCTGACCGCCTGAGTTAGGGGAAAATGTAACAGTATAGTCGTTTTTCCAAATGTTGCCAAAACAGGCCTAATCAGAGATTATATTTTTCATTCTTCTTTTGGCTGCTCCTTCTTAGGGGCATCTGCATTGTGGAGAGAGATGGAGACAAGAATTTGATGACGCTCAAAGGACAATGGCACTAGAGGTACCCAATGTATCTACAGTATTGGCTCGTCTCAGAAATTGACTAAACTTTTTATATTATTTAGTCTATTATACCCCCCAAAAATTACATTAATGGGGTTGAACTGATTCACCTTGCTGTCCGAGATGCTCCCGCACTTACTTGATGGTTCTTTAATGCATAAAGTTTAGGAGATATTTACTGTACCTACAGTAAAGCCTTATCATAGAATTACCTTTAGGTACAAGTAAACAAGGTGGGCTTTACTACCACTTTAATTCTAAAGCCTTTGGGGACTCCAGCAGCAAGATCATGCTGCCGTATTTCCAGAATCTCTTTCTACCCTCTTGAGTGTCGTCGCCTATCTGTGGATGTTCCCACTCTTTCTAATTACTATAATTGAAAAATGAATTAAACACAAAAGCGTGTATAAAAATGTCCATAGCTGGAAACTCAAGTCTAGAGATCTAGTCAAGTTATATAAGAATCTGCTTTAACTCGTGAACAAAGAAAATATTAGTTTTAGGTGTACTGATGTGTTAAGTATGAGGCACTGTCAGAATCTGAACAATGAATCTAGCACAACTGTCCGCCACTGCCAAAATGGCATTGATCATTGGTCTCTACAGTGTTCAGTGGTGTCAGTATTTATTAACACCATTCTAATGGCTGAATTCACCTGGGACACTACTCTGATGTGATTGTACAGATCAGAGATGTCTAAATTTGTCTGTGTTTCTCTGTGCTATATTTGTACTTGTGATAGAATGTGGGGATTTGCTATTCTAAAAGAAAAAAATGCAAATGTTTGCTGTGCCAAATAGCAAGTTCTATTTATACAAGTTTTTCCTGACATGGTCATTTATTTGTGGGAAGAAAGAAGCCTAAAGTCTAATGAAGCGGTGCAGTCAGACAAGCTGCCCTCCAGCTGCCAAGGCGCTACATATGTGTGAAACTGTGGAGGTGTTATATTTTTTAGTCCTGGCCATAATAAAGAATATTTAAATTTTCCTATGAAGCCAGTGGCTGGTGCTTTATTGCCAAATTTTTGTCTATTTTCTCTGCTTTCCTGCAATAAGCCTGTGTTTTTGCTGAAATTTACAGACAAAAAGGAAACTCGAAGCCGTGACTCCTCCCTTTACTACTGTTGTTTCCAGTCTGCTCAGTTGGGAGGTTTCAATTAGAGAAAGAGAGACAAACATCATCTGTGCTCTTTTTTTTTAGAATACCAATGGCGCTTTTTAATACTTGTATTACTTATTTTTCCTACGTGTATAATAGATGTGTCTTCTAAATAAATGTATATGTTTTTAAAGTGATATTTAAAAACTGACCCAAAACCTCAATAGTTTCCCTTCAAAGTACAGTATATATATATATATATATATATATATATATATATATATATATATATATATATATATATATATATATATATAGTACTTGTAAAAAGTGCACGGTACCGTGTGGTTCGACAAAACAATGATGGGGACAGAAACATCTGTACATGAAATATGATAATAAATATATGACAGATAAAAAGTGTGATATGCATTGAAAGTACTTGGACATTGATCGTGCTTCTTCAGGGCAAAGTGATGGGGGCCTTTGAAAGGTCCTCTAACTTACACACTCACCGGCCACTTTATTAGGTACACCTGTTCAATTGCTTGGCAACACAAATTGCTAATCAGCCAATAGCATGGCAGCAGCTCAATGCATTTAGGCATCTAGACATGGTGAAGAGACAAATTGCTGAAGTTTAAACCAAGCATCGGAATGGGGAAGAAAGGAGATTTAGGTGATTTTGAACATGGCATGGTTGTTGGCGCCAGATGGGCTGGTCTGAGTATGTCAAAAACTGATGATCTACTGGGACTTTCAGTCACAACCATCTCTAGGGTTTACAGAGAATGGTCTGAGAAAGAGCCAGTGAGAGCGGCAGTTGGGTGGATGAAAATGCCTTGTTGATGTCAGAGGAGAATGGGCAGACAGGTTCAAGATGATAGAAAGGCAACAGTAACTCAAAAACACATCTCTGAATGCACAACACATCAAACCTTGAAGCAGATGGGCTACAGCGGCAGAAGACCACACCAGTTGCCACCCCTGTCACCTAAGAACAGGAAATTGAGGCTACAATTCACACCAAAATTGGACAATAGAAGATTGGAAAAACATTGCCTGGTCTGATGAGTCTCGATTTCAGCTGTGACATTCAAATGATAAGGTCGGAAATTGGCGTAAACAACATGAAAGCATGGATCCACCCTGCCTTGTATCAGCAGTTCAGTCTGATGATGGTGTAATGGTGTGGGGGATATTTTCTTGGCACACTTTGAGACCCTTAGTACCAATTAAGCATCGATTAAACACCACGGCCTACTTGAGTATTGTTGCTGACCATGTCCATCCTATTATTGCTACAGTGTACCCATCTTCTGATGGCTTCTTCCAGCAGGATAATGCACCATGCCACAAAGCTAAAATCATCTCACAACTGGTTTCTTGAACATGACAATGAGTTCACTGTACTTCAATGGCCTCCACAGTTACCAGATCTCAATCCAATAGAGGACCTTTGGGATGTGGTGGAGATTTGCATGATGGATGTGCAGCCAACAAATCTGCAGCCACTGCATGATGCTATTCTGGTAATATGGACCCAAATCTCTGAGGAATGTTTTTCCAACACCTTGTTGAGTCTATTCCATGAAGAATTAAGGCAGTTCCGAAGACAAAAGGGGGTTCAACTGGGTAATAGCAAAATGTACCTAATAAAGTGGCCGGTGAGTGTATACTTATACTCAACCAACATTCCCCCACCGTTCCATTGTACATCACAGCCAGTGATAACACTCAATGCTTTTGAGTATAGGAGAGCATGTGACTTCTTTCCCAGTTACAGTGCTTGAAATTAGCAGCCAATCGCTATGCCCAAGCATTGTCACATGATCAAGGGAGTGATGTCATCGCTCCCCCTAGCTTCTTATGCCGCGTACACACGATCGGAATTCTCATCGGAAAAAGCTCGGATGGTTTTCCCGACGGAATTCCGCTCAAACTGTCTTGCCTACACACGGTCACACCAAATTCCGACCGTCAAGAACGCAGTGATGTACAACACTACAACGAGCCGAGTTCAATGCTTCCGAGCATGAGTTGAATTGTTTCCGAGCATGTGTAGGAATTTTGCGTGTCAGAATTGCTACAGACGATCGGAATTTTCGATAGAAACCTTTTCCGTCGGAAAAATTGAGAACATGCTCTCAATTTTTTGGTGTCGGAAATTCGGGCAGCAAAAATTCCGATGGAGCCTACACACGGACGCATTTTCCGATGAAAAGCTCTAATCTGTCTTTTTCTAGCCGGAATTCCGATCGTGTGTATGTGGCATAACAGTAGCCAGAACTGTACCAGCCATTATACTGCCAACTGTGATGGAGGCAGGAGCAGCAAAGGAGCACCAGCAAGGTTAGTGTTAGGGGTTCAGGGTGGGGTCTCTATAAAGACATTGCAACTTTGTCCTTAATGGACAAGGTGACTGTAGTGACTTAAAGGGACACTGTCACCTTGTCCATTAAGGACAAAGTTGCAATGTCTTTATAAAGACCCCACCCTGAACCCCTAATACTAACCTTTCTAGTGCTCCTTTGCTCAACTTTAACTCAACTTTAACTCAACTTTAACTCAACTTTAACTCAACTTTAACTCAATTTTGTAACTCAAAATGAGATGTTGAAAGAAAATAGTTTATCCTAAATATTTATGCATTTTCTGAGTACCAAATTTTGAGTATTTATGCTCAATCCCGGTTGAGAGGAAGTCACATAATTGTATTTTAGTGCAATAAAAACTTTATTGTTACAGTCTAAAAAATAACATTACATTATATACATAGGTAACAAAAATAAAAGCATGGGCTTTCTTCTGGTGTGTTCTATATACATGTGATCAAGTGTAGCTTAGTTCAGACTGCCGGGAAGCACGAGGAAGACGGAGAGAGTTTCATTAGGCACTTGCAGTGATAACATACAGCACTGATATCAGGAGTGGACCGAATAATTGGTAAGTCATCATTCTTACATTCATGGAAGCTTTGAGTGCAAGTGACAGAGCAGTATGAAAAGTACAACGTTATTGTTTCTCGCTTTTCTTTGGAATTTTAACAACAAGTTCCATTGGCTCCTTCTGTTTGTTGCTGTAGGACTGACGAATGACGTCCACTGCCCGCTGGTGTGTTACGTTCTGCACGGTTTCCCCGTCCACAGAGACAAGCTCATAGCCTGCCTATATTTAAAAAAAAAAAAAAATGGTGTTACTACTTTTTTTAAAGGGTAAAGTTTATTGAATTTTGAATACAAAAGGTAGGTTTAGCACTTACACTATACAGGTAAGTGTACACTATGTCCATGTTTGCAGTGCATACACAATTCCAGGAAAAAAGAAGAGTGGAGTGACAATGAATCTATTTAGATAACTACATATAAAGTACAAGAGCATACAGTTCAGCTATACATTCTATTTGACTATATACAGTATATAGACAATGGCATACATACTTTGTACGTCACAGTATATCTACAGTTTTTAATCAATACCTCAAAAATGGATAAGAGATAAAGGAACAGCAGAGAGGAGAACTAGAGGTGGGTAAGGGAAGGGGGAAATGGAGGGAGCAAGGGGGTGAGAATAGAGAGACTTGGACCATTCAGAGATGCCTTTGTCGGCGGGGTCACAGCTATAGCATTAGGCCCCTTTTACACGTGCGGACCTTTTGTCCGTTTTTCATCCATCCGCTTTCGGATGAAAAACGGACATACATGTACCCCTATGGGATAGCGGGTGTCAGCGGATGAGCATCCGCTGACACCCGATATCGTCCGCCTCCGCTGACGGAGGAAAACCCAATTTTTCCATCCGTCCGCAGAGTGGATCGGATGAACACGGTCCGTATTCATCCGATCCCCCATAGGAGAGAGAGCGGAGATCTGACAGGGTGGTCCCTGCACAGCGTGCAGGGACCGCCCTGTCATCCGCCGGCTCAGCGGGGATCAGCTGAGCGATCCCCGCGGAGCAACGGATCTTCACGGGGCGGATCAATACGGATCCGTCCCGTGTGAAAGGGGCCTCAAAGGTGGGATGTAACTTGATTGCAAGTGTTACTTTATATATACTTTAAAGTAACCCTTAAATTGGTGGTAAGTAGTAAAATGCTCTGCTATGTTTGATATAATTTTTCTGCTACGTATTACAGTGTCAATTGTTACTTGCACATCTATTGGTTACTGTACTGCTCATTTTGGCAGTAACGTCTATGGCGTACCTATACAGTCACTGTTTGTTGGCACATCTGCAGACTGGACAGATTGAACAACTGTTACTGTATAATTCAAAGGCAGACATGCACACTTAAAAGCACCTTCCACTTCCATGTTATTAAGAAAACAACATAATACAGTATACCATATATTTTGTGCTCAGCATCATGGCAGCAGATTATGAATTTGTATTGACTTTTCAAACAATTTTTACATGCATTCAATGCAAATGAATGCTTGTGAACACTTGTGGCTCTTGCAAGCAGGACCCTCCCAACCGTCTTGTACTGAACTGTACTGTCCTGTTTTATTTTGCAAAGAGCTGTGCAAACTATTGGCTCTATATTAATCCTAATAATAATGAACATAGATCTAGTATCTCACAAATGTGAGTACACCCTTCACATTTTTGTAAATATTTTATTATATCTTTTCATGTGACAACACTGAAGAAATGACACCTTGCTACAATGTAAAGTAGTGAGTGTACAGCTTGTATACAGTGTAAATTTGCTGTCCCCTCAAAATACCTCAACACACAGCCATTAATGTCTAAACTGCTGGCAACAAAAGTGAGTACACCCCTAAGTGAAAATGTCCAAATTGGGCCCAATTAGCCATTTCCCCCCCCCTGGTGTCATGTGACTCGTTAGTGTTACAAGGTCTTAGGTGTGAATGGGGAGCAATGTGTTAAATTTGGTGTTATCGCTCTCATTCTCTCATACTGGTCATTATAAGTTCAACATGGCACCTCATGGCAAAGAACTCTCTGAGGATCTGAAAAAAAGAATTGTTGCGCTACATAAAGATGGCCTAGGCTATAAGAAGATTGCAAAGACCCTGAAACTGAACTGCAGCACGGTGGCCAAGACCATGAAGTAGTTTAACAGGACAGGTTCCACTCGGGATAAGCCTCGCCAGGGTCGACCAAAGAAGTTGGATGCACGTGCTCAGCGTCATATCCAGAGGTTGTCTTTGGGAAATAGACGTATGAGTGCTGCCAGCATTGCTGCAGCGGTTGAAGGGGTGGGGGGGTCAGCCTGTCAGTTCTCAGATCATACACCACAAACTGCATCAAATTGGTCTGCATGGCTGTAGTCCCAGAAGGAAGTCTCTTCTAAAGATGATACACAAGAAAGTCTGCTTGTCTTCAGCAAACTGTTTGCGGTCTAAGGACCTGGATTACTGGAACCATGTTCTGTAGTCTGACCAAGGTAGACTTATTTGGTTCAGATGGTGTCAAGTGTGTGTGGCGGCAACCAGGTGAGGAGTACAAAGACGAGTGTGTCTTGCCTACAGTCAAGCCTGGTGGTGGGAGTGTCATGGTCTGGGGCTGCATGAGTGCTGCCGGAACTGGGGAGCTACAGTTCATGAATGTGCTGTGACATACTGAAGCAGAGCATGATCCCCTCCCTTCAGAGCCTGGGCCGCAAGGTAGTATTCCAACATGATAATGACCCCAAACACACCTCCAAGACCACCACTGCCTTGCTAATGAAGCTGAGGATAAAGGTGGTGGACTGGCCAAGCATGTCTCCAGACCTAAATCCTATTGAGTACCTGTGGGGCATCCTCAAATGGAAGGTGGAGGAGCACAAGATCTCTAACATCCACCAGCTCAGTGATGTCGTCATGGAGACATGGAAGAGGACTCCAGTGGCAACCTGTGAAGCTCTGGTGAACTCCATGCCCAAGAGGGTTAAGGCAGTGCTGGAAAATAAAGGTGGCCACACAAAATATTGACACTTTGGACATAATTTGGACATTTTCACTTAGGGGTGTACTCACTTTTGTTGCCAGCTGTTTAGACATTAATGGCTGTGTGTTGAGTTATTTTGAGGGGACAGCAAATGTACACTGTATACAAGCTGTACACTCACTACTTTACATGTAGCAAAGTGTCATCTCTTTTCATGTGACAACACTGAAGAACTAATAAAATACATAAATGTGAGGGGTGTAGTTACTTTTGTGAGATACTGTACATAAATGTCAAGTTATCATAACAGAAGCATTATATAAAAGACGTCTTGCAACTTGGAAGACCAAATAGCCTCTGTAGTGGGCATCTAGGACAGTGTTCCTCAACTCCAGTCCTCAAGGCGCTCCAACAGGTCATGTTTTCAGGCTCTCCATTATTTTGCACAGGTGATTTGATCATTTTCCCTACCTTAGTAATTACCACTGCCGTTTCATCTGAGGCAAATCTTGATACCTTGACTTGGACCATTCAGAGATGCCTTTGTCGGCGGGGTCGCAGCTATAGCATTAGGCCCCTTGAGGACTGGAGTTGTGAAATACTGGTCTAGGAAGCCAGGAAAAAACATGGCGCAAGAAACACGGATGGGATTTTTTTTTTTTTTTACAGAAGACTGTCAACTGCAAATGCCTGTGCTGACACCATACATTCACCATTGGCTCGTGAACTGATGTGCAGACAGGGGGTGACTGCATAGTGTCCTACAACCAACCACCAATATAAGGAAGGGGCACTTTAAAACAGTCTGATGTCAATAGTTACTTAGATCAGAGTTTCTCAACTCCAGTTCTCAAGGCGCCCCAACAGGTCATGTTTTCAGGCATTCCATTATTTTGCACAGGTGATTTGATCAGTTTCACTGTCTTAGTAATTACCACAGCCGTAATTACCAAATCCCGAAAACATGACCCACTGGGGTGCCTTGAGGACTGGAGTTGAGAAACGCTGACTTAGATGACCACTGGACCCATAGCACTGGCAACGATGTCCATGCTGGAACTAAACACTTACTTCCAGGCACCTGCAGAACTATATATTCACCACTGGCCAATGACGACTGCTTAGTTCTAGTGTAAAGATCACTGTCAGAGCTTTGGGGGTGGGACAAGCTATACTTAGTCAATGGGAAATCAATATTGTTGTAGTCAATTGGTATTCAATAAAAACTGATATCTGCTTGGGTGCAATGTTGTTCACTTTTTTTAAGGGCCAAGACAGAAATAATACCTGGAGTTCACCGCTAAGAAAGGCTGCTCCTCCGGGAAAGATCTTTTCAATTTTCACCATTGGTTGTATTTTGGATTCAATTCCTCCAGATATGCTGATTCCTGAAATAGATTGGAGCATGTGGAAAATAACTTCATAGGTGGATGAATGCTTTATCGCTGACTTGCCAGATGATTAAATAAATGTTGCCTTTGTGTTAGTTGATGACATGTACTAACCCCCTATTCCTGACCAGCTGCTATGAGTTTCGTTGCACCACTGACTATTAGGGCTCATGCACACTGCTGCTCAAAAAAAAAAGCTGCACTTTTATTTCTGCCTATAAAAGCTTGAAAAAGGCTTGTTCTTTTTTGTGCTTTCTCGCGTTTTTATTGAGCCCTTTTGAGCTTTTTTGAGCTTAAACGTTTTATTTTTTCACAAACCCTCCTAGATGGTATTTTCTTAACCTCTGATTTTGCAGGTTTTGTGTGTTTTCATGTGTATTTTTTAGCTTTTTGGGGCACTATCTCCTCTCAAAAATGCGAGTTTGGTGCGTTTTTTTTTTTGCCTGTAGGAGCATATGCCTGAAAAATGCCTAGTGTGCATGGATGGACACATTGGCTAACATGGAGGGGAGTTTTTAGGCAGAAAAAAATAAAAGCTTAAAAGCCTGTAGGAGCCGCTTCTTTAAACTCCTTTGAGCTGTAGTGTGCATGAGCCCTTGTGCTCATGGGCGTCCGCAGGTAGGAGCAAGGGGGGGCAAGTGCCCCCCCCCTGGAATCGGGGATTGGATCAGGAGTGATGACCCCCATCACCCCTCTCTGTCACCCCCTCTCTCACCCTCTGTCTTTTTCACCCCCCTCTCTCTCTCTGTCACCCCCTCTGTCTCTCTCTGTCACCCCCCAGTCTCTCTCTCTCTCTCTGTCACCCCCCCCTTTCTCTCTTTCTGTCACTCGCTCTCACCCCCTTTCTCTCTGTCACCCCCTCTATCTTTCTGTCACCCCCCCCCCCCCCCCCCCTGTCTCTGTCTGTCAGAAACTGCATACATGTGGTGGGTGACAATCTCTTGGGCCATGTATGCAGTCTCTGGTCATCTCTTGTGCCATGTCCACAGTCTCTTGGGCCATGTATTCAGTCTCTGACAGTCTCTTGGGCCATGTCCGCAGTCTCTGACAGTCTCTTGGGCCATGTCCGCAGTCTCTGACAGTCTCTTGTGCCATGTCTGCAGTCTCTGACCATCACCTGTACTACGTCTGCAGTCTCTGACCGTGATAATGTGATAATGACATTGTCGAAAAGGTCAGAGCATGGGTGACCTTAAAATGATGCCCCCCCCTGAAAAAAGTTCTGCGGACGCCCATGCTTGTGCTGTTGCTTAATAACAGTAAATGTTTAACATAATAGAAATACTGATGGTTACAGTTTGTTTCGATTTCTGTTACTGTCACTTCTGCTGAACAGCTTGCACTGCATGGATAGAAACAAAAAAATAAAAACGTGGAATAAAAAAATAAAATAAAGCAGCACTCGACTTCTAATCCTTTTTTATGCTATCTAAAATAAAAGAATTGAACTCCTTTCCGTGATCTCTGTGTACTCAAAAGCTAATTTCTATTTCTGTCAATCACCTGGACATCTCCCTCAAGGAGACACAGAGAATCTTCACCTTTCTCACTCTACTAGTAAATTTGTGTTATTGTTGCCCATGTCTTCTCTCACCTTCTATGGAATCCCTTCAAAACAAGAAGTGGGGAGATTTTTGCTCACTTCCTGATAGGGAGACACACTTTAAACAGGAAGTGAGGAATAATCCTATAACAGGGGCACAACCCCCCCCCCCCCCCCCCGGAAACTGTAAGCCATTTAGTTTAAAACGAAAAAGTACACACTTTAAACACATACAGCAATCAGAACACAATATTGTTGGCAATAGTTGTTCTTCAGCTCACCTAAAGACTGTTTTGTTTTTGAGATTGTCACAGTCACCAGCTCATACTCCTCCTCTTTGTCCTCTCTAAAGCCATTCTGTGAAACCTTTTCCGGTTCTAGGAGATTGCTGTCTGATCGTATAGGCCTTAGCTTGATGTCAATGTTGGATGGATGCAGAGAGACCCCTCCGAAGATCTGAGACAAGATTGGCCTGGATTTCTTAGCCTTGCTTATGACTGAATACGCATCATCCTTTTTTCCTTTAGACTTACTGCGAGTAGTTCTAGGCACTCGAGAATCCTCACTTTTAATTTTTTGGTCCTTTTTACTTCTTGTAGGCAAAGAATTGTTGTCACTGGTTCCCAATGTGGAGCCATCATTGAGCATGGAGGACCTCTTTATGGGTTCAGTAAGGAGCCAGTTTGGCCGTGGTGGCCTAGAGGAAGACTTCTTCACAGTAGTATTTTGGGCATCAAAGGAATCGACTGGCACATCTTCAAGTAGGGCAAAGTTTTTAGGGTATGTTTGTTTGACATCATTTGGATCTGAGACTTGTAGTCTCTCCATTTCCCCAGGAAGCGACTTGCTGTCGTTCACATCATCTACTGGTTTAAGTTGGAAAGCTCCTCTATGATCTAATTAAAATAAAAAATAAAAATTAAATCTATAAATAAACAGGCACTGTAAAATCTCACTGTAACCCCTTCCTGCCCAGTAAACTTGGGGGGGGGCAGGAAGAATTGGAAATCATGTGACCACTGTGATAGGCTGTCACAGTGGTCACATGATCAGGGTCCCACTGACTCCTGATCATTAGTATGGACCATGAGCAGTCTTAGGTAGCTAGGTCACTGAACTGGGAGTGTGTATTGAGTGCGCTCTCAGCACAGAAAGCTATGCCATCCATGGACACGCATGTGTGGCATGTGGGCGTTAAAGCCCACCTCCTTTGCTGCTGCACATAGGCATTACATGGGCAGCAAGAGGTTAAGCTGTACTGATCAACAATATAAAATTCAAGGGTTTGTCCAATCTGTTTTCACTCTGGACATAAACTTTAACCCCCCCCAACCAAAAAACAAATAGCTACAAATCTTGGCCCCCAAAACGTTCAAACGCTGCCTCAGTGGCAGCATAAATGCATCCAAAACCTAAACGTGTTTATTTTTTTATTTTTTTTTACTACTCTCTGTTATTTCAGAGTAAATTCTTAACTTATTACACCACTAATGCAGCGTACACACGATCGGAAATTCCGCCAGCAAAAGACCCATTTGAGCTTTTGGATAGAAAATGCAACCGTGTGTATGCTCCATCTGACTTGTGCTGGTGGAATTTCTGCCAGCAAAACATTGAGAGCAGGTTCTCAATTTTTCCAACGGAAAAAAGTTTCTATCGGAAATTCTGATTGTCTGTGGTAAATTTCGACGCGCAAAATTCCGACGCATACGCAGAAACAATTTGCCGCGTGCTCGGAAGCACTGAACTTCATTTTTGCGGCTCGTCGTCGTGTTGTACATCACCGCGTTCTTGACGGTCAGAATTTGGTGTGACCGTGTGTAGGCAACTCAAGCTTAAGCGGAATTCCGTCGAAAAAAAAAACATCCAAGGCTTTTCTGATGAGAATTCCGATCGTGTGTACGCGGCATGAGGCTCCATGCACACTAGCATTTTCTTAAGCTCCTAGAAGCTATTAGCATTTTTTGCTGCTCCTAGAAGCTAAACAGTGTTAGCCTAAACTATTGTGCATGGACGCATAGGACATTAGCCTTTTTTGAGCTTCAGCGTCTAGGAGCAGAAAAAAATAGTTTTTGTAGTATCCTGGAGTGTTTCTCCAGCAGAAACGCTCCTAAACGCTACTAATGATGTTTTTTTTTTTTAGCTTTTATATTTTTTTTACTGCAAAAATGCCAATAAATTGCTAATGCTCCTAAACACTGCTAAAACGCTTCTACAAAAAGCTATTACCAGTGTTTTTTACCCAGTAATTTTTTCCAGCGTTTTTTTTTTCTTTTTTTAGCTTAAAGCCTTATGTCACCAACACTCTGCTTCATACAGTCGGTATGTGACCTCTGCTGGTCATGCTTGGTACAGCTCTACACTAGACCTACACAGGCCATCGTTGATTAGTCTTGCAGCTGAAATGGCATTTTATGGTGCATTAGGTAAAAAGAAAAAGGAATATATTGGCTAAACTAATTCTGACCTGGAACCGGAGTAACAAGATGCTTCCTCGGAAGTGTGTCATATCTGGCAGGTCTAAGTGCAGGAGATGCCACTGTAATACAAATACACAATATTGAAAATATTACATTATATGGAATGACATGGGATTAAAGCTGAAGTTATCTAACAATTATTTTTTTGCTACATTTAACTGTAATGAAGTATGACCCCCAGCAGCTTTAGGTCTAACATTGCAGTACATTTAAGAAGGTCCCAACAGCTCCCACACCTTCCTCCCCCCTCCTCCAATAACAAAATTCCTTGCACCATTTTCAGAGAATGTAACAAGTTCTGTTAATGACCGGATCTTCTTCCCAATTCAGAGAACGTGTTGCATTTTGTGAAAACTATACAAGGACTTTTCTCCATTCACAAAAGGGGTGGGTGCCCATCAGGACATCAATCTCATGCAAAGCTTATGGTGTGGGGTTGTTTTTCAGGGGTTGGCTCGGCCCCTTAGTTCCAGTGAAGGGCACTCTTAAGGCGTCAGCATACCAAGACATTTTGAACAATATCATACTCCCAGCTTTATGTGAACAGTTTGGGGATGGCCCTTCCTGTTCCAACATGATTGCACACCAGTGCACAAAGCAAGGTCCATAAAGACATGGATGAGCGAGTTTGAGGTGGAGGAACTTAACTGGCCTGCACAGAGTCCTGGCCCCTTCCTTTGTGATGAGTGAAAACTGCGAGCCAGGCCTTCTCGTCCAATATCAGTGCCTGACGTTTTGGAAGAATGGTCAAACGTTCCCATATACTCCTAAACCTTGTGGACAACATTCCTAGAAGAGTTGAAGCTGTTATAGCTGCAAAGGGTGGCCCAACTCAATATTGAACCCTACGGACTAAGACTGGGATGTCATTAAAGTTATTATATAGTGTAGTTATTATATAGTGTATATTGTATGACAGCTGTGAACATTTTCCAGAATAGTTAGTGTATTTGCTTATAAGGCAGACTTTTGCCATAATGGAAATACTCACTCTGGAATACATTGTGGGTGTTGTGTGTTCCTCTTTATTCATGCTCTGGCCATGTCCAACTAGGTATGAATTGTAAAGAATGCAGTAAGAGCTTTTTACTGCACACAGTGCATGGATGACCTAATTAAATTAGATAAAAGCAGAAAAAGATTCTGGCATGACATTTCTCATGGGAGCTTAGGGGTGGAATGTTACATGCTTCCAATACAGAAGTATGAGAGCACCAGGTGAAAAACAGTTATAGTGTATATATGGTTGCCTGCAAACATTCAAACCTCCAGGTTAACCTCTTGGAGGCATATTTATCCCCTCCCTGCCCAGACCAATTTTCAGCTTTCAGCACTGTCACACTTTGAATGATAATTGTGCGGTCATGCAGCACTGTACCCAAAATGAATTTTTATTCCACACTAATAGTGCTTTCTTTTGGTGGTATTTAATCACCTCATGGGTTTTTTATTTTTTCATAAACAAACGAAAAAAGACCAAAAAGTTTGCAAAATTATATACTAAGAAAAAATTATTTTTTTAAACAGGTAATTTTTCTTCACTGATGAGGCAGCACTGGTGGGCACTAATGTGGAGGCAGCACTGATGAGGAGGTACGAGCTGATTACCATCTCTCTCCTCTCTTCACGGTGTGACAACGCGAGGAAAGGAATGCCGATAATCGGCAATTGTGGTTACAATGTGATCCGCTGTGACTGGACGCAGCTAATTACGTGGTAAAGAGCCACTGTGATTGGCTCTTTACCGTGATCTGTAATTAGCTGTGTCCTAAGTAAACAGAAATCACAGAGTGCGCCGGGTGCGTGCCGCAGTGGGTGCAGTTCTGGGAGGATGTCAATAGACGTCCTCCCAGAACTAGTTGACCTCACTGTAGCCATCATTTGGCTATAGCACAGCTTGTAAGTGGTTCTAAAGGCAGATTTTTTTTACCTGCTGCTGTCAGTCGCAGCTAGTGAGGAAGAGACGCCGTGTTTGTTTCAGGATTGAGCCCTTGTGAGTGCTGCTTGATCCAGGAGCACTGGCAGGGGACCAGAGAAGAGGAGGATCTGGGTCGCTTTGTGCAAAACCATTGCACACAGCAGGTAAGAATAACATGTTTGTTATTTTATAAAAAAAAAAAAAAAACTTTAAGGTGCATGTTTTACTGATTTTCTAAGACATAATTTAGCAAAGCCACTGCAGTGAAATTACACATCTATTTCTGCTATTTTATTGTACAGTTAATTCTGAGGGCCTTCACTCTGAATTGCATAAGTAGGCAAACACTAAGAATACATTGTAAGGTATGATTTGGTAGCTGAACGTGAAACTCTTTCTAGTATCTGCTTCCCTGTGTCGGTATCCATTTGGTTTTCTTTTACCTGCACCATTGTGTCTGCTTGTGGTGGTCTTCAGCATTGCACTGTGTATTATGTCTAGCCTTAACTTTTTCAGTTTTTGGGATGGCCTCCCATGGTATGCATCGTAGAGTGACTATCCTAAATAGGCTCATTTGTTTTTGGCATCCTTGTTTGGCCCAGAGGTGTGTTTGTGATATCATCATGCCTCTGCCCCTATGCCAGCTTTAAATTCTAGCAGTTTTAGAAAACGGTGGACACTGCTCCACTATCTTCGCAGTGTTGACCCTACCTGCCTGTCCACTTTTCTGCTGCCCTTTATCTTCTGCTAATATTCTCTAAATAAAGTAGGCCTCTCTTCTAAATCCTTACCTATGTTTGGCTTTTTTCTAATAATTCTCCCTTGCCACAATATGTTCTACTGCCACGGACTATCATATGACACTTTTGTCTGGCCTTAAAAATAGCTGATAGTTATTTCTGGTACCACTGCAAAGTCTTCTTCTCATGTTACTATTGCAATGAAACTCCAGGGCTGCCCCTATGAGTACAGGTGAGGCTGATGTTGCTTTCTTTAATACACAGCGCTTGCTATCAAAGATCTTTCAGATCAACCCAAAGACATAGTTGACTTTACGGTGCCATAGTTTCTCTGTTTAGGATTTTGGCTGCACTTGTGTGCAAAACAACTTTTACAATATCTATTTTACTTAATCTGGGAGAGGCCGTGTCTACATCTCTAATCTGCATGAGGCAGTTGTAAAAGTAGCTATCGAGTAGGGAGAACAACCAGAGGACCTTGAAAAATTCCAAAGTATTACCTTGTAGGCAGGTGTATGGGAGGTCGAGAGGAACATGGTTCCTCTCTGGTTTCCTGGGTCACTGGGAAAGCTATTTAATTGGATGCTGCTGTGCCATGTGACTCTGGTAGCCATCTCTGGTCAGGCAGAGCCTATTTAAAGAAAAAAACAAATCTATACCAAAGAAAAACCGGCATAGACTAAGATGTCACATATAGAGCCACAGAGATATAGTATCAAATGTTTATGCATCAGATATCAAAAAGTAGAAAATTTAATAAATATTAGATAACAAAAAGACCAGATACATAAATGTATACGAATCCTCCACCATTCACTCAGTCAGTCTAAAGACAATGTTGTTAGGAAACAAGAAAATACAAACTAAAAAACAAACAAACATATAGAGCGTCTTAACTACACGTACACCACAATTAAAACCATATGAAAAAAGCACTGCATAAGCAGTGTGCAATGTGGCAGCAAACACCATGAGGCCAGGCAGTCTTTAAGGAGATATAATGAGGATATGCAGATGACTGCACATCTCAAAACTTCACAAATTCAAAAATATCTAATTAATCAGTCCACGGCTACAAGGGACATGGCAAGAGAGATCTGGGAGCTGGAAAAAGATAAGTATGGTTCCACCTCATACACAGTGATCTGAATGGATCAGGTAAACAATCGATGAACTAACATCATATACAATCAGACATGGAGTAAGTCAGATTCCAGCATAAGGAGCACGGATGACAAGGATATACATCTATAATATGGTCTACCTTGTCCACATGTAATATTTGTTTTTTTTCTATGTGCTGCTAGCCACTGAGCCCCACCCTGAAGCAGGATGAGTAGATGAGTGTCTGGTATTAATTCAATTAGGTTGGTTTCCAAGCCTTTTCTTTTAAGAGCTTATTTAAAGTCATGGCTCCCAGGCTTGGCTCTTATTTCATGTGTGGGTAGTGTAGGGACAGGTCACCCATCCTACAATGATGCGTCAGGGAGATTTTCCAGTCAAGAGCGGAAAAAGATAGGTACACACCATACTTCTGGAGATCTTCCAGTTTGGGCTTGGACTGCCCAGGCCACATTCCACCTCTCAAGATATGCAGCACACATAATACAAAGCAGACATGAATATATTAAAGTTCTAATAAAAGCACTGGAATGTCGGGTACAGCCAACCAAAAATGGGCAGCAGGTGTCTTTGACTTAATATTCGCTAGGTAGACGTCCCTCCCCCTCGGCGTCATCCACCCAGCATTGGGAGGGATCCTATGATGAGCCTGCGGCGGGGCTCCAAATAGCAAGAACCAGATTCGAACCAGGATCAGCATCCAAGCCTCCATATCGATATTGGCTCACAACCTGAGTGCTTAACCTCTATGCCAACCCTTGAGACAAGAGTTTCACCTCGATGATGACTGATATGGTTTAATATGGACCAGCTCTACATTTGACACTTCAAGAATCCTAGGTTCCCCCAACAAATACATCATCTGAAGATCCAGCTTAGCGGTTAAGTAACTTGTCTTCAAACAAGCATGCCTATACTGCCACAGGTTTGAATCCCAGTCTTATTTGGTTGACTGTGCAGAACAGTTTTCCAGGGTATGAATACTTTGAATAAGACAAACTCAAATTTCTACATTATTGTCTCCCTTGTGACTGATATACTACTATCATTGTAGTCAAATTTAAAATGGTAGTGGCATCATGTAGATTTGAACTTGCATCAAAAGCACATATTGGAAGGTAATACACACAACCCTCTAAGCCACCAGCTGAGGTCTTGAGTTCCTTGCTTCATAAACTCTATTGCTTAGTGACTGACTATAACGTAGTATCAAAGCCAACCATTTATAAGCCAAACAAAATTCAGCCAGTAATGGTGAAGCAGCCATAGCTCACAGGTTAAGTACTCTGACGGCCATTGCAGCCATGGGAGACTTCCTGACAGGCATGGGTTTGAATCCACATGTCGGCGTTCACTGGTGAAGGAGCCATCCCTCGCAGGTTAAGTACTCTGACGGCCAGCGTAGCCATGGGAGACTTCCTGAAGACATAGGGTCTTATCCTCATGTCGGCTCCTTGTGACCTTGGACAAGTCACTTTATCACACTGTGTCCCAGCTTTCAATCATTAGATTCTAGGGTTCCAAAACATGTGCTGAATATATAAGTCTTTATATATATATATATATATATTATATATATATATATATAATAGAAGCTGCTCTGATGTAAAGAGCAGCTGTTATAAGAAACTTTCTTTAATCACGTCACTGTCCAATATATTTGGACGTATTTTGCACTGTATTACACCAGGTTGAATTTCCCAATGGAGCCAATGCCCAGATTCGAACCAGGATCAGCATCCAAGCCTCCATAGCGATATTGGCTCACAATCTGAGTGCTTAACCTCTACGCCAACTCTCTAGACAAGAGTTTCACCTCGATGTTAACTGATATGGTTTAATATGGACCAGCTCTACATTTAACACTGCAAGAAACCTAGGTTCCCTGCGCATACATCATCTAAAGATCCAGCTTAGAGGTTAGGTAACCTGTCTTCAAACAAGCATGCCTATACTGCCACAGGTTCGCATACTGGTCTTATTTGGTTGACTGTGCAGAACAGTTTTCCAGGGTATGAATACTGAGTTTACCATAAGACAAACTCAAATTTCTACACTATTGTCCCCATTGTGACTGATATACTACTATCATTGTAGTCAAATTTAAAAGGGTAATGGCATCATGCAGATTTGAACTTGCAACCAAGCACATATTGGAAGGTAATACACATAACCCTCTAAGCCACCAGCTCAGGTCTTGAGTTCCTTGCTTCATAAACTCTATTGCTTATTGACTGACTATAACGTAGTATCAAAGCCAACCATTCATAAGCCAAACAAAATTCAGCCATTAATGGTGAAGCAGCCATAGCTCACAGGTTAAGTACTCTGACGGCCATTGCAGCCATGGGAGACTTCCTGACAGGCATGGGTTTGAATCCACATGTCGGCGTTCACTGGTGAAGGTTTCAATCCTTAAATTCTAGGGTTCCAAAACACGTGCTGAATCTATCAGCCTATATAAGTTCTTCATCTATCTATATATAATGAAGCTGCTCTGAGTAAGAGCAGCTGTTATAAGAAACTTTCTTTAACCACGTCACTGTCCAATATATTTGTCCATGTTTTGAACTGTATTACACCAGGTTGAATTTCCCAATGGAGCCAATGCCCAGATTCGAACCAGGATCAGCATCCAAGCCTCCATATTGATATTGGCTCACAACCTGAGTGCTTAACCTCTATGCCAACCCTCTAGACAAGAGTTTCACCTCGATGATGACTGATATGGTTTAATATGGACCAGCTCTACATTTGACACTTCAAGAAACCTAGGTTCCCCCAACGAATACATCATCTGAAGATCCAGCTTAGCGGTTAAGTAACTTGTCTTCAAACAAGCATGCCTATACTGCCACAGGTTCGAATCCCAGTCTTATTTGACAGTGCAGAACAGTTTTCCAGGGTATGAATACTTTGAATAAGACAAACTCAAATTTCTACATTATTGTCTCCCTTGTGACTGATATACTACTATCATTGTAGTCAAATTTAAAATGGTAGTGGCATCATGTAGATTTGAACTTGCATCAAAAGCACATATTGGAAGGTAATACACACAACCCTCTAAGCCACCAGCTGAGGTCTTGAGTTCCTTGCTTCATAAACTCTATTGCTTAGTGACTGACTATAACGTAGTATCAAAGCCAACCATTCATAAGCCAAACAAAATTCAGGCATTAATGGTGAAGCAGCCATAGCTCACAGGTTAAGTACTCTGACGGCCATTGCAGCCATGGGAAACTTCCTGACAGGCATGGGTTTGAATCCACATGTCGGCGTTCACTGGTGAAGGAGCCATCCCACGCAGGTTAAGTACTCTGACGGCCAGCGTAGCCATGGGAGACTTCCTGAAGACAGAGGGTCTTATCCCTCATGTCGGCTCCTTGTGACCTTGGACAAGTCACTTTATCACACTGCGTCCCAGCTTTCAATCCTTAGATTCTAGGGTTCCAAAATACGTGCTGAATCTATCAGCCTATATATGTATATATATAATGAAGCTGCTCTGAGTAAGAGCAGCTGTTATAAGAAACATTCTTTAATCACATCACTGTCCAATATATTTGTCTGTATTTTGCACTGCATTACACCAGGCTGATTTTCCCAATGGAGCCAATGCCCGGATTTGAACCAGGAAACAGCATCCAAGCCTCCATAGAGATATTGGCTCACAATCTGAGTGCTTAACCTCTATGCCAATGCTCTGGACAAGAGCTTCTTCTCTATGTTGACTTATATGGTTTACAATGGACCAGTTCACTATTTGACACTGCAAGAGACCTGCATTGCCAGAAAATATATAATCTAAAGAGCCAGCTTAGAGGCTAGGTAACTTGTCTACCATCATGCAGCCCTCTGCTGCCAGAAGTTCAAATCCCAGCCGTTCCTTCTAACTTTAAGTAGGTGCATTGCAATTTTTCAAGGTGTTATTGTTGAGAATTGAATTTAAACAGCTCATTGCTTATATATAAGCTACATGGATTTATTTGTTTTTGTTCTATATCATAGTTAGTGTAGGCCTGGTTCTGCAGGCCTCATCCATGTAAATTTTCCCCACCCATATTGGTACTATATGACCTTTAGCATGCTATTTACCATTAGGTATTTGGCATTTTTCGAAGACTGACCAGGAAATGATCATTTTGACAGAGTTGGTCAGCAATAAAATAAAGGCAAACCAAAAATCCCTGTTTTTATGCAAAATGTTTAAAAATGTATGTAAGGCTGGATAGAAATGTGTACAGTAGATTATTTGAGAAACTAAGCATTATTGCTGATTAGACCACAAGGCAAAACCTAAACTTCAAATAACCTTACTTTAGAGAGAAATGCTATAAAATGACTGTTCTCACCATGGTTAAATTTAAGTGAATGGTTTACCCAAATTTGCACTTGTCTCCAAAAACACATGACCCTTAAAGCCTGGTACGATTGTTGGCCAACCAAGCTTTTGATTTTTGTCAAAATGACAGTATGCAAGACAAGATCTTGGCATACAATGGTACACAATTGTCGTGCCACAAACACGAACATAGTGACGTACTACAAGGAATTTCAGCTCTTGAGCACCACCCTTTGGGCCCCTTCTGCTAATTTCGTGTTTGGTGAGCACTGATTCCGAGCATGCGTGTTTGTACTTTCAGATTTTCGTATGGTCAGTACACAGAGTCATCGAAAGGTGACGTCAAACCGTTGTCCACCGAAAATTTACTAGCCTGCCATCCAACATTTGTTGGGCGAAAGTTGGACAACAATTGGCCTAAAATCTTACCATTAGTACGCTCCTTTTGACAACAGTCTGTCAACAGACAATACCCTGCCAACAATCGTACCGTGTGTACGAGGCTTTAGTCTGTCTGGTGTGTGTGTATATGTTGTACAAAAATAGATCTAAAACATTGTGTCAATTTTATCTTTATAAACCAAACTAATTTCCTATCCTGTATTCCTATTGTATGTTGTATATTGATGAGTAATGTCTTTGCCATGCAACAAAACCAATTTGCACCCTCATGTGCAGGTGAACTGGTAAATGACAGCTGTAAATTTAACTTTGTGACAAATTGATATTTTTGAAACATACAGAGATTTAAAAAAATATGAAGGAAGTGGAAAAAACATATATGCAGTGCATCAAGAACTAGCAGCGAAGGCCAGATTAATGTAATGTAATTCAAATTATAGTTAAGATAAAATTAGTGAAAAGATGATTTATCAAAAAAAAAAAAAAAAAGCCAATGTATGCCCACCTAAGATCGCAGTAAAAAATACCATTGCTATGGTGTATGAAACAAACACTCCCTGAATGAATGTGCTCTATAAGCAGCTTATTAACAGGAGGTTGATGATGGAGGCCTTTGCACTGACATTACCACGGTACCAAGTGTTAGATGTTCCTGTAGTCACAGAATCATACAGTCCTTGCTCTGACACAGTAAAAACCTCATTCAGGGTTTACTCAAACACCAACACTTCCATGCCAATCTCTTGGTTCTCCACAGCACTCAGTGCTCCCTTTGCTGACTTCCATTCTTTATGGGGCACAGATGTGGAGGTCACAGGGAGGAATCGATGCACAATGTCAGGGACACAAGAGATCAACACTCCCAGAAGCAGCAGAAGAAACTTTAGCTGGATGTTACTCAGCATTGGAAATGCCTCTCCTGCTGTTGAACACAAGTATTCCTTTTTTTAAAGTTCTGTACAAAGTTTTCATGCAAGCTAAAGGCTTCTTATGGGCATGTATGCAGAGGTGCGTTGTGCTGCCATTGCTATTTGAATGGAACCCCAAGCAGGACCGGCCCAAGACATTGTGCTGCCTGGGCCCAAGAGAAAAAAAGCTGCCCCCCCCCCAAAAAAAATAAAAAATAAAACGCCCACCAAAAGGCCCCCACATTCATTATTTTATATAATGATAACTAAAATTAAATTGATCAGAAAATCTGATTACAAAATAAGAAATAGATTTATGGCATTTTTAGACACTATAACTTTTACGCAAACCAATCAATATACGCTTATTGCGATTTTTTTAAGCAAAAATATGTAGCAGAATACATATTGGCCTAAACTGATGAAGACTTTTTTTATAGCCAATATCTATAGGAGGGGTTTCCACCATCCCTGCTAAGTTTCATTTTATACAGTACGTCTTGTTTTCAGTCTGATGTGTATTATATGTGAAGTTGCGTATCAGAGACCGGTATGGTTGTAATGTTGAAGCCTATTGAGATTTCCATACATTAGAGGATTCCACCATTATTATTATTAAGTTATTGATCAGTAAGTTAGTGCTGCACTTTTTTTTTTTCCTGGTGTTGGAACACATAACAGTGCTTAGCGGCAGGCCTTTTACTGACTTTTTTTATTTTACTTCCAGTAGTTTAGTATAATAGGTAATCACCACACTACTGTTTATTAATTCCACATGGCGATCTTTATTGTAAACATCAACAGATTTCAGTTGGGCCCCACCAGACCGGCCCGCCATGGACAATGTGCCTGGCTGCTGATTTCATTGCCCCATCCCTGCACTCAGTGTTGCCAATCAGTGCACTGACAGGGAGAAATGATTGGCACTGATTGAAAGCACAGATTGGCACTGATAGGCAGCACTGATGGGCCGGCCCTGATTGGCACTGATAGGTGGCCCTTTTTGGCAGCACTGACTGGCACTGATAGTTAGCACTGATGGCAGGGCCAGCCCAAGACATTGTGCAGGATCGAAATGCTGCCCCCCCCCCAAAAAAAAAATCATGCCCACCAAATGGCCCCCACATTCATTATTTTATATCATGACAATAAAAAACAAAATGTAATTTGTTAGGAAGTCAGATTTACATGCAACAGTGGTGGTGGGGTGCAGACAGAGGCAGCAGCGGTGATGGTGAGGGGAGGGGGGTTTTAGACACAGGCAGGGGTGGTAGGGAGAGGGTTCGACACAGGCAGGGGTGGTAGGGGGGGTTAGACACAGACAGGGGTGGTAGGGGGTTAGACTCAGGCAGGGGTGGTAGGGAGGGGATTAGACACAGGCAGGGTGTGGCCGTCAGCCTGTCAGCTGACTTTCTCTTTTCAGCAGCAAAGGGGGGGGGCAGAGGAGAGGATGGCCAGGCGGCCAGCTGTGCGGGTATGACAGCGGCGCTGGGCCATCCACATAGTGAGATAAGGAGAAGAGAGGAGCCCGATCGGGCGGGACCACTGTCTTCATGGGCGTCAATGTGCCTCCCCTCAGAACCTGCTGCCCGGGACCAATGGTCCCATCAGGTCCCATGGTAGGGTCGGCCCTGACTGATGGGCACTGATAGGTGGAAGTGGAACTCATGGGCGCTGATTGGCGGCACTGATTGGCACTGGTAGGTGGCACTGATTGGAAACATTGGCACTGACAGGTGGCACTGATTGGACTGATTGACACTGACAGTTGGCACAGACAGAGAGTGGGAGTTTCAGGCCGATATTGACGCTTAGTGAAACTGTGTGTGACACTGTTATGTAATGTAACTTCATGCAGAGAGAGACCAGCTGTCAAAATTGAGTGTTGATGTCGGGGGTGGGCGGGACCCAGCAGCTATAAAACACCAGCCAATGGGATGGGATCTGGGCGGGCCGCTACGTGTATGTGACCCTGCCCCCTTTCTTAAACAGCTCAATCATTGGCTGGTGCTTGATAGCTGCTGGGTCCCGCCCACCCCCGACACCACCTCTGAATTTTGACAGCTGGTCTCTCTCTGATGTTGGGGTAGGCGGGACCCGGGGTTGGGTGGGAACCAGCAGCTATCAAACACCAGCCAATGACTGGGAAGCTTAAGAAAGTGGGCGGGCCACATACAGGTAGTGGCCCGCCCAGATCCCATTCCATTGGCTGGTGTTTTAACGTTAGTTGCTGGGGTCATCATCAATTTTGACAGCTGGTCTCTCTCTGCATTCAGTTACGTTACATGTCAGTGTCACACACTCAGCGAATTTTACAAGCAGAACGATCTGCTCAGTGTGAAACTGTCTCACAGGCAGCAGGGGCTGCACACTCATTGGATGAAGCCTTTCACAGCAGTCCCACAGGCTGCCCCTCTTAAAATGCCGCCTGGAACCATGAGCCCACTGGGTCCCATAGTAGGGCCGGCCCTGACCCCAAGACACCTCCAGAACTCCCCTACACTGCAACACAGTGCAGCACACTATATGTGTTGCGGTGCATTGCACTACAAAAATGCAGCATGCCCTAAATGTTCATGCATTGAAATGCGTTACTGGCTATTCATTTTGAATGGGCTACCTAATACAGTGTTCTACAGTGCATAATACACCAAGATATTGTTGATGAGGTCAGAGGGCTGCGTCTCAGAATCATGTGTGGTGGGGCTCCTGCATGCATTGTGCACTCTCTGTACTCCAGTGGAGTACAAACTCTTCATAGGATTACATTGATTCTAAAGGAAAGCTTTTATTTTATTTTTAAAATAACACACGTTATACTTACCTGCTCTGTGCACAGAGCAGCCCCAATCCTCCTCTCCCCCACTCCCATAGCAAGTGCTTACTATTGGGGCACTCGTGCCTGCTTGCTCCTGAACTGGTTCCGTGTGTCCATAGACACACAGTGAGGAGAGAGCGTGGGGGTGGGGCCAAATCATGCTCTGACTGCGTTTGAGACTAGCAGGAGCCAATGGCTCCCGCTGCTGTCTCTGGGCCAATGAGGAGGGAGAGAGCCAAGAGAGCCGCTACCCTTGTGCAGATCGCTGGATTTAGATCGGGTTCAGATAAGTATATGGGGGGCTGCATGCAGAAGGTTTTTTAATAAAATGCACAGAATGCATTAAGGTAAAAAAAAATTCTGCCTTTAGAACCACTTTAAATGTGTACAGCGCATTTGTGGACTGCAACAGCCTTGTTGGAAATATCTCACAGGATTGGGGTGAAGTGAGACTGGCAGGGGGCAGGAAAAGCTTTAATATAAGGGTAACTGCACCAGAGGTAACACCTGCTCATAATGGTTTCAACAAATGGATAGGAATTCCATGTTTAGTTCTCTCCACCAGATTGCTTGAGGAATATGAGCAGCCATCCAAAATGAACATTTCAGCTTTGGCTCCACTGACACCTTTAATGCCCCACCTGATCTGTTCTTGAGGGCATCGTATGCTTCCATCTCCAGGGAAATAACCATACTGTCAAACCTCCCGAGATCTGTAAGTGCAATCAAACCTCTGCAAAATAAATGCAATAAACATACGATAAGTAACAAACAGATATTGGGTACAGTTCATTATTATACTTCTTTACAGCTCTTTATGGGAATGAACAATATGTAAATATGTCATCTCTACTGTGACACTGTATCGTTTTACATACCCAATTATTTAAAGAGCAACTGCATTATTAAAACATATTTTAAAAACGCTTGGCTACCAGTTCGGCTTCTTTTTTTGTTCTTTGTCCTGTAAGGACTGGCTGAAAAGTGCAGCATAATGAGCACATTTTCCTCAGCACTATATAGTAATATTGGGCTCCATTCGCTAAATCATATCACATGCGGTATTTGGGTCACGTGACACATTTTTTCCCAAATATTGCATGCGATACTAAAAATGGCAATTCGCTATCCCTGATTGTGGTAATTACCTCAAAAAGCAAAAACGCTTACTAAATACTGCATATAACAGCGTTAAAGTCAGTTCACTAAGGGCACTGGCCAAGTTAGCGACACTTTACAGTTGTTTAGTGGTGCTTTTTGCCCGCTAGCGGGCTGCTGCCGAAACGCTTTGCAGGCGCTTCGGCAGCACTGGCCATTGATTTCAATGGCAGGGGTGGTTTAGGTTTATACAGCACTCCCGCACCGCCCCAAAGATGCTGCTTGCAGGACTTTTTTTCCTGTCCTGCAAGCGCACCGCCCAAGTGTGAAAGCACTCAGGTTTTCACACTGGGGCTGCAGAAGAGTCAGTTTACAGGCGCTTTTCAGGTGCTATTTTCAGCGAAAAAGAGCCTGTAAAACGCCTCAGTGTGAAAGTGGCCTTAAGGAAATAAACCACCAGGAAATAGCTGGTTGATAAGAGCCGGCAGCCACCAGCATCCTTACCAATCAGTGAATAACTGGTTGTTAAGGAGCTGTCAGTGGGATCCCCTGCTGACAACAGCATGCAAAAAAAAGGAGCCAACATAAATAAATAATAACTAAAAAAAAAAAAACAGTGGGAGGGGGGGTTTCCCAATCAATACCAGGCGCTTCTAGTCTGGTATGGATTTTGAGAGGGACCCCACACCAAAAAGAAAAAAAAAGGGCATTGGGTCCCTCCTATAATTCATACAAGAACCTTATCCGAGCATGCAGGCCAAGAAAGGGGAGGGGGCAAACGGACCACCCCCCCAAGTACCTTGTCCCCATATTGATGAGGACCAGGGCCTTTTCCCCACAACCCTAGCCTGGTTGTCGTAGGGGCAGGGCCGGATTAACATAGGGGCTATTGGAGCTGCAGCTCCAGGCCCCTTTCTCAAGATAGGCCCATTTGCCCAAAAAAAACAAAAAAAAACAAAAACAAAAAAAAAAAAGATTTACTTCGAGGGTTGTAGCTCAGCAACCAGGAGTCATAGAGACTCCCCATTTGGTGGGTATGTAGCTGAATACCTACTTCAACACTGGTTAAAATATGGGTTCTGGAGATACAGGGCTGCTTGTGAAGTCGGTCAGAAGATACATACAGAGCGGCCAGTATAAATACAAGCCGGAACACTGCAGCAGACTGAGAGGATGAGATCACAGTGCTTATAATAATTATTTGTATATTACTTATGATAATTAACCCCTTGCTACCCAGGCCAATTCTGACACTTCTCTTCTACATGTAAAAATCATCATTTTTTTTTGATAGAAAATTACTCAGAACCCTCAAGCATTATATATATTGTTTTCCATTTTCCCTATAGAATAAAATGGTGGCCTTTGCAACTTTTTATGTTACACGATATTTGCGCAGCAATTTTTCAAAAGTTTTTTTTGGGAAAGAAACTGTTTCATTCATAAAAAAACACTAAAGTTAGCACGATTTTTTTTGTGTAACAAGCGATGCTTTACATTTTTTTTGCAGGTTACTTGTTTAGAGTTGCAGAGAAGGTCTAGTGCTAGAATTATTGCTCTCACTCTAACGATCGCGGCGATACCTCACATGTGTGTATCTGGCTCTGATACTAACCAGTGCCTACCACCCAGCCACTGACTAGTATCTCTCCCCAGCCTGTCCCCAAACACCCTTTCATCTGCTGACCTGTGAATGGGGGAATAACTCCTGCAGTGTTATTGTGTTCTGCCAGTGAATACGATGATCAGTGTTGCTAACTATAGCTGTCAGCACTGATTGTTTTGGGGAAAACCTGACAGACTGGTTGTACTCAAGTCGGTTAATAGGTTGACCTGTGTAAAACCTGCTAGCCCATACATAGATCGACTATGGCTGGTCTCTGCTTAATTGGTGTAATTTCAATCCATGTATGGCCCGCTTAACCACTACGCAGTCCCTAAACATCCTTCCACAAACCTTTTTACATTTTTCCTTCCCAGATTACTTCATCCTCCTCTCCTATACATAGCCCACTGTCATACTCTCCACAATTCTCTCCTATACATAGCACCTGCTGTCATATCCTACACACTCCACTCCTTTACATAGTGCCCGCTGTCATACACATCTCTCCTGTACATAGTGCCCACTGTCGTACCCTCCACACTCCTCTCCTGTACATACTGCTCACTGTCATACCCTCCACACTCCTCTCCTATACACAGTGCCCACTGTCATACCCCAACACTTCTCTCCTGTACATACTACCCACCGTCATACCCTCCACACTCCTCTCCTGTAATTACTGCTTACTGTCCTACTCTCCACACTTCTCTCCTGTACATAGTGCCCACTGTCATACCCTCCACACTCCTCTCCTGTATATATTGCTTACTGTCATACCCTCCACACTCTTCTCTTATACCTAGTGCCCACTGTAATACCCTCTACACTCCTCTGCTGTGCATAGTGCCTTCTGCCATACCCTCCGCACTCCTCTCCTGTACATAGTGCCCACTGTAATACCCTCTACACTCCTCTGCTGTGCATAGTGCCTTCTGCCATACCCTCCGCACTCCTCTCCGGTACATACTACCCTCTGTCATACCCCCACACTCCTCTCCTGTACATACTGCCCACTGTCATACCCTTCACACTCCTCTCCTGTACATACTGCCCACTGTCATACCCTCCACACTCCTCTCCTGTACATACTGCCCACTGTCATACCCTCCACACTCCTCTGCTGTGCATACTGCCCACTGTCATACCCTTCACACTCCTCTCCTGTACATAGTGCCTTCTGCCATACCCTCCACACTCCTTTTATGTACATAGTGCCCACTGTTAGACCCTCCACATTCCTCTCCCTCACCTGCACATACTTCCCACTTTTATACCATCCATACTCCTCCCCTATGCCTCTTACCCACAAAAACTGTTCTTTAAAATTATACTGAATATCCTCAATGCTCTAGAATGGGCACACTTTTGTAAGTTCAACTAAAGGAAATCTCAGTCCTCATATTTGTTCTGCCCCATTATTAGTACTCATTTAATTTTGTAATTACTATTGTGATGTATAGGTGAACATAGGGGATGTCAGCTACTCTAAATATAGCACTTGTAAAAAAAAGTGTCCCTGAGGCAGGTTATGCCATAATGTACAAGTATGCACAGCATATTAGCACATTAGGGTACACTTAAATTGTCAGACTGAGCCCTCCAGTGCTGTGATCAATCCGGCGGGCCCGGTTGCTTCCATCTTCACCCGGTCTTCCTTCCGGGTTCTGTGCCTTCGGTCACTTGCCTTGCCTTGGCTGGGCTGCGTTGATATTATTACCACGCATGCTCATGTGCATCCTCTTTCTCTCATCCCCCTTTCTCTCTCATCCTCTTTCCCTTACCCCTAACACCTCTTTCATCCATTTCTCTCTCTCTCTCTCTCTCTCATCCTCCCTCTCTCTTTAATTTAATTTGTTATAACAAAAAATTGTTTGCATTTTTATTTATAAAAGGCCCGACCAAAATCCTCAGCACCAGGCCCATGATGTTCTTAATCTGGCCCTGCGTAGGGGGGTGTGAGGGGGGTGACTTATCGGAAATCTTAAAGCCCCCTTTAACAAGGGGGGCCCCCAGATCCCAACCCCCCAAGTGAGTGAATGAATATAGGGAACATAGAACTATTACTCATTCACCAAAAAAATGGGCAAAGTAAATTATTTAAAAAAAAAAAGTATTTTTGTTTTTAAATAAAGGACTTGTCAAAAACTAAGCCCACCCCCACAAAAAATGAAATGTCTCCCAAAGGAAATCCAATGTCAATCCGAAGGAAAGCCAGCTGCCAACCCGCACAAAAAACACCTGTACCTTACACTTGGCTCCCATCAAATGACAGCTTCGCTGCCTACCCGTTGCTAAAGAAACTGGGGGTCACCTGGTGATGTCAGCAGATGACACCCACCCCTCGTGACATCATCTACTCCCCATGCCCCTCTGACAGCAGATGAGTAATAGTTGTTGACGCTGGCAGCCGACACTGTGTTCCCTACTAAAATACTGCATCACTTCAAGAAATAGCACATGCGGTATTCTAGTAGTAGCGTTTATTTATTTTTTGTGAATTGCAAAAAAGTTTTGTAAAACGCTATTGTAAAGCGGTAGATACCACTTCGTGAATGCAGCCCATTATCACCCAATTTTGTACCGGACTGCCTTTATTAAAAGGATAATTTCAAAGCGGAGCCTTACCTAATATCCCGTAAAAGGAGAAGCTTCTCAGGACGGTCCAGAATGGCGAGCAATGGTCTTACCAAATCTTCAATTCCTCCTTCGTGGATATACTGTACAAGAAAAAAAATGTAATATACTCTTACCAATTACAAAAAGCGAACAAATGTTTATAAAGGAGGACCAAATAATAAATGGAAGATGGACAGCATGCTTGTCTGTGACTTTTATGTGACTTTTTTGGCTATACTTCTCCTTTAAGTATATAAAAGTTATTTTAGCCGTACTTCTCCTGTGGATCACACCTGTTTTCAGCTGACATCAGGCTAAAGCTCGCTGTTGGTTGATGTCACTCAGCCGGTCCAGGCACTGGATTGATTCTGACTTGAATGACGTGATATACCCAGATGCCTGTATGGGCAGCTGGCTCAGCCTTTCAGCGAGCCACTGAGAGCCTGAACCAGGCCCTCCTGGCCCCTCCACAGCCCAGCGCTCCAGTGATCACTGGAGGGGCAGAGCAGAGAGGTGGTGAGTGACAGTCACCGGCTCTCTGCTCACTGAAAGCTGAAAACTGAGAAATCAGCGGTCTTTGATGTTTTTTTCTCTTTTTAAGTATCAGACAGAATAATGGCTCTGCATAATCGAAATTATTTTTGGCGCAAACATTATTTTGTTTTGTCAGACAAACCATTTAAAGCTATTTCAGTAGTCACATAATTGTGGTATGCATGCAAGGGAGCGCCTGCAGTTAGATGTTTGTTAATTATGTATCTAAAAAACTTGGCACTGGGTGAATGTCATTTATGGGCCAAAGGAAAAGTCTTTAAAACCATGACGAGATTATACGCTGCTCTCCAAATGGCCATGGTAAATTATTACTGGGAACATCCTTTACATTTGTGAAGTCCATTCAGTACCACAACACACACCGCTGGAGCAGCCATAATGTTATTCTGGCACTTCTCGTGTTTCTGAAGCCTCCTATGAAAATTGTTTAACCCTTATTATTATAAATTGTTCGCTATACCGCATAATCAATAATAGTTTAAACCTAAATAAAACACACCATTCCAAATTACCTATTCAAGGGACAGGCTTGCTTTGAATGTTTATTCAAGCGCTTAAGGACCGCCCCATAGCAGATATACTGCGACAGGGTGGCCCTCTTGTGCAGAATCACCTATATATACGTGAGTCTGAAGTTCCACCAAGGGGCGGCCCACTTCCTCTGTGATTACTCACAGCAGAAGCCAATCTGACCTTATGTAGCACCACATATGAACTTTAAAATTATCACTTGTCACTTTTCTCCTAAGTTCATATGTGGTGCTACATAAGGTCACAATTAGTGCGTTGTGCTGGTGTCTCCACTCGTGCTCCCCCTATTTGACCACACTCACCAGAAGGCTTTCCCCTAGATTGGGGTAAATAGTGCGGCGTGCCGGTGTCTCCACTCGTGCTCCCCCTAATTGTGACCTTATGTAGCACCACATATGAACTTTGAAATTTCATATGTGGGGAGATACCACGTTATTGGACATAGTAATTGCAATTTTAAAATAACTCTGGTTTTTATCCCACCTGTCGCACAGAATATGAGTTTTTTGTATTGTAGCCTTTGAGGAATTTGGATTTTTTTTTACATTTTTCACATACATGTATTTGCACAATTTTGGATACAGCACTTTAATACACCGATCATGCATTTGAATTAATTATGATTTAAAGAGGATGTCCACCCGATTATTTTTTTTTTAAAGTCAGCAGCTACAATTACTGCAGCTGCTGACTTTTAATAAATGGACACTTACCTGTTCCAGGTTCCAGCGGTGTCGGCAGAATGTGACGAGCGAGTGCTCGTCTCTCGCTGCCCCGCCGCCATCTTCGGTCAGGGAATCAGGAAGTGAAGACGCAACGTCTTCACTGCCCGGTTCCCTACTGCGCATGCGCGAGTCTCTAATGGTCCCCGCTGTGTCCTGGGAACTGTGTTTCCCAAGACACAACTGGGCATCCTCGGATAGGGGCGGGCATCCTTGGATATGGGCGGGGATGCTCGTCCCGGAAGTGGGTGCAGATACCTGTATTATACAGGTATCTGCACCCCCCTCCCCCCTGAAAGGTGCCAATTGTGGCACCGGAGGGGGGGAGGAATCCGATTAGCGGAAGTTCCACTTTAGGGTGGAACTCCGCTTTAAGCACTCTGTATGAATTCTCCAATTTTACATATTTAGTAGTAAATTGTTGCACTTGTAAGCACTCTAGTACATTTTCCTTTATTATAAGAAAACCATAACAGGGATTCAATTACACAATTAGCAGCATCACTCTCACTTTATAAACCACAAGAAAATTCCAGTGTATATACCATAGTTTATAGACGCTATAACTTTTGCAAAAACCAATTAATATACGCTTATTGGGATTTTTTTTTTTTACCAAAAATATGTAGCAGAATACATATTGGCCTAAATGAATGGAAACAGTTGTTTTTTCTTTTTTTCATTGGATACGTTTTATAGCAGAAAGTAAACAATATTGTTTTTTTTTTTTCCATAAATGTCGCTTTTTTTTTTTGTTTATAGCCCCCCGGAAAAAAAAATACAGGAAATGATAAAATATCACCAAAAGAAAGCTCTATTTGTGGGGAAAAAATGATATAAACTTTATTTGGGTACAGTGTTGCATGACCGCGCAATTCTCAGTTAAAATAACGTAGTGCCGTATCACAAAAAATGGCCTGGTCAGGAAGGGGGGGGGGGGGTCAATCTTACGGAGGTCAAGTGGTTAAAAAGAAAATGAGGATGTGTATACAGTAAACCCCCCTCCATCGCTGGGGTTATGTTCCGGACCCACCCGCGAAAAGTGAAAAACCGCGAAATAGAAAGACCCTATTTAAATACACCCTAGGCATGTTTTGTTAATTTTTTAATAGCATTTAAAGGTCTTTAAACACACTTTTATGCAATAGAAACACATTAAAGATAGAGAGAGAGCTCAAGAGGATTTTTAAAACACAAAAATATTGTCTTAACAGTACAGTACAGTAAAAAATAGAGTACATAACTGCGAAAATGGCGAAATATTACCACAATATCAGTATAACAGGTCCTAATTAAAATACCGCGATATACCGGGACCGCAATAACTGAACCGCAATATAGCGGGGGTTTACTGTATAGTCAAACTTCTTTGGTGGTATTTTGGCACCACCTACTGGCAAAAATCAAATAGGCCATTAAAAAAAAAAAAAAATACAAATTGTCATGCAGATCTACATATAATTTGGTAAATGAACCAAAGTTTGCCTTTTTATTGCATCGTAGCAAATGGAATATTACTAAATATATTTGTAAAGCAATACATGCAGAAAATGGCGCAAGTAAAATAAAAAATACATATTTACAACCGCAAAATAAATTTTACGTTAACAGAGATTTAGAAGTCCCAAAACAGGGTTGTCCAACATTTTGACCTTCTTTGGAGGGAGAGGAATTGTCCTGGGCCTCAAACAAAATAGAAAAAAAATTAAGTTTTATTACTCTAACAACTTTTATTATAAAAGTAAAAGAAGGCAACATAAAACGAGTGCGATAATTGACACTGTTTTGGATAAACTAAAACATCAATATCAAGTTGGATGGATGTAATTGCAATTCTCAATGAAGTCTCAAAGTGCTCAGATATTTTGGTTCTAATTTTACCCTTTGCGTGCTTCATCCTTGAAAATAGTTGCTCACAAATATAGGTGCTGCTGAAAACTGATGACATGAATATGGCGTGATTGTGAAGAGTGTGATATTTTTCTTTAGGAACATAAAACTTATTTCAGTAAAGAGACTGTCAATTTTTTTTTTTTAGCCGCATGTGTTCGGTAAGTGTAAATGCATTTTTACATGTAATTCAAAAAATATATATAAAAAAAAAAAAAAAATCAACATTTTCAAGTAAATTTATGATTTTGTGTTGGGCTGCATTTATAGCCGTCTTGGGCCACATACAGCCCATGAGATGCAGGTTGGAAACCCCTGTCCTAAAACAGCATATACTGTAGGTTTCTGTTATTCTAATTTACATTATACATTTACCCTTACTGTATAGAACAAGTAACCTACCCTAAAAGCTACCACTAAGTCATCAGTGTGATGGGTACCTCACACCACAAGCCATTCATTATGCCCCCAATAAAGCTGAACTCCAGGCATATAGAAAAGACACATAAATGCAGCTCATTAATAAATTGATCGACTATTTTTTATAAATGCAACTAGTGTAAGTACCTGAATTTTACTTGATTTTAGTCCGTATATTTAGATGTTTGCCTGGAGTTCATCTTTAATTGCATTTTTGATTTCAATAAAATTCCTTCAACCATGGAAAACACTAAATTCTATTTATCTTGGTTGGCTATAGGAAGCAAAATTCCTTTCACTGTCAAACCTCTCCTGGAAGAATGAAAGGCTTGGTTGTTATATTAAATAAAAAAAAAAAAAAGTGTTTTGGCTATAAGGCCCACTTACACATCACTAAATTACTTACAGAGAACCGTTCCCTTCAAAAGTGATATGATATGTTGGTGGGCTGAATCCTCCACTGACATACATTTTTTCTCCCCACCCCCCCCCCCCCCCCCCCCCCCCCATGCCATGAATTTGCCATTCCTCTGCAATCTTTCAATTGCATTTTACATCACGTAAAATAGAGCGAGACTCCTTCGTGATGACAACAGAATGTGGATGGATCTGGAATTTGAAGTTCTTAAGTACCTGGGAAATACAGCTTACTTAGCCCATCCTCATCCATGTACAATTATCATTATCAGGTGGACTGACCCTTGAAGAATATCTCTTGTCCAATTGGAAAAGTAGCATATTGCAAACATACCCTTCTACAGTGACGCAAGATGGCTGCTACTTCATCCTCATTTAGAAGTTTTCTGGCCATGTCCTCGGTTTCTGCCAGCTTGTCCTCTATAGACAGGTCTCCATTATAGATTGCTTTCAGCTCCCTTTGAGCCCCAAAGAAGAATGGCCGACTACGTTCTTTGCCTACAGAATGTCAGATCATCAGTGATGGGCAGCTACACATACTGTACACAATGTTAATTCACTGCAAACACAATCACTAAAAGTTGCCTGACCACCATGAGCATAGCTGCTCTCATACTTGATGAGGCCTTTGTGCTAAATCTCAATGAACACTGACCCACAGGCCTCCAAACATTCTTTGTGTCTTGTCTTGTTTTCATTAATCTTTGTAACAGCAGAATTCACCAGAACCCTTACATTGTACAAAAGTGATGAATGGACATTTTCTGGGGTCCAGTTAAGTCAAGAGTGATTGGGGCTTTTGAATACTGCTTTCAAAGTCAGGATGATGGAATTGGTCACACAGGAGCTATATTGAGACCTTTACATGCACTTCTAAGATGTCAAGTTTATAACACACTGCAAAAACTCTACTAAAGGTAGAGTTTCGTTTAGAATACACTGACATATAAAGATGCATCAGTAGCAGAAATCAAATCAAATGCTGAGACAGCTGCAATATTTATATATTATTAACAAGCAGTAAGTTAAAACAGAAGAGTATCTAAAAGATCAATAATAACATATACCATTCTTGCTGCTTAATCCAATATTCTCTTGCAGAGCTACACTGGCCGCTGAAATGTTCAGCTTCCGACAGTTCCTTGTATATCAGGTACCTGTATTCCTCACTGCATGCTGGTAATATTATTGTTCTTTTACAGACTTAAAACAAGCTCTCAATTACTGTTGTAGCTGCAAGCACAGTGGAGAGATTGATCCTTAAAGTTCAAAGTAGGAGCAGAGAAGTTGTTCAAATCATTTGTCTGTAGCTCAGCTCACCCTGTTTCCCACCATTCAGCAATGACATATGGCCTTCTCATCTCTAATGTACACAAAGAGCAGGAGCTCTGGGAGGGGAAGCAGGGTGAACTGAGCTGCTGAGAGCAGAATACAAACTAGTATGTCTCAACTAGAATCTCCGATGTGAACTTTGAGGATGAACTACACTATAGTACCTGCAGCTACAAGGCATGTTCTACAGTTCATTTAGTGCATGTAAATGTGTAAATGCTTGACTGTCCATAGCTTGGCCACAGACTTACTTATATAACAATGTCTTGAAATAATTTATTTTCGGAAAAATACTTTTATATGTTTTTATAACTGGTGGATTTGGTTCTTTGAATTTTTGGAATGAAAGCATCAAACACAGTCAGTAAAATTAGAGCTCTTAATCATTGTTGGCCTGGGCAATGACCTTCCGCTAGGACTGTCTGACATATCAATTTTTTTTCCAGGTTTGCCCTTGTAAACTGATTTACTGGCGAGTCCACCATACTCCAGTCTGAAACTGCACCCTTTTCAACCAATTCATCGTAGCAGTGCTATGCATCTTTATATGTTTTCTGTATCTGAATCAACGATATCTCCACACACTGTGTTAGTAAATTACCCTTTTTCAGGCTTCTGATCATAAATTTCTGAACAATGTTAACTAGAAAAAATAGAAACAACATTACAGCAAGGATTAAAAAATATCATTGAGAGTACCATCTGTCAAAAAACAAAAAAAAAACAAGAAAACAGCCTTCAGTGAAGCCCAATAGACACCCAGGAACTATCACTGGTGACCTACTACTGAAAATTCTAGCCTCATGGTAATGCTGATACTCTCATTTCTAAACATTTTGAGCCACTGACCTAGAATAAGCATACAGCAAATACAGTCAGATCTGCATGCTTGTTTAAAGTCAGTGATTTAGAAAGAGACAAAGTCCTTAGGATCAGCATGACTGCCAGTCAACTAGCCTTTTCAGCTGGTGAAATCAGCATGGTTCTCTCAGCAAAGATTTCCTATATGTTTTCTTTATATAGTACATACACACTATTCATATTGTATAAAAGGTAATCAAAATTGTAATGATATGCCGTTGCAGATGTTCTGAATGGTATAAAACTGATATCACTGGGTAGAACATCAGCTCTGTGGGATATAGGTAAATCAATAGAATGAGGTAATGGAGTGCCAGTAATAGATCTTTTACTGACGTTCCATGACCTCCTTCTATTGATCCATGATGTAAATCCCCATTTAGAGCTCCTTTATTATGTGAGCAGCCTTCTGACTGTCTCTTATTTCATTATCAACAAAACCTGATCTATCCCCACCATACTCACCTCTCCACTACCCAGCATGTAATGTAGACAAAAGAATATGCAACAAGGCCCTGTTGAAAAGACTGAGCGGGAATTCCCTTTATATATTATACAATAATTGTTGCTTAATCCTTTGGTTGCAAATTAAAAAAAAAAAAAAGAAGAGGTGTACAGTAATATGTCTAGCTAATAAAGGTATAGACAAATATAGCGTCGGCACTTTTTCAAAGTGCCCCGCTATATGTAAATTTAGTTTTTGCCCAGAACTGGAATTGAGTTTTGGGGTTATTGTTTTAGGTTATACTTTGGCATCAGTTTGGTGAGGTGAACATAGTTCTTCTTTATACTTCCCATTGAATTTACTGTGAGTTTTTTTTTTTTTTGTTTTACAGGATAATACTGTTATTTAGTTGTACTCTCTGCTATTCCTGTAATTATGCCTACTGTATCAGAATGTATTTGCTGCCATATGATGGGGCCTCTTCTGATTACAACCCCGGAGTAGAAGTTGAGCTCTCTTTCCACCAACTCTGGTCTAATGGGAAGAGCACAAAGGTCATTGTTCCACCAGTCTTACTATAGCTATCAACTTTACTTTTAGATGCTTTTGGTCTAGCTCTATAATCTACTGTACTTGTAGTGGATTTATCCTTCAACGGTTTTCGCAACTCTTTTGAGCAGAACATTAGCTTGCTAAAAGTACACCTAAAGAGATTTGAAGGTAAATTAAATACAGGATCAGGATAGGAGAGAAGGTAAATTGGATTGTGCTCTAAATCCTTCTTACTAGTGACAGGCTTAGCATAGTGCAAAGTGTCATTGTCCAGTAATGTGGGCCTGTTCAAAACTGCTGTAATTCTGCTGAAAAGTAAGAATTTGGCAGAACATTAGCATTTATTTTTTTACTTATGTCTCCTTTAGCTATCTATAAGAATTCTACAACAAAAAATGTGCTATATATACATTTTTCCAGACTAATGTATAGTGCACAACATTTTCCTTTGTGACTTCTTTCTGTCCCTAATGGTGTATATGGTATGTGCTCTCTCTGGCTTTAGGACCTGTTGAACTGCGTTTTTTTGCTCACCACCGCACAATTGTTTTTTTTATGTGCCCTGTTCACAACATACATGAGCAGTGGTGTGCAGAAACACGCAGCTTGTCCACCTTATAGAGTGCTTTAGAGAAGAGAGTAGGCCTACTTTGGAATAAGCAGTAAGATTCTAACATCAAGTCTAGACTAAGAGCAGAGCCTCCTGCTGGCTGGCTACAGAATGCAAGTAAATAAAGAAATCAACACTTGTTACACCAAACTGTTCAGAGGTAACGTCTCTTCTATTTTAAGACATCAGATAGCTTCCTTTAAAACCTCAGAACGTATTTTTATCCAGATTCTTGGGGAAGTGTCTTGCTGTGCATGAAATCGGTCAAATGTTTGTTCTACTTGAATGTATGGGTTATATGAACTACACTATTCTGAATTGTAAGAAAGCTGCGAAGTAATATCTCTGAAACAAGGATTGATTTTTAACAGTGTGGTTTAACAAGTGGCAGTTACTTCATAGACTTCAAATACTGGATTTGGCTTCACTGCCACATAACATTGGTAGAAGCTTCAGGATATAAGACTGTGTCTTACACCTGTAGCACCAATAACACACTGTGGGGCGGCTATGAAATTCAGGGCTTACCAATTACCTCCTCCTTGTAGCTCGTCGTTTTCGTCTAGGGGTTACCAGGGTTAGTACCCAGCAATTGCGGAGACTGACACTCAAAGTCCTTTTGAGGATTTTTATTTGCAACAAACAGTTGAAATAGAACACAGTCTCTCAGTTGGGAATAGAGGGCATGGGTGATAAAGCTCAGGCACTCTAGAACTGCTAACATTCAAATAAATGTCTCTCTAGATGATCCAGGGAGTAGCCACTCGCAACTGGATAATTCACTGTTGGATAAACCCTTGTTTGTAGATCTAGCAGCCAACAAGTGATTCAGACTTAGTAAAGTCTCTGCCACAGACTTGGTTGTAACTGAAGGATGGGTTAGGAACTTTTCCTATGGTACCTGTATCTTTCAGCTGATCCGGCGATACTGTAGGAAATGCGGATTCAACTAGTGTCCATACATCTCAGCTCCCAGGCTCTTACCGAGCAGCCAGCTTCGTGCGTGGCCCTCCTCCGAAGAGTCCTCCCCTGGTTGCTTGTCGAGTTGCTGTGCCTCTCCAATCCTGAGAGGACACCAGGACACTTCAGAATCCTCCTTCAGTTACTGCGCCTCAAACTAGCCAGTTCCGAGGCTCGGAAACGGATGGATCCCCACCCCAGACAATGAAGGCCTCTGGGACTGGTCAGGATGACCAGGCTTACGGGGTCAGCATGCACTCCTGGCCCGAGACCCCTCACGGGGCTGGTCCAGACCGGAACCAGAACCAAAAAGAAGCGAGAGCCCCTGAACACGTGACTTCAGCACCTTAAGTACCCCTTCCTGGGAATACACAGTGGGGCCAGACGCGCCCACTGATTGGCTCCGAAAAAAGATTGGTACCTAATGCGTCCAACCAGACTGCGTTCTCAGCCAATCACAGGTGCTCACCTCACCTATGACCAGGCAGAACTCTAGTACAGCCCAGCCAAACTGATGCCAAAGTATAACCTAGAACAATTAACCCCAAAACTCAGTTACAGTTCTGGGAAAAACTAAATTTACAAGAATAGCGCACACTTTGAAAATGTGTCGGCGCTACACACCTTTAAAAGGTGATGGTTGCATGTATTGAATCACTGGCTGATAGAACCCATAAACAGATTCCTTAGCATCATCCCCTCCATATGGCCAAGGTGGAGTCCAGAGAGTCAACCAAGAGCATACACTACAGTGAGGGAAAAAAGTATTTGATCATTTCTTTGTCAGTGGGCAAATGTACAAAATCACCAGAGGATCAGTCTATAATGTTAATGGTAGGTTTATTTTAACAGTGAGAAACAGAATAACAACAAAAATATTCAGAAAAACGCATTTCAAAAACTTTATAAATTGATTTGCATTTTAATGAGTGAAATAAGTATTTGCTCCTCTGTCAATCAGCAAGATTTCTGGCTCCCATGTGTCTTTTATACAGGTAACGAGCTGAGATAAAGTTAAAGGGAGTGCTCCTAATCTCAGCTTGTTACCTGTATAAAAGACACCTGTCAATCAATCAGATTCCAATCTCTCCACCATGGCCAAGACCAAAAGAGCTGTCCAAGGATGTCAGGCACAAGATTGTAGACCTACACAAGGCTGGAATGGGCTATAAGACCATTGCCAAGCAGCTTGATGAGAGGGTGACAACAGTTGGTGCGATTATTCGCAAATGGAAGAAACACAAAATAACTGTCAATCTCCTTCAGTCTGGGGCTCCATGCAAGATCTCACTTCGTGGAGTTTCAATGATCATGATAATGGTGAGGAATCAGCCCAGAACTACACAGGAGAATCTTGTCAATGATCTCAAGGCAGCTGGGACCATAGTCACCAAGAAAACAATTGGTAACACACTACGCTGTGAAAGACTGAAATCCTGCAGCGCCCGCAAGGTGCCCCTGCTCAAGAAAGAACATGTACAGGCCCGTCTAAAGTTTTCTAATGAATATCTGAATGATTCCGAGGAGAACTGGGTGAAAGTGCTGTGGGTCAGGTGAGACCAAAATCAAGCTCTTTAGCATGAACTCAACTCACCCGGTTTGGAGGAGGAATGCTGCCTATGACCCCAATAACACCATCCCCACCGTCAAACATGGGGATGGAAACATTATGCTTTGGGGGTGTTTTTTCTGCTAAGGGGACAGGACCACTTCACTGCATCAAATGGACAATGGATGGGGCCATGTACCGTCAAATCTTGGGCGAGTACCTTCTTCCCTCAGCCAGGGCATTGAAAATGGGTCATGAATGGGTATTCCAGCAAAACACATGGCCAAGGAAACAAAGGAGTGGCTCAAGAAGAAGCACATTAAGGTCCTGGAGTGGCCTAGCCAATCTCCAGACCTTAATCCCATAGAAAATATGTGGAGGGAGCTGATGGTACGAGTTTCCAAACGTCAGTCTCAAAACTTTAATGACTTGTAGAGGATCTGCAAAGAGGAGTGGGACAAAATCCCTTTTGAGATGTGTGCAAACCAGGCGGCCAACTACAAGAAATGTCTGACCTCTGTGATTGCCAACAACTACTAAGGTCGCATACACACGAGCGGACTTTTCCGACCGTGTGTGGGGCTCCGGCAGACTTTTTCCTCCCAAAAGTCCGGAGGACTAAGTTTTAAGTTTAGACTTAAAATTGTCCGCTGGACTCTGCAGTTCTGTTCTTCTTGCCGTTGCCGGGACTGTGACATCATATGGGGGTGGGGTCACCATGTGACATGAGCATGTGACCCGCCCCTTGTCCCTATACAAGTCACATCACAGCGTGTCTCTGCCATTACGGCCAGAGAGAGCGTCGCGTCAACATCGGATGAAGAAAGAAGAACAAGAAGCAGAAGCAGAAGGCGGCGACGACAACAGAAGCCCCAGCCAACGGCAAGAAGAACAGAAGAGACCCCCGAAGTCGGAACAAGATCCCCAGACGGCGGCGGCGGCGACGAAGAAGAAAGCCGTGCTCCTCCGCTAGTGAAAGGGCTAGTAAAAGGGCAGAAGATATCGGAGGAGTCCGGCGAGAAGACCCCCCAAGACGGAAGAAGACCCCCGGAGCTGTGCAATAAAATATTTAAAAAAAATTGTGTAGTTTTTTTTTATTTACACTTTTTTTCCTTAGGTGAATGGGTAGGGGTACATCGTACCCCATACTCATTCACATAGGGTGGGGGGCCGGTATCTGGGGGCCCCCCTATTAAAGGGGGCTCCCGGATTCTGATAAGCCCCTCGCCCACAGACCCTGACAACCAACGGCCAGGGTTGTCGGGAAGAGGCCCTTGTCTCCTCATCAACATGGGGACAAGGTGCTTTGGGATTTCCCCAGGGCACCCCCCATGTTGAGGGCACACGGCCTGGTAAGGCTCAGGAGGGGGGGGGGCGCTCGTCCCCACCCCCTTTCCTGACCGGCTGGGCTGCATGCTCAGATAAGGGTCTGATATGGATTCGGGGGGGGGGGGACCCCACGCCGTTTTTTTTCAGCGTAGGGATTACCCTTTAAATACATACCAGGGAACAGGGATAGCGTGGCGGCATTCACTGCCTTCGCTAGTCCCGTCTACCTGGAGTCAGGTTCTAAATGAACGGACTTTCCTCCGTGTGTGAGGCAAGTCCGTTCATTTCAAAAGTCCAGCGGACTTTCGCCAAAACTCCGGCGGATTGTCCGCCAGAAAAGTCCGGGCGTGTGTGGGCAAGTCCACACGTTCGGAAAGTCCTGCGGGATTCCGAGCGTGTGTACGCCACATAAGTCATGTTTTGGAGGGATCAAATATTTATTTCACTCATTAAAATGCAAATCAGTTTATAACTTTTTTTAAATGCATTTTTCAGATTTTTTGTTGTTATTCTGTCTCTCACTGTTAAAATAAACCTACCATTAAAATTATAGACTGATCATTTCTTTATCAGTGGACAAACTTACAAAATCAGCAGTGGATCAAATACTTTTTTCTCTCACTGTATAGTGATGAAAACACAATAACTCTGGCAGGGCTAACAAGTTTACAATGCAGCCCTGTTGTCTCAAGAAGGTTTACAGTAGATCATTAGGCAATATAAGTTAAAACATTAAAAGATCAGTCTACCAAAAAGTGATATTTTAGTTAGAGTATAAGACATATAGGAAGTCTGGGTCCAACTCAGATCTCCATTCTGTACCTCTAACAGTGAGATGTTCCTGCCATCATTTCTGACGCTTTTTCTGTCCATCCTGTGATTTTTGGGGTTTCTTGCCTACCATTTGGTGTTCCAGCACCTCCTGTTACATCTTCTGTAGTATAAAGCAAGGATGTCCAATCTGTGGCCCCAGAAAGTTTAGCATGTGGCCCAGGCCCATCTGGAGGGACATTGAAGATGCCGTGCAACCACAGCAGCCACGGCAGCCGACACAGACAAGCCAAGCGCACGCACATCTGTAAGGATGCCGTAGATGCTGTGCAAACATAGCAGCTGCGGCTAGACATGTGCAAAACGGAAACATTTGTTTTGTTTCAGATACATTCATTATGTTACTAATTTCATTTTGTTAATTCATTTAGTTTTGTTTAATTTAATTTAATAATTTTCTAACGAATTGCAAATTTTTGGGACTATTCGAATTTGAATGGGTCAAAAAAATGATCGGCCGATTTGAATTCTGTATGAAGAATAGCTGATTGCTATGGAGCAGGCCGGGAAGTCGGCCACTGTGTCCTTAACAACCAATTACATTCAGCTGTCAGCGGGGAAGCCCGCTGACAGCTGATGCGTCAACAGAATTGGCAGCAAATAAAAACTCAGGAAAAAAAACAGTGTGGGGCCCCCCTCCCAATCCATACCAGGCCCTTTTTTTTAAAATTTTGGCATGGGGTTCCACTTAAATACTGTAGGGTCTGGTTTGAAATTTGGGGGGACCCCACGCAATTTAAAAATTTTTTAATGGGGTTTTCCTTAAAATCTATACCAGATCCGAAGGGCCTGGCATGGGGACCCACGCTGATTTTTTTCACATTTTTAATGCTATGCTAAATAAACAATGCTAAAAATACAAAACAAATTATAAAATTCCGAAAAGGAATTGGTCCATTGACACAATAATGAACTAAATCAATTTTTGGAACTCATTAATTTTGTATATTTAGAAATCAGAATAGCTGGTTGTTAAGGTATGGTTGTTAACAACCATGACTCATGTGCAGTCACCGGGATTCCTTGCTGACAGCGGAATGTAAACTAAGCAAATGCCAGTTTAAAAAAACAAAACAAAAAAGCAGCGTGGGGGTTCACCCTCCAATCCCTAACAGGCCCTTCGGATCTGTTATGAATTAAGGGGAACCCCACACCAAAAGTGAAAAAAAACTATTGCTTAGAGTGACCCCCCAAATTCATAGAAATCTAACAGGCAAAGTGTATACCCCTTTTAATATCCACAGCAGGTGTGCAGACCTGACAACTCAAAACATAGATCACAATAATATAGTTCAAAAGAAATAAAAAAAATTGTCTGGTCATTTTTTTCAGTTTCCAGCATCTAAAAAAACTAAAATATCAGTTTTGACTAAAACGACTCTTTAAAGGGAACATCAAACAGTTATATTAAACCTTTCATGTCAAATCTGGAGCAACTAATAGGAGTACAGAGGGTGAAACAAGGCCCAGCAGGCAAGTGGGCCCTTGCATGACTTACTGTATACCCATCTAGCTGTGTGCTTACATTACATTCTTTACATAATAAATCTTTTTTCATCACACCCCTGTTCTTTGGTTCGAGCCTTGAATTGGGTTATTATGCCATTTCAGAAACATAAAGGAATACAGTATGTGATGCTTCAGATTTGAATTTCGATTTTGTAGTAATACGTGTCTTATTTCCATACTAGTACATGGATATGAATTCATTTTGTGTATTTGTGCTTACAAGAATGCATATGAACAAGATCTGAGAATTGTGATGAAGCACATGATTAAAGAAAGAAGCAGCTCATGGCAAAGTCTATTTACCTTTTTCAGATTCACCTGGTGACGGCGACCTTGCTCTTCTTTTTGAATCAGGTGTGGAGGACTCCTTGCTGCCCTCTCCATTTTCTTTTGAGCGCCCGCCTTTAAAAAACAGGTTTAGGAAGGTTTTTGAACGCTGTAAGGTAATACTCTCGGGGGAACTCCTCTTTTCTTTTTTCTTCTTCTTTCTGGCTTCTGCATAAAAGAGCATTTTAAACTAAAATAAAACTTTTGTCCTTATTAAAAGGGAAGCTTGTGTCTGCCATATTATATGGCTGCTTTATTGTCATGTCATTGGTCATAGTGGAACTACGGCCTTCCAGTAAGCAAAATATGTGCTGGTGCTCTTAATTATAAATGCATCTGAGCCTACAGTTTTCTCTTAGTCCCACCGCAAAGGTCCATAAATACCTGTAGATCCTGCCAGTGAAGTCCACCCAATGCAACTCCCTGTGATATGTGAATGTGGGAATGATGCTGCACTCCTCCTAAATTTAGAGCAGAGTTGCCACTCTGCTGTGCCTGCTTGCACTAAAGTGGGATGAAAAAATATTGCAGGGCACAAGGCTAGCAGCATTGTCATTGCTGATTCACAAGCTTGAGCTGGGTAATCAGCCCCTAGCCAAATCCAGTCCTGCCAAATGCTTTTTGGATTGACAGAACTGCGTGTTGCTCAAGCCCTCCTACTGTGAGCTGCAGCATCAAGCTACAGTGTCTGAGAGGGGGAGTGAGTGAGATAAAAATGAGGATTTGGCTCAGTTCTGGAAGGTAAAGAAAGTATTCAGTTTTTTTTTTTTTGGTAACCGGATTTTGGACTTGTTTAGACTGTCATACAAGAACGTTTGGATGTACTTCAAGAACTTCAGTAAGGACTATTAGCATCTAAAACTGTCATATATACTGTTATTGCCAGGACATGGAAAAAAAACACAACCCTCATCCTTTGTAGAATGGGCCTGTGAAATGGATTCTATTTGCCATCTAGAAAATGTGATCTCCTGGAAAAAAGAATAAAACTGATGATTACACCTTGACCCAGTCAATCTGGAATCACTTTTGACATTTCTCCAATTTCGCCTCCTACCTTTGATCTCCCTGTCATACTACTTGCTATCTTTCTTGGATACCCAGGTTTAACTCTCTTTGTAGTGCTTGGGTCTTGTATCAGTTTTATTGGACCAGATATCATTCACGCCCCTCTATCAATGGATTAATTATTATGTGCATCCTATGTAGTAAATCACAAAAAAGAGGATAAACTCACCCCAAAGAGAAATGTAGCTCTGAGATCTTTTGATGGGTTTCCGAGGTTTGCTAAGTGCTAACAACAATGACGTTTTTGGAGATTCAGAATCAGGAAAATCCCCTCCAATTTGTTTCCTCTGTCTCCTCTTCAGCGGGGACTCTAACATGCTCTCAGAACGTATGGCAGTATCTTTAAGAAGGACAGGTGGGTGGACAGTTCTTTGCATTTTACTGCTCACCATTCCCAGTTTCTGAGCTTCATCAGAATCAGAGAATACAGGCGAAGGCGAATGTAGATCTGTCTGCATGGCAGTTTCTGACCTGCCCAACAAGTGTGGGTCAAGTGATATTTCTGTAGAGATTCCAACGTCAACCATTGCTGGTTCAAACATGGCAGAGCCAGATAGAAGTGCTTGGTGATAACCATTAACAATTCCTTGAGGGACACCAGAGGAATAGGAAGAAATAGAAGAGCTGGTTTCAGAAGCTTGAGAGAGCTGCTGCAATTGGCCATTGGTTACTGGCAAAGGATGAAAGAAAAAACAAAAAAAAAAAACAAAAAGTCAACTTTTTGAAACTGTATTATGTGAGATTAAAAAAAAAAAAAACATTTCAACATCCCTCTGTAATCCTTTTGTGCCAAAGTAACACAGAGGAAAATGAAAGTAGGACTCCTTGAGCTGGCCCAGGAAATCTGATCTTTTAAACTTTTCAAAATACAGTAAGCAATTTTGCAAACATAACCGCTCAGCTTTTTTTTTTACCTGTTTCTTGAAGGGATCATCATAAGGCTAGGCTAGCATAAACAATGCTTTGTTCACATTTAGCCTGTCCTGACCAAAGCAGAGGAACCTACATACGCAGACCAGGACTGACAACACATGGATGAACCATGAGCTTAGCTAGAGCTGGCTATACACAGTTAGAGAAATTCTGAAAAACCAACTAATTTTGTTCGAAAGCCCTGAAAATGTCATCAAGACCTGCTTCTTGAATGGAATCCCAAACGCATCAAACAGGGTTAATTACAATATGATTCACATTCACAGTTAGAATTTAGTTAATTTGTGCAAATTTCTTCGGGCTGCTTCTCTATATTTTCTTGTCAATGTGGTCAAAAACGAGCACCAATTTACCCCAGTAACTATTAGAAATGCTTTTATTTTTGGAATTTTCTTTCGATGTTCATAATGAAAATTCTACTGGTATATGGCCAAAGGGGCTACATTCTTCTACCATTTTTGTGATCATTTTCTCCAGCACGGTTCCTGATACAGAATCACTGAACCACATAGGCATTTAGAGTAGATACCTTCCATGCTTTAACACAAGGATAATGATCTTTATTTTCAACCATGTCGCTGTAATGTTCATATCTATTGGTTCTCAGCTAAAAATAACTATAATACCAAAAAAATTAGGAAAAAAAAAAGGATTCTTATCATGGAGTATTAGTTTTGTGATTTGAGTCTATTGTGTTTAAAAGTACAGTTATCCTTTCACGAATCTAGCCAAACATGTTATTTGGTTTGACACCACCCAAGGGGCACTGTGCATAACTATTATTAACTAAGCACAACTTATTACTGTCAAATGCCAGGAGTCCGTATATCCCTGTCTATTCTATTCTCATAGAAAAATTATTGTCCTAGGAATCCCTAACAATGTTACATACTATAGCTCTGCCACCCAGTACTTACATCGATTAAACCAACAATATTCTGCAATCATCTCTTTGTACGCAGGGTACATTCCCATCTCCTGAAAAAATACAGACATGAATTAGAGATAAACACACACATAGCTGCTAACACAAGATGGACTACAGAAAGTAAAACGTGATAGGTCTATGTGATGAATAATACATTCCTCTTCACAGATGAAACTGAATACACAGAGCCTTAAGTAAATGACCCAGCAATGCCTTGAGATGCAGCCTAGGTGATGTTCAATGATTCCCTTTCCTTCAGTGTGGAGGTAATTAGTGGTAAGTCATTTACATGGAAACCTACTCTTTGTTTCACTAGTTGCACAGTTCAATCCTATTTTTTTTGCTTTATCTAAAGATATAACAAATACATTTTTTAACAGATTTTTTCATTGTTTTATTGTCCAATGCACCATAAATGATGGAGGATGTGGTACCTGTAAATCCATGTAATCAGTGGAGTGAATAGTGTCCCCTCACTCCCCATAACATTGTATTATGCGTCCTTTTTTAAACACATAGTATTAAGTACCAGTTCCGCAGAATGACGTTTTTAATGCTGTTATTCACCCTATATACAGTATGTGTGAATGGGGGAAAATACTGCGCTAAACCCCAAAAGGTGAAAATAAAAGAAGCTGCTAACACACAAACAAACAAATTCCCAATGATAATATCAAAAATTTGTGTAGTGCTCAATAAAACCCAATGGGTGCCACAATAAAAAAATGAAATCAAAGTGAAAATAAATCAAAAATAACCTGTGGAAAAAAAAGGAACAAAAACACACATTATATATATATATATATATATATATATATATATATATATATATATATATATATATATATATATATATATACAGGGGGTCCCCGACTTACAAACATCCGACTTACAAACGACTCCTACTTACAAACGGAGGGAGACAACAGGAAGTAAGAGGAAATCCACCCCTAGGAAGGGAAATCCTCTCCTGTAAGAGTTAATATGGGAAAAAGGTGTCTCCACTGATGCTTTATCACCAGTCCATGTTTCCCTATCAACCCAAAATTTTCAAAATCCAATTGTCACTGGGACAGAAGGTGAGGTGAAATCTTCTGAACAGGGGCACAGACATCAAAACAAATGTTACAGGGGTGATAACCCTTCCCTATGTTCTCCAAAAAGCTTAAAAATCGAAATTTTTTTGGCTGGAGCTACACTTAAAAAATGTACCTGTTCCGACTTACAAACAGATTCAACTTAAGAACAAACCTACAGTCCCTATCTCATTTGTAACCCGGGGACCACCTGTGTATATATATATATATATATATATATATATATAAAGAAATCACAGTAATGAAAGCGTGATATAAAGTACCAAACACTAGTCAAATGGCCAGTGTCCACATGTACAAAGTCTACTGAGTGGAGAACTAGCTCTAAGTCCCAGGCAGAAGCAGATATCATGTGGCCTGAAGCAGCCACTTCAGGCCACCTTTTGGTTGCAGTTGCCTTCCATACCTAATAAGAATATTAGCAGAGCCAGTGGATACCCCTGAGAAGTGGCAACAAAAGATGTGTTTGTGACGCTTGTGTATATAGATTTCTGTACTGATGACTGCCCTTTGATCACCATTGTTTGGACCGACTTGGATTCTTTGGTAACCTCTGCTTTGGAATCATCGCTCTGAAACCATCATCCAACTTCGTGTAGATTGGTGATACAGTCTTCGTGCCATTTTCCAGCTTAGCATCATCTTACATCGGGAAACCAGTACTACAAGCCTTTCTGACGCACCGCCGTATGGTTTGTGCATCCATCTGTTCTGGTAAGAGTACCCATCCTCCCATCAGAATACATTTTATAACGCCACCCTAGCCTGCCTTGATCACATGATATCTGCTTCTGCCTGGGACTTAGAGCTAGTTCTCCACTCAGTAGACTTTGTACATGTGGACACTGGCTATTTGACTAGTGTTTGGTACTTTATATCACACTTTCATTCCTGTGATTTTATATATATATATACACTTGTGTTTTTGTTCCTTTTTTCCACAGGTTATTTTTGATTTATTTTCACTTTGATTCGATTTTTTCATTGTGGCACCCATTGTGTTTTATTGAGCGCTACACAAATTTTTGATACTATATACGGTATGTCCTCTTCTTGTGTTTGTATGCTGGTATGACTGAACATATTTGCCAGCACACCAATGATTACATGCCTAAAGATGGGGTTCTGCGCTCTTCCAATGTAATGCGATCACGTTGAATAAAACCTTTGGATGCTATTTGGAGATCCTTGGTGTGCTGGCAAATATGTTCATTGATCTGTCAAGTTTTCAGTCTCCAGCTGGTTTTTGCTGCAGTACCCGCTATCCTTAAGCTCATTCCAGGAATATATGCAATTAAAGGTCTATTTTGTCTTTTTCTGCTGTCACTTTTTTATGTTTCTATGTTCCAGGAACATATGCAATGGAAATATTGACACTGCTGTATGTTGGTATGTGGGCATCTTGAACCTGACCAGTTATGAATTATGGTCTTTCAGATAGCTGCCCACCTCTCCTTCCCAAAAAAGTTGATCACCTTGTAAAACAACACATTTCGTTTAAAATAGAAATGCAAAGCAAAACCTTTGTGTCTACATACACACATAAAAAAAAAAAAACATTATAAACACCTTTTTTCCCCCTTTTCTTAAATAAGTGATCACATATCCTCTGTTCTCAGCTGCATAAGAGTTAGGGGAGGAAAAACAGCAAGACACTGGTCTTTTCAGTGAATGGCTACAGGGGGTTTGGGGGAAGATGACAGTGTCAGGACAAGTCTGATCATTGGAAGAGAGCAGGCTGAGATCCCAGCACAGCTAGAGAACTGACCACGATGTGCTCTCATGCTTTTGTGGTCAGTTTTAATTAGGAAAGCAGAGGGACTGACAGGAACAACAGGGATTTCACACATACATGGTGGGTTTACATATTCTTTAAGCTTTGATGTTATATTTCTTACCAAACAGCAATCCTTCAATATCCTAAATCTGTGTGATTTTTATAGCATCAGATTCTAATGTTGCCTGTTTGAGGATATTTTGTATCTAGGGATATAGAAACAGCTTCTCCCTCCAGTTTCTCTTCTTCTATTTTCTTGATGACATCTTTTGGTATACTATTTAATGTATTCCCTTGGTATATGCTTTTGGTCTCAATCTTTGCTGCAATTGCAGGGTTATGCATTCCATCTAATTGTTGTGTCTAGCTTGTTGTAGTCATGTTTTTTTCTTACTTGCTTTAATGTTGTACTATTGTATTGGTAAACTATGTATGTATTTTTTTTTTATAATTAAAAAGAATGTAAAAAATGACAGTGGAAAACAGCAAAATACATTGTTCTTGGTGTGCATTTAAAGTACAGTATCGCAAAAAATTGAGTACACCCCTCACATTTCTGTAAATATTTTATTATATCTTTTCATGTGACAAAATTGAAGTAATGACACTTCGCTACCATGTAAAGTTGTGAGTGTACAGCTTGTATAACAGTGTAAATTTGCTGTCCCCTCAAAATAACTCAACACACAGCCATTATTGTCTAAACCACTGGCAACAAGAGTGAGTACACCCCTAAGCAAAAATGTCCAAATTGGGCCCAAAGTGTCAATATTTTTGTGTGGCCACCATTATTTTCCAGCACTGCCTTAACCCTCTTGGGCATGGAGTTCACCAGAGCTTCACAGGTTGCCACTGGAGTCCCCTTCCACCCCTCCACGACGACATCATGGAGCTGCTGGATGTTAGAGAGCTTGCGCTCCTCCACCTTCCATTTGAGGATGCCCCACAGATGCTCAATAGGGTTTAGGTCTGGAGACATGCTTGGTTAGTCCATCACCTTTACCCTCAGCTTCTTTAGCAAAGCAGTGGTCGTCTTGCTGGTGTGTTTGGGGTTTGTTATCATGTTGGAATACTGCCCTACGGCCCAGCCTCCAAAGAGAGGGGATCATGCTCTGCTTCAGTACGTCACAGTACATGTTGGCATTCATGGTTCCCTCAAAGAACTTTAGCTACCCAGTACCGGTAGCACTCATGCAGCCCCAGACCATGACACTCCCACCACCATGCTTGACTGTAGGCAAGACACACTTGTCTTTATACTACTCACCTGGTTGCCACCACATACGCTTGACACCATCTGAACCAAATAAGTTTATCTTGGTCTCATCAGACCACAGGACATGGTTACAGTAATCCATGTCCTTAGGCTGCTTGTCTTCAGGACACTGTTTGCCGGCTTTCTTGTGCATCATCTTTAGAAGAGGCTTGCTTCTGGAATGACAGCCATGCAGACCAACTTGATGCAGGGTGCAGCGTATGGACTGAGCACTGACAGGCTGACCCCTCACCCCTTCAACCTCTGCAGCAATGCTGGCAGCACTCATATGCCTATTTCCCAAAGATAACCTCTGGATATGACGCTGAGCATTTGCACTCAACATCTTTGGTCGACCATGACGAAGCCTGTTCTGAGTGGAACCTGTCCTGTTAAACCGCTGTATGGTCTTGGCCACCATGCTGCAGCTCATTTTCAGGGTCTTGGCAATCTTCTAATAGCTTAAGCCAGTGATGGTGAACCTTGGCACCCCAGATGTTTTGGAACTACATTTCCCATGGTGCTCAACTACACTGCTGAGTGCATGAGCATCATGGGAAATGTAGTTCCAAAACATCTGGGGTGCCAAGGTTCGCCATCACTGGCCTAAGCCATCTTTATGTAGAGCAACAATATTTTTTTCAGATCCTCAGAGAGTTTTTTGCCATGAGCTGCCCTGTTGAACTTATATTGACCAGTATGAGAGAGTGAGAGTGATAACACCAAATTTAACACACCTGCTCCACATTCACACCTGAGACCTTGTAACACGATTGAGTCACATGACACCGGGGAGGGGAAATGGCTAATTGGGCCAAATTTGGACATTTTCACTTAGGGGTGTACTCACTTTTGTTGCCAGTGGTTTAGACATTAATGGCTGTGTGTTGAGTTATTTTGAGGGGACAGAAAATGTACACTGTTATACAAGCTGTACACTCACTACTTTACATTGTAGCAAAGTGTAATTTCTTCAGTGTTGTCACATGAAAAGACATAATAAAATATTTACAAAAATGTGAGGGGTGTACTCACTTTTGTGAGATATTGTATATCTCTAGCAAAAAAGTTGTGTCCCATTTGAAAAATGTGCCTTCATTTCCTGTCCAAAGACACAACAGAAATTAAGTGGAAACCCCCCCATAAGACAGCTGTCACCGGAATACATGTCACCACTGAAAGATTTGTCCTCATCACCCATTTTGTTGACATCTGTACATTTTTGGATTTCCCATATATTTCTTACCTGGTGAAAATGTTCACCAAAATAATTCAAGAGAGAGAATCTCTAATAAGATACATTAATGATGATTCTTGTAAGTACCTTAATTGTGAGCATGATGTGAGTTAACCCCTTTAGCACTTCGACTGCCTTGCTATGGCTTATATCTTCAAAGTTGATTCCATTGGCTGCAAGAACTTGATCACCAACTTTAATGCCCCTTTCTTCTGCCAATCCACCTGGGTCAACCCTGCAAAAAAGCCAGAATCAATGCTATGTAACTGTACACACGTTGTTATGGACTGCAATTGCTTCCTAATATATCCCACCAAAAAAAAAAAAGTTTTGCCTTACACTTTATTGTCATAAATCATTATAAAGTTATTTGCAAATCAAAGACCTTTGCCAATGATGTGCATTTTTTAAACACTTCAGCCCCGGACCAATTGGCAGCCAAAGGACCAGAGGTCTTTTTTCTATTTCGCACTGCACTGCTTTAACTGGTAATTGCGCGGTCATGCAATGTTGTAACCAAACTAAATTTGCGTCCTTTTCTTCCCACAAATAGAGCTTTCTTTTGATGGTATTTGATTGCCTCTGTGATTTTTATTTTTTGCACTATAAACGGAAAAAGACCGCAAATTTTGAAAAAAAAAGATATTTTCTACTTTTTGTTATAAGAAAAATCGAATAAACTCAATTTTAGTCAAACATTTGGGCCAAAATGTGACACTAAAGAAATGAACCAACAAAATGAGCAAAACCAAACAATTTAAATGTTAAAGGGTATGTCAAGTGAGAAGCTTCCAGTTTTGGATACAGTAAGGAAGGATTAGAACTCTTGTTGGGTTTTACTGCTATCCGAGTCTTCATTAAAGAGATTTACCTTTACTTCCTGTCCTGCTGGCTACAGATTCGCAAGACAGGAAGTGATGAAAAATCTGAAACTGAGCCACAGAGATGGGAAATGAAAATCTAACAACGGTTCTAATAAAGAAAATACATTTTTCATTCCGTCTGTGTTGCTGCTGAACAATTCCCCTCATTATCTGTCCTGGAAAAAGGTAGACTGTACAACAGAAAAAAAGAAAAAATAGCTAAGGACAGAAGATGGGGTTGGGGCGTTTAACCACTTCAGCCCCAGAGGGTTTAACCCCAATTTTGAAAAAAAATATATATATATATATTTTTTACTTTCTGCTATAATACATTTCCAATAAAAAAAAAAAGCAAACAAAAATCCCAATAAGCATATATTGATTGGTTTACGCAAAAGTTATAGCGTCTACAAACTATGGGATATTTTTACGGCCTTTTTATTTATTTATTTTACTAGTAATGGCGGCGATCAGCGATTTTTAGCGGGACTGCGACATTGCGGCAGACAAATCAGACACCTAACTGAAATTTTTTGGGGACCAGTGACATTATTACAGTGATCAGTACTAAAAATATGCGCTATACTAATGACACTGGCAGGGAAGGGGTTAACACCAGGGGCGATCAAAGGGTTAAGTGTATCCCTAGGGAGTGCTTGCTAACTGTGTGGGGGTTGCTGTGACTGGGTGAAGACAGAGATCGGTGTTCCTGCTTAGCAGGAACGCAAGATCTCCATCTTCTTCCCTGTCAGAATGGCGATCTGCCTTGTTTACATAGGCAGATCGACGTTCTGCCTCTCCCGGGAACGATCGTGGGTGGCCGGCGAATGCACTGATTGGCATCCCCTGTGTCCAATCGCCACGCGCGCACCCCCCGTGTGTATTACACAAAATGACGTACAGGTACGTCATTTTGCGCAATAAAACCGACCTGCCGCAGTACATCTGCAGTAGGTCATTGACAAGTGGTTAATTAGGGCTGATCATGGTTAACTAGCCACCCCTTTAAAAAAAAAAAAAAAAAACTTCCCTACTAGCAATATTTAATGCCATTGTACACTTTCAAACATCTCTTCCAGCATAGTAGGCTTTGTTAACTGCTCTCACCTGCAGAGCACTAAACAGAGAGACCCAGGGATTGTGGGATATAGAGTTTCTTCACAGGAAGTGTCAGTTCTTAGACTACAAACAGAAGTCATGCATTAACTGGTGAAGTTCCATGTAGCATGCTTCATGTTTCAAACAGAAATTTCTGACAAAGGAAAGATCCACCATACTATAGGCTGTGCATACAGGCCAACAAATGGCACATTAGAACTACATGATCCATGCTATGCAGGTGAAAACACAAGGGGCAGGTAGTAAGGTTTATATTGCCTTTAACTGACATTTTAAACATCACTACACAGGAGATTTTCAACTTTTTTGGAAATGTTCTTTGATAGCAATTTTTTTTTTCTTTCAAAGAAGAAATGAAGAAACTGACAACAAAGCCTGCACACATTCTGTTCAAGGTATATTACTGGCCATCACTTGGTACGGTTGGTGGTCCCCTGGCACCCAGTGATGGTGCTTAATAGCAAAAATAACCATTACAAAACACCTACTTGGAAACAAAGATCCCCAGTCCATATTCCTTCCCTCCTCGGATGTTAAATCCCCAACAAGTGTCATCCGATGATGTATAGAGGTGAATGATCCTTTTCATTCCATCTTCGGAGCTGCTGTCAGATGGTGTCGAGCTGCCTTTCTCTACTACTAGCCTCTTGCGAAGCACATCAACCCTGGAGTAAAGCATGGGAAAAATGTTACAAGACATAGTGCTATCTAACAGACTGCAGTGGAGATTTCCAAACAGTAACTTGGTAGCTACCTGTGGCCCTCAGCATATTCTAATGTTGTTCATGACAGCCTTAAGTGGTATAAAGAAGCTTATTTATAATTATTACTATAATTATTATTACTATATAATATTATTAATCTAATTTTTATTATTATTTTAGTAAACTAAATGCAGGTTGATTTTCTAAACTGTAATAAAAATAAAAATTGTAATACTTAAAATATAGCTATAGGCAAAACATTTTTTTACTTTGGATAGTGTGGCGGGGGGTTGGAACACCTGTCAGGTTTTTATTGCTGTCTGACAAAGAAGTAAAGGGAAATCTCCCAGTGAAACACAGATGGCAAAAAAAAAAAACCTCCCTTAGGCTGGCCACACATGGGCCGAAAATCACCCAAAAAATGGTTGGTTCAGCAGGAACTGGCTGACCTTTGGGCCTAGTGTTCAGTTTAATGTCCGACAGAAGCCAGTCTAATCACTGGCTTCTGTTGAATGAGCATGCTGGAAAATAAAAAAAGCAACATCTGATCAGCGCCCGCAGCCAATGGGTGCGAGCACTGATCAGTGTGTTCTGGTAGCGGGGGCGCAGTCCCCCTTGTCAGAATACAATAGCTCAGTGGGGGAGATTGCAGCACTTACATTGCTTGTGTTAGAATGGCAATCTGTAACCCGCTGGGTTGATAAAAAAAAAAATAAAAAATGGATAATTTACACCCCGAATTACAGTATCCAAAAGAAAAAAAAGGTTTTGCCTTTAGTCACACTTTAATGGCATAAATCATTACAAAGCAATTTGCTAATTAAATATATATAAAATATCTCTCCAATGGGTTATAATGGGTTATAACTCTCAGTTAGTCTACCCAAAACTTAAAAAAAAGGTTTGCTTTTAGTTCTACTTTAATATTCGGACAACAGGGGGAGATTTAAGCACTTTAAGAACATTTTTCTAACCTGCCATGGATTTACCAAGATTTAAAGTGTTTGTATAGCCTAAAAATGAAAACAAAAATCTCCTGAAAGTGACAATAACATTTAAAAAAAATAAACAGACAAGGGTTAACCATTCCTTCTCAATCCAAAAACATTTCTGTACAAAGCCTGATAGGTGCCCTAACTCGTCCCCATTGTTTAGAACATTGTTAGCATTGCTACCTGTCTCTCCACTGGAGAGATTCTTAGCCACTTCTTGCTTTGCCTTACACACATTAAAAATAAAGAAATAAACTGAACCATGACTTTTAGAGCCTCCCAGAATAAAACCAGCCTTGCAAATTAGGTATATAAAATGCCATCTCAATAGCTGAAGCACATATAGACCTTTTTGTACTTATCTCCTTTTGTATTACGGTATATGTACTTTGTTTTATGTGTTTTTTTAAGGAAATATACGTAGAACAGCCACAACTTTATAACAGCCCTTCTAATATTGAGTAGGTTCCCCTTTTGCCACTAAAATGGCCCAGACCTATCGCGGCATGGACACCACTAGACCTCTGAAGATATGCTGTGGAATCTGGCACCAAGCCATCAGTAACAGATCCTTTAAGTCCTGCAAGTTGCAATGTGAGGCCTCCATAGACTTGTTTTTCCAGCACATCTCACACATGCTTGAATGGATTGAAATATGGAGAATTTGCAGACCAAGTCAACACTTCAAACTCATTGTTGTCTTCCTCAAACCCATCATTGAGCCATTTTTGCAGTGTGGCAGGGCGCATTTTCCTCCTGAAAGAGGCCACTGCCATCAGAGAATACCATAAAAGGGATGTAGTTGATCAGCAGTAATGTTTAGGTAGGTGGTACGCATCAGGTAAAATCCACAAGATGGACCCAAGATTTCCCAGTAGAACATTGACCAAAGCATCATGCTGCCTCCGCAGGCTTGCCTTCTTCCTATAGTGCTTCTTGGTACCATCTCTTCCCCATATAAGTGACACACATGTACCCAGCCATCCACATGGTATAAAAGAAAATGTTATTCGTCAGACCAGGCCACCTTTTTCCATTGCTCCGTGGTCCAGTTCTGATGCTCATGTGCTCATTACTGCAACGTTTGTCTGTAGACACGGGTCAGCATGGGCACCCTGATTGGTCTAAGACTGTGCAGCCCTATACACAAGAACCTGAAATGCCTATTTTTTCTTCTTTCAGTACATCAACTTCAGGGACAGCATGTTTACTTGCTGCCTAATAAATCCCACTGAATTTCAGATGCCATTGTAATAAGATAATCAATGTTATTCGCTCAACCTGCCAGTGGTGAAGAGGTTGGATAGGAGCCGTGAAAAAAAATTGTGCTGGGTTTAACTTAATGCCAGTCCACCACCATAAGCAATATTAAAATAAACAACACACGCGGTAACACTAGTACCATCAGCCCCTCTTACTACAGGGTTTTTTGTGTAGGCTTTTCATATATTTTACCTGACTTGGAATGTTTGTAACTTAAAGGGAGATTATGAGCTTTTGGTATTAATATTGTACAGGATTTATATAGCGCCAACAGTTTAAGCTGCGCTTTACAATGTAGAGGGGGGGGGGGGGGGCAGCACAATTACAGTACAGTTCAATACAGAAGGGACAGGAGGGCCCTGCTTGTAGAGCTTACATTCTAAAAAGGAGGGGGTGGTGGTACAAAAGGTAATAGATACAGGGAATAATTTGATGGGGGTGGCACGGGGACAGTCTTTAGGTGGGTGTGGGATAGGCTTCCCTGAATAAGCGAGTTTTCAGGGATCTCCTAAAGGTGGACAGGTTAGGGGCTGATTGGATATACTGGGGCAGGGAGTTCCAGAGGATGGGAGAGGCTCTGGAGAAGTCCTGAAGGCGAGCAAGGGAGGAGGTAACAAAGGAGCTAGAGAGCAGGAGGTCCTGGGATGAGCGGAGGGGACGATTAGGGCGATATCTGAAGATGAAGTTGGTAATGTAGCTGGGGGCGATGTTGTGGATGGCCTTGTATGTTGTGGTTAGCATGTTGCATTTTATACGATGGGGTAGGGGAAGCCAGTGAAGGGATTGTCAGAGAGGGGCAGCAGTCACGGATCGGTTAGTGAGGTGTATTAGTCTAGCAGCAGCATTCATAATAGACTGAAGGGGGGGGGGGGGGGTAACCTGCGTAAGGGTAGGCCATTAAGGAGAGAGTTGCTGTAGTCAAGGTGGGAAATTATTTAAGAAGTGAATAAGTTGCTTTGTGGTGTCATTAGTCAGGAAGGGTTTAATTCTGGAGATGTTGCGGAAGTTAAGGAGGCAGGATTTATCCAGTGATTGGATGTGGGGGCTGAAGGAGAGGTCAAGGATTATACCCAGCAACCTGGCATGTGTGGAGGGACCAATGGTTGTGCTGTTGATCTTAATGGTAAACGGGAAGGAGGAAAAATATAACAAGCTCAGTTTAGAATTTATTTATTGTGCTCTGTGTTCACTTATCTCGAGCCTCGTCATTGGTGTACTATGCATGTGGTTTCACATTTCTGTATTGAAAAAGTTTAATAAAAATTATTTATAAAAAATAAACAAGTGCATTTTTAATAATGAATGAATGGGTCAGAATGTGTGAAGTGATTAATTCATCCATGAATGTGCCAGCGAGTGCCACTCAATCTGTCAAGGCACGGAACACAGCTGAATCAAACAAAGGTGGACTAAGGCAAAGTAACCATTTACTAGCCAAAAGTTCTGTACAATAGGACATAGTCAAAAAATTCCATAATAAGTGTGAACCCAGTCTTAAAGTTAAAAGAGTTAAAAGTCTTCATGTAAAAAAAAAAAAAAGTATTTGTGCTGCCCTCAGTAATACATGTTGGTATGTGCGTTTTTCCTATTCCAAAGGTGAATTGATTGTCCCACATTCCATCCACATTTGACCAATGGAAAGCCTCAATCATTTTTGGGCAATTAATTTCCAGGCCATAAATAATATTCTGGTTAGAAATGGTTGAGCTTGTTCTGGTACTATGTTTGAAGGCAGTGTACCTAAGATTGGGATCAATTGTTAGGGAGAATGGAGAACATAATACCTTGAAATAAATCTTCTCAGTTTCCAAAAAGTTTCAGGCAGCTCTACATTATGAAAAAGGGTTCCTATGTCCCTGTCACATCTTGTATATTTAGGAGAGGGTATATGTCCCCATTTAAATCTCTTCATTTCAGTAAAGTAAACTCTATGAACAATAGAGTCATCTTTGAGAGACAGAGATAAGGAGTTTGAAAGGATGGCCTCCAAACTATCTGTCCATTAATCCACTGAGTGTCTATGGCTGGTTACACATGGATCAAAATTTGGCTGGTTCAGCACTGGCTGAATGTCGATCTGTGTGCGGCTCTTCCTGTGTGGTAGATCGACTTCTGTTGAACAGGTCTGTTGGAAAACTTTCAGTCTCTGCTGTCAGAATACGATAGCACAGTGGGGAGGATTCCTCCATCCACCTTGCTTGGCTGAATGAAAACAAGCTAAGCATGAATACCCAGCTTACAGTAAAACCCCTCACCAGTGGTGGTGAGGCTAGATTGGCCAAACCGCTAGTTAGGTTTCGTATACCTTGGCCATTAGGCCTTATCTGGCTGCCCCCACTTAAGCGATCATTGTAATTAGCTGAGAATGAGTGTAAAAGAAAAGGATAATGTGCATTTGGGCTTGTAGTGCATGCCACATCGGTAAATACAGAAATAAGGGTTATCTAGGCAGGGAGTATTTAGAAAGACTTGATATGGGTTCCCTGAAAGGCTTGGGCCAGGAGATTTCCATGATTTATGGAGGCACACCAATGTGTTAGTAAATTGTGTATGTGTTTCAGTTTTTTGTTTTACTTTTTACATTCTATAATTGCTATCAAGCACAAGCTTAGATAAAATAGGTTCCTCTTAATTTTCTGTCAATTTATAGTGTTGGTGCCATTAATGTAAATCTGTGACTTATTGCCATGCGTAACCTGATTCAATTTTGTCAAATAATAATTGTGTATAGGGGAAGATCCAGGTGACGCAGCAAAGTGTATACGAGCAGCATGTCATCCGGTCAGAGTTCACACAGACACGAGCTCTTGTGGTGAAACCCAATCTTGTGATCCTCTAATGAACCTGACACGCTCTCTTTGGTCCATAGAGGTGATACATTGTGATTTTTGGTTACCTAGAAGAGCTGACAATAGCAGGGAGAATGTGAATGAAGAGGGCAGCTCTGCTTACCATGTGGTCTTTTCTCTGGAGAACTTAATCCCTGGCACTTTTCCCATCCGTCTCACCATCATACGTAGACGGTTGTTCCCAGTGAGTACTTTGACTGCACTTCCCATAGTTATACTCTCTAAACTGATACCGTTCACCTCGGCGATCTTATCTCCGACACACAGACCTGCTAGATCTGCAAAGAGATCAGATGGATGTTACAGCCTGGAAGCAGCAGGACATACAAAAGCATTATGTATTACTCTGGAAATAAATAAATGTAATATATGACTCAATGCATTTGCTACTGTACTATGATACAAGGATTTCCTGAGGTTTTCAGCAACCATATCAAGTCAGTTAGAGCCCATGTCTATCTAATACCCCTCTGTCAGATACCTTAGCCTTACTGTATCTGGCCCATCCCTTTCGAACATTGGATTCCAGTTCATTTTTTATATTTTTACAAGTTTATTGAGAAATAAATCAAGGCAACACTGTTGGCAATTACATAAATTAAACTGACATGGACATACAGTGGGTTTAGATACAATCACCCCGCTTTAAAATATTCACATTTTGTTGTTTTGCAGCCTGAAATGAAGACAGACACCGTTTTTGTTTTATCTTGCTGTAATTACTAGTGCAACTTATAACATCCAAGTGAAAGATAAAAAACACCAACATGTCAGAAATCTTTTTTTTTAAACAATCACTGAGTTGGAAAAAGAAAGAAAAAACAGAAAAGCGCCTCTGGGTGCAATTTTTTATGTGTAATACAATAAAAGTATTCACCACTTACATATGGATATGTACAGATGTCCGCGCTTCTTTCTCAAGTGTCGACACTTGAGAAAGGAGCGCGCATGCTCCATACGGACATTGCGCATGCTCTGAAACGTTGTGTTTCCCCCTGACCTTGCTGACATCACACGCTGTTCCATGAGCACCACCATCTCCTCCAGAGGACACAGCCAGCTTCCTCTCCGGCTCCTTGCGGTTTTCGCAGCCTGGATTTGGCACTCCTCGGGACATGCTTTAAACACCAGCAACACCTCTGTGAGATTTTCTCATCTTCCATGAGCACATCTGTACTTATCCATATGTAAGTGGTGAATACTTTTATTGTATTACACATTAAACATTGCACTCACAGACGCTTTTCTATGTTGATCCTGAGTTGGCTTCACTCCTGAGAAGAGCAGGCCTTAGTGCCTGTTTTCCTACAGACTTTACCATCATCATCGAGCTCCCATGATCCACTATCCATTATCTTTTAGAATTGATTGGACTTTTTATTTCTACTCGTGGACTTTTCACAATTGACTTTATCCAGTCCTGTTTTTATTACTAACTCTCATTGAACCAATTGTGAGCCCCTATGCCCGTATCCTGAGCGCTAACATTTGCTGTTTTTATTCAAGTTGGAAAAAGGATCCCTCCTCTTATGTCAGTATTTTGTTGAACCACCTTTTGCTTTAATTACAGCTTTTAGTCTGTTGGGATATGTCTCTACTAACTTTGCACATCTAGACTTTGCAATATTTGCCCACTCTTCTTTGCAGAACTGCTCAAGTTCAGTTCAATTTCATGGTGACTGTTTATGGACTGCAGTCCTCAAGTCATTCCACAGATTTTCAATGTGCTTGAAGTCAGGGCTCTGACTAAAGGCCTGTACACACGATAAGAAAATCAGAAGTAACATTTTGGTACGTAGAATGGTCATCTGACCGTTAGTATACTGTAGTTCTTTAGACAGCCGATCCCGACATTTCGGACGACAAAAGCTGAAGGTGCATGCTATACATTTTTTATTGTATGTGAACGCAACTTCCGATTTTTGTTTAATTCGTACAGTTTTTGTCCAATAAAAATCGTAAGAGCAAGACTACGCATGCTCGGAAATGAAAGAATACATTATAAAACAATTTAACATATTACATCACTTCCAAAGTTGTATTCTGTCATACAAGAATTTTCATAAGTTGAATAACCTCTTCATTTTCAATATGAGATTAGAATGCATAAAAAACAGACGATTATTCATCCATGAACCTTTTGGTGTGTACCAGGCTTAAGTCATGCAAGGACATTCACCTTCAACCACTGTGTGGTCATTTGTGCCATGTGCTTTGGGTCATTGTCAGGTTGGAAGGTAAACTTTCTTCCCATTGACAACTTTCTAGCAGAGGGCAGCAGATTTTCCTCAAGAATTTGATGGTATTTTGCCCCATCCATTTTTCTTCTATCCTGACATGTGCTCCAGTTCCTGCTGCAGAGAAACATCCCCATAAGGCTGGGTTCACACTATTGCGAATTGGATGTGGGTTTCCCGCATCTAATTCGCAATAGCAGGAGATTGTGACCGGATCTCTATGGAGCCGGTTCACATATCTCCGCTGCGGCTCCGGTCTTTTGGTCCATTTCAGGTTCGAATTCAGCCAAAAATTCGGGTTGAAATCGGACCTGAAACGGTGAAACGCACCAAACCCCTGCTGTGAGCCACATGCAAAGATAGTGTGAACCCAGCCTAACAGGATATTACCACGTCCATGCTTTACTGTAGGAATGGACGAAGAGTGGGCAAATATTGCAAAGTCTAGATGTGCAAAGTTAGTAGAGATATATCCCAACCGACTAAAGGCTATATTTAAAGCAAAATGTGGTCCAACAAATTACTAACACAAGGGGGTGATCCTTTTTCTCTGTGATTCTGTTTTGGAATCTTTTTTATTTTTTGACATGTTGGTTATATCTTTCACTCGGATGCTATAAGTTGCACTAGTAAATATAGCTGAATAAAACAAAAACAGGGTCTGTCTTCCTTTCAGGCTGCAAAGCAACAAAATGTGATTATTTTAAATGGGGGTGATTCTTTTCTATACCCACTGTATACAGGTGGTCAACAATGTAACAACAATAGCAAGCTGTACAGTCTAGGATATTTTAGGTCCCCATTTTAAAGTCAACAGTATGAAATTAAAGAGACATTTAGGAAACTGGAAACCAAGGTCACGGTAGTCTTCCAGATGAAGCTGAAGGCCATAGGTATGGATTTCAGTTCTTTCAACCATGGAGGCTCAAGATCACATGAGGACATTACCTAGGTTGGTCTGCATGCAGATGCAGCCTGCCTTGGAACTTGCACTCCTCCAGACTGATATACACCCCTTAAGGCATTTTGATATTTGTATAAATCCCTTAGAACAGCCAGCCCACTTCTTGTATCAGGTCTGAGAGCTTTTGAAATGAGTACTAAGGCAGGGTGCTGTGATATTTTCACAACGCTATGTACTGAACCTATCAAGTTCCTCTCACCAGCCAGGATTTGCCTAAATTGCATAGGGAAGCAAAAAGACCCAGTAATGACATTACTGGATATAAAATACGTTTTTTTTTTTTATTTTATTTAAATGTTATTAACATGCTGATGAGTGGGGGAATGAGGAGCAATAGAAAGGAAAATATAAGCAGAGAAATCTCCATCTTTAAGTAATATTTAATCTGTTTTATTTTGCCTTCCCTTGGTCCTCTTTTAGGTGTTAATTCAGGGACAGAGAATAATGACTGATTCAATTATATAAAAGCAAAAATAATGACTGATTCAATTATATAAAAGCAAAAATAATGACTGATTCAATTATATAAAAGCAAAAATAATGACTGATTCAATCATATAGAAGCAAAAATAATGACTGATTCAATCATATAGAAGCAAACATACTTAGTTTTTTTAATTTGTGAGTTTTTTTGGATAATCTTTGAAAAGTAAACGTTCATCATGTTCATTAAGCTAAATGAACATTCCCTTGCAAAGTGAGAATTCACTCTACTTCTTTAGTAAATTAACACCGTGGCCTCTTGTGTCCTGGTGTAGCAGCTTGCATTTAGCTTTATTAAATAAGCCTATTTGTATTGTTCATGAGCTCACTGAACACCAGGGAACCAAAGCCACATAGGGCAAGGTGGGTGATCTTACTTGGAGGATGCTGAAGGACTGTAATGACCAATCTTTAGAAAGAAGCAATTAGTTACCATGGTGCATGTCTCTACTTCCTAACACAGTGAATATTTGAACAGTATAAACATGATATGGAAACACTGACAATACCTACAACAAAGTAATTTTCTTGATTTACACTTAAAAAGTCAACACAGCGTGAAATTATCAGCCCCCGATATTTACTGGCTGCTGTAAAAAAAATCACAGATTTTTACAAACTGTGAATGAATGAATGAATAACTTGTATAGCGCTACAATGCGAACTGAATCGCCTCAAGGCGCTGTATTGACATTTGGTTGTCGAGCTTCTAGAAGAGGTGGGTCTTGAGTTTCTTCCTGAAGGCCTGATGGTTTTCTTCCATGCGAATGTCGGTTGGTAGAGCGTTCCATAGCCGTGGACCTTGGACAGCGAATCTCCGTTCCCCCTTTGATTTGTAGCGGGATTTGGGAATGAGGAGAAGATTTTGATTAGCCGATCGAAGACTGCGATTCGGTATGTAGTGTTTTATTTTCTCGCGAAGGTATTGCGGGGCGTTTCCATGTGCGCATTTGTGGGTGAGGCAGAGGGTCTTGAATGCGACCCGACTCCTTACATTTAGCCAATGTAGGTTCCTCAGGGAAGGGGAGATGGATTCCCAGGGTTTTTTTCCTGTTATCAGCCTTGCCGCTGTGTTTTGGATAAGTTGTAAGCGCGCAAGTTGATATTGGGGTAACCCTATGTAGAGGGAGTTAGCATAGTCGAGTCGAGAATTGATGATCGTTCCAACTACCACTGCTTTGTCCTCTTTTGGAATGAAGGGGAGGAGTCTGCGTAGCAGGCGGATTTACTGTCAGTAAATTTACTGGCGGTTGGCAACCCTGCTGGTTATTACCTTCTCTTTAGCACCCTCCAAGCATCACTAAATAAAGCCAAAATCAAACAAAAGTAAACTGAACAAGCAATAGTTACATCAAAGAAAGCTTTAAACCATAACTGTAAATGAATACTTCTGGACACATCACTCATTATCATATTCGGTTTGTCTTACCTGCACTGCTTCCTTCTTCCACTTTACTGACAAAGATCCCAAGGCCATGCTCTGAACCCCCTCGGACGCTGAACCCCAATTTACCATCTGGAGTTTTGTCAACTGTGATGGCAAGGATTGAATCACTCTCATCACTGTTGGCTGAAAAACAATACAATATATTATTCCATGTAATACTAAAGCTGTCCTATTACCATGCATTACACAAATAGATATGTAACAAGTCTGGCCAAACATGGGCAGATCTCTCATTAAGATGAGATCTCATCATCAAGAAAAGCACATCTTTGGACTATTATGGCTTTTCTTGATTCTGTTGATGTTTGATCTCTGGCATGCATAGTTTCATAGTTAGTAAGGTTGAATAAAGACATCAGTCCATCCAGTTCAACCTGAGCGAGTGTCTACAATTGTCCCTATCCCTGTACATTGCACACTCACATCAGTCCCTACCCTCAAGGAGCCCACAATCCAAGGTCCTCATTCATATACTAGGGCCAATTTTTGGACAGAAGCCAATTAACCTACCTGCATGTCTTTGGATGCATGTCTTTGGATGCACACATTGAATAAAGTATTCTGTTTTGTGGAGAGAGAGGGGATTAAATGTACCAAATTGAACTGAACTGGTTATGAAGAACCCTTCTGCCAGATGACCAAGGATAACCTCTCCCTTGATCATACATCTGTGCTGCAAGGTAAAACTGGTTTACAACAGAAAAAACAGCAGAGATTGTCACTAATACTAAAGTTTATGGATGTGTATAACAGGTGAACCAATCCAACTGCTCAGCAGGTAGTATGTGCAGTTTTCCTGACCCTGCAATGTTTTGAAGGGGGAGGTCATCTTGGCTTGTGGTCAGACGTGAACTAAAGAGTAGAATCAGCTAGAGGCAAATCAGAGACATCAGTTTGCATCCAATGATTTGCTAAATCATTGAATTTCCAATGGCCACTAGAAGAGCTTTATTGTAGTGTATGTACACATTATTATAAAATTCCAGGAACAAAATGCCCAGCTTAAAAAAGGTAACACAGGGTGATACAAAGGGTGCAAAAAATTGTGTGGCTACAGGTTCCAGTGATGAAAATCCAGCCCTAAGAAGAGATCAAAACCGCCCAAATCCATTTTTAGCTGTAAATGTGTCCACCGCATTAACGATCAAGTGGGGTGATTCGGGAGGTAGGAGGAGGGGAGAAAGCGGCGAGAGGGGTCAAGCTCGACCTTGACAAAAAAAATCATGAATTTAGCTTAAATACCAGCAAGCTGTAGTAGAATTCTGCACATATAGGACAATTTTATTCTCTTTAAGGACTTTAAATTTGTAAGCCGGTTGAAATAGTTAGATAGGTGCTGTCCTGGGCCGAGAGGGTAGGAGTTAATGCCTTTTCCATTTCTCTGCTCTTTTTGGTGAGTTCTTCTCTGGGTCCGGCCCACTAATTCTGTGATATAAAAATATGGGACAGTGGTCCAGTACAAGGAGTACCCAGTGGTAACCTGACAAGGAGGTACCCAGTGGTCTCTTACAAAAGTCCCAGACAGTTGGGGTCCCCTTGCAGAAGAGAGATATTGAGTACCCATAAGGGCGGAAGACAGAGAATAATAACCGCGAGGAGCAGAAGGAGGCCATCTAACATCATCGGGTTGTAAAGTTATCTGAACCTGGGGTTCGCCCCGAAGACACTAGCACTGGAGCATGCCTCCAAAGGACTTGCATCTACATAAGAGTGCCTCTGAAGGACTGTAATTGCTTGGACTTCACCTTTGCATGTACTTAGTAGTAAGGAAGAGCCGAACACCCCCCCCCCCCAGTTCGGATCGCACCAGAACATGCGAACAAGCAAAAAACTCGGACGAACACACAAACACAGTTAAAGTCTATGGGACACGAAGAAATGAAAAATCAAAAGTGCTCATTTTAAAGGCTTATATGCAAGTTATTGCCATAAAAAGTGTTTGGGGACCCGGGTCCTGCCCCAGGGGACATGTATCAATGTAATTTTTTTTTTTTTAAATGGAAGTTTTTTAAGGGAGCAGTGATTTTTTTTTAATGCTGTGAAACAATAAAAATGAAATATTCCTTTTAATATCATGTCTGGGGGTGTCTATAGTGGGAACCTGGAACCAAAAATGTAAAAAAAAAATCAGTGGGGGTCCCCCCAAAATCCATACCAGGCCATTCAGGTCTGGTATGGAAATTAAGGGGAACCCTGAGGCAATTTTTTTTTAAAATGGCGTAGAGCCCCCCAAAATTCATGCCATACCCTTATCCAAGCACGCAACCAGGCAGGCCGCAGGAAAAGAGGGGGGGGATGAGAGAGTGCCCCCCCTCCTGAACCGTACCAGGGCACACGCCCTCAACATGGGGAGGGTGCTTTGGGGTCTGGCCCCAAAGCACCTTGTCCCCAGGTTGATGGGGACAAGGGCCTCATCCCCACAACCCGGTGGTGGTGGGGGTATGCGGGGAGGGGGCTTTTTGGGATCTGGAAGCCCCCTTTAACAAGGGGACCGCCAGATCCTGGCCCCCCCATGTGAATTGGTAACAGGGTACATTGTACCCCTACCATTTCACACAAAAAAAGTGGTAAAAAAGACAAGAGACAGCTTGGGACAAGTTCTTTATTAAAAGATAAAAAAATTAAAAAGCTGCAACAGTTCCGCCTCTTCTTCTCTTCCTGGTGACAGCTGTTATATAGCTGAGAGCGGGGCCACCCGGTGACGTAAACGGGTGACCCCCCACCCCCTTTGGACGCCACGGGGACCCCTGAACCATTTTTTTTCTATTTGGCACAGGGTTCCCCTTAATTTCCATACCAGACCTGAAGGGCCTGGTATTGATTTGGGGGGACCCCCACACAATTTTTTTTAGGTTTTTGGTTCGGGGGTTCCCCTTAATATTCATACCAGACCCAAAGGGCCTGGTAATGGACTGGGGGGAACCCATGCCATTTTTTTTTAATGAGTGTTATCTATATTGCCGAGACCCGAAAATTCATTACAGCCGTGATCAGTTTTGAAAATGTAATTTTGCTGTGGTACTGTTCTAAACACAGTAAAAATGTGCCACAGGCATACTATAGACACCCCCCTAAATGAAAAGAATATTTCATTTTTATTGTTTCACTTTAAGCATTAAAAAAATCAATGCTCAAGAAAAAACGGGCGTTTTAACAAAAAAAATTTTGCATTGATACATGTCCCCTGGGTCCCCAAACACTTTTTATGACAGTAACTTGTATATAAGCCTTTAAAATTAGCACTTTAGATTTTTCATGTTGGTGTCCCATAGACTTCAACGGTGTTACGGCGGCTTTCGAATTTGCCCTGAACACTGCATATTGTTCGGTGTTCGCCGAACATCCAAACAACCAAAGTTCGGCCCGAACTTATGCTCGGGCCGACCGTTCGCCCATCCCTACTTAGGAGTAGGGACATAGGAAATACCTTGTACTTGTATGTTGGAATGTCAATTTTTATACCTTTTCTAAGTAAAAGTATTGAATTGTTGTCCTTGCCTGGTCTTAAGTTACTGAAAGAAGTGTATTGCAAGTAACCAGCACGCACAAAGTTCACATAGTGGGTCTTAACACATTGGGGTATGAAGACATCGTTTGTCTATAAGAAAGTTTGACCATTCTTCCAGAGGTGCATTTGTGAGGTCAGGCACTGATGTTGGATGAGAAGGCCTGGCTCGCAGTCTCCGCAATCTCTCTAATTCATCCCAAAGGTGTTCCATCGGGTTGAGGTCAGGACCAGTGCAAGCTAGTTAAGTTCCTCCACCCTAAACTCACTCATCCATGTCTTGCTTTGTGTACTGGTCCAAACCATTTGGTGGAGGGGGATTATGGTGTGGGGTTGGGCTTGGCCCCTTAGTTCCAGCGAAGGGATTTCTTAAAGCGTCAGAATACCAAGACATTTTTTGACGATTTCATGCTCCATACTTTGTGCGAACAGTTGGGGATGGTCCCTTCCTGTTCCAACATGACTGCACACCAGTGCACAAATCAAAGTCCTAAAAAACATGGATGGGTGAGTTTGGGGTGGAGCAACTTGACTGGCCTGCACATAGTCCTGACCTCAACCTGATAGAACACCTTTGGGATGAATTAGAGCGGAGACTGCAAGCCAGGTCTTCTCATCCAACAACAGTGCCTGATCTCACAAATGTGCTTCTGGAAGAATGGTCAAACATTCCAATAGACACACTCCTAAACCTTGGCCCAGAAGAGTTGAAGCTGTTATAGCTGCAAAGGGTGGGCCAACTCAATATTAAACCCTACGCACTAAGATTGGGATGCCATTAAACTTCATGTGTGTGTGTAAAGGCAGGCGTCCCAATACTTTTGACAATATAGTGTATATAGAGGTGGGAGGGCGATACCACTACTGGGCAATATTTTACCTTAAAGCACGGAACGTCTTCACTTTATAACCACAAAAAAAAAACACGTTTGCTCTGGTCTACCAGGACATATTTTATTTTTGTGCTTCAAACATATGAACATATGGTAAACATGTATTGAAAGTTCTTGTTTTTTTAACTTCCCCCGCACATGACCGGGTGTTTGAAGTGAAAGATTACTGGGCCCCACATACAAATATTTGTCGTCTGAATAAAATCTCCATCATGGCTCCCCATCACAGTACCTATCAGAATCCCCCTTACATCAGGGTCCCAGTCAGAGTCCTCCTGTATATCAGGGTCCCCATCAGAGCTAAACCCTTACATCAGAAGCAGAGACCATAGGCAGCCTTTGATGACCTTAATACTCAATGAGTGCACACAATCAGGATTTACCACTGAGCCTAGCTGCAAGTTGGATGAAACCAGATGTGGCCCGTGGGTCGTAGTTTGCTAACCCCTGCTCAGTCAAGATCAAGTGTAGATTTAGGCCCCTTTCACACATGCTGTTCGATCAGGTCCGCCTGTCCTTTTTTCAGGCGGACCTGATTGGATGCTTCATTCACCTCTATGGAGAGACGTATGTCAGCTGTGACATGTCCGCTGACATCCGCTGCTATCCGATTCGATCCAGTCCACCAAATCCAGACAGATGGAGACCCTATTTTCCATCGGATAGAATCAGATGGAAATGAACAGGCATATTCGGTTTTATCTGATCTCCAATAGAGGAGAGCCGGGCTCTGACAGGTCCATCTCAGCACAGTGAGTGGAGATGGACCTGTCATCCGCTTGCTCAGCGGAGATCAACGGATCGATTCCCACTGACCAAAATGGAGTTCGTCAAAATGAACAGCCCCATGTGAAAAGGGGCCTTAGAGCTATGAGAATTAAATCAATGAGTTCAGGAGCAGGCTTCCCAACACAGCTAGTCTACATTGTGCCACTAATTACAAAACCCAACAGCAATGGTAAAGGCTCAATTTAAGAAATTTAAGAAGGCATCTTGAAAACTAGAAGTGGAATCCATGGATGAGCAGGAATGGGATGGGACAGATTATAGACACACCGCATGAAAATTATCAGACAAATTTACACACCTTTACATCCTACACCTTACGTACTTGACCCCTATTTATTCATCTAAGACAGCCTTTCTCAACCTTTTCAACACAGAGGAACCCTTGAAATAACTTTCCAGTTGCAGGGAACCCCTGCTAAAAATTACTGCATCTACAACTCATGATACATTAGTGTGATGGTCAGTAGAAAGGATTCTCCCTAAATGTATGGTCATTGGGAAGAATTCCCACCTTACAGATAGCTAAAAGTATCAATGGTGTCAGTGGGAATTTATCTGAGAGAGAGACATTTCTCATTGCTCAAGGAACTCCTACCAACCTCTGGAGGAACCTTAGGGTCCCACGGAACCCTGGTTGAAAAACCCTGATCTAAGATGAAACTTTCTTACAGCCCCTTGTGTCCTAAATGCCACAGACCTTTAGGAACTTTCTATCACTTATTTTGTCTTGCTTGGCAATACAAGACTATTGGTGTGACGTTATTACATACAGTGCCTTGAAAAAGTATTCATACCCCTTGACATTTTCCACATTTTTTCATGTTACAACCAAAAACGTAAATATATTTTATTGGGATTTTATGTGATAGACCAACACAAAGTGGCACATAGAAGGAAAATGATAAATGGTCTTCAAGATGTTTTACAAATAAATATCTAAATAGTGTGGCCAACAGCCCCAATGTGACTCTGGAGTAGCTGCAGAGATCCACAGCTCAGGTGGGAGAATCTGTCCACAAGGACAACTATTAGTCGTGCACTCCACAAATCTGGCCTTTATGGAAGAGTGGCAAGAAGAAAGCTATTGCTGAAAGAAAGCCATAAGAAGTCCAGTTTGCAGTTTGCGAGAAGCCACACGGAAGACACAGCAAACATGTGGAAGAAGGTGCTCTGGTCAGATGAGACCAAAATGTAACTTTTTGGTCTAAAAGCAAAATACTAGATGGATGAAGCCAAATACAGGGCAATGTTAGAAGATAACCTGTTAGAGTCTGCAAAAGACTTGATACTGGGGCAGAGTTTACCTTCCAGCAGGACAACGGCCCAAAACATACAGCCAGAGCTACAATGGAATGGTTTAGATCAGGGGTCTCAAACTGGTGGCCCTCCAGCTGTTGCAAAACTACAAGTCCCATGAGGCATTGCAAGGCTCACAGCCCATGAGACATTACAAGCATGACTCCCACAGGCAGAGGCATGCTGGGACTTGTTGTTTCGCAACAGCTGGAGGGCCGCCAGTTTGAGACCCCTGGTTTAGATCAAAGCATATTCATGTGTTAGAATGGCCCAGTCGCAGTCCAGACCTAAATCCATTTGTGAATCTATGACAAGACTTGACAATTGCTGTTCACAGACGCTCTCCATCCAATCTGACAGAGCTTGAGCTATTTTGCAAAGAAGAATGGGCAAACATTTCACTCTAGATGTGCCAAGCTGGTAGAGACATGCCCAAAAAGACTTGCAGCTATAATTGCAGCAAAAGGTGGTTCTACAAAGTATTGACTCAGGGGGGCTGAATACAAATGCATGCCACACTTTTCAGTAATTTATTTGTAAAAAATGTTGGAAACCAATTATCATTTTCCTTCCACTTCACAATTATATGCCACTTTGTGTTAGTCTAGCACATAAAATCCCAATAAAATACATTTAAGTTTACGGTTGTACCATGACATAATTTGGAAAATTTCAAGGAATTTGAATATTTTTCCAAGGCACTGAATTTACATGACAATATGGGCTCCACAATAACTCTACACCCCAAGGCCTGCCTACTAGGCATACACAGCATTTCACCTACACATGTATCTTTTTACAGGAATCATTATTAATGGTTAGGAAACTAATTGTAAAACTTTGGATTCAAGCTTTGACACCAACCTTTATGCAATCCTGCCATACAAACAACCTCTCTATAAACAGATGGGATGCCCCTCCAAATATAACAAAACTGGGGATAGATCTTAACCTTACAGCCCAAAATGAGCCTTGCAGACCATCCCTGTACTGCACCATCTCTCTAGAAGGAGAAAAGTGACGCACAAACACACTGTCCAATTTTTTTTTTGTGCAATGAGAAGGATTTTTTTTGTGCAATGAGAACGCACGTGTTCCGTTTTCAGAGCGAACTGCTGCAGGTTTTCGTCAAAAATAAACACTTAAAAAAGGGTTGCTGCTGGGTGCCATCTTGCCTGTGGGCATGTGAAACTACACAGGCACCTTCTATGGCCCAGCATGCACCGCCGTTACTGCGCTGATCTCGCGCGTGCGCAGTAACGGCAAAGTGTAGCTCACGTTCGCCGGAATCTTGCGAGAGATGTGGCCGAAATCTCGCGAGAGCCCCGTAAATCTCACGAGATTTTGGCGGATGTCCACACTGACTCCTGGGTTCAATGACACCAGATCCCAGGAGACAGTGCGGCATGACGAGGATCGACGCACAGACCCCACCCACCCCCGAAGAGACAGAGCAGGAATTACAAGGTAAGTGAAAAAAAAAACACTTCATTTAGTACTCTTTGCCTGATTTGGAAGGCAAAGAGATTTACTAAATGAAGTGTGTGCACAACCGCTTTAACACACTCACCAGAAGTTATTGCCTCTCATTTTACTGATTGGCAAAAGGGCATTTAAAAGATCTCCTTTCATGCAATTCCGCTCCTTTAAGGGCAGTGGGTCAGCTCCCCATAAACTCCATATATTGCTAAGACTCAGGAGAAAAAAAGTGGCCCGCATAGCTTAATCCCATATGTATTTGAAACCAATCTTAAAAACACTCTCAAGCTTAGCTTTATACTGTATATTTCCCATCAAAATAGTAATAAGACATCTGATACACGAAGATTAATGCAACCAGCAAACTGTTCAACTCACCAAACTTGCCCGTCAAACCACGTGCACATGGGATCTGGCGTCACTTCTGCCACATTCTTTTATTCATTTGAAAAAAGCTCACATATCACGTGATGTAAAAGACCTTTTTTTGCGCGGCCATAGTCACCTAAAACTGCTATTTTACTGGTGGATATTGTTGAGCTTAAACACTGTCATCTTAAAGTGGTTGTAAACCCTTACAAACCACTTTGGCCTACAGTAAGCCTAGATTAAGGCTTACCTGTAGGTCCAATAAATATCTCCTAAACCTACATGGTTTAGGAGATATTTAGAAAAAAAGAGGCATCGCTGTCTACGGCGCATGCGCCGTAGACAGTGGCGCGCAGGCGCACTGCGCATGCCAAGATCACAGCGCTATGCCGCTTTCGTGCGCATGCACGGGAGTGACGTCATCACCGATCCAGCGAATGACAGCGATGGAGCGGCAAGACCCGGAAGTCACTCCGGGCTTGATAGCGGCGGAGAAGTTCGTAAGATGAGGGTTGCTTCGGGGGCTTCGTTCTCAGGTAAGTTATTCATAATGAGCTAGTATGCTATGCATACTAGCTCATTATGCCTTTGCCTTGCAGGTTCAGTTTTTTGTTTTTTTTTGGAGGAGGCTTTACTTCCTCTTTAAGTATTTTAGGGACAAAAAGTGCTCTCTCTGGAGTTTCTACCCTCGTACTGCATTCTGCACAAACAAACTGAAAGGGACAGTGATATCTCTTCATAATGATCAAGGTAATGAGCCACCCTGTAAACTTAGATCCAGAACTCTCCTGGTGAAATGAAAGAATCCAGGGACTGATTAAACCTCTGGGCAGCTGTTCAAAATGCAATATCAGTTTTGGGAGGGCTGACCTTTTAACACAGTGATAGCAGGAGGTTGTTGTTTAAAGTAATGAAAAAAATGTTGGATTGATGGTTCTAGTTTTGCTGTTTCTTGGATTCATTTTTCGGATGTTGTTCCAAAGAACATCAAAACCTGGAACACAATGTTTTCATAAAATTAACATTTACCAGTATTGATCATTCTCGTTAGGATGATCACTTTTAGGTGGAGCTATTATCTTTTTAAAGGGAACCAGAAATGATAGACATATGGAAGATAGGTGCTTTGCTCTGAGGAGGGCACTCTTAGGCATTCCTTATCGTTAATTTACTCTTCCTTGGTCACAACAGACCACAATAACTGCCCACATTTCAATGCAGCCTGGGAATGTGATCTTCTCCTCAGATCAATGTACCTTTTTACCTTATTAACTTAAAATCATTGATCTGTAACAAGATCCAAGAAGGTAACTATAAAATCATTACTAGGTGGTATAATTTCTCCTTCACACCTTGGAAATTTTTATTATACTTCTTCTGGGTCTGTCCCAAGCACTCAGATTTTTAGAAGACTCTGAAAACAATCTCCCAAAAATGTACTAATTTTAATATACCTAAAGATCCAGCTTTCTTTCTCTTACACCATAATTCAATCCCCACAACAACTTAACAGAAATACATTTGGAAAAACCTCCTTAACTCTGTTAAAGCCTGCATTCCTGCTTGCTGGAGAACAGAATCCCTGCCCTCAATCTAGATGGGGCTACAAATGGTAGAGATTTTTAGGAGAATGGAACACCTAACCTATTCTCAAAAGAAGCCTTTCACAAACTGTGGTAGCACTAACATATCTTTGTTTAATCAGATGAAGGTAAAATGTTAATGGCTGGAGTGGAGTGAGATGAGCTGTGTTTGGGGCATACCTCACTATGTTCCTCCTTGCCCCAACTTACCTTGAAGAAAATTTCCTTTAGACCCCATGTGACCCCCTTTTCTTTTCCCCCTTCACTCTAACTTTGGTAAATATTTCTAATTTTTTTAGGGCTTGATCCCCTTCCCTTCCTTTTTATTTTTTCCCCACTTTCATATTGTAGGGAATTATAACCTCCAACTACTAGTCTTTAGTTTGGTACACCCCAATTTCACCCTTTTGTTATTGGTTTATTTGGTTGTTTTGAATTCAACAAAATATTTGGTGGTCAACGAGAATGTCACAGCCAGTGTATTATAGCTCTTAAATGTTTCTCATCCCACACCAAAGACTGATAATGCACATTGCACTATTATTATGCCAGTATGCAAGTTGAGATATGTTGGCTCGAAGAGACTCCATGTACGATTACTGTTTGTTGTCTATTTGAACATCTATGATGTGACTTGTATTAAGAACTGTATTGTACTTTCATGTATTCTTATTGACATCCATAAATAAAGAAAAAACTAAGAAATATGAAAGCCGACAGTGCTGTCTTTATATTACTTTAGAGTTTTCTGACTACTCATTCCTGCCTCTGATAAGGGCTATTCTCATGAAATATAAAGTATCTTCCTGATCACTGCAGCAACAGTTGGATATTACTACTAGAATGATCCTTATGATCTGCAGTGCCAGGATCTCCCTTCTTACTAACTCCTACTTCCTTCACTCTATGGATCTGTGCTTACCTCTAATGCCTGTGCTGCCTACTGACTGATCCCTCATCCTTTGCTTTTGCCATTTGTGGATCTGTGGTTCCTCAACCCCATCAGTTCATTAGGTCTAGCATGAGGAAATCCTGCTCCTCTGACAAGATGCCCTCATAAAAAAGAGACACAAGATACAAAGACATGAGTAATGAAGCATGGTAAGTGCAGCATGTGGCAAGATCAGTTGAGGCTACAGACATTACTGGTGACTGATCCTTGGCACTCAGCTTGACTCTTTGGGCACAGCTTCCACAGTGTAGAGCAGAGTAGAGGAGACTGATGATGTCCTGTATTGTCCTGTGTTGTCCTGTTAATTTCTGTACTGTTTGACACCTACCATTGATGACAGATAGATAAGGTATAGGTCAGCCTTTCTTAATCTTTTTAACACAGAGAAAATCTTGAAATAATCTTATGGTCTCAGGTAACCACTGCTTTAAATTATATCTGTAACTACAACTCATGATACATTAGTGTGATGGTCAGTGGGAAATGCTACTTACACCTGTGGTCAATGGGAAGAATTAGCCCCTTACAAATTTCCAAAACAATCAATGGTATCAATGGGAAGTTATCTGAGAGGCAGAACCCCTAGCAACCTCTAGAGGAACCCTGGTAAAGGCTATGACACTGTTGGGTATGAGGGTTTAACTGTACTTCCTAAAGTCATATAATTTCTAATTGACACCAAACTCTTTCACAATCTGATTTCTTTACAACCATGAAATGCAAAACTCAATGATCCAGTGGTAGCTGTGAATTACTATCTCATTTCCAAAATATGTTGAAACCTTCATAACTGGATAAAAAGTGAAATCTATCTTCTCTACCCTCCTTTTTCCAGCATAGTTTTCTAAAAATTGTAGGTACTTTTGAAAATGTTTGTATGCCCCGAATTTACATGGATGCAATGGATTTAAGGTGAGCGGACACATTTGAAAGCAGGGCTTCACAAATCCCAGATTTATATTTCCTCTGTCCTTGATTAGAACCTCCAGGCATGCCAGCTTTTTATGTTTATACGTTTTATTTTGTGTACATTAATAGCACAATTCTGCATTTAGAACTGCCCTGTGGTTTTACAGAGGTCAATCCTGAGCAAGAAGGGTAGCTTCTTGGCCTAATACCGTATAGCTTGATCAGCAGGAACTTTTTTCAGTGTATTGCCCAACTGTGCTGTTTTTCTTTGTATGGATATTGTTCATCAGGACTTCTGCACCATACTCCGTCAATCCTCTAGCATGCGCCTAATGTTCTTATGCTTAACAGCTGCATCAGGAAATCCATCAACAATGTATTCAGTGGCAGAACAAATCAATACACTGGACAAATGTCCCTGCATGTCATATGCCAAGTAAAAGCTGGACTAGGCATTATAGCAACAATAATATCAGTTGAAAGTGTGATTGGATAAGTGCTGTGAAGCAGTTGGGATGACCTAAGTCAAGCAAATGGTAAAATGCATAAAGATGGATTTCAAAAGAGCAGCAATCAAAACAGTCTGGAGGTCAGTGATGTGCTAAACATTTGCTTCTTGTCATTAACATTCCAGTGACTTGCTGTTCTTTTTCCCAAGGAGAGTGAAACCTATTTCTGGTTATGTGAAGAAAGTTTGTAACATCTTATTATGAGCAGGTCCAGACATCTAGAGATGTTGATTTTGGTTAATCAGGGCAATAGTGTCGTCACAGAAGACTTCATAGGAGAATACGATAAATGTATATATAGACTGTGCTGCCAAAAATGTGAATCAAAATTACTAAACAGTTTACCACATGTAAAAAAATTAATAAATGAATAGCACCACAAAATACAACTAATGCACAATGTATCAATAAGTCATATTCCAATAATTATTGCCTACAAAACAAAAGGTAAGTAAACAGGTGCTGGTGCCATTAGTAACAGATAAATACAATACATGACCACTTCCAGGTGCTCCAGGTGATCCCACAGGGATGCACACTCACCACAATAGATGGGCCTTCTATTACTAGATAGGTCTCACTGCCCTTTTTTGGTTGGACCCACTGTGTATCTTGTCAACCACTTGACCATTCACATGTACCAGGATGTGATTCCTTCCAATGCCATAAACCGACACTGAAAAAACATTATCAGGGAAAAGGTTAATTGCGCAAAGCAGCCAAATTTATTAAACCATTTAAAACCCTACAATTACACTGTGCTTACATGTATATGTGCCTAAGGACCAGCACCAGGTACATACAGATCTTATGGTTCTTGTTATTTGTTCACAGGAGAAGCCTTTTTCAATGCGGATACACAGGCATCCTGGGGTGCCTTCAGATTTCTTCAGGGGTACCTTGAGACCCTCCAACATTGGGTGTCCTATGTGTGTGGATGTTACTGCATTATGTAAAACTATCAGTTTTGTTTTTTACATTATAAAATAGGGTGCCCCAAGCTTGTCCATAATTTTAAAGGTTGCCTTGACTGAATAGGTTGAGAAACACTGATCCAGTGTTTACAAGCCCAATGACATAGTATTGTACAGAAAAACGTATATTTAAAACCGATATAAACTTTGTGTGTGGTCCATGAGTCTGGAAACAAAATATGCTCTCTAGGATCTATCAGAAGAACGCTCATGTCACTCTTAGTCATTTTGATTAGCCCATCATTTCCTACACACATACATCCCTGGAAAGAAAACAAACACTAAACTACTCTCATAAGGTATACATTGGACAAACTTTGGTTTAACCCAAAGATACTTTGATGATAACGTTTCCACATTCGTCTTTTAAAATCTAATTTATTTGGGGAGCTTACATTTTTTGTAGTTGTAAATATCATTAGAAATATGATTCAGAAGCAGAAGTATTAGTTATCACTGCTATACCCACCAGAAGCGGAAAACTATGGAATCATTTGGTAAAGAATTTTTTGCAAGCTTGCATAGTTTGGAACCGCGAAATGTGATATGTTTCCATCTTCGTGGTCTTCTGCTGTGCTAAGATAGAAAAAATGCTACAAAGCATTGCAGATCATTGAGGTTCCTGTTCAGGTTTTTTTGAGTGTAACACAATATGAAGATAGTTTTATTTATATATCACCAAATGATGAGTTGCATTAACATTGTGAATAGAAACAAGCAATCTGTCTTTGTATAGTAAAGAAAATACTACAAATCATAATGGGGTGATTTACTAAAACTGGAGAGTGCAAAATCTGGTGCAGCTCTGGATAGAAATCAGATTCCAGTTTTTTTTTTGGTCAAAGCTTAATTAAACAAGCTGAAGTTAGAAGCTGATTGACTACCTTGCACAACTGCACCAGATGGTGCACTTCCCAGTTTTAGTAAATCAACTTCAGCCCTGGCTCACATTGCAGTGATTTGGCATGCAATTTGACATGTCTAATCACATGCCAAATCGGTGGCTATTGCCAGCAATGGCAACGCCCGGATCGGTGCGACGTTGCATTTGCGGCGCCGCACCGATTCCCAAAAGTAGTTTCTGTATTACTTTTGGCGACTTCGGGTGCGAATTTCAATAGAGATCTGTACAGAAACCCACACAGATGTCTCTGAAATCGACCCCGAAGTCGGGACTGAGATGCGGGAATAAAATCGTTCAAGTTCAGCTGAACTCGCACAATTTCATTCCCGCTGTCAGTGTGAACCTAGGCTTAGGCTGTCAGTGTAAACACACACTTCCCTGTTCTGTTCTGACAGGAGTGACAGATCGTGTGTTCCTATTAGCTAGGTACCACAATCTGTCACTTCCTCTAGTTAGTCCTCTAGTTAGTCCTCCCCCTTCAGTTAGAATCACCTCCCATTAACCCCTTCACCGCCCCCTAGTTTTTTTACACTCTCTTTTTTTTTATTTTTATCACCATTATTGTTGTCACAAGGAATGTAGCCATCCCTTGTGACAGTAATAGGCAGTAACTGGTACTATTAGGGGATCTGGGGTCTATAAGACCCCAAATCCCCCTTTGCACTTAAAAGGATTCAAATAGCCAAGTTTGGTTGTATTGAATACTGTCATTTTTTTTTAAGTGATGCCATGACATCGCTTCCAGGTTACTAGATCTGAGACCCCATCAATGCCGATTCCAAATGGGTCACTCGTGCCTCCTGGTGGAACGGGAGAGACCAGGTGAGTCGCGGAAGGTGGCGGATGTCGCCTCCCGCTAATTGTAAGAACAGCCAAGCGGCTGCTTAGCCACAGCGGTTGTTATCGCAAAAAAGCCGACGACAGGCTCTAACAAACTGTACCAATGCATTGATGATGTATGGAACAAGCTTATGTTAGAATGGACTCCTAAAAGCATTCATGTTTCACAATGACCAGCAGTTCATATGTGTCGATAATAACAATTATGTAAAATAGCGATTTCCATTACAACACACCAAGGTCTAATACATTTCCTTGTTGCTATAGAAAATATTATTGAGTTTCATATTGTTAATGAAAACCAGTACACACATAGGTGTCCATAACACATATGATTTACATTACGGTATTTAGGCAAGAAGAATGTCTGCAGCTGATTGGTCAGTATTTCTATTACTATTAAAATATGCTGCTTATCTTCCAAACTCCACATACACAGTAATGACTCTTCCCAGTCTGTTCCTAATTTATATGATCTCACATGTAAAATGTGAAATCGACATCACTGTGCGAGTTGGCACATCACATTTCCATTGTTAACATATGCATACTTTTTCCTAGTCAGCCAGTAATGTTTTATATCACAAGAATAACGGGTTAGTTAACCTTTACCAAAAAAACTGCCTGTACAGATAAGGGGTGTCTGTAGATAAAAACAAACTGTGCAGCTTTGACTAAAGTTTAATAAGTTAGGGTTGCCACCTGTCCATGATTCACCCGGAGTCCGGGTTTTGAAACTTGTGTCTGGGTTTCAGGGGGACTGAAACCTGGACACATTATTCAGACTACATTATAAGTCTACAGCTGAAAATGCTGCTGTGCTTCAGGGTCGCAGATATGGCCCTGGCTGGAGGGTAGAGATGTATACTGACACATGGTTCTCCCTGTACAAGTTCTTTAGGTTTATTTGCTAGGGACTTGGGGAAGTTGGAGATCTTGCTCCCCAACCCCTCTTCCATCTTCTCTCAACCCTCCCTTTCGCCCCTTCCCTGTCCCCAATTTTTCCTATTTTCTTCTTCAGCCTGGCATATGACTTTTGTTTCTTTTCCCCCTCTTTTCTTTCTTTTCCCTCCTCTTTTCTTTCTTTCCCCCTCTTTCTTTTTTCATAACTTGGATACATTTTCAGTGGGTAACGGGAACCTTATGATTTTGGCAATTTTTTACACTCCTTACTCTTTGGGGTTTCTGTGGGGGCACCCGATGAAGAGGAGGGGCCTGGAGCATCGGCGGGCACCCCAGAAGAAGAGGATTGTGGGGCAGTATAGACATTTTTGGTATTTTTATTTAAAAAAAATTAGGGTTTACAACCCCTTTAAGTCTAAGGTGGGCTAAATTGTACATCACAAAATTACAAATAAGCTCATTTGTTGTGGTAATTAAGCAATGGTGGTTTGTTATTTAAGTATGTTTTGCGGGGAGAGGAATGTATTCAAGTGTAATATGCCTAGAGCATATTTTACCAGTCTTTTGCTTCAAAAGCCGCTCATATTTTACCTGTCACAGGTTTAGCCATAAATCACACAGCAGGAAACATTTGTTTTTGTATTTAGACACATGGGCAACAAATAGGATAGAGAAAACTCTGTGTATAATTAGCCTGATGCTTGATCACATTTTTAAGCCAAAAACCACAGGTTTTTCTTTGTGCAACCCTGCGAGTTCCACGAAAAAAAAATCTGACAGCTCTGGTCAGGAGCCGCTGTACTAACGAAGCAAGCTAAGTTCAGTGATCTACCCTGCTGAGTTATTGTGTTCTGACAGGGGGAGGCCCCCTCCCCCCCCCACACCAGGACACTCCAATCAGCATTCTCTACCCTACATACATAAAATAATGTATGTAGGGACCTTTTGATAAGCGTTATCTTTTTGGGGGGCGGGGGCAGCATTTCATTCTTGAAGTCCCCGATGAAGTCACGTGACTTTGACGACACGTGTAGGACATACGGTCACCAGAAGTGACGTCCTGGCCGCGAGCTTGCCGTTCGTTGTATACACTGTGCATACTATTTGTATTGAATGTGAGTACCTGTTTGATTTATGTGAAATAAATACGCTTGGTGTTTAAAACATACTACACTATAGAGGCTCCCTGTTTCCTCTGAATTTCTCTATATACACCTGGTTTTGATGCTTCTGAGTGCTTTTTGGTGATTCACCTAACCCTGTGAGAAAGGCATGTAGAGGAAGCACCATCTACACTCTGCATGCACTGAAATCCTCCAGGAGGAACGGATAGGAGACTCCCCCCCCTTTTCTCCCCCTGAGCGATCATCTACCCCCTTTGATTTTCTGAATGCTGCCTGCCTTACAGCAGTAAGGTAAGAAGTTAGTACACCTGCGGGTGTCATTTGCACTGAAGAGTCACGACACTTAAAGTCACAGCGCCACTTGTTGATGCTAGTCAGCACTTTTTGGTTTGCACTGTCTCATGGTTGGAAGATTTCAGTCCTTCCAGATTGTGTTTCATCTGCACTACTGCACTTTTATTTTTATATGGACTACTGTTGATTTATAACCATTTATGTAGCTTGTACTTTTTAGTATCTATACACTACAGTCACTTTACCTGCAATCATTGCACTTTATTTATCACTATTGATATTTTATTAATGCATTTTACTATTTCATATATCAGTGCTTGAAGGTTTATTAATTTTAATGACACATATTGTTACCTTGTTACTGATCAGCACTATTTTGGCGTGCAACACCATCTATTGATTTTCTTATATACTTTGTCGTGGGTAGCGTTTGACCCTCACGGTGGCTGCCGCACCATTGAATCTTTTATACTAGATTCCATACTAGCGCGGAATACCCATTTTTTTTATTTAATTCTTGGACCCAGGCAGCACAATGTGCTGATGAGATCTTATAATTTTTAGAGGATTTAATAGCTTTAAAGTGAAATTAAAGGCAAAACAATTTTTTTTGTGTTTTTGGATAGAGTGAAAGGGATTAGAACACATGTTAGATTTTAGTTGCAGTGTGTGCCCCTATTAGAGGGATTCACCCTCACCCGATTTTTCCTCTCTTCTTCAGGATATTGTGGTCTTCACAATTACCTAAAACAAATAACAATTATCATAAATAAGGATGAGCCCGGTGTTCGATTCGAACCCATGTTCGAATCGAGCACCGGGTGTTCGCTCGCTCGGCGAGCCCAGAACTATTGGGGCCGCTCGCATCAAATTCGTGTGATGCGCGCGGCCCCGCAATGCATTGCGGCCCGCGCAGTGCAATGCTGGCTGATGATTGGCCAAGCATGCACTGTGACCCCGCATGCTTGGCCAATCACAGCGCCGGCAGCGAGGAGAGCCATAATTGGCTACAGGCAGGATGCCTGTAGCCAATTATAGCTCAGGGGCTTTAATACACGCCCCACGGTATAAGAGGCCGCCGCGGCGGCGGCCTCGCATATTATGTTTCACTCACAGTGTCAGCGTGTCAGTGTGTTGCTGACTGCTGACAACAATATGTGCTTTATTTCTGGGGATATGTGTGTGCATGCTGTTAGAACAGCATTGCAGTATCACATCTGGGGGGTGTCTATAGGTAGCCTGTGAAGGAGGGCAGGTTTCCTGTGCTTAGAACTTTCCCTGCAAAAAAGTGTCATTTTTGCAGGAAGAAAGCTATTTAAATCACTCGCGGCTAATGAATTGATGGCTCCTGTAACACAGAGAGCTGTCATTCATTAATAAAAACACAAAAAAAAAAGCGTAGGGGTCCCCCCAAATTCAGTAACCAGGCCCTTCAGGTCTGGGATGGATATTAAGGGGGATCCCAGCCAAAAAAAAAAAAAAAAAATGGCGTAGGGTCCCCCTCAAAATCCATACCAGACCCTTGAGGTCTGGTATGGATTTTAAGGGGAACCCTAGCCAAAAAAAATGGCGTGGGGTCCCCCTCAAAATCCATACCAGACCCTTATCCGAGCACGCAACCTGGCAGGCCGCAGGAAAAGAGGGGGGGACGAGAGCGGCCCCCCCTCTCGCCTGAACCGTACCAGGCCACATGCCCTCAACATTGGGAGGATGCTTTGGGGGTCTAAGACCCCTAAAGCACCTTGTCCCCATGTTGATTAGGACAAGGGCCTCTTCCCCACAACCCTGGCCGGTGGTTGTGGGGGTCTGCGGGCGGGGGGCTTATCGGAATCTGGAAGCCCCCTTTAACAAGGGGACCCCCAGATCCCGGCCCCCCCCCTGTGTGAAATGGTAAGGGGGTACAAAAGTACCCCTACCATTTCACCAAAAAAGTGGCAAAAATGGTAAAAATGACAGGAGACAGTCTTTGACAATTCCTTTATTAAAATCTTCTTTCTTCTTTCTTCATCCTTCGGATTCTTCATCTTCTCCTTCCTTCATCTTCTTCCATCTTCTTCTTCCATTTTCTTCTTCCTCCGATCCGCTTCTTCTTGCGCTGGTCTTCTCGTCCGGCATCTTCTTCCGTCGGCGTCGGCGTCGGTGTCTCTGTCTCTTCTTGGGCCGCTCCGCGCAATGGGAGGCTCCCGCTGTGTGAGGCTCCGCTCCGTCTGACAGGTCTTTTATAATGGAGGGCACCTGGTGACCCCGCCCCCTCTGACGCACAGGGACGTCATGGGGAATTCCATGATGGCTTTCCCCATGACGTCAGAGGGGGGCGGGGTCACCAGGTGCCCTCCGTTTTAAAAGACCTGTCAGATGGAGCGGAGCCTCACACAGCGGGAGCCTCCCATTGCGCGGAGCGGCCCAAGAAGACACCGACACCGACGCCGACGGAAGAAGATGCCGGACGAGAAGGACGAGAAGACCAGCGCAAGAAGAAGCGGATCGGAGGAAGAAGAAAATGGAAGAAGAAGATGGAAGAAGATGAAGGAAGGAGAAGATGAAGAATCCGAAGGATGAAGAAAGAAGAAAGAAGATTTTAATAAAGGAATTGTCAAAGACTGTCTCCTGTCATTTTTTACCATTTTTGCCACTTTTTTGGTGAAATGGTAGGGGTACTTTTGTACCCCCTTACCATTTCACACAGGGGGGGGGGCCGGGATCTGGGGGTCCCCTTGTTAAAGGGGGCTTCCAGATTCCGATAAGCCCCCCGCCCGCAGACCCCCACAACCACCGGCCAGGGTTGTGGGGAAGAGGCCCTTGTCCTAATCAACATGGGGACAAGGTGCTTTAGGGGTCTTAGACCCCCAAAGCATCCTCCCAATGTTGAGGGCATGTGGCCTGGTACGGTTCAGGCGAGAGGGGGGGCCGCTCTCGTCCCCCCCTCTTTTCCTGCGGCCTGCCAGGTTGCGTGCTCGGATAAGGGTCTGGTATGGATTTTGAGGGGGACCCCACGCCATTTTTTTGGGCTAGGGTTCCCCTTAAAATCCATACCAGACCTCAAGGGTCTGGTATGGATTTTGAGGGGGACCCTACGCCATTTTTTTTTTTTTTTTTTTGGCTGGGATCCCCCTTAATATCCATCCCAGACCTGAAGGGCCTGGTTATTGAATTTGGGGGGACCCCTACGCTTTTTTTTTTTGATTTTTTTTTTTTTTTTATCAATGACTTTTTTTTATGAATGAGTTTCAATGAATCACTGTTCTCTGTGTTACGGGAGCCGTGAATTAACATTAGCCGCGAGTGATTTTAAATAGCTTTTTTACTTTCAAAAATGACACTTTGCGCAGAGACAGTTCTAAACACAGGAAACATGCGCCCCTTTACAGGCATACTATAGACACCCCCCAGGTACGAAATTTAAAGGAATATTACACTTTTTTATTGTTTCAATTTAAGCATTATTAAAATCACTGCTCCTGAAAAAACGGCCGTTTTTAAAAAATTTTTTGCATTGATACATGTCCCTGGGGCAGGACCCAGGTCCCCAAACACTTTTTTATGACATTAACATGCATATTAGCCTTTAAAATGAGCACTTTTAATTTCGAACGTTCGCATCCATTATAACTAATAGGGTTCTAAAGCTCGCACGGACTTTAGGTCCGTTCGCGGGTTCTGGTGCGAGCCGAACGGGGGGGGGGTGTTCGGCTCATCCCTAATCATAAACAAAAGAAATAAAAAAACGCAATTGGTTACTGCTAATCAATGCTCTCTGCCCATTGTATTCTTTAAAAAATATCTTGCATGGACAATCATAGTGATTTTCTCTATGGCCCCATACACACAGGAGGATTGTCAGGAGACATTTGCCAGTACAAAAAATACCGCCCGACATTCTGCCCATTGGTATGTCGGTCTATCTGACAGAATCCAGCCGTTCTATCGGACGCGCATGCTGGAAAACCAGCAGCCGACCTACTCCCAATCAGCGCTTTCAGCCAATGGCAGAGAACGCTGATTGGAGTGTCCTGGTGTGGGGGGGGGGCATCCCCCTGTCAGAACACAACATCTCAGCAGGGTAGATCACTGAACTTCGATTGCATGGTTAGTACAGCGGCTCCTGACCAGAGCTGTCAGATTTTTTTTTCGTTGAACTCGCAGGGTTGCACAAAGAAAAACCTGTAGTATGTAGCCAACTTTAAGCTCTTTGGCTTAAAATGTGATCAAGCATCAGGCTAATTATACACAGAGCTTTCTCTATCCTATGTGTTGCCCATGTGTCTAAATACAAAAACAAATTCCTGCTGTGTAATTCATGGCTAAACCTGTGACAGGATAAATACATATAGTGCAAAGGAAACTGACAAAATATCGACTTATGTTGAGAATACTGCCCTTCTTAACATCTCAGATATTCAATCTCTCTTAAAGTAGAATTAAACTTTTTTTCCCCTTCGGGATAGAATAAGGAAGGGGTTATAACCCCTGTAAGATTATTTTGCAATCTATGTCCTATCGGAGAGAATAACCAAAACAGGAAGTGAGAGAAAATCCCTCTAAAGTGAGGGAATCCTTGGTTGTCACCGGAATGACCAGAACTAGTGCCCACTATTCCTGTTCTGGGGCAAACCAAAATTTGTGATTTTCTTTTACTTTCACTTTTATTGATGATGGTATGCAGGACTATTAGAGGGTGAATCCCCCTAATAGGGGCACAGACAGCAACTAAAATCTAACATGTGTTCTAATCCCTCTCCACTCTATCCAAAACACAATAAAAAAAGTTTTGCAAGCTATGCCTTTAAAGCTATTAAATCCTCTAAAAAATATAAGACCTCATCAGCACATTGCGCTGCCTGGGTCCAAGAATGAAATAAAAAAATGGGTATTCCGCGCTAGTATGGAGTCTAGTATAAAGGATTCAATGATGCACCAGCCACCATGAGGGTCAAACGCTACCCACGACAAAGTACCATATATAAGAAAATCAATAGATGATGTTGTGCTCCAAAATAGATAAAGTGCTGATCAGTAACAAGGTAACAATATGTGTTATTAAAATTAATAAACCTTCAAGTACTGATATATGAAATAGTAAAATGCATTAATAAAATATCAATAGTGATAAATAAAGTGCAATGATTGCAGGTAAAGTGACGGTAGTGTATAGATATTAAAAAGTACAAGCTACATACATGGTTATAAATCAACAGTAGTCCATATAAAAATAAAAGTGCAGTAGTGCAGATGAAACACAATCTGGAAGGACTGAAATCTTCCAACATGAGACGGTGCAAACCAAAAAGTGCTGACTAGCATCAACAAGGGGTGCTGTGACTTTAAGTGTTGTGAATCTTCAGTGCAAATGACACCCGCAGGTGTACTAACTTCTTACCTTACTGCTGTAAGGCAGGCAGCATTCAGAAAATCAGAGGGGGTAGATGATCGCTCAGGGGAGAAAGGCGGGGGGGTCTCCTATCCATTCCTCCTGGAGGGTTTCAGAGTGTGCAGAGCATAGATGGTGCTTCCTCTACATGCCTTTCTCACAGGGCAAGGTCAGAAACCGCTCAAAAGCATCAAAACCGGGTGTATATAGAGAAATTCAGAAGAAACAGGGATCCTCTAGAGTGTAGTATGTTTTAATTACCAAGCGTATTTATTTCCATTTTCCTTTCAATACAAACAGTATGCACAGTTTATCCAACTAACGGTGAGCTCGCGGCCAGGACCTCACTTCCGGTGTCCGTATGTCCTGCGCGTGTCATCACGTGACTTCATCGGGGACTTCAAGAATGAAATGCTGCCCGCGCCCCCCCAAAAAATAACGCTTACTAAAAGGCCCCCACATATATTATTTTATATCATGACAATTAATACTAAAATTACATTCATCAGGAAGTCAGATTTACATGCAACAGTGGTGATGGTGGGGGGTGGTTCAGTCCGAGGCAACTGTGGTGGTGATGGGGGGTTCAGTCAGAGGCAGCAGTGGTAGGGGGGGTTCAGTCTGAGGCAGTGGTGGTGGGGGGGTTTAGTCCAAGGCAGCGGTGGTGGTGGGGGTTCAGTCAGAGGCAGATGTGATGGTGGTTCAGTCAGAGGCAGTGGTGATAGTGGTGGTGGGGGATGAGTCAGAGGCAGCAGTAGTGGTGGTGGGGTGGGGGTTCAGTCAGAGGCAGCGGTGGTGGTGGTCGGGGGTTCAGACAGAGGCAGCAGTGGTGGGGGTTCAGACAAAGACAGCAGTGGTGGGAGGGGGGTTCAGTCAGAGGCAGATGTGGTGGTGGGGGGTTCAGTAAGAGTTAGTGGTGGTGGTGATGTTGGGGGTTCAGTCAGAGGCAGATGTGGTGGGGAGTCCGGACAGAGGCAGATGTGGTGGTGGGGGGAGGTTCAGTCAGAGGCAGTGGAAGTGGTGGTGGGGGGGTTATGTCGGAGGCGGTGGTGGTGGGGTTTAGTCAAAGGCAGCATTAGTGGGGGGGGTTCAGACAGAGGCAGCGGTGGTGGGGAGGTTCAAACAGAGGTAGCAGTGGTTGGGGGGTTCAGACAGAGGCAGTGGTTGTGGGGATGGGATCAGTGGCACTGGCACTTACTTGCTCTCAGTGTCAGTCATGCCTCCAGTGATGCCTCTTCTAACATGGGGTCCCTGCGCACAGCAGAAAGCTCCTCCTCTTCATGCTGTTGGCCGTCAGCTGACTTTCTCCTGCAGGTCATTACCTCTAACAACAGTGGTGCCGGGCCCCCTCACAGTGGAATAAGCGGCGGCCCATCCACACTGAAACACAATCTTGGTATATTTTTCTATTCGCCTCAAACTCCAGGTGCCTATGTTTTATTAATTTTGGAACCTGACAAAGAAAGACATTACCCCAGTAATTGTAGGCCTATAGCCCTACTAATTTCTACTGTAAGATTGTGGTAGCTGCTAGGCTCCGATCTATTCTCCCCACCAGTGGTGGCCCATCTATTAGGGGCAAGCGGGTGCTGGCCCCCTGATCTACATACAGGGCGCCGGACCATGGATTTTTTTGGAGCACGTTATTAGAGCCAGAGGCTCTAATAGGCTTCAAGAAAGGGTGGGCTCGGGGAACAGAGCACTGCGCCCTGATCCCACCCAATTGTGTGACAATAGTGAATGAATATTCGCTATTATTACACTGATTCTCCTCCTGGCCAATCAGGAAGCGGGTTGTGAGACCCGTTTCCGGATTGGCCGAAAGGAGAAGCCATCCTATTGGCCTATGAGGCAGAAGGAGGAGGAGATGTACGGCCGAGGAGAAGCATTGAAAGAGTCTGAGGAGGGAAGCCAACGTCTCCATGGGAAGCCCAGGACACGGAGGCGCCTGAGGGTGGAAGTCGCCGCCATCTCCATTAGAAGCCTGGGACACTAAGGAGTCTGAGGGGGCAAGCCGCCGTCTCCACCTGTCAGCACAGGGTGAGTGACCTGGTGATGGAGAGGGGCGTGTGTGGTGTGGGCTGGGGGGGTCCGTTGTCAGGTCTGTCTGTCCCTCCCAACCGATGGAGCACCAGCTGCCACTGCTCCCCACTATTATTCATACAGATCAAGTTGGTTTTGTCAGTTTTAGAGAAGCTAGGGCAGAACAAGTAAAATGTTAAACTTCAAATCTCATGTACTACAAAACTAAATTTTAGTCTGCCTACTTTCTGTTGATGCTGACAAGGCATTCATCAGAGTCAGTTAGAAAATCCTTTAAAGGATTAGAGCATCTTTTCAAATTATAAAAAAATAAATAAAAATAAAATATAAACACACCGTACACCCTCCCAGTCTCTCCTGTACTTAGTGATGAGCTGTCAGTGCCCAAGCAGCCAATGTAGCTGTCCAGAGGTTTCAAAATCCCAGTTCTCCTTTTCTTTCTGTAGCACTTTCTGGATGGATCAGAGCAATGTTCTGTGAACGCGCTAACAAATCAGAATTGCTATGATTCATCCTGGAAGCACTGTGGAAAGAAAAGGGAGAAGAGCAGGGATTCCAGAAGCCTGGACCGCTACACCAGCTGTGTGGGGCACTGACAGCTCATCACCCACGAAGGTAAGTACAGATGGGACTGGGAGTGGCAGGGTGGGGAGGTTATAGTCTTAGTTCCCCTCTTCATATTTTTTGAAAAAGGTGAAACTAAAGCCTCGTACACAAAGCCTCGTCACAGTTTGATTGTAGGACGACTTTCTGTCAAAAGCGCGTGTGCAGGACTTTGTCTAGCATACTAACTATCCGCAAATTGTCGTTTGACAAACACGAACATAGTGACGTACTATGAGAGTATAAAGAGGAAGTTAATTTCTCTTTATACCCTTTGGGCCCATTCTGCTAATTTCGTGTTAGTAGAAGTATGGTGAGTGTTGATTTGCAATTTTCAGATCGTACAAAACAAATGCCTTTTAAAATACGTTTGGCATAACTATATGCAAAGCAGCTTCATTATTATCCCATTAAAGAAGATGAGAATTTTGACATTTCATCAATTGCCGCATCACAAATGTTAATTCTAGATTACGAACAGTAGCTTACAAGACCGAACTCTTCCCAGTCGTTCCTTGATTCCGAGCATGCGTGTTTGTACTTTCGACTTTTGTGTGAAGGATTTCTGTACTGACCATCCGAAAATCAGACGCTGAGTTCACATCAGACAAAAATGTTAAAGCCTGCACATGCAGCTTTTGTCTGATGTAAAAGTCAAATCGTCTGCGGATTTTTGAATCGTTAGTACTGTGCATTCGACAGACAGCTCATCTCCAGGTTTTCCCTTCTGATTTTTGCAACGTGTGTATGAGGCCTTATGCCCCGTACACACGAGCGGAATTTCCATCGGAAAAATCTTGGAATTCCGCTCAAGCTTGGCTTGCATACACACGGTCACACAAAAGTTCTCGGAACTTTCGACCGTCAAGAACACGGTGACGTACAACACTACGAGGAGCTGAGAAAATGAAGTTCAATGCATCAAATTGTTTCTGAGCATGCGTAGGAATTTTGTGGGTCGGAATTGGTACAGACAATCGGAATTTCCGATTGGAACTTTTTTCGACCGAAAAATGGAGAACCTGCTCTCAATCTTTTGCTGGCGGGAATTCTGCCAGTAAAAGTCCGATAGAGCATACACACGGTCGGAATTTCCGACCAAAAGCTCACATCAGACTTTTGCTGGTGGAATTTCCGATCATGTGTACGGGGCATAACACTTTAAAAAATCCCTTGACAGCTATATTAACCAGCCGCTAGAGGTTTTATGGCTATCTGAGGCTCTGTTAGATATAATTATCCTCACTTCTTGGAACTCTTCAACAGCAGCACAGACAGAAAAAAAATAGCTTTTCTTGGAAAAGAGAATGGAATAAGAGAATGCTAGAACCCTTGTCAGATCTGAATTTCTGTATGTGTTGCTTTTGGGAATTTTTCCTAAGGCCGGTTTCACAGGGGCATTTTCTGTAATGTGCATCTGCCTGCTCAGTGGGAAATCTACGAGTAGGTGGATGACAGGTCCGTGTCCACTATGCAGAGCGGACATAGGCACAGCCCAACTGTTCTCTACGGGGCTGTCAGATGGAAACGGGCCACTTGTCCGGATGGATGTGGACTAAATCCCCATTCGTCTGTTTTTGGTGGACAGGATTGGATCCCGGCAGGTATGGGCAGGCACTTGTCTGCTGTCCGATCAGGTCCACCTGAAAAACTGACAGGCAGCCCTGATCGGACAGCCCGTGTGAAACTAGCCTTACTCCTGTTCTGGTGGATCAGTTGTCAGTATGACAGGAAGTGAGAGTAAATCTCTAATACTGTATATCTGAAGATAACGGTCAAAACTTTCTAAATTTCTAAACTAGATTCAACAAAAACTTTAAGTTCACATGTTTATTGCTACACAATAACATAGTTCTGGGGAATGTTGTTTTGTGAAATCCTTATCTTCAGCAGTTGAAGCAAAGTCAGCATTTTGGAGCAGTTGGTAATGATTAGCAGACATGAAGCTTAAAGGCCACAAATTAAACATATATGTGACTATACAACTAATTGTATATCTTAAAGTTTTTGTTCCTTGGTGGTCAGAGTTATTTGTCTTCGTTCTCATAAACAAATTACCCAGCTCACTGCTTTTACAATGAGAGAATTGCAGTAGTTTGTTAAATAGAGCAGAACATAGGGGATAATTATAAACGTATGCTGATACTTGCAATTCGATATTAGACACATCACACATATGTTTCCTTCATATTTCTGTACTGTATTTACTCTGTTCATGCTACTGTTACTGGTTTCATCTGCTCAAAATTATCTTTCAGTGGTAGCTTGAGTTTCTCTTCTCTTGTTAGATCACAAAGAAACTTATTGTCATGGAAAGGACAACTAAAGGTTACCACAGTTTTGAACTGACAATTTCCTGTTTAAGGGGGCCTGGCAAACACCATGTCCCCCAACCGTCAGGTATTCTGGCAGACTGTCCCAGTTCTCCAAAAAAATCCCAGTGTCCAGCAGATCCAGGAACGCTAGTTACAGCCTTTGGTTTCACACCTATGCACGTACTGCTGAATAAATTGTCCTACCCAATAGAATATACAGAATAACGTTTTGGCAGTATGTTTTAGCAAGTAAGTGTGTTCTGCTGTCTTCCACTGACCATTAATACTTTTCCAGGGGTGGTGGAGAATCAGAGCCACCCACCAATGCTTTTCAAGATGAGGTTGGGGGGGGGGGGTAGACACTGCTGACCTCCAATGCTTTTCAAGGGGGAGAATAAAAACACCACTGATTATCAATGCTTTTCAAGGGAGGGGGGAATCAACACTGACTACAATGCTTTTAAGGGTGGTGGAAAGAAAGAGTGGGGCTGATACCCTGACCACCAAAGTCTGTGAAGGAGGGCTGGAAGCTTCATGGTCCATTTACACCACGACAGTCTAATGCAGTTCATTGTTACTCTTATGTTGTACATAACCTGCATTACCAGAGCACCCTGGTTTGAAAGTACCCTCGCTGACCGATCTAAGAAGGGGAGCAATAGCGTTAATGCACGGACCACCAATGCCTGGGAAGGGGTGGAAATATTTTTTTAACCACCCCCAGTGTCTAGGAAGGGGGAATTCTTCCCACTGACATTGACAAGGGAGAAATCTTGCAACCTTTTTCTTTCAGTGACTGCTAAGGCCTTTACATTTTTTCCTTCCATTGACTACTGACACCGAGGCAGTTCAACACCTGACTTCTGTTTCCTATAAGATATTTGGTTCATTACATACTCCTGACTGTAAACCTGTGGTTTATGTTTTATAGTCCTGACCACCGCACTCTGTAAACCGCGCTATACATTACATACTTCAAATCACGTAATTTATTGCCTCCACAGTTGTTTGTTGTTATGTAGTCTCCAATTATTTTTATTAAGTTCCTCTTCAAAGTAGGATCAGATAAAATGTTGGCTGTCTTTCTATATTATGTGCAGAGAAAGGCATGTGTAATGAAGGAGTTTCAATTTTAGGTGAGGTAGGAGCTTCTGGTAAAGACTAATATGTAACCCAACTCCAAAAAGCATATTGAAGCTCAACACACATCACCAGCATTCTATTTATAATACATTGCACAGTATAAAAAGAACAAAGAAAGAGAAGCTGAGGCTGATGTGACCATTGAAATAAAGCATATACATTTTATTAATACACAAACACTTAAAAAAGCACAATGGCATAGCTCCCAACTAGAGTTGAGCGGACACCTGGATGTTCGGCGGGTTCGGCTGAACTTCGGTAAAAAGTCCGGGTTCGGGACCGAACTTGACCCGAACTTGACCCCGAACTCCGAACCCCATTGAAGTCAATGGGGACCCGGACTTTTGAACACAAAAATGGCTGTAAAAAGGTCATGGAAAGGGCTAGAGGGCTGCAAATGGCAACAAAATGTTGTTAAGAGCATGGCAAGTGATCTGCAAACAAATGTGGGTAGAGAAATAACTTAAAATAACATAAAAAAAAAAATAAATTAAAAAAGAAGAGGTACAGGAAGTCATTAAGAACCTCAGAAACTCAATGGCACGATGCCGCACATATACCCCAGAATACGCACTTTCTGGAAAAAATTATTAACTTTCATCAGGAGACAATGTGAAGGAACCGGAGGCACTGTCAGCAACCCAATCTACTATTGCCTGTACTTGTCCTGGCCTCAACATTCGTACAGCCTCATTAGGCGCGCCAAAATACTGCTGCAGGCTCTGTCGCCTACTCGCACCTAAGGAAGGTGTTTCACTAGTGCGTGTAGCTGGCACAGATCGACCACGTCCTCTCCCTGCAACAGGAGCGCCACCAGCAGCACCACGACCCGGGCCACGTCCCTTTTTTGATTTTCAAAATGTATGATCTCGCCCTAAATGGGTGTTTTTGTATATAGCAGAATACACATACAGTGTCTAAAGCGTTTATGAACACGCAGAAAATGCTATTGGGAAAAAAAACACAGCAAAATTAGATTTTTTTGCAATGTTTTTCCAATATCAGAATAAACGGATAGTGTCTTTCTGCGTTTATGAAAACGCAGAAAATGCTATTGGGAAGAAAAAAAAACACAGCAATATCAGAATACACGGATAGTGTCTACAGCGTGTATGTATGAACACGCAGAAAATGCTATTGGGGGAAAAAAAACACAGCAAAATTAATTTTTTTTGCAATGTTTTTCCAATATCAGAATACACGGACAGTATGTAAAGCGTTTATGAAAATGCAGAAAATGCAATTGGGAAGAAAAAAAACACTGCAAAATTAAATTTTTTTGCAATGTTTTTCCAATATCAGAATACACGGACAGTTTATGAAAACGCAGAAAATGCTATTGGGAAGAAAAAAAACACTGCAAAATTAATTTTTTTTGCGATGTTTTTCCAATATCAGAATACACAGAAAATGCTATTGGGAAAAAAAACACAGCAAAATTAGATTTTTTTGCAATGTTTTTCCAATATCAGAATAAACGGATAGTGTCTTTCTGCGTTTATGAAAACGCAGAAAATGCTATTGGGAAGAAAAAAAAAACACAGCAAAATTAAATTTTTTTGCAATGTTTTTGCAATATCAGAATACACGGATAGTGTCTACAGCGTGTATGTATGAACACGCAGAAAATGCTATTGGGGGAAAAAAAACACAGCAAAATTAATTTTTTTTGCAATGTTTTTTTCCAATATCAGAATACACGGACAGTATGTAAAGCGTTTATGAAAATGCAGAAAATGCAATTGGGAAGAAAAAAAACACTGCAAAATTAAATTTTTTTGCAATGTTTTTCCAATATCAGAATACACGGACAGTTTATGAAAACGCAGAAAATGCTATTGGGAAAAAAAAAAAACACTGCAAAAATTAATTTTTTTTGCGATGTTTTTCCAATATCAGAATACACGGACAGTATGTAAAGCGTTTATGAAAACGCAGAAAATGCTATTGGGAAGAAAAAAAACACTGCACAATAAAAAAATTTTGAAATGTTTTTCCAATATCCGAATACACGGACAGTGTCTAAAGCGTTTATGAAAAGGCAGAAAATGCTATTGGGAAGAAAAAAAACACTGCAAAATTATTTTTTTTTGCAATATCAGAATACACGGATAGTGTCTACAGCGTGTATGTATGAACACGCAGAAAATGCTATTGGGAAGAAAAAAAACACTGCAAAATTAAATTTTTTTGCAATGTTTTTCCAATATCAGAATACACGGACAGCGTCTAAAGTGTTTATGAAAACGCAGAAAATGCTATTGGGAAGAAAAAAAACACTGCAAAATTAAATTTTTTTGCAAGATCAGAATACACGGATAGTGTCTACAGCGTGTATGTATGAACACGCAGAAAATGCTATTGGGAAAAAAAAAACACAGAAAAATTTAATTTTTATGCAATGTTTTTTCCAATAGCAGAATACACACAGACTATGGTGTATATGCAGTGTTGGTCCTAATGGTGCACTGAGCTTGCAGGTAAAACTTTTATATTTTGTCTGGCACTGGCCTCATGTCACTGTTAAAAGACTGTGTGCACTGCACCCCAGCCAGGGTACAATTGATTTAGGAATCTCTTCAATAATTCTCTCTGCCTTTTTCTTTTGCTTAATAAAGAAACTCCCTACTCTACTCTAGCTATGTAGATCGCTCACTGATCTAACTAATTAGAAGCAAAGTTAAGGAATGCTGACTGCCTGACTGACTAAATCACACTAACTCCTAAAATCCTCTCAGCAGCACAGGAACCTGTCTATAGCTGAATGACGCTGTGTGTGTGTACTATATATAGAGGCTGGGTCACATGCTGCACTGGCCAATCACAGCCATGCCATTAGTAGGCATGGCTGTGATGGCGACTAAGGGCACACTAGTGAAACGATCGTCGATTGGTTGCCCTGCAGCTGTTAAAAAGGCGCCAATACAGCGCCGAACACCGGCCCCGAACTCACAGCTAGGGATGAGCCGAACACCCCCGGGTTCGGTTCGCACCAGAACCTTCGAACCGACCGAAAGTTCGCGCAAATTTTCGAACCCTATACGTTATAATGGACGCGAACGTTCGAAATCAAAAGTGCTAATTACAACGGCCAATATGCATGTTAATGTCATAAAACAGGTTTGGGGACCCGGGTCCTGCCCCAGGGGACATATATCAATGCAAAAAGAACTTTTAAAAACTAACGTTTTTTCGGGAGCAGTCATTTTAATGATGCATAAAGTGAAAAAAAAAAGTGAAATTTTCCTTTAAATATGGTACCTGGGGGTGTCTAAAGTATGCCTGTGAAGTGGCATGTGTTTCCCGTGTTTAGAACTGTCCTTGCACAAAATGACATTTGTAAAGGAAAAAAAGAAGCCATTTAAAACCACTTGCGGCTTTAGGTTTGTTCTTAAGTAGAATCTGAACAGGTACATTATGAAGTGTAGCTCCATCCCAAAAAAATCTATTTTTAAGCTTTTTGGAGAACATAGGGAGGGGTTATCACCCCTGTAACATTTGCTGTCTTTGCACATCTGTTCAGAACATGTCACCTAACTTTCCGTCCCAATGACAAATGTTTTGGAAAAAGTGGGGTTTTAATTGAAACAAGGATTGGTGATAAAGTATCAGTAGAGAGGAGATACCTTTTTCCCAAATTAAATCTAACAGGATAGAATTTCCCTTCCTAGGGGTAGATTTCCTCTCACTTCCTGTTTTCTCTTTCCATTTGCAAGTAGGAGTCGTTTGTAAGTTGGATGTTTGAAAGTAGGGGCCTGGCGTATATACTCTGCAGAAATTTGCCCTATTAGATGTTGGTGTAGCCACAAGACTGGTGGGCACAGGAATGGGCCCTGCTGTGAGTTAATAGATCAAGATTTGTAATTGCATGCACCTGTTGAACAGGGCAGAAAAATTGGGGGTGGTGGTGGTGGTGGTGGACGGTGTTTGCCACAAGACTGTAAGCTCTCACAGTTACTCTTGGTGGGCGCAGGAATGGGCCCTGCTGTGAGTTATTAGATCAAGATTTGTAATTGCAAGCACCTGATGAACAGGGCAGAAAAATTGGGCCTTTGACGGTGGTGGTGGACGGTGTTGCCACAAGACTGTAAGCTCTCACAGTTACTCTTGGTGGGCGCAAGAATGGGCCCTGCTGTGAGTTATTAGATCAAGATTTGTAATTGCATGCACCTGTTGAACAGGGCAGAAAAATTGGGGGTGGTGGTGGTGGTGGTGGACGGTGTTGCCACAAGACTGTAAGCTCTCACAGTTACTCTTGGTGGGCGCAGGAATGGGCCCTGCTGTGAGTTATTAGATCAAGATTTGTAATTGCAAGCACCTGATGAACAGGGCAGAAAAAATTGGGCCTTTGGCGGTGGTGGTGGACGGTGTTGCCACAAGACTGTAGGCCCTCATAGTTACTCTTGGTGGGCGCAGGAATGGGCCCTGCTGTGAGTTATTAGATCAAGATTTGTAATTGCAAGCACCTGATGAACAGGGCAGAAAAATTGGGCCTTTGGCGGTGGTGGTGGACGGTGTTGCCACAAGACTGTAAGCTCTCACAGTTACTCTTGGTGGGCGCAAGAATGGGCCCTGCTGTGAGTTATTAGATCAAGATTTGTAATTGCATGCACCTGTTGAACAGGGCAGAAAAATTGGGGGTGGTGGTGGTGGTGGTGGTGGACGGTGTTGCCACAAGACTGTAAGCTCTCACAGTTACTCTTGGTGGGCGCAGGAATGGGCCCTGCTGTGAGTTATTAGATCAAGATTTGTAATTGCAAGCACCTGATGAACAGGGCAGAAAAATTGGGCCTTTGGCGGTGGTGGTGGACGGTGTTGCCACAAGACTGTAGGCCCTCATAGTTACTCTTGGTGGGCGCAGGAATGGCCCTGCTGTGAACTATTAGATCAAGATTTGTAATTACCCGCCCCTGTTAAACAGGGGCTGAAAAATTGTGCCTTAGGCACTGGTGCTGGTGCCACAACACTGCAACCCCTCACAGATACTGTACTTGGAGCACAGCAGTCACACGTGTTGTGAAGCATTTTTTTTAAAAAATTGTAATTACCCGCCCCTGTTAAACAGGGGCTGAAAAATTGTGCCTTAGGCACTGGTGCTGGTGCCACAACACTGCAACCCCTCACAGATACTGTACTTGGAGCACAGCAGTCACACGTGTTGCGAAGCATTTTTTTAAAAAATTGTAATTACCCGCCCCTGTTAAACAGGGGCTGAAAAATTGTGCCTTAGGCACTGGTGCTGGTGCCACAACACTGCAACCCCTCACAGATACTGTACTTGGAGCACAGCAGTCACACGTGTTGCGAAGCATTTTTTTTAAAAAATTGTAAGTATGTAAGTACACGCCCCTGTTAAACAGGGGCTGAAAAATTTGCCTTAGGCACTGGTGCTGGTGCCACAACACTGCAACCCCTCACAGATACTGTACTTGGAGCACAGCAGTCACACGTGTTGCGAAGCATTTTTTTATAAAAATTGTATGTACACGCCCCTGTTAAACAGGGGCTGAAAAAATGTGCCTTAGGCACTGGTGTGGTGGCATGGATCATTGAGGAGGAGGAAGAGGATAGTCAGTGAACATAAGAGGACAGTCACTCAGCATCAGCATAGGCAGTCTTGAAGGGATGTGATATTAAAAATTATTCGGTTATATCCGCCTCAGGTGCCTGGTAGCTGGTGGTGATCCAAGACTGATTCATTTTGATGAAGGTCAGTCGATCAACCGAGGCGGTGGACAGGCGCACCCTATGATCGGTGACAAATCCTCCAGCAGCACTGAATGTGCGTTCGGAAAGAACGCTGGAGGCAGGACAGGCCAGTAGCTCAATTGCATACTGTGCAAGCTCTGGCCAGTGATCCATCCTCAGGACCCAGTAAGCCAGAGGATTTTCGGGTGGGAAAGGTGTCCAAGTCTGACCTTGCCCCAAGGTATTCCTGCACCATGTATATCAGACGCTGGCGATGGTTGCTGGAACCGATCATACCTTGGGGCTGTGGACTAAAAAATTGTCTGAACGCATCGGTCAGACGTCCACCTTCCCCACCGCTCCTTCTGCTACTGACCGAAGCCTCAGCAACTCGTCGCCCAGGACCAGGAGTTTGTAGCCTCCCAGTTTCTGGGAACGCGTTGCACAGACCTTTCTGCAAGGCCTCCCTGAGATGTCTCATCCTCTGCTCCCTCTGCGACGGCAAGATAAGGTCTGCAACCTTACCCTTGTACCGCGGATCAAGGAGAGTGGCCAGCCAGTAATGGTCCCTCTCCTTGATCCGAAGAACACGAGGATCCTTCCGCAGGCTTTGCAGGATCAGGGAGGCCATGCAGCGTAGGTTAGCTGAGGCATTCGGTCCGGAGTCTTCTGGGTCACTGAGGATGACATGATCGCCAGCCACCTCCTCCCAGCCACGTACAAGTCCACTGGTTTGTTGGGACTGTACATCATCCCTAAAAGACTGCTGCTGCTGATGCTGAGTGCCAGGCTCCACCTCCATGCTCACACAATCCTCCTCCTCCTCCTCCTCCTCCTCTTCCTGTGTGATGGGTGGGACAGAAGGAACACTGTCCGGATAAAGGGGGCCTTGAGAGGCAAGGAAGTCCTCCTCTTCCTGCCTCTGTTCTGCCTCAAGTGCCCTGTCCATTATCCCACGCAGCGTATGCTCCAACAGGTGGACAAGAGGGACAGTGTCACTGATGCATGCACTGTCACTGCTCACCATCCTCGTGGCCTCCTCAAATGGTGAGAGGACAGTGCATGCATCCCTGATCATGCTCCACTGACGTGGGGAAAAAAAACCAAGCTCCCCTGACCCTGTCCTGGTGCCATAGTCGCAAAGGTACTCATTGATGGCCCTCTGCTGCGTGTGCAGTCGCTGCAGCATGGCCAACGTTGAGTTCCACCTGGTGGGCATGTCACATATTAGGCGGTTCTTGGGCAGGTTCAGCTCCTTTTGCAGCTCAGTCAGCCGAGCACTGGCATTATAAGATCGGCGGAAATGCACACAGACTTTCCTGGCCTGCCTCAGGACATCCTGTAAGCCTGGGAACCTGCCCAAGAACCGCTGCACCACCAGGTTGAGGACGTGAGCCATGCAGGGCACATGGGTGAGCTGCCCCTGTCGCAGGGCGGAGAGGAGGTTGGTGCCATTGTCAGAAACGACCATTCCTGGCTTAAGCTGACGTGGCGTCAACCACCTCTCGGCCTGCCCCTGCAGAGCTGCCAGAACCTCTGGCCCAGTGTGGCTCCTGTCCCCCAAACACACCAGCGCAAGCACGGCATGGCATCTTTTTGCCTGCGTACTTGCGTAGCCCCTTGTACGCGTACGGAGCACCGCTGGTTCCAAGGACAGAGCACTGGAGGAAGAAGAAGAGGAGGGGGTGGAGGAGAGAGGTGTGTCACAACCAGTAGCAGTAGTAGCGTTTTGGAGGCGTGGTGGCGGAACAACCTCCAACACTACTGCACCTTGTCCTGCATCCCTCCCAGCTGCCAATAGAGTGACCCAATGGGCCGTGAAAGAAAGGTACCGTCCCTGTCCATGCCTGCTGGACCATGAGTCAGCGGTAATATGCACCTTACCGCTGACCGCCCTGTCCAGCGAGGCATGGACATTGCCCTCCACATGCCGGTAGAGAGACGGAATCGCCTTCCGTGAGAAAAAGTGGCGTTTGGGAACCTGCCACTGAGGAACCGCACATTGAACAAACTCACGGAAGGGGGCCGAGTCTACCAACTGAAAAGGCAGCAGTTGAAGTGCTAGCAATTTAGCCAAGCTAGCATTCAACCGCTGGGCATGTGGATGGCTGGGAGTGTACTTCTTTCTACGGTCCAGCAGCTGGGCAGGGAAATTTGCCTGCTGCAATCGGACGTCGGTGTACTGCAAGTACTTGGTTGTGACACACCTAATTCTACACCTTCAGTCCTCTCAGAGCAGCTTTCAGAGAGGACTGAAGGTGTAGTGGGGATGGAGATCCCAGCTGATGAGGAGCAAGGAGAGGTCCGCTTAGTTCTTTGGTGTGGGTCTTTTATGTGTGCCTGCCAACGAGCTGCATGGCAGGTCGACATATGTCTGGTCATGCTTGTGGTGCCCAAGCGGCTGATGTTTTTGGCCACGCGAGATACGCTTGAGACAAATATTGCAAATAGCAGTGGTGCGATCTGATGCACTCGTCTCAAAAAAGGCCCACACCAAAGAACTTTTCTGATAACGTGCAGAGGCAGCGCCCTGCACAGGCGGAGCTCTGCGGTGTTGTACAGTTGCTGTGCTGGCCTCTACCTGGCCTCCAGGGGGCATCCTGCCTCGTTGGACATGTGACGCCGCATCCTCCTCCTCCTCGTCCTCCTCCTCATCCTCTCTCCCTTCAGGCACCCACGTGGAGTCAGTGACCTCATCATCCCCTCCCTCTTCACCACTAGAGCAAACCTGGCAGTAAGCTGCAGCTGGTGGAACAGTACTGCCAGATTCCTCAAGCTGGGTATCATCATCCGAGCCTTCGAATCGTTGGGCATCCTCCTGGAGCATGTACCCAACACTGTGCTCAAAGAGTTCGGGGGACTCCTCAGGAGGACATGGTGGGTCTAGGGAAGGGGTGGCTGATGATGCTCTGCCAGTACCCTGAGCCTGGGTGAGAGAGGATGAGGAAGGCTTGGTCATCCATTCTACCAAGCCTTCAGCATGATGCGGCTCCACATGTCCAGCTGCCGAAAACAAAGACGCGCGTGTCCCATGGCCACGTGCTGATGACGATGCACGACCACGTCCACGGCCACGGCCACGTCCACTAGAAACAGAGCCTGCCTGCCCTGTGTTCTTGGCTCTGCACGCTCTGCCTCCCCTTGGCGGTCTTCCAGCCATTGTAGTCGGTAGTCCTGTGGGTGCTGCTGAGAAGAATATATAGGAGCTCTGTGTGATGCCACTAACACACTAGAAGTCCTATGGGTGCTTCTGCAAAGAAAATAGAGGAGCTCTGTGTGATGCCACTAACACACTAGAAGTCCTGTGGGTGCTTCTGCAAAGAAAATAGAGGAGCTCTGTGTGATGCCACTAACACACTAGAAGTCCTGTGGGTGCTGCTGAGAAGAAAATATAGGAGCTCTGTGTGATGCCACTAACACACTAGAAGTCCTATGGGTGCTTCTGCAAAGAAAATAGAGGAGCTCTGTGTGATGCCACTAACACACTAGAAGTCCTGTGGGTGCTGCTGAGAAGAAAATATAGGAGCTCTGTGTGATGCCACTAACACACTAGAAGTCCTATGGGTGCTTCTGCAAAGAAAATAGAGGAGCTCTGTGTGATGCCACTAACACACTAGAAGTCCTGTGGGTGCTTCTGCAAAGAAAATAGAGGAGCTCTGTGTGATGCCACTAACACACTAGAAGTCCTATGGGTGCTTCTGCAAAGAAAATAGAGGAGCTCTGTGTGATGCCACTAACACACTAGAAGTCCTGTGGGTGCTGCTGAGAAGAAAATATAGGAGCTCTGTGTGATGCCACTAACACACTAGAAGTCCTATGGGTGCTTCTGCAAAGAAAATAGAGGAGCTCTGTGTGATGCCACTAACACACTAGAAGTCCTGTGGGTGCTTCTGCAAAGAAAATAGAGGAGCTCTGTGTGATGCCACTAACACACTAGAAGTCCTGTGGGTGCTGCTGAGAAGAAAATATAGGAGCTCTGTGTGATGCCACTAACACACTAGAAGTCCTATGGGTGCTTCTGCAAAGAAAATAGAGGAGCTCTGTGTGATGCCACTAACACACTAGAAGTCCTGTGGGTGCTGCTGAGAAGAAAATATAGGAGCTCTGTGTGATGCCACTAACACACTAGAAGTCCTATGGGTGCTTCTGCAAAGAAAATAGAGGAGCTCTGTGTGATGCCACTAACACACTAGAAGTCCTGTGGGTGCTTCTGCAAAGAAAATAGAGGAGCTCTGTGTGATGCCACTAACACACTAGAAGTCCTATGGGTGCTTCTGCAAAGAAAATAGAGGAGCTCTGTGTGATGCCACTAACACACTAGAAGTCCTGTGGGTTCTGCTGAGAAGAAAATATAGGAGCTCTGTGTGATGCCACTAACACACTAGAAGTCCTATGGGTGCTTCTGCAAAGAAAATAGAGGAGCTCTGTGTGATGCCACTAACACACTAGAAGTCCTATAGGTGCTTCTGGGAAGAAAATATAGGTCTGTGTGATGGGACTAACACACTTCAAGTCCTATAGGTGCTTCTGGGAACAAAAGATAGGATCTCTGTGTGATGGGACTAACACACTTCAAGTCCTATAGGTGCTTCTGGGAACAAAATATATGATCTCTGTGTGATGGGACTAACACACTTCAAGTCCTATAGGTGCTTCTGGGAAGAAAATATAGGTCTGTGTGATGGGACTAACACACTTCAAGTCCTATAGGTGCTTCTGGGAACAAAATATATGATCTCTGTGTGATGGGACTAACACACTTCAAGTCCTATAGGTGCTTCTGGAACAAAATATATGATCTCTGTGTGATGGGACTAACACACTTCAAGTCCTATAGGTGCTTCTGGGAAGAAAATATAGGTCTGTGTGATGGGACTAACACACTTCAAGTCCTATAGGTGCTTCTGGGAACAAAATATATGATCTCTGTGTGATGGCAGTGGCGTCACTAGGGTTGGTGTCACCCGGTGCGAAAAAAAAAATGGTGTCACCCCCCCCCCCACCAACTATAGTCCCCCCTCAGTACAGACCCCCTCCACTAACTACAGACCCCCCTCCCGCAGTATAGATCCCCCTCCCTCAGTACAGACCCCCACACTAATTTCAGGCCACCCTCCATCAATATAGACCCCCCTCCCTTAGTATAAACCTCCTCCCTCAGTACAGGCACCCCTTCAGTGCAGACCCCTCCATCAGTACAGACACCCCCCCCTTAGTGCAGTCACCCCCCAGCAGTACAGATACCCCTATCAGTGCAGACCCCCCCCCCCAGCATTACAGAAACCCCCCTCAGTGCAGACCCCCCAGCAGTACAGACACCCCCCCTCAGTACAGACATTCCCCTCAGTGCAGACCTCCCAGTGCAGACCCCCCCCAGCAGTACAGACACCCCTCCCTTAGTGTAGACCCCCCCCTCAGTACAGACACCCCCAGGACAGGCCCCCCAGCAGTACAGATATCCCCCCTCAGTGCAGACCCCCCCAGTGGAGATCCCCCCCAGGGCAGGCCCCCCAGCAGTACAGATTTCCCCCCTCAGTGCAGACCCCCAGTACAGACCCCCCAGTGCAGACACCCCCCCAGTGCAGACACCCCAAAAGACAGACAGTACAGACCCCCCAGTGCAGATATCCCCCCCAGTACAGACCCCCAGTGCAGACACCCCAAAGTACAGACACCCCCAGGACAGGCCCCCCAGCAGTACAGATATCCCCCCCCCCCAGGGCAGGCCCCCTGGCAGTACAGATTTCCCCCCTCAGTGCAGACCCCCAGTACAGACCCCCCAGTGCAGACACCCCAAAAGACAGACAGTACAGACCCCCCAGTGCAGATATCCCCCCCAGTACAGACCCCCCAGTGCAGACACCCCAAAGTACAGACACCCCCCCCCCTGGGTGCAGACACCCCCCAGTGCAGACCCCCCCAGTGCAAATCCCCCCAGTACAGACATATCCTCCCTCCTCCTCCCACCAGCTCTTTGGTGGCGTGTCTGTGTGGGTAGTGGGTACCATGGCGACCCCCCCCCCCCCCCGCCGGCGGCCCCCCCACCACACACAACTCAGCTGCCTGTCTCAGCAACCTGGCTGGGCTGGGCTGGCTTGGACCCCCCGACCCCCCCGTACCTGATTACAATGGGCGCCGGGCGTCTGGAGAGGAGGCTCAGGAGGGCAGCTTTACAACTTCCAGCTGCCGTGCCGCCCGGGCGGAGCGGAGACACAGTGTTGTCACGTCATCAGCCTGTGTCTGCACTCCACACTCCACACTCCACACTCCACACTGAGATGTGACAGGGCCGGCTGAGGCTGGCTGGAAGGAGGATACCAGACCACCAGGCGCTGCTGCTAATGTTGTTCCAGCCCAGGGCCAGCGGGCTGCGGGGGTGAAGTGAACGGGGGCACACTGCAGTTAAAAAATAAATATAATAAATCCAAAAAAAAACGGCACAAAAAAAAAAAAAAAAAAAAATCACAAAAAAAAAAAAAAAAATTTCCAAAAAAAAAAAAAAATCAAAAAAAAAACAGGGAGGGTGTCACCCCTCTAGCGGGTGTCACCCGGGTGCGGACCGCACCCCCCGCACCCCCCTAGCAACGCCTCTGTGTGATGGGACTAACACACTTCAAGTCCTATAGGTGCTTCTGGGAACAAAATATATGATCTCTGTGTGATGGGACTAACACACTTCAAGTCCTATAGGTGCTTCTGGGAACAAAATATAGGAGCTCTGCCTGCCTGCCACAAACACACTACAAGTCCTATAGGTGCTTCTGGGAACAAAATATAGGAGCTCTGCCTGCCTGCCACGAACACACTACAAGTCCTATAAGTGCTTCTGGGAACAAAATATAGGAGCTCTGCCTGCCTGCCACGAACACACTACAAGTCCTATAGGTGCTTCTGGGAACAAAATATAGGAGCTCTGCCTGCCTGCCACGAACACACTACAAGCCCCTCTTTCTAAATCAATCTTTCTAAATGAATCTATCTAACTCAATCTCTCTAAGTAAATCTCTCTAACTAACTAAATCCAGCAGAGTGTCACAGAACTATCCTGCTCTATCTACGCCGGAACAGCATGTGACCGGCGCAGACGGCGTGGCGGCCTTTTATAGGGGGGCGTGTACTAAAGCCCCTGAGCTGTAATTGGCTACAGGCGTCCTGCCTGTAGCCAATTATGGCTCTTCGAGTTTCCGGCGCTGTGATTGGCCAAGCATGCGGGGTCACAGTGCATGCTTGGCCAATCATCAGCCAGCAATGCACTGCGCCGGCCGCGCCGGCCGCAATGCATTGCGGGGCCGCTCGCATCACACGAACGTGATGCGAGCGGCCAAAATAGTTCTGGGCTCGCCGAGCGAGCGAACACCCGGTGCTCGATGCGAACATGGGTTCGCATCGAGCACCGGGCCCATCCCTACTCACAGCTAATAGTTCGGGTTCGGGTCTGGGTCCCGAACGCCCAAAAGTCCGGTACGGACCCGAACTTTACAGTTCAGGTTCGCTCAACCCTACTCCCAACTGTCCCTGATTTCAAGGCACTGTTCCTAATTTTAAAGAAAAGTCCCTCTGTACCTCTTTTCTTCACATTTGTCCCTCATTTTGGTCTAATCTATATAGTTGCATATAGAATGCACTTTTTATCTTTCAAAAGGTGTTTCCCAGTGCTAAACCTTTCATTCAATTTCTAAAATGCTGCCTTTGTAAATTTCAAAAGCTAGTATAAAGAAATAGTAGTGGTAAAAGAAAAAGCACTTATGAGTTTTAACTAATCTTTTATTTTTTTGTAGAATTCTCTTTTAAGGGGGCATGGTCGGGTGTGTGGCCTATGCCTACATATTGGTGTCTCAAAATGTTGGGAGGTATGCCATTGTGAAATTAAAACCCCCAACTATATCCACAGGATAACCCAAAATCATAATCTTCTATTAATAAGCAATATACATTATGCATGCAATATATGTTATAGGAATTGGTGTGTTTATATAATGTATGTGCTATATAAACAGCAATGGTCACAGCAGCCTCATTCTTTATAGTCCATGTGTTATGAGTAGAATGCTGGGGGGTATTATTAAGCTATAATTAGGCTTTTTGTTGTATTTGGGATACATCATGTTTAACCCCTGCTGGAGGTGGAGCACTGTGGGAGCCGAACCCCACAGCTGCCAGCCATACCTATGTAACCAGCAGGCACTTTTGAAGTGTCCACTGGTTATTTGACTGCTGTTATCTGGTGAGGAAGGGGTGTCTCATCCGATCCTTTCCCCCTGCCGCTCCCCTGGTGTCCAATCTTATCCCCATCACAAGCACTAGAGCTGCAGAAAAGATACATGTAGCAGCATAATGCTTGTGATGTAGAGGAGATCGGGCCCCAGGGAAGTGGCATGGGGAGAGGATCGGATGAAACATCCCTTCCTCTCCAGATGACAGCAGTCAAGTAACCAACAGGTGTCTTGGTAGGGTACCAAAGTTTGACGCTACATATGTCCTATGCACCCAAACTCCTTATATTACCGCTGTTTTTAGAAAGAGTCTCTAATGTTCTTGCTTTGGTGAGGGGTATGTAGTGGTACCCCCATGAGGGCTGCTAATAGACTCTGTACCCCACTGATTACCTCGACTCTGCAAATCCTCCATTACCATTGACACCCTGTGTTCAGTCATCCTACCAACTGTATTAGTAAATAGAGGCTCACACAGTATTAAAGAAACAATTCAAGTATGTTTACTGCATTAATGAGAACACAAAATAGGTATATCTCAACTTTGTCAGATAGTAAGAAAACAATCATACACACAGATATTTTATCTATACTTAGCAAAAAGGCAATATAATGGTGCAAAGCTCCTTTAACTGTAAATGAACACAAATGTTAACTCAATCACAGAAACCTATGTGAACAGGTTAACAGGAAGGTATACATCTGGCACTATATCTTCTGTGTCAGGTTTCTCCCTTCTGCCTCCTCACCTCACAGGCCATTAACAATATACAGACTATTATATTCAAATTGTCTGGCTCTCTTTAGATGAAGTCCAATGCAATTAAAGCAGTTGAGGAAAAAGGATAATAAAAGGGTATTCCTTGAAATCCAGAGGTCTTCAGCTAGCCTCTTTGTGTTGTAACTAAAGCAATCCTTGATAACAGGGTGTAGCAAATTTGGCAGAACGTTTGGGTTATCCTTGTTGTATTGTAACTTCCTTTGATATTATCCTAATGGTGTTATCCAGTATAGCTACTAGAATTAATGATGTGAACTGGGCATAGATGTCTGCTTTCAGTGTTCATTATAACATAAGACCTAACTTTAGTGGGACTACAAGTACCACCAGCTGAACTGTGTGCAGGGCCGGATTTCCCACAAGGCCATAGAGGCCAGGCCTCGGGGCGGCTGTTGTGCAGGGGCGGCGCCGCTAGAGTTGCCACCTGTCCGGTTTTGGAAACATTTCTTTTAAGCCGCCTGAAACATATAGCAGCAGGTCACACAGGTTACACATTTACTGCCTGTGCTCTCTGCCTCCGATCCGAGCTCAGCGATGTGCAGCAAGCATACCTATTCAGCCTGTGATTGGCTGAATAGGTCAGGTGCGGGGGGGCGGACACGAGAGTCTGTGATTGGTCACATGTGGAGGCGGGGCTGGACTGTGGGTGATCGTGGTTGCCCAGAGTCCCGCCTCCTTGCCTGTCGTGTGCTCTGCTGCTGTGTCTCTTGGAGTCCTCACTGAGGTATCGTTCTCTGCACTCTCACCCCCTCTGTCAGCCAGTCCCTACTCTGTAAGCCACTCCCCCTCTGTCTGCTCCCCTCCCCTGTCAGCTAACTCCCTCTGTCAGTTACCCCCCCTCTGTCAGTTACCCCCCCCTCTGTCAGTTACTCCCCCCTCTGAAGTTACCCTCCCTCTGTCAGTTACGCTCCCTCTGTCAGTTACCCCCTCCCCTCTGTCAGCTACCCCCCCCCCTCTGTCAGACCCCCTCTCTTACCATCTTTCTCTCTCTCTCCCTCCCTCAGCCTCCCTCTCTCTCCCCCCTCTGTCAGCTACCCCCCCCCCTCTGTCAGATACTCCCCCCCTTTGTCAGATACTCCCCCCCCCCTCTGTCAGCTACTCCCCCTCTGTCTACTCCCCCTCTCTCTCTGTCAGGCCACCCCCTCTCTTACCATCTTTCTCTCTCACCCTCCTCTCTCAGCCCCCTTCTCTCTCCCCCCTCTGTCAGATACTCCCCCCCCTCTGTGTGCTACTCCCCCCTCTCTTGCCACCTTTCTCTCTCACCCTCCTCCCTCTCAGCCCCCTTCTCTCTCCCCCCTCTGTCAGCTACCCCCCATATGTCAGATACTCCCCCCCCTCTGTCAGATACTCCCCCCCTCTGTCAGGCCACCCCTTCTCTTACCATCTTTCTCTCTCACCCTCCTCCCTCTCAGCCCCTTCTCTCTCCCCCCTCTGTCAGATACTCCCCCCCTCTGTGTGCTACTCCCCCCCCCCCCCCTCTGTGTGCTACTCCCCCTCTCTCTGTCAGGCCACCCCCTCTCTTACCACCTTTCTCTCTCACCCTCCTCCCTCTCAGCCCCCTTCTCTCTCCCCCCTCTGTCAGCTACCCCCCCCTCTGTCAGATACCCCCCCCCCTGTCAGATACCCCCCTCTGTCAGCTACCCCCCCTCTGTCAGCTACCCCCCCTCTGTCAGCTACCCCCCATCTGTCAGCTACTCCCCCCCTCCGTGTGCTACTCCCCCTCTCTTACCACCTCTCTCTCTCTCTCTCTCTCTCTCTCTCTCTCCCACCCCACTCCCCCTCACAACCCCAATCCCCTCCCCCTCTATCTTTCTCACCCCCTCTCTTTTCTGCCTCCTCACCCCCTTACCTCCTCCTCTCACCCTTTCTCACCTCCCTCCCCCCTCAGGGGGCGAGGGCCCCATGATTCCTAACAGCGGCCCTGTGAGTGTACAAGTTTGGATGTGTTTTGATTCATTCCTGTGTCCGCCCGACAGTCCTTCTCTCCAAGCCCCCCCCACACAAGGGAAGAAGGAAAATAGCACTACAGTAGAGCAGCTTGGCTCCGCCCCCAAACTCCGGCTTACACATTTCCTGGCTCAAAACGGCTCTCGGTAAAGCAGTCTAATGTGGGTCTTTAGGGGCAGGGGACACTGATGGGGGGGGGGGGGGCAGCATTGAAGGACCCGGCCTTGGGGCGGCAAATGGAGTAAATCCGGGCCTGACTGTGTGAATGATGTCTGAAAGCGTTGTCTTTAACAATAAGCAGGGCTATGTCCACTCACCACTCTGGAACTCAGATGCAGTTGGCAAACGATGCAGTTGATGAGAAGACTCTAACAGGAACTCTCTCTCTGTATCCTGGCTCTGGGAAATGGTGCCTGTCACAACACGCTGCAGCCCACTGGGATCTGAATTGCAGGCGTCTCTGGATGACCCGGAACACCCTCCGGTCCGCTGCAAGGAAGAAGCTATGCTGTCCGCAGAGGTCTCTCTGGGTATAGCTGTCCACTGTGTAGGCCGCAAATCATCAGCAACGCACTGTCACACAGACCTCTTGCTGGCCGAGTCAAAAGGCATCCTGAGAGGCTAATGTAGGCCGCGCCAGCCCCTTTTATATAATTTTCCCAGAAATCTGTTCTGTCCACTCAGCATTCTGTTACTTGTAGTTCAGATCAGTCCTGCTCCTATAGTCACTTAAGCATTCTGAACAACACATCCAATGATGCTTTGCTCTGAGTCCAGCAAACACTAGAGAAAGCCAACCCCACATTAATAACACAGAAAATGTCTCTGGATTTTAGGCATAATAGCTAGCCCTGGTTACAGGTAATTTATCATTTTTTACAGCTGAAGTGACATCAGCCATTTTGGAGGTGTCCCGATTCCCGTTAGCTTTTTACCCAAGAAATGTAGCAGACGTCTCAAAAAAAGTTTTCATAGAGTTCCAACCCAGCCCAGGTGAAGCATTGATTTCCTAGAAGTTTGTGAGGCAGCCAAATAAAATATATTGAGTGGGGATCAGGTCTAGCCAAAATGGGTTTACTTTTCACTCAATAGCTCAGGGCCTAGCGTAAAATCCAAAATGTGTCAACAAGGGAGAGTTACCTTTCAAACCCCATTAACCTGGTAGCTCTCTTGCAAATGAATGATGTAGCTGACTCTACGTGTTTCTTCAATGTGACTTTCTCAAGGAGTCACCTGTAATCTACATGTAAGAATCTGGTTTTGAATTTTCTGTTGCTGTATATTCCCTCATTCATCCTCTTCCTGCCCTAATACAAAATACGTATACCCTTCAAATGGGAAGCAGAGGTTATGAAGAGGAGTGACATGACAGTCTGTGCCTTGTCCACAGCTGCCCTCCTAACGTGTATGAGAAATTGTGGCTACCTGTGACATATAGGGCAGACACAGCACCATAGAACATAGACAGTATTGGCACCTGGGGCACCAGGCAAAAGATCTGGGACATGTGCCTTGGGTGCCCAACGCTAATAATGCCAAAAATTATGGGGTCACGATCTATACGTCACATAGCCACAGTCAACAGCTAGATTGCAACCCCCAATATAATATAACGTATAAAAGTGTGGTGGTGGCAAGCAGGCCACTACAGTGGCAGCTGGGGGGTCTTGGCATCAATGTGGTTGTGGCTAACAGGGCCACGTGTATTGGTGCAATGGCAGTGAGCAGGGTCGTACACATTGATGTGGTGCAGTTAATGAGGTCCTGTGCATCAGTGCAGTGGCAGAAAGTGGGGACATACACGTCGATGTGGTGCAGTTATTGGTTGCCAGGCTGCACCCTTGAGGCTGACTAAAACCTGTATTTAAGTTTTAAAAAAGGAGCACCTGCTATCCCCAATACTGGTGACAAAGTCAAGTGGCTCATTGCATGTAAACATCAGTCTGGAACAGGGGTCTCCAATCTCTTCAGCTCATCTACTACTTCATAATGTTTCAGATTGTTCACAACAAATTCATTACAAGAAAAAAATTGTAAATACCACTTTAAATAGTAGTAATTTAAATAATAACAGATAAAAATAATAATATTCTTGTGAATACTGTATACATTTCCTGTAGGTATCAGCAGCTGCCTGTGGTTGCGACAAGAATGAATTTTTAGTGAATGCACAGAAATAAGTTCTTAGGCAACAATAAGGAGAATCTGTGCAAAAAGCCCATTTCTTCCAGCGGCAGCCTGTCCATATGGGGCACAGGGGCGCCACCCCCCTAATCCATGCGAACCGCGCCTAATTTACATGCAGGGCACCTGACGCATGGATTCCAGCGGGAGTTTTTTTTTTATTAAAAATTGAGGCTCTAATTGGCTTAAAAAAAGAGTGCGCCCTGAGCCCAGCCACTTATGTGACAATAGTGAATTAATATTCGCTATCGTCTTCCTGCTTCTCCTCCCGGACAATCCTGGCTCAGGAAGTGGGCCCTGAGATCTGATTGGCCGAGCGGAGCAGCGATTCTATTGGCCGCCGGCGAGGAGAATGGAGGAGACACACGGGAAGCCGCGGCACCACAAAGCCGAGGACGGAAGAGATGCAGAGGCCCGCTGACTGGAGGAGGCCCGTGACCTAGATGGGGTAAGCGTGGGGACCAATCAATCGACTGACCGATGGGGGTTGGCACGGACAGATTGCCACCCCCCAAAAAATATACCCCTAGGATGCCCCCCTTCCCAGGTGATGGTGAAGGTACACTGCGGACGTAAAGAGGACCTGTCCTATATTATCGGGTGGAGATCGTTTGTTGCAAAGTCTGTTTCTTATAGAATACCTCAAACTTTTAAATAAAATAGAGTTGGACTGAGCCTCTGACTGAAGTATGATGTTTCAAGTGAATGCCTGTTATTTGTGAAGGTGTGAGTTGGGATAGCACACAGGTCACCATGCTGACCAGATGCATCTCATGTAGGAGACAAGCAGTGAGACAGATCCTGAGGATAACTATAGTAGTGCAAACCTGGTCGGATTGGGGCTGGTGGAGTATAGAGGACAAAGTCACCCTCTTGTTCGTGAGGATCAGAATCCCTCCATGATTGACAAGTGAATTGTAGATTCTAATGCTATGTACTACTGAAGAAGTAGTTTTTTCCAATATGGTGTAACTTGTTTGGTATATGGTGCTGTTAAAACCCATAGGCACATTTTTCTACTTTCTATCAAACTGAGCACGTGTCTAAGTTAACCAGTTAACACAAGTTATGCCGTAAAATGTGTTAACATAAGTTAACTCTTAAGGTTATGAAGTGAAAGTGTTAAGAAGGAGGTGCAGCCAGTTTAGGTGTGGATCGATGGTGGCCAGTGACATAGGTTCTGTAGGTAGGAGGGGGCCTGGCACTGGGCACACTACTGGATGTCAGGGTCCACTGGCGCTCACAATATTTTTTTTTTGGGGGGGGGGGGGCACGGCTGGACATAAGTATAAGTAAAGTTGGTGTCATGAAGAACTGGTGGAGGATAATCAGTTTTCAGTGCTATCGCCCAGTGGTATCGATAGCAAGGATGGGGAATGGTGTTCTGTCACCTAACCCATGTGAAATGTATTAGACAGCCTCAGCCAGCACTACTCCAGTGAACACTTAAACTTTCAGTAATAGATGGAGGAGCATTATACTACCTAACTCGTTCTCATATGCTATGATTAGATGTCTGGAATTGGGAACCCAGATCTTCACATTTACTCCAGCCATTACAAGGGGGTTCAACTCTCCTCGATGTGTGATTCAGTTCATTGGATGGTGCATGCAACTGGGGAAGTGGGAACATCTCATTGTGGACAGGAAACTGTTGTAAGATGATGATACTACAGGAGACATAACAAGCCAATGGGTGACTGTGACAGACCCATCTGGGACAGGGGCTTTTGGAGGGGACTAGGGACTAGCCTTCTCCCCACGGTTTATGGCCCATGGAGGAGACCAAAGATATTGTCTGCTTCTCCCAGTCAGAGCATGGAAAAGAGCTCAGTTCAGCCACTGATCCCATGGAGAGAGCAGATCATTCTCTAATGATGGACAACAACATGATGAACACTGGGAGCGAGGCTTGGATTAATTTTCTGAATAAGGACAATAAAGCTTCCCTTCTGGATTGGATGGAAAGGTGTAGTATTAATCTTATACAGGTTAATGGTCAGAGAAAATATGGTGACCCTCCTGCAGACTGGGTTGGAGAAGCTCATCCAATTGGGACAGAAATATTTATCAACAATCTTCCTCAAGAAATCTATGAAGATAAATTATTTCCACTTTTTCTTATGATGACTTTTCTAGTGGACAGATTAGAAAAGTGAAAGCTAAACACCCGAATGACAGCACAGGTAATATACCTTGTGTATCCAGGGGCGGGCTTGTTGCTGGACTGTCTGCGGTGGACTCCATGATTAATCAAAGCATTGTCTAGGGTGCCTGGCTGTTAAATAAATTACTGTTAATAAGATCGCTGTTAGCTGATAATTACTGTTTTGATTAGTTCACTGTTTAATGTTAGTTGTTAGCTGTAGATTAGCTTACTATTAGATCACTGTAAGCTGTTAATTAAATGTACTGTTAGTTGTACTTATGGTACGACTGTTTACAGTTTGCATTGTTTATGATAATGTGATCAAGCTCTTACCTGATTTCTTGTGGTATATATTCTATCTGAATTTACAATAAAGACAGTAGTTCGCACCTAAGCTAGTGTCATCTAGTTCTTGGGTGCAATACCCAGCTATAGTACCTCGGTCCTGATTACAGAGTGGAAGAAGCTGTATCTTGGCACCCAGGGGGGGTGCCAGGTGGCCTGTCAGAGTGACTAAGCACTGCAGACTCCACTTATAACTTAAATATCACTTTTGGGTGGACTAGCCATTTAACTATACAGGTGTTACAAAGGCATGGCATTGATACACAAATGAAAAAGTACAAGAAACAGTCAGTTATGGAAACACCTGTGTAAGATAAATCACTGAAATTGCACCTTCTCTGATAAATGTATAACTAGATGATACAAGTTTGGGCTCACACCTCTCCATTCCAGTGCATTGGGTTCAGATCAGACAAAAAAAATGCACTACTTCTTCTAACACAGCATACCACAGTATATGGTAGTGCATTGATATGCCTTGTGGTGCACTGCAACTCATGTGTGTTACGAGCAGTGTTGGTCATCTTACTTTAAAAAAGTAATTAGTTAAGTTACAAATTATTTCTCCCAAAAAGTAATTGCGTTAGTAACTCAGTTACTACATTGGAAAAGTAATTAGTTACGCAGCAAAGTAACTGACTTTTTATTTAAATATTCTATACGTGTAACTAAGGGGCTGCTCTATTATTACTCTAAACAAGGGGCAGATCTGTTATAGCGTGTAAGCAAGGGGCGGGTCTATTATTATTATTATATCGTGTAAGGGGCGGATGGCTACAGAAGAGGGCGAATGTTAAATTAATGGGCACAGCTCGATATATAACAATAATAATAAATGTGCCCCTTGGTTACAGTAATACTAGACCCGCCCCTTACTTACAAGATAGAAGGCCCTTGCAGAGTAGCACGAGCATCGCCTCATACAATTACATGTTAACTGCACCTGCGCGGTGTAGAGTTCACTCAGAGCTGTTTAGGTTCGGCAATTTTCGGAAGCTCTGTAGTCCATCGTACTGCGCAAGCGCAGTACAGGGGGTCCTTATCCGGCGGGGGGAACTTTTTCCGCAGCACACCGGCATTACACTACTGCCATCTAGTGGCGGTAGATGTAATTGGGGTAACTAAGCCAAAGTAATGGGAACTGAGTTACTATGAGGGGAAAAATAATCAGTTAGATTACTAGTTACCCTCTAAAGTAACTGAGTTACGTAACTCAGTTTATTTTAACTCAGTTACTTACATCACTGGTTACGAGTGTGTTGAATCAATGTGCTGAGGTTATGTTGACAATGGATGGCACTGCAACACACTAATTCACCTCAAGCCCCCCTTAAACAGGATATTGCAGTAAACCTGTAGATAAGAACAAATAAGAGAACCAGAACCTTTGCTAAGTAAAGTGGGTTTGATAATAAAGTTGACAGTGCCTCCACCCAGGACAAGGCCTCTGAACAGACGGGATTCCCTTTCTGGGAAAATAACCAATAATCTAAACAAAGTAATTGGGAGCTATAGAACTACCAAGCAAAAGAAAATATTTCCAAATATGGTGGGGGAGAGGAGAAAAGCAGAACTTGCCCATCCATTAGGGGTGCAGGGGCTCCGCCCCTGAATCCATGTGTCCAACCCCTAATCTACATGCAGGGTGCGGGACGCATGGATTCCAATGGGCTTTTTTTTTGAAGCACATGATTAGAGCCGGAGGTGGGCTCGGGGTGCAGAGCACGCAGGGTGGAGATGCAGGGTGAAGCCTCTGAGCAGTAAGGAGCCGAAGCTGCCTAGATGAGGTAAGTGTGGGGCTGGTGATGGGTAGAGCAGACGAGCGAGCGACGGGGGGGTTTGACACTGAGCGACCGACCGGTGGGAGGGGTGTTGGCCTCTTGTTTGCCCCCACTGCCCCCCAAATATACAGCACCAGCAGCCACTGCTTTGATTCCTATTTGCTGTACCAGCAAATAACATTAACTAAAAATGTATAGATGCACACTAGTATAGAAATAATAGAAGCTTTATATTAGACATGTGCACTGCCCAAAAATTTGTTTTTCGTATCATTTGTTTTTTGTTATTTTTTTGTTTTTCGGGTCATTTGTTATGATCGCAATTCGTAAATTAGAAAATTTGTAAATTCAAATTCGTAAATTAGAAAATTCTTAAATTAGAAAATTCATAAATTTGAAAATAAGAAAGAAAATCCGGAAATTGTAAAGAACAAAAATTTGAAAATTCTAAATTATAACTAACTAATAATAACTAATTATTAAATTATAGATATTGGAATTTCCTTTCAAATTTGGCTGTTAGTTAACGTAACGAATATGAATGTATCCAAAGTTACGAAATTATCCGAAATAACGAATGCTGCATCTAAACAAATGGAATGGATCTAATTAATAATAAATAAAAATAATATTTATTATTATAAATTTGTTACATTCCATTCGTTTAGATACGACATTCGTTATTTTGGATAATTCTTAACTTCGGTTAAATCTGTTTTCATTATTCACTAACAGCCAAATTTGAAACGAAATTCCAAATTTTCGAATATTCAATATACAAATATTCGGAAAAATGTATTAAACAGGTTTCCGTTAATTCGGATGTTTCCGAATTAACAAATTTAGGGAAATTCATTGAAAAACGAATTCGGAACTAAATGAATTGCACGTCTACTTCATATAAGAAGAGATTAACCCCTTCAGCCCCGAAAGAATTTACCCCCTTCTTGACCGGGCCATTTTTTGTGATACGGCACTGCACCGCTTTAACTTACAATTGCTTGGTTGTGCGACGCTGTACCCAAACAAATTATGTCCTTTTTTCCCCCACAAATAGAGCTTTCTTTTGATGGTATTTGATCACCTCTGCGGTTTTAATTTTTTGTGCTATAAACGAAAAAAGAGCGACAATTTTGAAAAAAAATAAAACAATATCTTTTACTTTTTGCTATAATAAATATCCCCCCAAATTTTTTAAAAATTGAATTTCTTCATCAGTTTTGGTCAATATATATTCTTCTACATATTTTTGGTAATGAAAATCACAATAAGCGTATATTGATGTATATAAACAATAATACTAAAGCGCTGAAATGTATAATAACTATGTGAGTAAAAGAAGATAGCTAAATGATTTAAGATGCAACCATTTTAAAAGTGTTCTGACACCGTGAAAATATGATTAAATAGTAATAATAGTGAGCTATAATCAACCTTCTAATAAAATCTGTGATCTGGGGCTGAAAAGCCCAAAAAGGTAATGAGTGTAATAAGTGAGGCTGAAAATCACAAAAATGTTTCTATAGACAATCTGTCACCTAACAGGCGACCAAAATAGATTAACAATCACTTCCGGACCCCTCATGTGTGCCCAATAAAAACTGGAAACAAGCCTATGGTGATACCTATAACATGATAAGAATGACCTTTTCAGCACATGAAAATAATAAACCACAATGAAGCACCAAACAAAAAAAAGTCCAAACAGCTACTCCCGCTGCTTCAGTTCATAAATACTAATCAGCTGGTGTCTCTTGCCGCTCCTCTTCATTGGAATCATAATATGAAGCACTAGCAGGATAACAGAGAACAGAGGAATCCACTCACATTTGTAGAGATTAAATCAAGGCTCAATGCTGACGATCAGTTGCCTGTAGCGTAAAAATCCTCACACCGCATCAGCTGCTCTCTCTCACAGAACACACTGAATGTGGTCACTAGGCTTTCTCCCGACGCATATCATCACATGTCATGTGACTTTCTCAAGAAGTCCTGCCATTGGCTGAGAGCGCTGATTGGGAGCCCATCGACTGCTGGTTTTCCAGCATCTTGTTTTCGACAGAAGCCAGCCAAACGGCCAGCTTCCGTTGGACCAGCTGACATACACATGGGCCAAATGTCTGACTTTTTTTATTGAACTGTCTGACGTCTCCCGACATTCACCCCATGTGTACTAGGCATTAGGCACAAAGGAGTTAAGCATGACTTATTTAACTGAGCCCCACTGCAAGGGTTAAGGGGATGACAGAAGCACTTTTACTTACATGTACAAATAGTGCTACCCTTCACTCCGGCAGTAGGCTGTTCATCAGTGTCCTTACTTACAATGTAGGACTATGGTCCCTGCATCAGGACCTTAGACTGCAGGACTGTAGGGGAGAAAAGGGTGCAGGGACAGATCTAGCAGTGCAGACGTTCAGGTAAGTAGAAGTGCTGTGCCCACTTCCCTAGACATAAACCAGTAGTTAACCTTTGCAGTGCGGGCACAGCCCCACTGCAAGAGAGGACTTTTAGTTTTCACAGAGTTCAGCTTTAACCTCCTCAGGAGACAACTTGGTCATAAGATATGAGAGCGCCAATTTAGGTTTTCCAGCATCATGGTTTCGACAGAAGCCGGCCAAGCGGCCAGCTTCTGTTTGACCAGGTGACATACACATGGCGTTTTTTATTGAACTGGCTGATGTCTCTTGACATTCGCCCCATGTGTACTAGGCATTAGGCACAAAGGAGATAAGCATGACAGTTTACAGAACAATACAATACAAAATTCCCGCTTACCACAAGCAAAATAACCCAGAAAAATAAAGTCTAAACTGTTTCAGCAATTTGTGTTAGGTTTACATTATTTATATATATATATATATATATATATATATACTATTTGCAAATATATGTGAAGCCGCACTGCCACGTCAAGGTCCCTCTGCAAAGTGTGGTCCCTAACACTACTTTAACGTAATTTCCAAATTGAGACATATATAGCAATAAATAAACTGAGCGTCTAAACTAGTTCAAGAATGTTGTTAAAACAGAGGTTTTTGTTTCATATATTTGGCAGAAGAGCAATTGGATCTACCTTACCAACCTACACTTGGTCACAGTGACACTTCGCTATATTATGCATTAGATCTGTGTGGTTCATTTCGTTGTGAATTAATATTCAGACAAATTTGACAAAAAGTCTGACCTGAGCCCCCCTGCAAGGTTTAACTGCTCATTTAGTTAAGGGGATGACAGAAGCACTTTTACTTACCTGTAGAAATGGTGCTCCCCTTCACTCTGGCAGTGGACTGTTCATCAGTGTCTTTACTTACAATGTATGACTATGGTCCCTGTATCAGGACCTTAGACTGCAGGACTTAAGAGGAGAAGAGGGTGCAGGGACAGACAGGCAGTCCCATCCCCCCTACAGTTAGAACACATTGAGGGAACACATTTAACCCCTTGATCGCCCCCTAGTGTTAACCCCTTCCCTGCCAGTGACATTTATACAGTAATCAGTGGCTATTTTTAGCTCTAATTGTTGTATAAATGTCAGTGGTCCCAAAAAAGTGTCAGAAAGTGTCAGATCTGTCAGTCGCAATGTTGCAGTCCTGATAAAAATCGCAAATCGCCACCATTACTAGTAAAAAAAAAATGTAAATAATAAAAATACCATAAATCTATCCCCTATTTTTCTTTAAATTTGGGGATATTTATTATAGCAAAAAGTAAAACATTTTGTGTTTTTTTTTTTCAAAATTGGCGCTATTTCTTTGTTTATAGCGCAAAAAATAAAAACCGCAGAGGTGATCAAATACCACCAAAAAAAATCTCTATTTGTGGGGAAAAAAGGACATCAATTTTGTTTAGGTACAGCGTTGCACGGCCACGCAATTGTCAGTTAAAGCGACGCAGTGCCGTATCGCAAAAAATGGCGCTGTCAAGAAGCGGGTAAATTCTTTTGGGGCTAAGGTGGTTAAACAAAAAAAGACTTTAATATCACTTTTAGCCACGTCCCATAACTAGTGTTAGGTGGACGGTTCGGCTTGAGCATGAGTTCGGGCTGAACATTGGCTGTAGGTCCCATTCGGGGAACACCGGAATTTGCAGGGTGTTGGGTGGGCGCTGCACAGTCCATTCTGTGCCCTGATTGGGCAAAGCTTTGCCCAATCAAGGCGCAGTAAAAGCTGGTTGTTAAAAAGTGGGACCGGGAAGCCGGCCACAGAGTCCTTGAGTCATAAGCTGTCAATGGGCTTCCCCGCTAACAGCTGAATAAAAAAAATTATTGCTGGTAAAAAAAAATAGTAAAATGAAAAAAAACAACCATGAGTCAATTTAAATATGATTTGACTCGTTTTTTTTCTTTAGAAATGTCATTTTTGCTGCAGGATGTTCTATACATGCTACAGATGTGCCACTTTGCAGGCAGACTAAGGGGACCCCAGGCACTACATATATATACATTTTTTTTTTTCAAAACTCTTTGTTCCAAATTTTTCATTACATAATAATTTACATTATACATTTTTATATACTTTTACATTTCTTTATATAATACAAATTATAATTACATTTACTCTTTCCTTTCATTCCTTCCTCACTCACCCTCTATGGTCACTTAATGCTATATTTTCAGATATTCCTCTATCCACTGTTAGCCATGTTCTATTCCATTTTGCCCATATTTTTTCATACCTTCGCCCGTTTCCCCTTTGTTCGTACATTATTTTTTCATAGGGTAGGACCTGGTTTACTGCTCTCACCCATTGGGTTACTGTCGGGGGATATGGCTGAATCCATTTTTCTATTATTTGTTTTCTTGCCAAAAACAGTACCTCCCTTAAGAAGGTGTTATTATCTCTATTATCTCTCTCTTCCCTCAATATCCCCAACAAACATAATTCCATCGTAGCTATAAAAGATTTATTCAGGACTTTTCCTATTTTCCTAGCTACTTGTTGCCAATATTTTCCTATTTTACCACAGTACCACATTACATGAAGGAAGTCTGCTCCCCCCTGCCCACATCTAGTTCATATATATATAAAGGAATTTTACATTTTTATTGTTGCACTTTAAGCATCATTAAAATCACTGTTCCTGAAAAAATGTCCACGTATCGATGCCGTGAGCATATTGTGCTGCAGGTCCTTTTTTCCCCAAGTACCAGCCTCTAATCCCCCCTTAATGCCAGTCCAGCACACGCCTGAATAAAAAGAAACAGCCTCCAACCTCCCCTATTGCTGATCTAGCAAACACTTAAAAATTAAATACCTCCCCGTATAGCTGGTTCAACACACTGAAAAAAGTACCAACCTCTACAGTGGAACCTGGACTGAAAGGGGCAGCATAGACGGCATTCACTAAAAACGATTGGCTGTACTATAGCCAATCCAGCGCACGAATATATAAAGGCACCAGCCTCCCACCTCCCAATATACCTGATCAGACATACACTGAAAAACAAAATACTGGCCTCCAACCTCCCAATATAGTCATTCCAACTAGTCATTCCAACACATGCCTGAAAAAAGTATCAGCCTCTAACTCCCCCCAATAGCTGCTCCAACACCTGACTGAAAATAAGTACAAGCCTCCAACTTCTCCTATAGTCATTCCAACACTCTCCTGAAAAAAAATATCAGCCTCCAACCTTCCCTTTTAGCTAATACAACACGTCTTAAAAAAAAATTCTGGCCTCCAAACTCCCCTAATAGCCAGTCCAACACACACCAAAAAAAAGTGCCAGTCTCCAACCTCCCCTTATAGGAGCATCATTAACGTCATGAGCAAAGCCATAGGGAATTCCACATGACGTCCCCGTGCGTCAGAGGGGGCGGGGTTACCAGGTGCCTTCGTTGTAAAAAAAGACCTGTCAGCCGGAGCGAAGCCTCACACAGCGGGAGCCTCCCATTGCGAGGATCGGCCTGCGAGAAGAGACGCCGATGCCGGACGAGAAGGACGAGAAGACCGGAGGAAGAAGAAGCGAATCGAAGGAAGAAGAAGAGGGAAGAAGATGACGGAAGGAGAAGATGAAGAAAGGAAGACCAGAAGAAAGAAGAAAGAAGATTTTAATAAAGGAATTGTCAAAGACCGTCTCCTGTCATTTTTACCATTTTTGTCACCTTTTTTGGTGAAATGGTAGGGGTAATTTTGTACCCCCTTACCATTTCACACAGGGGGGGGCCGGGATCTGGGGGTCCCCTTGTTAAAGGGGGCTTCCAGATTCCGATAAGCCCCCCGCCCGCAGACCCCCACAACCACCGGCCAGGGTTGTGGGGATGAGGCCCTTGTCCTCATCAACATGGGGACAAGGTGCTTTGGGGGTCTCAGACCCCCAAAGCACCCTCCCAATGTTGAGGGCATGTGGCCTGGTACGGTTCAGGTGGGAGGGGGGCGCTCTCGCCCCCCCCTCTTTTCCTGCGGCCTGCCAGGTTGCGTGCTCGGATAAAGGGTCTGGTATGGATTTTGAGGGGGACCCCACGCCATTTTTTTTTTTGGCCGGGGTTCCCCTTAAAATCCATCCCAGACCTGACCTGAAGGGCCTGGTTATTGAATTTGGGGGGACCCCCACGCTTTTTTTTTTTTTTTTATATCAATGAATGACTGTTCTCTGTGTTATGGAGCCGACAATTCATTTGCCGGCAATAGCCGCAAGTGATTTTAAATAGCTTTTTTTCCTGCAAAAATGACACTTTGTGCAGGGACAGTTCTCTATATTAGATATACTGAATCTCAAATTCATTCAAAGCATTCGAAGCATTCGTTATATCCGCTATTATAATTTCTTTCATATTAGTTGAAATTCGATATTTGTAGTTGGATTTACTAACGATTCGTAACTATTCGTAACGATTCGTAACGATTCGTAACGATTCGTAACTTGAAATTGAAATTCGATATTTGTAGTTGGATTCGAATTGTTCTCTGTGTTATGAGAACCGACAATTCATTAGCCGCGTTAATGATTCGTAACTTTACTAACGATTCGGAAAAAAAATTACGATTCGTCCGAATTTCGTATTTCGTACGAATTCGAACGGAATTTCGTACACGAATTACGAATTTTTTTATATACGAAACGGGACGAAACGAAACGAAACTAATTTTTTGACAGTTCCCATGTCTAATCCCCATCCCAATTATCATGGTACCCCATTGCCTTATCTTGTCGTCACAATATCCACTGGTGCCCTCTTCTTCAACAAGTTCAACAGGTCTCCACCACTCATGTATTCCATGACAAAGAATACAAGATCCTGTGCAGAGGAAAGAAGAATCAAGGTTATAGAAATTATTTGCTCTGTAAATCCCTATGCAGCTTTGGGTAGGTTGTGAGAAAAGTAGGTGTCCCATACAGTGGTATAACCAAGTAGGTGTCACTTACAGAGGATAACCATTTAACACCAACTTCTCCCACAAAATATGTAGACGGTAGAGTCACTTACCTTTGTCTGGAAGGTACCGTATGCATGAGTGCAGAAGGGGCTGGTATAAACTTCCTTCAGTATGTGGCTCTCATTGAGGGCATTTTTGTAGTCTCTCCTGTTTTTGATCATGATTTTGACAGCCAGCGATTCATCACTGGTGGTATGTGATGCCAAAACCACCTGGAGGGAACAGAGAAAGAGAAACTTATTGTTGACAAGCAGAGAAGTTCATTCACATTTAATACTTTATTTATGGGTTACCAATAATGGTAGAATCACCATAATGCCATTTTATTAATCACAGGGTCTACATTGGTGAAACAGATGAAAAACATAAGAAATTTAGGGACCTTCACTCACTCTTGGCTGGAGTTTCACTCAGCCTGGTGCATTGAGATATAGTCAATAGAGAATCCAACCAAAAAAGGTGAGATCGTCTAATTTCACTACTCATTCCTTTGTGGACAAGCTGTTGTTTATCAGCACCCTGATTCTTTCAATGTTATATAAAGTTAGACACCCAATTAAACATTGAGTTGAAATCAGCTAAATACATTGCAGAAACATCAAAATCAAATATATACAATATAAGTCTTAAAGTTTGTTTTCATTAAAAAGCTCCAACAGCCTGAATAGAAAAGCCTGTCCTCTGTCCCCTTGGCCCCTCCCCCAGAAGCAGTGGTGTTCCTACAGAGGTTTGACAGGTACCATTCAGAGCCCAGAGCTCTCCTGCATGGAACATGAGCTTTGCTGATTGGAGAGCTGTAGCTTTGATTCATCAGCGGGCATGTTGAACTACTGTAGAGAGACAACTGCTTTCCAACATAGAGTAAGTGCCCTGCTCTATAACATGCTGGCTTTTCTACTTTGATATTAGCTGCCAAACCATTAACATTAACTATAATCACCTCTTGTGTTAATGCACCTGGAACAGATTTATCTGAATGAAATGGAAATATGTGGGCTTTAAAGTGTATGCTCATCTCTGCAACAGCCACACAGACAGAAATCAAAATACTTTTCTTTAATAGAGTAGGGTGAGGGGATTTCTATCTGTGTCCTTGTTTCAAATTTTCCATCACTTCCTGCCTGGTGAAACTGTTGTCATCAGGACAGGAAGTGAGGGGAAATCTCTCTAATATAGCCCTGGACGTCACATGGTTACATAGTTAGGTTTAAAAAAGACACAAGTCCATCCAGTTCAACCACTAATAACAAACGAAAAAAAATATATCATACAATCCCATATACCCCATTCTATACCCACAGTTGATCTAGAGGAAGGCATAAAAAAACCCCAGCAGCGCATGCTCCAATTTGCTAAAGCAGGGGATCCCCCGAAAGTCAATCGGATTTTCCCTGGATCAACTTTACCTATAAATGTTGGTACCCAGTTATATTATGTACATTTAGGAAAGTATCCAGGCCTTTCTTAAAGCAATCTACTGAGCTGGCCAGAACCACCTCTTCAGGGAGTCTATTCCACATTTTCACAGCTCTTACTGTGAAGAAACCTTTCCGTATTTGGAGATGAAATCTCTTTTCCTCTAGATGTAAAGAGTGCCCCCTTGTCCTCTTTGTTGACTGTAAAGTGAATAACTCAGCGCCAAGTTCACTATATGGACCCCTTATATATTTATACATGTTGATCATATCCCCCTTAATCTCCTCTTATCAAGGGTGAATAAATTCAGTTCCTCTAATCTTTCCTCATAGCTGAGCTCCTCCATGCCTCTTATCAGTTTGGTTGCCCTTCTCTGCACTTTCTCCAGTTCCCCAATATCCTTTTTGAGAACTGGTGCCCAAAACTGAAATGCATATTCCAGATGAGGTCTTACTAATGATTTGAACAGGGGCCAAATGATAGCTCTCTCTCTGGAGTCCATACCTCTCTTAATACAAGAAAGGACTTTGCTCGCTTTGGAAACCACAGCTTTGCATTGCATGCTATTATTGAGCTTATGATCTACCAAAACCCCCAGATCCTTCTCCACTATGGATCCTCCCAGTTGTACTCCCCCTAGTATGTATGATGCATGCATATTCTTAGCCCCCAAGTGCATAACTTTACATTTATCAACATTAAACCTCATCTGCCACATAGTCGCCGAATTAGACAGAGCATTAAGGTCGGCTTGTAAATTGGAGACATGGTGACATGGTGGTGGAGTCTCAATGTGGACATCACATGCTGGTGGAGTCTCAATGTGAACGTCACATGTTGGTGGAGTCTCGATGTGGACGTCACATGTTGGTGGAGTCTCAATGTGGACGTCACATGTTGGTGGAGTCTTGATGTGTACCTCACATGTTGGTGGAGTCTTGATGTGTACCTCACATGTTGGTGGAGTCTCAATGTGGACGTCACATGTTGGTGAAGTCTCTATATGTATGTCACATGTTGTTGGAATCTCGATGTGGACGTTACATGTTGTTGGAACCTCGATGTGGATGTCACATGTTGGTGGAGTCTCGATGTGGACGTCACATGTTGGTGGAGTCTCGGTGTGGACGTCACATGTTGTTGGAGTCTCGATGTGGACGTCACATGTTGTTGGAGTCATGATGTGGACGTCACATGTTGGTGGAGTCTCGATGTGGACGTCACATGTTGGTGGAGTCTCAATGGGGATGTCACATGTTGGTGGAGTCTGGATGTGGACGTAACATGTTGGTGGAGTCTCGATGTGGATGTCACATGTTGGTGAAGTTTCAGTGTGGACTTCATGTTCAGTCTCACTCACTGGGGCAGGCCTGTGTCTGGGGTAAGTACCGTATACATCTGCAATAAGAAATGGGAATCAGATTTAGCACTTTCACCTACATTTGATTTTTCATTGTAGAACATCAAATTATAGAGAGAAAGGTTCAAAATTACAGTGCCAAGGACAATAAATAAGCCCGCTAAGACAGGAACACCATGGCGGTCATTGTTGGCATATATATAAAAATGCTGTTTGGCTGAAACTTCAGTGAGTCAAGAAGCTGGCAACAAGTATTTTAAGTGGTGTGATGATGGACTTTTATAGAAAAAATTATCATAAAGGAAGTTGTGAAACTGCAACAGGAAATTGTTGTGTCACCTGCCTGGCTGTGCATTGTGACAGGTGTTGGTCTGATGATTTACCAACCCCTGCCACAATGCACAGCCAGGCAGGTGACACAATAACATGGCAAATATATTTTAAGCAAAAAGGAAAGGCTTTGTGGACTGCCAGTATTGTTCAGAAAGTGTGTCATATGTCATCCCTGATATTAGACAGGAGACGGGTAACCCACTATGGGGGGGGGGGCGGTCTTACACCAGCCTGACATTTTGCTGATATGTTTGTTTTGGCTAAGAGAGAAAACAAGAGACTAATATAGTAGGGATATTTATGTATGGTTTTCCTATTATTGGTTTATAGATATTCATACTGTCTATTTTATTAAAGCGGTTCTGCACTGCTTTTTTTTTGGGCTATATGCCAAGGCAATATAGCTAAATTGGGGGACTTACCTGTTCCATCTTCCGACTCGATCGCAGCCGGTTTTCCTCCGATAACATTCTTGATATTCTTCTTGTCTGCTGGGGGCCATCTTGCCTGTGGGCATGTGAAACCCCACAGGCACTTTAGATGGCCCAGCATGCACCGCCGTTACTGCGCCGAGCTCGCGCGTGCGCAGTAACGGCAAAGTGCAGCTCACGTTCTCCGAAATCTCGCGAGATGTCGGCACATCTGCCGACATCTCGCGAGATTTCGGAAAATGTGTCTGAAATCTCGCGAGATTTCGGAAGATGTGACCGAAATCTCGCGAGATTTCGGAAGATGTGTCCGAAATCTCGCGAGATTTCGGAAGATGCCCGCACTGACTCCTGGGATCAATGACACCAGATCCCAGGAGACAGTGCGGTGTGACGAGGATCCCCGCACAGACCCCGCCCACCCCCGAAGAGACAGAAGACAGGAAGTCATCGATTACAAGGTAAGTAAAAAAAAAAAAAAACACATTTCATTTAGTACTCTTTGCCTGATTTGAAAGGCAAAGAGATTTACTAAATGAAATGTGTGCCGAACCGCTTTAATATATGAAAGTGCTATTTAACCCAACAGCAAACTTATTTATTATATTGCAGCTTACTAATTCTTAGATGTGATAGCTGCATTTGTTTTCTTTCTTTAGACTTTCCTTTATATTCACCATGTGAACCTGTCAGTAAGTACTGTTGTTTTTCGCCAGAACAAGTTGTCCTGCAAATGTATCAGTTAGAGCAGTGTTTCTCAAAAGGGGTTGATGTAATGCTATTTCTACAATAATAGCTGGTATATCTACAGCTCACTGACCCCATGTTCCCTGAGTTCCACAAGATCTCAAACTTTTTGCAAATGGTCCCCCCAAGGTAATGTGTGAAACCCATGAAACAAACCATTAACCACTGACAGGGGTGCTTACAATGATCAGCTTTAAGTTGTGTAAAACCTTTATCTTAAAAAGAACACAACGTTTATTCTAACTGTTTTTGTAACTGCAGTGTTAGCTAGAGTTTGGCTTCAATGTGTTAGTATATGTAAACCTGCTAGTAATTCTAACACTCCCTTCCTCCTAGACTGACTATCTGCTGTGCTCCTTCATCCAGAGTGCTGGCACATGAATACAGGAGGTATGTTACTGGCTAGATCTCCAGGTAAAAACTAAGGGGCAAAAGCCTAAAAACAGAAAACGAATGCAGCCACCCCATCTAATGATTGGTAAGTTGCAATATATTACATTTTTGGTTTTCGGTGTAATACCACTTTAATTATTCTTAAACATTGTATTGTAAGTGGGGTTTCTTCTATATCTATGTTGCTTGTTTCTGCTGGCTGATTGGAGCCGCCATCTTGTTACAGCCCAGCCTGTAGTAAGGGGCATGCAATGCTTGTTAAAAAATAATGTCAGCTGGCAGAGAGGTGGGGGTGAGTGGAGGGAATGAGACTTGGCTCCCTGTATACAGCTCTGATACATGGGACTCCAATGACACCCAACATCAGGAACTGGGCGTAATTCTCAGCACCACATTGCACACAGACTGTCATTGGTGAGGATATAGAAATCATGGAGGACACAAAACTCCACCAATGACATTCAAGTAACTGGGCCACCTGCCCCCCCCCCCCCCTCCCCTCACTGACTGTTGTGGATCTGTGAAGAGGCTTTTTATTGTTAAAAATTAACAGAGACATCATTTTACAATTCAAGGAGACTGGAGAGCTGCTAACAGTTCTAATCCTGTCCTAATGAAAAGGGATCTGTAGGGATCAGACTGCAGGGTTGTGCTTTGTAAGATTTACCATCTGCAGATTGGTGTTTACAAGACACAACCCAGCAATTCTAATGTGGACCAGGCTTGTCTCCTTCCAGTCCACTTTGTGATTTACTCCCCACACTGCTTGTTCCAATGCATGCATGTGCCAGTCACTCGGCCCTGTCCATGGCCATCCCTAAACATATGTACATATGGGAATGTCACCCATCATCAATGGGGAAAAGTAGAAAACGAATCTATCAATATCTACAATACTTACCAGTCTACTCTGTCTTCTGGTATGAGCAATAGACTTTACAGCCGACACCGAAGCATCTAGTGGCAGCTGTATAGCAGCAGCGCAGAAAAACTTGAGCCCTCTTCATTTTTGTAGGCTTCTTGGTTGGGGTATCTGCAGGCTGTTCAATGATACCTCCTTCCATAGGTGGTCTTCAAGTGATCTGTTTATCTTTGGTGTTATTGTGATAAACAGCCTTTTTACACTGAAAAAATATGAAATTACAATACAATTGAATGAAATTAACCACTTCAGCCCCGGAGGATTTGGCTGCTCAATGACCAGAGCACTGTTTACAATTTGGCATTGCGCTGCTTTAACTGGTAATTGCGCTAACATGCAGTGCTTTACCCAAATTAAATTTGCGTCCTTTTTTTCTCAAAAATAGAGCTTTCTTTTGATAGTATTTGATTTCCTCTGCGATTCTTATTTTTTTGCGATATAAACGGAAAAATACCGAAAATTTTGAAAAGATATGATATTTTCTACTTTTTCTTAGAAAAAAATCCAATAAACTCAATTTTAGTCATACATTTAGGCCAAAATGTATTCAGCCACATGTCTTTTGTAAAAAAAATGTCAATAAGCGTGTATTTATTGGTTTGCGCAAAAGTTATAGCGTCTACAAACTAGGGTATATTTTCTGGAATTTAAGCAGCTTTTAGTTTATGACTGCCTATCTCATTTCTTGAGGTGCTAAAATGGCAGGGCAGTACAACCCCCTCCCCAAATGACCCCATTTTGGAAAGTAGACGCCCCAAGGAAATTGCTGAGAGGCATGTTGAGCCCATTAAATATTTATTTATTTTTTGTCACAAGTGATTGAAAAATTACAAAAAATAAATAAAAAATACACAAAGTTGTCACTAAACTATATATTGCTCACACGTTCCATGGTTATATGTGGAATTGCACCCCAGAATGCATTCTGCTGCCTCTCCTGAGTATGGGGATACCTCATGTGTGAGACTTTTTGGGAGTCTAGCCGCGTACAGGACCCCGAAAACCAAGCACCGCCTTCAGGATTTCTAAGGGCGTAACTTTTTGATTTCCCTCCTCACTACCTATTACAGTTTCGAAGGCCATAAAATGCCAAGATAGCACAGCCCCTCCCCCCCAATGACCCCTTTTTGGAAAGTAGACACCCCAAGCTATTTGCTGAGAGGCATGTTGAGTCCATGGAATATTTTATATTTTACCACAACTTTCAAGAAAATTAAAAAGAAAAATTATTTTACACAAAGTTGTCACTAAATGATATTTTGTTCAAACATGGCATGGTTATATGTAGAATTACACAACAAAATACATTCTGCTTCTCCTGAGTATGAGGATACTACATGTGTGGGACTTTTTGGCAGTCTAATCGCGCAGAGGACCCCGAAAACCAATCACCGCCTTCTAAGGGCGTAAATTTTTGATTTCACTCCTCACTGCCTATCATAGTTTCGGAGGCCATGAAATGCCCAGATAGCACCCCCCCCCCCCGCCCCCCCCCCCCCCCCCCAAATGACCCCATTTTGGAAAGTAGACACCCCAGGCTATTTACTGAGAGGCATGTTGAGTATTTTGCAGATCTCGCTTTTTGAAAATTGAAGAAAGGAAAAAAAATGTTTCTTTTATTTCTTAATTTTCAAAAATGTATGAGAGCTGCAAAATACTCACCATGCCTCTTAGCAAATACCTTGGGGGTGTCTACTTTCCAAAATGGGGTCATTTGGGGGGGTTGTGCTATCTGGATATTTCAGGGCCTCCGTAACTGTGATAGGTAGTCAGGAGTGAAATCACCATTTTACGCCCTTTAGAAAGTTTGAAGACGGTCCTGGCATTATGCACATTAGAAGCTTATGTCACACATCACCCACTCTTCTAACCACTTGAAGACAAATCCCTTTCTGACACTTTTTGTTTACATGAAAAAAAATTCTGCTAGAAAATTACGTTGAAACCCCCAAACATTATATATTTTAAAAATGGTGGGTGTTGCAACTTTTTTTTTCACACAGTATTTGCGCAGTGTTTTTTCAATCGCAATTTTTTTGAAAAAAAAAACACTTTTTTAAATCTTAATCACTAAAAATAAACTATATTGCCCAAATGTTTGATGAAATCAAAAAGATGATGCTGAGTACATGGATATCAAACATGACATGGTTTAAAATTGTGCACAAACGTGCAGCGGCGACAAACTACATTTTTAAAAGCCTTTAAATTTTTTTTACAGGTTACAACTTTAGATTTACAGAGGAGGTCTACTGCTAAAATTACTGCCCTTAAACTGACATTTGCGGTGATACCTCACATGCATGGTACAATTGCTGTTTACATATGACACCAGACCGAAGCAGGGGTGCTTTTTTTTTATTATTTATTTTGCTTTTTTGTTTTATTTTTAAACTGTTCCTTTCATTTTTTTTATCATTTTTATTGTTATCTCAAGGAATGTAAATATCCCCTATGATAGCAATAGGCAGTGACGGGCACTCTTTTTTTAAAAAAAATGTAGGTCTATTAGACCCTAGATCTCTCCTCTGCCCTCAAAGCATCTGACCACACCAAGATCGGTGTGATAAAATGCTTTCCCAATTTCCCAGTGGCGCTGTTTATATCAGTCATGAAATGCTCGTAGTTTTCGTTTTTTTAGGCCATAGGGAGGATTGGAGCCATTCTGGTCTCCAATCAGCTCTATGGTAAGCTGGCAGAACCACCAGTTGCATTCTCGGGTTCCCTGTTGGGACAGGAGAGCCCGAGAAAACCATGGAAGACTGTGGGAAGGGACATATCCTCCCACTGCTTGTAAAAGCAGTCCAGAGGCTAATTAGCTGCTAGGATTGCTTTTACATGAAAGCCGCCCGCTGGCTGAAAAGAATGATACCAAGATGATACCTAAACCTGCAGGCATCATTCTGGTATAACCACTCAAAGTCCAGCAACATACTAGTACGTTGCTAGTCCTTGTTGGGCATATATTGTAATGTTCTTTTTTTCATGCAGCCTGTGGGCTGAACGAAAAAAAAGAGATTGATTGGTGGGTATGCCCACCATTAGAATGCCACCCTTCATCCACCCACTTCTAATGATGGGCATACATGCACCGTTTTTTTTTTAACTGTGGTGGTGAAATCACCTCCTACAGCACTGGAGTCGCTAATTTTTGTATCATGACAGCAAACGCTGTTGCTGTCAAGATACATAAATCAGTGCTGCAGCTGAATAGTGTACCTGAAAAGCAAACAATGGTAACAATAAAACATTAACTCAATAAAACAACTTGATTTTTAACACAAAGTGTACCTAAAAAATATATTCCGAAGCATGGGGGCAATATGCACTAATGTTAGGAGCAAATCCCTCCTCCGCCCCTGCCCCCATGCTTCAGCATACTGTATATGCTCTTTTTTTAACTGTGGTGGTGAAATCACCTCCTACAGCGCTGAAGTCACGGCTTTACGTATCGTGGGAGCAAACGATGTTGCTGTCAGAATAAATGAACCCGTGCTGCAGCTAAATGGCGTACCTGCTAAGCAAATGATGGTTAACAATAAAACAAAGTAACGTTACAGTATAACAGTAAGACATACCATACCTGCAAAGCACATACAATAAAACATAGTAAAAATAAAACATTACAGTTCTAAAATACAGTAACAATAGAGAGAGAACAATAGAGCGGACAATAGAGAGCGAACATAAGAGATAGAACAATAGAGAGAGAAGAAAAATAAAACCACAACTATTTTTGGCTTTTTTTTTTTTAGTGTGTTTTTTTTCGTTTGCACTTTTATATAAACTGTAAACGTTCCAGATTAGGGTCTCTCAAAATGGGATGGCCATCTCATCTTTCGAGACCCTGTGTAAGTGTGCCTAGGACTCTGCAATGCTGTATCCTACGCTAATACTCCACTAGTGTGTGGTAGCGTTCGAAATAGTCACCAATGCAAAGACCAGGTTGGTCAGGACAGGAGGGACAATAAAAGCCGGCGTCACGCCTATATCCGCGGTTTCTACAGACACAACATCTTCTTTGGGAATATCTTTGGGTAGGGGTACCAGGGAAGACATGTGGAAAATGCCTCTCATGCAGCCATCTCACTGCATTTGGATTGGGAATTTGGGCCACAGCACCGTCTGGAAACAGAAGGGCTGTGATAATCTCTTCCTGGAATTTAAGGAAGGATCCAGTTCGTCCTGAAGCTTTGTATAGCACATAAGGATTCAGCAATGGAATAAGTATACAGACACTTTTTTATACCAGCATCTGGCCTTACGGCCAATTAGGTACGGCGCCAAAAACTGGTCATTGAGGTCCCCCCTCCCATATTAAGGTTATATTCGTGAACACAGAGGGGTTTCTCCACAACAACAGTCACCATAGGAATTTGGAGCGTCATGTCTGCGTGAAGGGAGGACAGAACGAAAACATTCTTATTATCCCTCCACTTTACAGCGAGCAAATGATTACATCTCAAGCAGGCTCTCTCCCCCAGCGTAAGACGGGAATCTACAAGCCGCTGGGGTAAGCCCCGGCTATTAGATAATAAATCAAACAAGTGACTAAAAAGTGGCAATGTAAAAGTGTAATAATTGTCCACATACAAGTGGTACCCCTTTCTGAATAAGGGTGACACCAAGTCCCACACAATCTTACCAGCGCTCCCTATGTAGTCTGGGCAGTTATCCAGCTCTACCTAACTATCTCTTCCCTCGTAAATCATAAAACTATATGTATAGCCTGTTGGCCTGTCACAGAGCTTATACATCTTGGCCCCATATCTGGCACGCTTGCTAGGAAGATACTGTTTGAATGACAAGCAGACAGAAAACTTAATCAGGGACTCATCAACGATGACAACTTGATCGGGAGTGAACGAGGCTGCAAACTGCAGGTTGAAGTGGTTTACAAGGGGCCGAAATTTGTAGAGCCAATCGTATTCAGGGTCACCCCGAGGACGACAGAGTTCATTGTCATTGAAATGCATGAACCGCAAGATCTGCTCGTATCGTGTCCTGGTCATGGAGGTAGAGAACACGGGCATATGGTGAATTGGGTCAGTGGACCAATATGACCGCAACTCACTTTTTTTATGAACTGTTTTCATCTGAATTACGGGTTGGCCAGTAAATAGGGGAAGTACGGGTGCTGCAGAAATGGTGGGCTCGGATTGGCAAATGCGGCAGAAAGGGCACTATGGGCTCAACGGGCCTGTCTTTGTCTTCTTGGTGGCTGAGGGACACTAGTTGTGCTAGCCACCTCACCGGCTTGGACTGCACTTATGGGACTCACCACATCACCACATGATACTGCAGTGCTGGATGTACGACCAGGATGTACTAGGCCGCTGGTGCTTGTCAGTTCAACAGAAGGATGAGCGGCACTAGTACTGGCTCTCTGCTCTATACGAGAGCCCTGCAGTTCTTGCACCTCAACAACAGCAGAAGAACAGGGTCGGGTACACCTGACCTTGGCAGGGACCACTACTCCGTCGTCAGAGCTATCTGTCAGGGTGCTGCTGCTGTCTACAGGTTTGTATTTTGAACCTGAATCTGACAGATGGGCGAGGTTCCTCTTCACTCTCATCTGTCATGCTCAGAAACGTGTAGACCTCTTCACTAGTGTACCTTGGATTGGACATTTTGGCCTCTAAATTTACTGGTACACTAGTGAGACTCACAGGAACAAAGAGCAACTGACTGTCAGCGACTGCTTCCAACGCTAACAAAACAACTGCTAGCGTTCGCAGAGATCAGGCCTGACTCTGCGAATGCTGCAGTTATGTGTTTTGTTTTTTGTAAGTGACAGTGATCGATTGATACTGCACTTGGGTGGGCTGGGCTGGGCTGACCGGAGGGGCTAAACGCAGGTGCTAGAAGGTATCTGGGCTGATCCCGCTAACACTGCATTTTTGGCAACCCTAAACTACTGGGGACACTAGTATAGTTCTGATCAGATCAGATATTGATCCGTTCAGACACTATGCTACTAAGGGAGGTGTATGGTGCGTGTGTGGGTGTTAGCACTACTGGCACTAATCTGATGCTGGGTGATCAGGGGGTTAAACCCTTTATTAGGTAATATACGGCGGGTGCCCTGGCGCTATAAAAAAATAACTCACTGGCCAGCGTCACCCGTGATACTAATACGGCGATCACTGGTGACGGGGTGATCAAGGGGTTAAACCTTTATTAGGGGGGTCCCTAGACCTATCTGTGGCTACTACTAAGTACCCTAATGTTGAATAGTGTCACAAATGACACCAGTACAGTGATCAAAGAAAAATATGAACACTGCACTGGGTGGCACAGTTACAGGGAGTGATGGATAGACAAAAATGCAGCGCTCAATGGGTTCCAGCAATAAAAGATTGTTATGAGTCATATGAACAATCAGATATGTTTATTGGATACACATGGGATAAATATTAAAATGTTAAAATCCAACAGTGGGAAAAACGTTGGTTAACCACATCTCGACATACAATCCAACAGTGGCAGAATCAACTTTATTGAAAAAATGTTTGAGTTTCTCCCCCTCCACAGGTCCAAACTAATTTGGGCTTTTTAAAGATTTAAACAAATTTATTCGGTTACTCACCTTAAAAAGACACTATGTTAGGCCTGGTGCGCCTAACAATAAAATGTCAAATCCCATACCAATTGCTAATGATGATGAGCCAAATATCACACATACTGGATTCAAACCTCCATCTATATTTTATCCTACTAACTCCAAGGGGCCATACATTAAAACATTCTATCAAGCAGTCTATAAAGAGCTCATACAGCTTTGTGACGCTCCAATGAGAAACATTGTTGAACAACAGGCTCTTAAAGATCTTACCACAAATAATAACATTATTGTTAAACAGGCCGAGGGGGCAGACTGGTAGTCTGGCAGTCTGGTAGTACAAGACAGACCAGACTACCTCTGTGAGGCACACCGACTACTATCAGATACTGATACATATCTAAGACTCCCTTCTGATCCCTTTCCAGTTTTTCAATGTGAACTGGTTTCCTTTATTGAGGCGTCTCATAGGGATGGTGTACTCAATACTAAGAAAAAAGGTTTTCTGCTCCCGAAAATATGCAGTACTCCCTACTTCTACCACCTCCCTAAGGTGCACAAATGCCTGGTGGACCCTCCCGGGAGACCTATTGTTGCCAGCACTAATAGTTTCACCTGCAGCCTGTCAGTCTACATAGATCATCTATCACAACCGATAGTTTGCCAATTAACATGCTACATCAAAGATTCTGGACATGTCATTGAAATTTTAAAAAGTTACTCCTGGCATGATGATTATCTGTGGGCATCGTTAGATGTTTCTTCACTGTACACATCAATACCCCAAGAGGTGAGTATTGCTGCTGTCCAGCACTTTATAGGTAAAAACTAAGATATGAATTCTTAGGCAAGCAGAGTTTCTACTTCACAGCATAGACTTCTGTTTGAGTAACAACTATTTCACGTGTTTGGACCAGTTCTACCTGCAAAAGAGGGGCACAGCTATGGGGGCCAGCTTTGCCCCGGCATATGCTAATTTAACTATGGGGTACTGGGAGGATTTTAAAACATGAACTGACAATCCCTTCTCCCGATAAATTGTTTTTTCCGGCCATTACATAGATGATGTCCTATTGATTTGGAGTGGGGGCCTAAACCTTTTTTCATCTTTTGTGGCTTACTGTAACGACAATCCTTTCCGATTGACCTTCACACATGAGATAGATCAAAACAAACTGGTATTTTTGGATTTGGTCTTGTCCCATGATGAACGTACTATAATCACCAGTAATCATAATAAGCCCACATCCGTTAAGTCTTACCTTCACTACAATAGCTGCCATCATCCGACATGGAAAGACAATATGCCGAAGGGCCAATTCCACAGACTACGGAGAAACTGTACCAAAACAGAAGATTATATGGAACAAGGACGGCTGATGCAAAAAAAGTTTGAGGAGAAGGGATATTCCAAAGATCTAGTGACTGATGCTTTTCTTCAAAACAACACACTAGCTCCCAAAAATAAAAACGACAGTTCACTAACAACGACCCATATGGCAAAATTCGTATCTACTTTCAAAAATAAATCACCAAAATAATAAACAAACACTATGACATCTTAAAACTTGATCAAGTCCTAGCCCCCTTACTTCCCTCCAAGCCACAAGTTACATTTAGACGTTCACGTACGGTGAAGAACATAATTGCCCCTAGCAAGTTAACCAAACCCAGACTGACCAATAAGGGCTCCCTTATGGATATTAGATCCTATTTCGACAACAGAACTGGTATTTTTCAATGTCAAAAGAAAGGTTGTCTCACTTGCCAATCAGTTCCTCATGGTCACTCTGAAATAACCACCAATAGTGGCAAGTCTTTTGAGATGAAACAATGTATTACCTGTTCTACAGATTTTGTTGTATATGTCCTGCGTTGTTCTTGCAGCCTACTATATGTAGGTCGCACGATACGTTTACTGCGGACTAGAATAGGTGAGCATCGCAGACTAACTAAGAAAGGATGCGTAAAGCATAGTGTTCCATGAAATTTCCGTCAGGTACATAATAAAGATTTAAGTGAAATTGAAGTACTCGCCATCGAGGTTATACCCAAAGGAACACTAACGGATCATGAAAGATTTTAGACATGGGAACTGCCAAAAAAATTCGTTTCGTTTCGTTTCGTCCCGTTTCGTATATAAAAAAAATTCGTAATTCGTAATTCGTGTACGAAATTCCGTTCGAATTCGTACGAAATACGAAATTCGGACGAATCGTATTTTTTTTTACGAATCGTTAGTAAAGTTACGAATCGTTACGAATCGTTACGAATCGTTACGAATCGTTAACGCGGCTAATGAATTGTTGGTTCTCATAACACAGAGAACAATTCGAATCCAACTACAAATATCAAATTTCAATTTCAAGTTACGAATCGTTACGAATCGCTATGAATAGTTACGAATCGTTACGAATCGTTATGAATAGTTACGAATCGTTAGTAAATCCAACTACCAATATCGAATTTCAACTAATTTGAACGAAATTATTATAGCAGATATAACGAATGAATTCGAATGACAAAGTGTCATTTTTGCAGAAAAAAAAAAAGCGTAGGGGTCCCCCCAAATTCAATAACCAGGCCCTTCAGGTCTGGTATGGATATTAAGGGGGACCCCAGCCAAAAAAAAAAAAAAAAATGGCGTGGGGTCCCCCCCAAATATCCATACCAGACCCTTTATCCGAGCACGCAACCTGGCAGGCCGCAGGAAAAGAGGGGGGGATGAGAGCGGCCCCCCCTCCCGCCTGAACCGTACCAGGCCACATGCCCTCAACATTGGGAGGGTGCTTTGGGGTCCCCCCCAAAGCACCTTGTCCCCATGTTGATGAGGACAAGGGCCTCATCCCCACAACCCTGGCCGGTGGTTGTGGGATTCTGCGGGCGGGGGGCTTATCGGAATCTGGAAGCCCCCTTTAACAAGGGGACCCCCAGATCCCGGCCCCCCCCTGTGTGAAATGGTAAGGGGGTACAAAAGTACCCCTACCATTTCACCAAAAAAGTGTCAAAAATGGTAAAAATTACAGGAGACAGTCTTTGACAATTCCTTTATTAAAATCTTCTTTCTTCTTTCTTCTGGTCTTCCTTCTTCATCTTCTCCTTCCGGCATCTTCTTCCATCATCTTCTTCCTTCGATTTGCTTCTTCTTCCTCCGGTCTTCTCGTCCTTCTCGTCCGGCGTCGTCCTTCTCGTCCGGCATCGTCGTCTCTTCTCGCAGGCCGCTCCTCGCAATGGGAGGCTCCCGCTCTGTGAGGCTTCGCTCCGGGTGACAGGTCTTTTATAACGAAGGCACCTGGTGACCCCGCCCCCTCTGACGCACGGGGACGTCATGTGGAATTCCCTATGGCTTTCCCCATGACGTCAGAGGGGGGGGCGGGGTCACCAGGTGCCTTCGTTATACAAGACCTGTCACCCGGAGCGAAGCCTCACAGAGCGGGAGCCTCCCATTGCGAGGAGCGGCCTGCGAGAAGAGACGCCGATGCCGGACGAGAAGGACGACGCCGGACGAGAAGGACGAGAAGACCGGAGGAAGAAGAAGCGAATCGAAGGAAGAAGAAGATGCCGGAAGGAGAAGATGAAGAAGGAAGACCAGAAGAAAGAAGATTTTAATAAAGGAATTGTCAAAGACTGTCTCCTGTCATTTTTACAATTTTTGCCACTTTTTTGGTGAAATGGTAGGGGTACTTTTGTACCCCCTTACCATTTCACACAGGGGGGGGCCGGGATCTGGGGGTCCCCTTGTTAAAGGGGGCTTCCAGATTCCGATAAGCCCCCCGCCCACAGACCCCCACAACCACCGGGCACGGTTGTGGGGATGAGGCCCTTGTCCTCATCAACATGGGGACAAGGTGCTTTGGGGGGGACCCCAAAGCACCCTCCCAATGTTGAGGGCATGTGGCCTGGTACGGTTCAGGCGGGAGGGGGGGCCGCTCTCGTCCCCCCCTCCTTTCCTGCGGCCTGCCAGGTTGCGTGCTCGGATAAGGGTCTGGTATGGATTTTATGGGGGACCCCACGCCATTTTTTTTGGCTAGGGTTCCCCTTAAAATCCATCCCAGACCTCAAGGGTCTGGTATGGATTTTGAGGGGGACCCTACGCCATTTTTTTTTTGGCTGGGGGTCCCCCTTAATATCCATCCCAGACCTGAAGGGCCTGGTTATTGAATTTGGGGGGACCCCTACGCATTTTTTTATCAATGACTTCAATGAATGACAGTTCTCTGTATTACGGATCCAACAATTCATTTGCCGGCAATAGCTGCGAGTGATTTTAAATAGCTTTTTTTTTCCTGCAAAAATGACACATTGTACAGAGACAGTTCTCTATATTAGATATACTGAATCTCGAAGCATTCGAAGCATTCGTTATATCCGCTATTATAATTTCTTTCATATTAGTTGAAATTAGATATTTGTTAGTTACAATACAACATTCGAATTGTTCTCTGTATTACGGGAATCGGCAATTAGCCGCGAGTGATTTTAAATGTCTTTTTTTCCTGCAAAAATGACACATTGTACAGAGAGAGTTCTAAACACAGGAAACCTGCGCCCTTCTATATACTATATACTCTATAGTATGCCTATGAAGGGGGTCATGTTTCCCGTGTTTAGAACTGTCTCTGTACAATGTGTCATTTTTGCAGGAAAAAAAGACATTTAAAATCACTCGCGGCTAATTGCCGATTCCCGTAATACAGAGAACAATTCGAATACAACAACTAACAAATATGTAATTTCAACTAATATGAAAGAAATTATAATAGCGGATATAACGAATGCTTCGAATGATTCGAGATTCAGTATATCTAATATAGGGAACTGTTCCTGCACAGTGTCATTTTTGCAGGAAAAAAAACTATTTAAAATCGAGTCGCAGCTATTTGCCGGCAAATGAATTGTTGGATCCGTAATACAGAGAACTGTCATTCATTGAAGTCATTGATAAAAAAATGTGTAGGGGTCCCCCCAAATTTAATAACCAGGCCCTTCAGGTCTGGGATGGATATTAAGGGGGACCCCCAGCCAAAAAAAAAAAAAAAAAAATGGCGTAGGGTCCCCCTCAAAATCCATACCAGACCCTTGAGGTCTGGGATGGACTTTAAGGGGAACCCTAGCCAAAAAAAAATGGCGTGGGGTCCCCCATAAAATCCATACCAGACCCTTATCCGAGCACGCAACCTGGCAGGCCGCAGGAAAGGAGGGGGGGACGAGAGCGGCCCCCCCTCCCGCCTGAACCGTACCAGGCCACATGCCCTCAACATTGGGAGGGTGCTTTGGGGTCCCCCCCAAAGCACCTTGTCCCCATGTTGATGAGGACAAGGGCCTCATCCCCACAACCGTGCCCGGTGGTTGTGGGGGTCTGCGGGCGGGGGGCTTATCGGAATCTGGAAGCCCCCTTTAACAAGGGGACCCCCAGATCCCGGCCCCCCCCTGTGTGAAATGGTAAGGGGGTACAAAAGTACCCCTACCATTTCACCAAAAAAGTGTCAAAAATTGTAAAAATGACAGGAGACAGTCTTTGACAATTCCTTTATTAAAATCTTCTTTCTTCTGGTCTTCCTTTCTTCATCTTCTCCTTCCGGCATCTTCTTCCATCTTCTTCCATCTTCTTCTTCCTTCGATTCGCTTCTTCTTCCTCCGGTCTTCTCGTCCTTCTCGTCCGGCGTCGTCCTTCTCGTCCGGCATCGTCGTCTCTTCTCGCAGGCCGCTCCTCGCAATGGGAGGCTCCCGCTCTGTGAGGCTCCGCTCCGGGTGACAGGTCTTGTATAACGAAGGCACCTGGTGACCCCGCCCCCCCTCTGACGTCATGGGGAAAGCCATAGGGAATTCCACATGACGTCCCCGTGCGTCAGAGGGGGCGGGGTCACCAGGTGCCTTCGTTATAAAAGACCTGTCACCCGGAGCGGAGCCTCACAGAGCGGGAGCCTCCCATTGCGAGGAGCGGCCTGCGAGAAGAGACGACGATGCCGGACGAGAAGGACGACGCCGGACGAGAAGGACGAGAAGACCGGAGGAAGAAGAAGCGAATCGAAGGAAGAAGACGATGGAAGAAGATGACGGAAGGAGAAGATGAAGAAAGGAAGACCAGAAGAAAGAAGATTTTAATAAAGGAATTGTCAAAGACTGTCTCCTGTAATTTTTACCATTTTTGACACTTTTTTGGTGAAATGGTAGGGGTACTTTTGTACCCCCTTACCATTTCACACAGGGGGGGGGCCGGGATCTGGGGGTCCCCTTGTTAAAGGGGGCTTCCAGATTCCGATAAGCCCCCCGCCCGCAGACCCATGAATGAATGATACAAATCATTCATTCATTCATTCATTCACCCCCACAACCACCGGCCAGGGTTGTGGGGATGAGGCCCTTGTCCTCATCAACATGGGGACAAGGTGCTTTGGGGGGGACCCCAAAGCACCCTCCCAATGTTGAGGGCATGTGGCCTGGTACGGTTTAGGCAGGAGGGGGGGCCGCTCTCGTCCCCCCCCTCCTTTCCTGCGGCCTGCCAGGTTGCGTGCTCGGATAAAGGGTCTGGTATGGATTTTGAGGGGGACCCCCACGCCATTTTTTTTTTTTTTTTGGCCGGGGTTCCCCTTAAAATCCATCCCAGACCTGAAGGGTCTGGTATGGATATTTGGGGGGGACCCTACGCCATTTTTTTTATTTTTTTTGGCTGGGGTCCCCCTTAATATCCATACCAGACCTGAAGGGCCTGGTTATTGAATTTGGGGGGACCCCTACGCTTTTTTTTTTTTTTTATATCAATGAATGACTGTTTTTTAAATAGCTTTTTTTTCTGCAAAAATGACACTTTGTCATTCGAATTCATTCGAATGCATTCGAATTCATTCGTTATATCTGCTATAATAATTTCGTTTGAATTAGTTGAAATTTGATATTGGTAGTTGGATTCGAATAATTTGGAGCTGAAATTCGTAAACGGAATTTTTCCTGCAAAAATGACACTTTGTCATTCGAATTCATTCGAATCCATTCGAATCATTCGGCGACGAAATTCGTAAACGGAATTTCGTATTCCGTACGGAATTCGTAAAAAAAAAATTCGTACTACAGATTCGTAAATTCGTACGAATTTCGAAAAATTCGTACGAATTACGAATTCGTACGAAACGAATCGCACATGTCTAAAAGATTTGCCCTCCTCTGCCGTAGGGAGACTTATTGGATATATCTATTGTGTTCCCTCTCGCCTGAAGGATTAAATGAAGAAATTGACATACTTAGTGTTATGTAAAAATTATTGATTTTATTAGGTATCACCAATTAATCTTCATCACTAACCAACTCATCCATTAATCAATTAAATAATTATTTATTTGCATTCTTATTTTTATTATTATTTTATATTTAAAATATTTTTTTCAACAATATTTATGTGAATTATTAATTGATTTTATTGATCAACTGATTAATTGATTTATTAATTTATTAATTTTTTAATACATTTTTCAAAATTTTTATAGATTTATTATACATATATTAATTAGAGATGTCTTTATACAATTCTCATATATCTTTATACCTTTTTAAAAAAAAATTGACATTATACACATATATCCATTCTCTTTTTTTCCCCATTCCCCTCCTTTGTTTGTGCCCCCTTTTTTCTTATTGTCTTTTAATAGTTCTCTTCTTATTGCAAGATACTTTCTGTATCGCTAATTGTGAACTCATGTACTAACCAGTATATGTATCACTCATGTTGCAGTATACAATGGGTTAATGACACAACAGCTGACACTCCCCTTCCCTTTCTCATCCATATGCCTATTTAATCGAATCTGCCGTTAGCGCTCATGACATTGACAAAGCGCATGCGCGCGAAACATGTTTGTCACGGTCGCCACGGCAACACAAAGGAGCTTACGTTCCGCCTAGATTAGTCTCCACACAGTGCGGGCACTTCCTGCTTCCGGAAAACATCGATACAGGTCGGGTTATTCTGCTCCTTCCATCCCCCCACAAGCTTGATTGATGCTCACGAAGCTGACTCTCAGCAAGGTCGGACAGACAGCAAGCAAGATTTTCCCGATGATGTCGACACCATCTTTATGGTCGCAGTTAGTCCGGCGTTCCATCTCCTTGTTACACCACAGTGAGCTCTTTACCATCTAGGCTATTATAGCCATATTGTTTTGCCATTGTGTCATGTTCAACACAGCACACTTGCTGACATTAACCCCCTGTTGACTGGATTCCTGGCGGATCACACATATTAAGATATCGGAGTACTTCAATTCCTACTTTGTTTTTTAACCAACGTTTTTCCCACAGTGGGATTTTATGTTGGATTTTAACATTAAGGATTTTTCCATTTTAATCTTTATCCCATGTGCATCCAATAAACATATCTGATTGTTCATATGACTCATAACAATCTTTTATTGCTGGAACCCATTGAGTGCTGCATTTTTGCCTATTTGTTATTTACTTCCCTCCAGGAGTTGGCAGCTGCACTGGACTCTGCATTTTGAACATAAACCAGACAACATAATGGTTTTATTATTATGTCAGTTTTAGCGCTTAAGGACTTACATTGTTTTCTCACAGGGAGTGATGGGGTTAACTGGGGGGGGGATCGGGGGGTGAAATATGTGCCTATATGTACTGTGTCAGTGTAGTGTTGGTGCAACTCACGTTTGAATGTCCACTCTCCTCTCTCTGGAACGGAAAAGAGTTCCACGAGGGGAGATGACATCACTTCCCCTGTCTGTGTTTACACTTACACAGGCAGGGGAGGATTTCATTCGTCAGGACCAATCAGCAGCTCCAGGCCAGAAATCATTGGCCTGGGCCTGGAGACTGATTGGTTCTGAAATTAAACCAAATGTTGCGGCCGCCTATAACTGTGAATTGTGTCTTATCACTTTGTATAAAACTTTCCAACAGGTCAGATACTTTCATTTCCATCCCGTCCAAATAATATAATTTTTTTTCTTTTCTTCCAATGTGTCTTTAGCAGTCTCAAACCCCACCTCCTGACATCAGTCTGAGCTCTTTGTGTGTGGTCTAAAACCAAAACAAACCAGCAATAATTACCAACAGTGCCTGTAATATGACACTATCATAGCTGCAGACAGGAGAGGCTAATAATATAATGTTGTAAAAATATATTTTTTCTGTACTTTCCCTCTGTCATGCTGGCAGTTGGATGTGGATATTTCCAGTCTTCCTGATTTTAAATTTCAACTGGTATGTAAGGCACACAGGATAGAAGATAATCATGGCTTGAGTGTGGTTTGCTTAAAGCGGAGTTCCGCCCAAAAGTGGAAGGCCCCCCCCCCCCCCTCTGGTGCTTCAACTTTACGTGTTTTGTCATCCAGCGTGGCGTCATGAGGCGCTTCTTATATAAGCACTTATGATCTACAGCATCTAATGAGTGGATATATATACTTTACATGTTTGCACCATTTATGTGGAAAGACTTTCTTTCATTTGAATTTCCCAGGACCTGTCTTTGGAACTTTGTTTGTTTTTTTTTTTTTTTTTTTTAATTCTTTATTCTTTTTCACTTGAAAACGGAGGTTTATCAAAATAAACATTAACAGAAGATATAGCATGTCATTTTATATATTATGTCACATTTTTCCTTCTCCGTGTTACATACATGCTACCCTTACATATTCTACCTCTGTGATCATGTTATTTTTTATCTTTCCTCCCCTCCCCTTTTTATCCCACCCTCCCCAACTCCCACTGAAGGTTTCACCTTCTTGCCTCCTAAGCTAGGGCCCTCTCCCCACCCCCCAAACGAAAAAGGAAAAAAAAAAAAAACACTCTCTCTCTCTCCCTCCCCCCCTCAGCCGCGTCAGTATCAATATATTTATTATCTAAGTTAATCCCTTGATTCCTCCCCAATCAGTTTCCTCCCCTCCTCCGTTTGTAGAAACTTCTCCCAGGGGTCCCAAATTTGAGATATCTGTTCTTTTCTGATTATTGACATAGGGATCAAATTTTCCATAATTCCTATATCTCTCACCTTATTGAGCCACATAGTTTGGTTTTTTATTTGGACTTTTATTTGGACTTTTTCACAATTTTTTTATTTCATAGTTTATATTTTTAGTAGTTAGTCTTCACCCCACATTCAGTTAATTAAATGGATTCCAATATTATATGATTATTTTTTCCATGTTCATATTATTTATTCTGAGGCAAGCGCTGTTAGGTTGTACACATTTACACAAAACGTATCCATTTGAACGGCAGCTGCTATATATTATTTGCATGGTTTAACTGGTTTATTGGCGGTGGTTTGATTTATATAGTTTTAACCCTACTTTAAACTTTTCCACAACTTTATTCCTGACCTGTCTGGTGTGTTGGCATTCATGATGCTGTTTGTTCACAAAGGTTCTCCAACAAACCTCTGAGGACGTCACAGAACCGCTGTATTTATACTGAGATTAAATTACACACAGGTGGACTCTATTTACTAGTTAGGTAACTTGTGGAGGCAATTGGTTCAACTAGGTTTTGGTTAGGGGTATCAGAGTAAAAGGGGCTGAAAACAAATGCACTCCACACTTTTCATATTTATTTGTAAAAGAAAAATTAAAACCATTTATTCTTCCACTTCACAATTATGTGCCACTTTGTGTTGGTCTATCACATAAAATCAATTTACGTTTTTAGATGTAATATGACAAAATGTGGAAAATTTCAAGGGGTATGAATACTTTTTCAAGGCACTGTATATGTCTAGATACAAATGTCTGTGAAAGTAGGTTATTGTTAGTATTGTTAGTTTAAACTTTGTTCCATCTGGTTTTTGTTTGTTCTAGAAGCACCCAAGCTTCTCCTTCAACAAGCCTCTGCATTTAGCTACCTGTATACATAGATTTTACATGTGCTGCATAATGGGGTGAGAGGGATATGTGTCTCCCGTGAGTGTTTCACATTTTTTACTATCTTTAAACAGCTAGATGTCAATGACCAACATGTAAATCATTATGAATGGAAATCCTTTGTCTACACATTCTGCATGAGAATACAATGACGGTTGTTTCAATTTTTTTTGTCACACAGTATTTGTGCAGTGGTTTTTCAAATGAAATTTTGGGGGAAAAAATACACTTTTTAAAATTTTAATGCATAAAAACACAATACATAACCTGATTTTTTATCCAAACATGTCACACTTTAAAATTGTGCACGCCTGCACAGCAGCAACAAACTACATCAATTTTTTTTCCATAGGCAATGCAATAAAAGCCTTTACAGGTTACTACTTTATATCTCCTAAAGGAGGTCTATTGCTAGAATTACTTCCTACGATCTGATGTTCGTGGCGATACCTGACATGTATGGGACGATCAGTGTTTCCATGTATGCGGGACTGACGCACGGGTTTGCCTTTGCGTGCTAGCACAATATACATTTTATATTTTTTTATTTTTACACTGTTGCTTTAATTTTATTTTATTTTTATATCACTTTTATTATGGACGTAACAGGTACTCTTTATGGAGGGATCTGCGGTCAATAAGATATTTAAAACCATTCAAAACGCCAAGATCTTCATTTTTGAATACTTTTGATTTTCAAAAAATGCTGCTGATGATAGCCAGGTACTGTAAACCCGAAGTGATGTCATGTCATCAATTCCGGGTTACCATAGCGGAGACCCAATCAAAGCTGATTCAGACTTTGTATGGGTCTTGGGAGAGTGCATATGATCAGCACAGGGCAGATCAGCAGTGTCCAGACATAGGGTCAGGGGTTTTGAAGTCTCATAGGACAGTCAGAAAACTCCTCCTACAAGCTTTAACTAGTGCTTGGCTGGACACTGATAGAAGTCACAAGACTGCTTTAACTGCTGATGAAAAAAGATATTTAGCAGTTTATATTTACTAAAATAATTGCATTTCCATGTCCTGTGTACTGTGAGAGACCAGATATAGTGAATGCAGGGTCCTGGGTTTAGTAACACTTTAAGATGTGTCTTTGGCAGGCTATCAGTGGGGGCCTTCATGAAGTGTTGTTGCACTTAAAGTGCCCCCCCCCCACAGTACCCACACCTTATAAATCTTCTTTTTACAATAAAATATTGCCACTATATACCTTTTTGGATGATCTGTATACCACAGTCAGTTTCTGAGAGTTCTGGTAGGAGGAGATTTCCACTGCAGCCTGTATACATGCCCACATGTGTTATGTCAATATCATGTGACCTGGCTAATTCAGCTCAACAAGGAAATATTTTCTACAGCATAAAACATGCAACTGAGCATGTGCAATTCGGCCACCCTGCCTGTGTTAGTTGGCCATCCCCTGCATACTGGATAAAACAGCCTTTTTACACAATGCGGAGGATTAACCCTTTAAGTTCCACAGTGAGTATAACAAGCATGCTATGCTGCATATACAGACTGATGAACCTGCGTGCAGTTAAATGTATACTGTAGGGGTTGTATAGTCTTTGCACAGATACAGATTAGGCGCGAGTCAGAAACAGAGACAATTTAGTAAAACGGTGGCGTAGATTTGGTATGGGTGTAGGACGGGTTTTGTAGAGGTGCTATGCAAGGTTGGCATAGATGTGATATGGGAGAGGTGCAGTTGGGGTCCTGCTCTCAGAAAATCAGTCTCTACTAACAGGTAGCCCTCTCACCAGTTCCCAGCATACAGCTGCAGATGTCCATGGTGGAATGGGCCCCTTTGGTTTCTCCCCAAAGCTTTCGACAAACAGTGGTGGGAGCTGATGGATGCTCCAATCTCCTGGTTGCAGAGTTTCAGGTCTATAATGGACAAGAGCACATCCAAAAACTCCTCTGTGGGATATTGTACAGTCTGTTAGAGAAAGTAGTGAAAGGTGTATCTTCTAATGATGACTCATTTATGGATTCCCCAAACAGCAATCAGTCTCCAGGCCCAGGCCAATGATTTCTGGCCTGGAGCTGCTGATTGGTCCTGACGAATGAAATCCTCCCCTGCCTGTGTAAGTGTAAACACAGACAGGGGAAGTGATGTCATCTCCCCTCGTGGAACTCTTTTCCGTTCCAGAGAGAGGAGAGTGGACATTCAAACGTGAGTTGCACCAACACTACACTGACACAGTACATATAGGCACATATTTCACCCCCCGACCCCCCCCCCCCCCCCCCCCCCCCCCCCCCAGTTAACCCCATCACTCCCTGTGAGAAAACAATGTAAGTCCTTAAGCGCTAAAACTGACATAATAATAAAACCATTATGTTGTCTGGTTTATGTTCAAAATGCAGAGTCCAGTGCAGCTGCCAACTCCTGGAGGGAAGTAAATAACAAATAGGCAAAAATGCAGCACTCAATGGGTTCCAGCAATAAAAGATTGTTATGAGTCATATGAACAATCAGATATGTTTATTGGATGCACATGGGATAAAGATTAAAATGGAAAAATCCTTAATGTTAAAATCCAACATAAAACATAAAATCCCACTGTGGGAAAAACGTTGGTTAAAAAACAAAGTAGGAATTGAAGTACTCCGATATCTTAATATGTGTGATCCGCCAGGAATCCAGTCAACAGGGGGTTAATGTCAGCAAGTGTGCTGTGTTGAACACGCCACAATGGCAAAACAATATGGCTATAATAGCCTAGATGGTAAAGAGCTCACTGTGGTGTAACAAGGAGATGGAACGCCGGACTCACTGCGACCAGAAAGATGGTGTCGACATCATCGGGAAAATCTTGCTGGCTGTCTGTCCGACCTTGCTGAGAGTCAGCTTCGTGAGCAGCAATCAAGCTTGTGGGGGATGGAAGGAGCAGAATAACCCGACCTGTATCGATGTTTTCCGGAAGCAGGAAGCGCCCGCACTGTGTGGAGACTGATCTAGGCGGAACGTAAGCTCTGTTGTGTTGCCGTGGCGACCGTGACAAACATGTTTCGCGCGCATGCGCTTTGTCAATGTCACGGGCGCTAACGGCAGATTCGATTAAATAGGCATATGGATGAGAAAGGGAAGGGGAGTGTCAGCTGCTGTGTCATTAACCCCTTGTATACTGCAACATGAGTGATACATATACTGGTTAGTACATGAGTTCACAATTAGCGATACAGAAAGTATCTTGCAATAAGAAGAGAACTATTAAAAGACAATAAGAAAAAAGGGGACACAAACAAAGGAGGGGAATGGGGAAAAAAAGAGAATGGATATATGTGTATAATGTCAATTTTTTTTTTAAAAAAGGTATAAAGATATATGAGAATTGTATAAAGACATCTCTAATTAATATATGTATAATAAATCTATAAACATTTTGAAAAATGTATTTAAAAATTAATAAATCAATAAATCAATTAATCAGTTGATCAATAAAATCAATTAATAATTCACATAAATATTGTTGAAAAAAATCTTTTATATATAAAATAATAATACAAATTAGAATGCAAATAAATAATTATTTAATTGATTAATGGATGAATTGGTTAGTGATGAACATTAATTGGTGATACCTAATAAAATCAATAATTTTTACATAACACTAAGTATGTCAATTTCTTCATTTAATCCTTCAGGCGAGAGGGAACACAATAGATATATCCAATAAGTCTCCCTACGGCAGAGGAGGGCAAATCTTTCATTATCCGTTAGTGTTCCTTTGGGTATAACCTCGATGGCGAGTACTTCAATTTCACTAAAATCTTTATTATGTACCTAACGGAAATTTCATGGAACACTATGCTTTACGCATCCTTTCTTAGTTAGTTAGTCTGCGATGCTCACCTATTCTAGTCCGCAGTGTACGTATCGTGCGACCTACATATAGTAGGCCGCAAGAACAACGCAGGACATATACAACAAAATTTGTAGAACAGGTAATAAATTGTTTCATCTCAAAAGACTTGCCACTATTGGTGGTTATTTCAGAGTGACCATGAGGAACTAATTGGCAAGTGAGACAACCTTTCTTTTGACATTGAAAAATACCAGTTCTGTTGTCGAAATAGGATCTAATATCCATAAGGGAGCCCTTATTGGTCAGTCTGGGTTTGGTTAACTTGCTAGAGGCAATTATGTTCTTCACCGTACGTGAACGTCTAAATGTAACTTGTGGCTTGGAGGGAAGTAAGGGGGCTAGGACTTGATCAAGTTTTAAGATGTCATAGTGTTTGTTTATTATTTTGGTGATGGCCCTATATTTATTATTGAAAGTAGATAGAATCTTGCCGTATGGGTCGTTGTTAGTGAACTGTCGTTTTTATTTTTGGGAGCTAGTGTCTTGTTTTGAAGAAAAGCATTAGTCACTAGATCTTTGGGATATCCCTTCTCCTCAAACTTTTTTTGCATCAGCCGTCCTTGTTCCATATAATCTTCTGTTTTGGTACAGTTTCTCCGTAGTCTGTGGAATTGGCCCTTCGGCATATTGTCTTTCCATGTCGGATGATGGCAGCTATTGTAGTGAAGGTAAGAATTACCGGATGTGGGCTTATTATGATTACTGGTGATTATAGTACGTTCATCATGGGACAAGACCAAATCCAAAAATACCAGTTTGTTTTGATCTATCTCATGTGTGAAGGTCAATCTGAAAGGATTGTCCTTACAGTAAGCCACAAAAGATGACAAAAGTTTTAGGCCCCCACTCCAAATCAATAGGACATCATCTATGTAATGGCCGAAAAAAACAATGTATCGGGAGAAGGGATTGTCAGTTCATGTTTTAAAATCCTCCCAGTACCACATAGTTAAATTAGCATATGCCAGGGCAAAGCTGGCCCCCATAGCTGTGCCCCTCTTTTGCAGGTAGAACTGGTCCAAACACGTGAAATAGTTGTTACGCAAACAGAAGTCTATGCTGTAAAGTAGAAACTCTGCTTGCCTAGAATTCATATCTCAGTTTTTACCTATAAAGTGCTGGACAGCAGCAATACCCACCTCATGGGGTATTGATGTGTACAGTGAAGAAACATCTAACGATGCCCACAGATAATCATCATGCCAGGAGTAACTTTTTAAAATTTCAATGACATGTCCAGAATCTTTGATGTAGGATGTTAATTGGCAAACTATCGGTAGTGATAGATGATCTATGTAGACTGACAGGCCGCAGGTGAAACTATTAGTACTGGCAACAATAGGTCTCCCGGGAGGGTCCACTAGGCATTTGTGCACCTTAGGGAGGTGGTAGAAGTAGGGAGTACTGCCTATTTTCGGGAGCAGAAAACCTTTTTTCTTAGTATTGAGTACACCATCCCTATGAGACGCCTCAATAAAGGAAACCAATTCACATTGAAAAACTGGAAAGGGATCAGAAGGGAGTCTTAGATATGTATCAGTATCTGATAGTAGTCGGTGTACCTCACGGAGGTAGTCTGGTCTGTCTTGTACTACCAGACTGCCAGACTACCAGACTGCCCCCTCGGCCTGTTTAACAATAATGTTATTATTTGTGGTAAGATCTTTAAGAGCCTGTTGTTCAACAATGTTTCTCATTGGAGCGTCACAAAGCTGTATGAGCTGTTTATAGACCGCTTGATAGAATGTTTCAATGTATGGCCCCTTGGAGTTAGTAGGATAAAATATAGATCGAGGTTTGAATCCAGTATGTGTGATATTTGGCTCTTGAAAAGGGCCTTGTGTATCACTATCAATGTTACATTCGACCCATAGATCTTCTAGAATTTGTAAAACTTCATTTTGGGACTGGCTCCTTGCCTCATCATCATTAGCAATTGGTATGGGATTTGAAATTTTATTGTTAGGCGCACCAGCCCTAGCATAGTGTCTTTTTAAGGTGAGTAACTGAATAAATTTGTTTAAATCTTTAAAAAGCCCAAATTAGTTTGGACCTGTGGAGGGGGAGAAACTCAAACCTTTTTTCAATAAAGTTGATTCTGCCACTGTTAGATTGTGTGTCGGCATGTGGTTAACCAACGTTTTTCCCACAGTGGGATTTTACTTTTTATGTTGGATGTTGGATTTTAACATTAAGGATTTTTCCATTTTAATATTTATCCCATGTGTATCCAATAAACATATCTGATTGTTCATATGACTCATAACAATCTTTTATTGCTGGAACCCATTGAGCGCTGCATTTTTGTCTATCCATCACTCCCTGTAACTGTGCCACCCAGTGCAGTGTTCATGTTTTTCTTTGATCACTGTACTGGTGTCATTTGTGACACTAATCAACATTAGGGTACTTAGTAGTAGCCACAGATAGGTCTAGGGACCCCCCTAATAAAGGTTTAACCCCTTGATCACCCCGTCACCAGTGATCGCCGTATTGGTGTCACGGGTGACGCTGGTCAGTGAGTTATTTTTTTATAGCGCCAGGGCACCCGCCGTATATTACCTAATAAAAGGTTTAACCCCCTGATCACCCGGCATCAGATTAGTGCCAGTAGTGCTAACACCAACACATGCACCATACACCTCCCTTAGTAGCATAGTGTCTGAACGGATCAATATCTGATCTGATCAGAACTATACTAGTGTCCCCAGTAGTTTAGGGTTGCCAAAAATGCAGTGTTAGCGGGATCAGCCCAGATACCTTCTAGCACCTGCGTTTAGCCACTCCGGTCAGCCCAGCCCCCCCAAGTGCAGTATCAATCGATCACTGTCACTTACAAAAAACTAAACACATAACTGCAGCATTCGCAGAGTCAGGCCTGATCCCTGCTAACGCTAGCAGTTTTTTTGTTAGCGCTGGAAGCAGTCGCTGACAGTCATGTGCTCTTTGTTCCTGTGAGTCTCACTAGTGTACCAGTAAATTTAGAGGCCAAAATGTCCAATCCAAGGTACACTAGTGAAGAGGCCTACACGTTTCTGAGCATGACAGATGAGAGTGAAGAGGAACCTCGACCATCTGTCAGATTCAGGTTCAGAATACAAACCTGTAGACAGCAGCAGCACCCTGACAGATAGCTCTGACGACGGAGTAGTGGTCCCTGCCAAGGTCAGGTGTACCCGACCCCATTCTTCTGCTGTTGTTGAGGTGCAAGAACCACAGGGCTCTCGTATGAAGCAGAGAGCCAGTACTAGTGCCGCTCATCCTTCTGTTGAACTGGCAAGCACCAGCGGCCTAGTACATCCTGGTCGTACATCCAGCACTGCAGTATCACGTGGTGATGTGGTGAGTCCCATAAGTGCAGTTCAAGCTGGTGAGGTGGCTAGCACAACTAGTGTCCCACAGCCACCAAGAAGACAAAGACAGGCCCGTTGAACCCATAGTGCCCTTTCTGCCGCATTTGCCAATCCGGGCCCACCATTTCTGCAGCACCCGTACTTCCCCTATTCACTGGCCAACCCGGAATTCAGATGAAAACAGTTCATAAAAAAAGTGAGTTGCGGTCATATTGGTCCACTGACCCAATTCACCATATGCCCGTGTTCTCTGCCTCCATGACCAGGACACGATACGAGCAGATCTTGCGGTTCATGCATTTCAATGACAATGAACTCTGTCGTCCTCAGGGTGACCCTGAATACGATTGGCTCTACAAAATTCGGCCCCTTGTAAACCACTTCAACCTGCAGTTTTCAGCCTTGTTCACTCCTGATCAAGTTGTCATCGTTGATAAGTCCCCGATTAAGTTTTCTGGCCGCTTGTCATTCAAACAGTATCTTCCTAGCAAGCGTGCCAGATATGGGGTCAAGATGTATAAGCTCTGTGACAGGGCAACAGGCTATACATATAGTTTTATGATTTACGAGGGAAGAGATAGTTAGGTAGAGCTGGATAACTGCCCAGACTACATAGGGAGCTGTAAGATTGTGTGGGACTTGGTGTCACCCTTATTCAGAAAGGGGTACCACTTGTATGTGGACAATTATTACACTTTTACATTGCCACTTTTTAGTCACTTGTTTGATTTATTATCTAATATTCCCAAAGAAGATGTTGTGTCTGTAGAAACAGACACGGATATAGGCGTGACGCCGGTTTTTATTGTCCCTCCTGTCCTGACCAAACTGGTCTTTGCATTGGTGACTATTTCGAACGCTACCACACACTAGTGGAGTATTAGCGTAGGGTACAGCATTGCACAGTCCTAGGCACACTTACACAGGGTCTTGAAAGATGAGATGGCCATCCCATTTTGAGAGACCCTAATCTGGAACGTTTACAGTTTATATAAAAGTGCAAAAGAAAAAAAACATACAAAAACACAAAAAAATTTAAAATAAAAAAGCCAAAAATAGTTATGGTTTTATTTTTTCTTCTCTCTCTATTGTTCTATCTCTTATGTTCGCTCTATTGTTCTCTATTGTTACTGTATTTTAGAACTGTAATGTTTTATTGTATGTGCTTTGCAGGTATGGTATGTCTTACTGTTATACTGTGACGTTACTTTGTTTTATTGATAACCATCATTTGCTTAGCATATAGGCCATTCAGCTGCAGCACGGGTTTATTTATTCTGACAGCAACATCGTTTGCTCCCACGATACGTAAAGCCGTGACTTCAGCGCTGTAGGAGGTGATTTCACCACCACAGTTAAAAAAAAGCATATACAGTATGCTGAAGCATGGGGGCAGGGGCGGAGGAGGGATTTGCTCCTAACATTAGTGCAGATTGCCCCCATGCTTCGGAATATATTTTTTAGGTACAGATTGTGTTAAAAATAAAGTTGTTTTATTGAGTTAATGTTTTATCGTTACCATTGTTTGCTTTTCAGGTACACCATTCAGCTGCAGCACTGATTTATTTATCTTGACAGCAACAGCGTTTGCTGTCATGATACGAAAATTAGCGACTCCAGTGCTGTAAAAGGTGATTTCACCACCACAGTTAAAAAAAACGGTGCATGTATGCCCATCATTAGAAGTGGGTGGATGAAGGGTGTCATTCTAATGGTGGGCATACCCACCAATCAATCTCCTTTTTTTGTTCAGCCCACAGGCTGCATGAAAAAAAGAACATTACAATATATGCCCAACAAGGACCAGCAACGTACTAGTATGTTGCTGGACTTTGAGTGGTTATACCAGAATGATGCCTGCAGGTTTAGGTATCATCTTGGTATCATTCTTTTCAGCCAGCGGGCGGCTTTCATGTAAAAGCAATCCTAGCAGCTAATTAGCCTCTGGACTGCTTTTACAAGCAGTGGGAGGATATGTGCCCCCCCCCACAGTCTTCCATGGTTTTCTCGGGCTCTCCTGTCCCAACAGGGAACCCGAGAATGCAACCGGTGGTTCTGCCAGCTTACCATAGAGCTGATTGGAGACCAGAATGGCTCCAATCCTCCCTATGGCCTAAAAAAAATGAAAGCTACGAGCATTTCATGACTGATATAAACAGCGCCACTGGGAAATTGGGAAAGCATTTTATCACACCGATCTTGGTGTGGTCAGATGCTTTCAGGGCAGAGGAGAGATCTAGGGTCTAATAGACTTAAATCTTTTCAAAAAAGAGTGCCCGTCACTGCCTATTGCTATCATAGGGGATATTTACATTCCTTGAGATAACAATAAAAATTATAAAAAAAATGAAAGGAACAGTTTAAAAATAAAAACAAAAAAGCAAAATAAATAATAAAAAAAAAGCCTCCCTGCTTCGGTCTGGTGTCATATGTAAACAGCAATTGTACCATGCATGTGAGGTATCACCGCAAATGTCAGATCAAGGGCAGTAATTTTAGCAGTAAATCTAAAGTTGTAACCTGTAAAAAATTTTAAAGGCTTTTAAAAATGTAGTTTGTCGCCACTGCACGTTTGTGCACAATTTTAAACCATGTCATGTTTGATATCCATGTACTCGGCATCATCTTTTTTATTTCATCAAACATTTGGGCAATATAGTTTGTTTTTAGTGATTAAGATTTAAAAAAGTGTTTTTTTTTTCCAAAAGAATTGCGATTGAAAAAACACTGCGCAAATACTGTGTGAAAAAAAAAGTTGCAACACCCACCATTTTAATCTGTAGGGCCTTTGCTTTAAAAAATATATATAATGTTTGGGGGTTCAACGTAATTTTCTAGCAGAAATTTTTTTTTTCACGTAAACAAAAAGTGCCAGAAAGGGCTTTGTCTTCAAGTGGTTAGAAGAGTGGGTGATGTGTGACATAAGCTTCTAATGTGCATAATGCCAGGACCGTCTTCAGGCTTTCTAAAGGGCGTAAAACGGTGATTTCACTCCTGACTACCTATCACAGTTACGGAGGCCCTGAAATGTCCAGATAGCACAACCCCCCCAAATGACCCCATTTTGGAAAGTAGACACCCCCAAGGTATTTTCTAAGAGGCATGGTGAGTATTTTGCAGCTCTCATACATTTTTGAAAATTAAGAAAAAAAAGAAACATTTGTTTATCCTTTCTTCAATTTTCAAAAAGCGAGATCTGCAAAATACTCAACATGCCTCTCAGCAAATAGCCTGGGGTGTCTACTTTCCAAAATGGGGTCATTTGGGGGCGGGGTGCTATCTGGGCATTTCACAGCCTCCGAAACTATGATAGGCAGTGAGGAGTGAAATCAAAAATGTACGCCCTTAGAAGGCGGTGATTGGTTTTCGGGGTCCTGTACGCGATTAGACTGCCAAAAAGTCCCACACATGTAGTATCCTCATACTCAGGAGAAGCAGAATGTATTTTGTTGTGTAATTCCACATATAACCATGCCATGTTTGAACAAAATATCATTTAGTGACAACTTTGTGTAAAATAATTTTTCTTTTTAATTTTCTTGAAAGTTGTGGTAAAATATAAAATTTTCCATGGACTCAACGTGCCTCTCAGCAAATAGCTTGGGGTGTCTACTTTCCAAAAAGGGGTCATTGGGGGGGAGGGGTTGTGCTATCTTGGCATTTTATGGCCTTCGAAACTGTGATAGGTAGTGAGGAGTGAAATCAAAAAGTTACGCCCTTAGAAATCCTGAAGGCGGTGCTTGGTTTTCGGGGTCCTGTACGCGGCTAGACTCCCAAAAAGTCTCACACATGAGGTATCCCCATACTCAGGAGAAGCAGCAGAATGCATTCTGGGGTGCAATGCCACATATAACCATGGCACGTGTGAGCAATATATAGTTTAGTGACAACTTTGAAAAATTACAAAAAAAATAAATAAAAAATACACAATCACTTTTGACAAAAAAAATATATATTTAATGGGCTCAACATGCCTCTCAGCAATTTCCTTGGGGCGTCTACTTTCCAAAATGGGGTCATTTGGGGAGAGGGATTGTACTGTAACTTTTGCGCAAACCAATAAATACACGCTTATTGACATTTTTTTTACAAAAAAAGGTGGCCCAGTAACTTGAATGTCATTGGTGGAGTTTTGTGTCCTCCATGATTTCTATATCATCACCAATGACAGTCTGTGTGCAATGTGGTGCTGAGAATTACGCCCAGTTCCTGATGTTGGGTGTCATTGGAGTCCCATGTATCAGAGCTGTATACAGGGAGCCAAGTCTCATTCCCTCCACTCACCCCCACCTCTCTGCCAGCCGACTTTATTTTTTAACAAGCATTGCATGCCCCTTACTACAGGCTGGGCTGATGACTTCAGTGTCGATCAACAAGATGGCGGCTCCTATCAGCCAGCAGAAACAAGCAACATAGATATAGAAGAAACCCCACATACAATACAATGTTTAAGAATAATTAAAGTGGTATTACACCGGAAACCAAAAATGTAATATATTGCAACTTACCAATCATTAGATGGGGTGGCTGCATTGGTTTTCTGTTTTTAGGCTTTTGCCCCTTAGTTTTTACCTGGAGATCTAGCCAGTAACATACCTCCTGTATTTGTGTGCCGGCACTCTGGATGAAGGAGCACAGCAGATAGTCAGTCTAGGAGGAGGGGAGTGTTAGAATTACTAGCAGGTTTAGATATACTAACACATTGAAGCCAAACTCTAGCTAACACTGCAGTTACAAAAACAGTTAGAATAAACGTTGTGTTCTTTTTAAGATAAAGGTTTTACACAACTTAAAGCTGATCATTGTAAGCACCCCTGTCAGTGGTAAATGGTTTGTTTCATGGGTTTCACACATTACCTTGGGGGGACCATTTGCAAAAAGTTTGAGATCTTGTGGAACTCAGGGAACATGATGTCAGTGAGCTGTAGATATACCAACTAATATTGTAGAAATAACATTACATCAACCCCTTTTGAGAAACACTGCTCTAACTGATACATTTGCAGGACAACTTGTTCTGGCGAAAAACAGTACTTACTGACAGGTTCACATGGTGAAAATAAAGGAAAGTCTAGAGAAAGAAAACAAATACAGGGATCACATCTAAGAATTAGTAAGCTGCAATATAATAAATAAGTTTGCTTTTGGGTTAAATAGCACTTTCATATATTAATAAAATAGACAGTATGAATATCTATAAACCAATAATAGGAAAACCATACATAAATATCCCTACTATATTAGTCTCTTGTTTTCTCTCTTAGCCAAAAAAAACATATCAGCAAAATGTCAGGCTGGTGTAAGACCGCCACCCCCATAGTGGGTTACCCGGATCCTGTCTAATATCAGGGATGACATATGACACACTTTCTGAACAATACTGGCAGTCCACAAAGCCTTTCCTTTTTGCTTAAAATATATTTGCCATTTTTCTGTGTCACCTGCCTGGCTGTGCATTGTGGCAGGGGTTGGTAAATCATCAGACCAACACCTGTCACAATGCACAGCCAGGCAGGTGACACAACAATTTCCTGTTGCAGTTTCACAACTTCCTTTATGATCATTTTTTCTATAAGGCCGGCTTCACACTGGGGCGGTGCGGCGACGACGGTAAAGCAGCGCTATATTTAGCGCTGCTTTACCGTCGTTTTAGCCGCGGTATGCGGCCACTAGCGGGGTGGTTTTAACCCTCACTAGCGGCCGAAAAAGGGTTAAAACCCCCCGCAAAGCGCCGCTGCAGTGGCGCTTTGCCGGCGGTATCCCCTCGTTGTCCCATTGATTTCAATGGGTAGGAGTGGTATAGGAGCGGTGAATACACCGCTCCTTCACCGCTCCAAATATGCTGCTAGCAGGACTTTTTTTACCGTCCTGCTAGCGCACCGCTCCAGTGTGAAAGCCATCCGGCTTTCACACTGGAGTGAAAGGACCGGCTTTTTTCAGGAGCTACACAGGCGCTATTTTTAGCGCTGTAGCTCCTGAAAAACACCCCAGTGTGAAAGGGGCCTAAAAGTCCATTATCACACCACTTAAAGTACTTGTTGCTGCCTTCTTGACTCACTGACTTGTAGAAAGCATCACAGCTAGTGGGTTGAGATAAGTTTCAGGCAAACAGCATTTTTATATATAGGCCAACAATGACCGTCCCTGTGTCCCTGTCACAGCGGGTTTATTTATTGTCCCTGGCACTGTAATTTTGGAACCTTTCTCTCTATAATTTGATGTTCTACAATGAAAAATCTATCAAATGTAGGTGAAAGTGCTAAATCTGATTCCCATTTCTTATTGCAGATGTATACGGTACTTACCCCAGACACAGGCCTGCCCCAGTGAGTGAGACTGAACATGAAGTCCACACTGAAACTCCACCAACATGTGACATCCACATCGAGACTCCACCAACATGTTACGTCCACATCCAGACTCCACCAACATGTGACATCCCCATTGAGACTCCAACAACATGTGACGTCCACATCGAGACTCCACCAACATGTGACGTCCACATCGAGACTCCACCAACATGTGACGTCCACATCGAGACTCCACCAACATGTGACATCCACATCGAGACTCCACCAACATGTGACGTCCACATCGAGATTCCACCAACATGTGACGTCCACATCGAGATTCCAACAACATGTGACGTCCACATCGAGATTCCAACAACATGTGACGTCCATATCGAGACTCCACCAACATGTGACGTCCACATCGAGACTTCACCAACATGTGATGTCCACATCGAGACTCCACCAACATGTGAAGTCCACATCGAGACTCCACCAACATGTGACGTCCACATCGAGACTCCACAAACATGTAATGTCCACATCAAGACTCCACCAACATGTGACGTCCACATCGAGACTCCACCAACATGTGATGTTCACATTGAGACTCCACCACCATGTCACCATGTCTCCAATTTACAAGCCGACCTCAATGCTCTGTCTAATTTGGCGACTACGTGGCAGATGAGGTTTAATGTTGATAAATGTAAAGTTATTCACTTGGGGGCTAAGAATATGCATGCATCATACATACTAGGGGGAGTACAACTGGGGGGGATCCGTAGTGGAGAAGGATCTGGGGGTTTTGGTAGATCATAAGCTCAATAATAGCATGCAATGCCAAGCTGTGGTTTCCAAAGCGAGCAAAGTCCTTTCTTGTATTAAGAGAGGTATGGACTCCAGAGAGAGATCTATCATTTTCCCCCTGTTCAAATCATTAGTAAGACCTCATCTGGAATATGCATTTCAGTTTTGGGCACCAGTTCTCAAAAAGGATGTTGGGGAACTGGAGAAAGTGCAGAGAAGGGCAAACAAACTGATAAGAGGCATGGAGGAGCTCAGCTATGAGGAAAGATTAGAGGAACTGAATTTATTCACCCTTGATCAGAGGAGATTAAGGGGGATATGATCAACATGTATAAATATATAAGGGACTTAAAAATCACGTTTACAACCGAGACCGGCGATTATTGAATTCGGCCGATCTCGGCGGATATAATTACACTAGGAATATCACATGTATGAGCACATGATCCACATATATTGATGGATTTTTATGAACCAATGGTCACCTTCTTTTTTTTTTTTTTTTTTCCTCCCCTCCCCCCTCTCTCCCTCCCCTTTTCTTTCTGTTTACGGTGCAGGAATGTAGAGTGTAGAATGATATATATATATAAATGATATATGAAGGGATAAACAGCATACATATAGGATGTGATATAATGAGTTATCAATGATATGAAACCCTAAGGGGTAAATAGCAGATAGGTCTTAAGAGATGGTAAAAAGAGAGACCTCTAATATTATTGTTATATCTGCTCTGTTATATTATGTATTATGTGCCACAAGTGTTAGGTACAGACTATGGCACCAGAATACATGGTGCCCTTGTTTTGCTTTTGTCTGCCTGGGGGTAAGCTGCTAGAATATGAAATAAAATTGTATTTTTTTCTTTTAATGATCAATAGAGAAGGGATTGGAGGGGGGGAGGAGATTCGAGGGTACAGGTCTTGTCCCATAACTATATGTATTGGGGGGGGGGTGGGGGGGGATGGGGGGAGAGGGGGGATGAGATTATTCCCCCCCTGTTGCGGGGTGGGGGGGGGATGGGGGGGTGGAGGAGGGGAGGGGAAGTGCAAACTCCCCTCCTTCTCCTCCCCCCCCCTTTCCTTTTTTTTGGGTTCCCCCCCCGCCCTCTCCCTCATGTGGGCGCGGGAGCGGGGCATGCCGCGGGGTTTGAGGGGCAGGGTGGGTGGAAGGGGACACAGGAGGCTATGACGAACCGGATCTAGCCACTCCCTTAAATAGGTTGACACGCATACCCCCTAGGAGGAGGAGGGGGACATGTGTGTATATAGGGATTAGTTTTAATCCAATTTAGATTAGGGGGGATTCAGGGACCCGGGTTGGGACCCGCCCTGAAAACTTCCCCCTTTTAGGGGGTTTTTTCTTTCCGCCCCCTTTTTCCTTTTTTTTTTTTTTTTTTATTCCTTTTTTTTTTTTTTTTTTTCCATTTTTTTTTTTTTTTTTTTTTTCTCTCTCCCCTTTTTTTTTTTTTTTTTTTTTTTTTTTTTTTGGTGCTTCGTTGGCAATGGGCAGTGTAAAGGTGTTGTCCTTGAACGCTAAGGGACTAAACACACCGGAGAAAAGAAAGATACTATTAAACGATTTAAAAACAGCTGATATTGATATTGCTTTCTTACAAGAGACCCATTTTAAAGACAATAAATTTCCAGTACTTAAAAATAGACTCTATCCAGTAACTTATCACTCCACTAATAAGATAGCCAAAACCAAAGGGGTATCCATTCTAATCTCAGGTAAAATCCCGTGGATATGCAATTCAATTATGTCAGATGAGGGAGGGCGTTTTTTGTTTGTGAGAGGAACTCTGGGGGGGGTGAGCTTGACGCTGGCAACAATTTACGGACCCAATGAAAATCAGGTTACTTTTATTTGTCAGACCTTGAACAAATTATCAGATTTTATTGAGGGGCAACTAATCTTGGGTGGAGATTTCAACATACCATTAAACCCTAAAGTTGATACATCGTCAGGCTCATCTTCGGTCCCGATAGGCTCTTACAAGCGAATTACACAATCCATACATAAAGCGCAATTAATTGACGTATGGAGACTCCAACATTCAGGAGAAAGAGATTATTCTTTCTATTCGTCACCGCATAAGACTTATTCGAGAATCGATTATTTTTTGATTCCTCATGCTCAGCTACATGCGGTACAAAAAACCTCTATTGGATCGATAACATGGTCAGATCATGCCCCGATTCTACTGACATATGTTTTATCACATAATACTACGCAAACATTAGGTACGTGGAAATTGAATGAAAGCCTCCTCCAAAATCCAGAGGTAGTGGCGGAGATCGAGAAAGAATTAACGTCATACTTTGAAATAAATCAAACCCCAGATAGCTCACTGGATATGGTATGGGAAGCACATAAAACCGTTATAAGGGGCATCTTGATTAAGTATGGGTCTAGATTGAAAAAAGAGAGGGAGAAGCAATTAAAACTACTGCTGACCAAGCTTCATATAATGGAGTCGCGACATAAACATATACCCTCCCCCAGTTTAGAACAGGAACTTACTTTAATAAGAACCCAAATCAACGATATATTGCGACAAAGAGCAAAAGCGGCCTTACAGAGAGGCAGGAAGATCAATTATGAATACGGAGATAAATGTGGGAAAACATTAGCTAGATCAGTAAGAGAGGATCGTCTTCGGTCATACATACCACAGATTTTGAACTCAAAGGCTCAAAAAGTGACTCTACCGAAGCAAATTTCAGAAACTTTTCGAGACTTTTACGCATCTTTATATAATTTATCGACTGAGAGCAAAGCACAAACACAAATAGATGAATATGTTCATTCCTCCAGACTAGCAGGGATCACGCCAGAAATTAAAGCAGAATTAGACGCTCCAATAAACCTGGGAGAGTTAAAACGGGCAATAAGTTCAATGAAGTTAGGCAAAGCACCAGGACCAGATGGCTTTACTATTCAATATTACCGAACGTTGTTACCTATTCTGGGGCCATATATGGTAGATCTGTTTAATGGACTGGGTAAGGACATTAATTTAACTAGAGATACTCTGAAGGCACACATTTCGGTAATCTTGAAAGAAGGGAAAGAACCAACGTTGTGTAGCAGTTACAGGCCAATTTCGTTACTAAATGTAGATCTTAAATTATTTACAAAAATTTTAGCAACCCGAATAGCGGAACATCTACCGAGCTTGGCCCATCTGGATCAGGTGGGTTTCATCCCCTCAAGAGAAGCCAGAGATAATACGACGAAAGTTCTTAACCTGATCCACATAGCCAATTCCACTAAGACACCTAGTATCTTCCTTAGTACAGACGCGGAAAAGGCATTTGACCGGGTAAACTGGGAATATATGTTCACGGTTCTTAGACAACTAGGCTTTGGGGAAATAATGATTAATTGGATAACTAAAGTATACTCTCAACCCACAGCTCAGGTTAAAATTAATGGAGTTCTATCTAATCCCTTCTCTATATCAAATGGGACAAGACAGGGATGCCCACTTTCCCCGGTTTTATTTGCATTATCATTAGAACCCTTTTTAAATAGAATTCGCCTAAATCCTGATATACAGGGCTTGACCACGGGAGGTAAACAATACAAAATCTCTGCTTATGCAGATGATCTACTTTTCTCTTTGGTAAACCCCGTGATCTCTCTCCCTAATCTCTTACGAGAGTTCGAAATATATGGAGCATTTTCTAATATGAAAATAAACTGGGAAAAATCAGAGGCAATAGGATGTGGGATAGCTGATAAGATATTATCTAGATTCAAAGCGAACTTTAACTTCAAATGGACGACAAAAGCCATAAAATATTTAGGCACATATATTCCAGTGAACCTAACCCGAGTGTTTGAACTTAATTTCCCACCATTGTTAGTGGAGATCCGTACACTTCTGGACTCATGGAAGAGGGGCCTACACTCATGGTTCGGAAGAATTAACTTATTAAAGATGACTGTACTACCCAAGATTCTTTACTTATTTCAAGCGCTTCCAATTAGAATACCGGTAGGATATCTTAAGCAAGTTAACACACTTTTTGTTAAGTTTGTTTGGGCATATAAGAGAATACGTCTTTCATCGAAGGTACTCACTTTACCAAAACAATATGGGGGTTTGGCCCTTCCAGACGTGCGGAAATATCAACAAGTTGCCCATATGGCCAGGATTGTGGATTGGTGCCGCCACAGTAAGCTAAAATTATGGATCCAGGTGGAACAAGCTCAGACACAGGTATTATTATCAGGGACTCTATGGTGCTATGATCAACTTGAAACAAAATTGAAAAACCACCCTATAATAGGGACGACATTATATATAGGCTTTCAGGTCAGCAAGCAATTCTCCCTCACTTCACAAGACTCTCCACTGTTTCCGATCTTGGGAAACCCTAGTTTTCGCCCAGGCTTGGATTATGCTACATTTAGGGTTTTACGAATGGGCGATAAAACGGGAGTTTCCCACTTTATAAAAGAGAACAGATGGCCCTCTATAGAAGAACTGAAAGAGGAGTCAGGACCGTACGCACTGCCACTCTGGCCGGCACTTCAGTTGAAACATTTCCTGGACACGTTATTAGACCCCAGATGTTATAGGCGCCCCCTGACAAAGTTGGAGGAATACTGTTCTGAAGAAGGGGGTATAATACGAGTACTCTCTAAGATGTACTCATTGTTGAATTGTCCAACGGCAATGCCTTATCTGTCATTTATAGACAAATGGGAACAGGATCTTAGACGGAAATTCACAATAGAGGAAATACAACAAATAGTAAGACTCTCTTTAAAATCATCAGTATCCACGAAGATGCAGGAGTCCAATTATAAAATTATGTCAAGATGGTATCTTACACCCCAGCTTCTAAAGAAATATTACCCTGAATCCACAGACCGCTGTTGGCGGTGCGTGGAGGAAAAAGGGACCCTGCTCCATCTATTTTGGTCATGCCCCAAACTAACTAGTTTCTGGAACATAGTCTGGGAAGTAACACAAAAATTCACAGATCACAGGATAACTAAAGAACCGGCTTTCTTCCTTTTACACGTATCAAACATTCCAGTTAAAAAATACGAAAACTCGATAGTTAGACATTTGGTCAATGCCGCGAAGGCCTGCGTGCCACTTTATTGGAAAAAACAGAACCCTCCAACAGTGGCAGACTGGCTACATAAAGTGGAAGAGATAGGTAAAATGGAAGAAACAAGGTTAGAGTCAAAACAATCACAAGAAAACTATCAGACAACTTGGAAACTATGGAAACAATATGTAGTATCAGCAGAGGGCTCGTCTCTTTTAGGAAATAGAAATTAAGCAGACATAGATATGGAGGACGCCACGACTGCCCAGAGCCAACGAGGCCCCCCCCCCCCCCCCCCCTCCCCTCCCTTTTCTTTTTTTTTTTTTTTTTTTTTTTTTATTATTTTTATTTTATTATTTAGTTTTATTTTAGTTTTATTATTTAGGAAACTATTGGAAAAAATGAAAAGGGAGACGGGTAGTATTAAGGGAACAGATAAGAAGGGAAAACAGGAGAGAATATAAGAAGTTAGATTATATGAAAACTCTCCAGATACGTTTGAAAGAAATCTGAATAAATAGACATAGAATGAATAAGTAGATGGTAGAGACTAAGAAATGGACTGTAATAATACAATGCAGATTCTGTAATGCTTCGATTTCTGTTGACTTTTGTGTTTGCCCGTAATTGGTGTTAATAAAGTATAAATTTAAAAAAAAAAAAAAAAAAAAATAAATAAATAAATATATAAGGGGTCCATATAGTGAACTTGGTGTTGAGTTATTCACTTTACGGTCAACAAAGAGGACAAGGGGGCACTCTTTACGTCTAGAGGAAAAGAGATTTCCTCTTCAAATACGGAAAGGTTTCTTCACAGTAAGAGCTGTGAAAATGTGGAATAGACTCCCTGCAGAGGTGGTTCTGGCCAGCTCAGTAGATTGCTTTAAGAAAGGCCTGGATACTTTCCTAAATGTACATAATATAACTGGGTACCAACATTTATAGGTAAAGTTGATCCGGGGAAAATCCGATTGACTTTCGGGGGATCAGGAAGGAATTTTTTCCCCTGCTTTAGCAAATTGGAGCATGCGCTGCTGGGGTTTTTTTTTTTTTGCCTTCCTCTGGATCAAATGTGGGTATAGAATGGGGTATATGGGATTGTATGATATATTTTTATTTTTTTTTGTTATTTGTGGTTGAACTGGATGGACTTGTGTCTTTTTTCAACCTAACTAACTATGTAACTATGTAACCATGTGACGTCCAGGGCTACATTAGAGAGATTTCCCCTCACTTCCTGTCCTGATGACAACAGTTTCACCAGGCAGGAAGTGATGGAAAATTTGCAACAAGGACACAGATAGAAATCCCCTCACCCTACTCTATTAAAGAAAAGTATTTTGATTTCTGTCTGCGTGGCTGTTGCAGAGATGAGCATACACTTTAAAGCCCACAAATTTTCATTTCATTAAGATAAATCTGTTCCAGGTGCATTAACACAATAGGTGATCATAGTTAATGTTAATGGTTTGGCAGCTAATATCAAAGTAGAAAAGCCATCATGTTATAGAGCAGGGCACTTACTCTATGTTGGGAAGCAGTTGTCTCTCTACAGTAGTTCAACATGGCCACTGATGAGTCAGAGCTACAGCTCTCCAATCAGCAAAGCTCATGTTCCATGCAGGAGAGCTCTGGGCTCTAATTCAGAATGGTACCTGTCAAACCTCTGTAGGAACACCACTGCTTCTGGGGGAGGGGCCAAGGGGACAGAGGACAGGCTTTTCTATTCAGGCTGTTGGAGCTTTTTAATGAAAACAAACTTTAAGACTTATATTGTATATATTTGATTTTGATGCTTCTGCAATGTATTTAGCTGATAACATTGAAAGAATCAGGGTGCTGATAAACAACAGCTTGTCCACGAAGGAATGAGTAGTGAAATGAGATGATCTCACCTTTTTTGGTTGGATTCTCCATTGACTATATCTCAATGCACCAGGCTGAGTGAAACTCCAGCCAAGAGTGAGTGAAGGTCCCTAAATTTCATCTGTTTTTCATTTTCATCTGTTTCACCAATGTAGACCCTGTGATTAATAAACTGGCATTATGGTGATTCTACCATTATTGGTAACCCATAAATAAAGTATTAAATGTGAATGAACTTCTCTGCTTGTCAAAAATAAGTTTCTCTATCTCTGTTCCCTCTAGGTGGTTTTGGCATCACATACCACCAGTGATGAATCGCTGGCTGTCAAAATCATGATCAAAAACAGGAGAGACTACAAAAATGCCCACAATGAGAGCCACATACTGAAGGAAGTTTATACCAGCCCCTTCTGCACTCATGCATACAGTACCTTCCAGACAAAGGTAAGTGACTCTACCGTCATATTTTGTGGGAGAAGTTGGTGTTAAATGGTTATCCTCTGTACACCTACTTTTCTCACAACCTACCCAAAGCTGCATAGGGATTTACAGAGCAAATCATTTCTATAACCTTGATCCTTTCCTCTGCACAGGATCTTGTATTCTTTGTCATGGAATACCTGAGTGGTGGAGACCTATTGAACTTATTGAAGAAGAGGGCACCAGTGGATATTGTGACGACAAGATAAGGCAATGGGGTACCATGATAATAGGGATGGGGATAGGTTTTTTCTAGATACAAGATAGATGATACATTAGGGTACAGTGATAATAGGGAGGTAGAACCTAGTACCGTACATAGATCACATCAAGGTGTAGGCTTGTCCTAGATACGTGATTCTGGCAGGAAGCTCTGGCTTCTAGTACATCTGTCCTACCACTTTACCAATACATGTACAACCACACACAGAACAGACATCCCGGGCACTGGACAAATCTTAACCACTTCAGCCCCAGAAGATCACGCAATGCTGTACCTGAAAAAAATTCATGTCCTCTTTTTCGTACAAATAGAGCTTTCTTTTGGTTGCATTTGATCACCGCTGCAGTTTTTATTTTTTATGCTATAAAAAAGCCCCAAATTTTTGTAAAAACAACCCCAATATTTTTTACTTTCTGCTGAAAAACATATTCAATAAAAAAAAAAAAAATGTAATTTCTTCATCAATTTAGACCAATAAGGCCTAATCCCAATATGCGTATATTCATTAGTTTGTGCAAAAGTTATAGCGTCTACAAACTATGGGATATTTTTATTATTTTTTAATTTTTTATTAGTATCAGCGACTTATAGCGGGACTACGATATTGCGGCGGACAAATCAGGACACTAACTGACACTTTTGACACTTTTTGGAGACCAGTGACATTCATACAGTGATCAGTGCTAAAAATATGCACTATATCTGTACTAATGACACTGGCAGGAAGGGGTTAACATCAGGGGCGATCAAAGGGTTAAATGTGTGCCTAACATGTGTTACTGTGTACACTGTGCTGTTTTTTCTGCTTCACAGAAAGAGAAAAACAGCACATTGCTGCTGTCAGAAGAGAGCCCTGTTTGTTTACCTACACAGGGCTCTCTTCGGGAATGTTCGGACCCGATGGGCAAGTGCCAGTGACCAATCAGTAGCTGGCACCCGCTGATTGGTTGGTGCTGCAGCCAATCGCAGCACAGCCAGGGCAGCGGGGGCATGCAGGCACCATTCCTAGCCCGGAGTGAAAATTACGTGCAGGCACATGATCTTGCGCAGAGTGGCCGCCCTGCCGCAGTATATATGCAGTGGGCTGTCGTGAAGCGGTTAAACTTCTACTGAGACTGATTCCAGACAATCAATTTTACCCTCAGAATGATCTATCACAATGCGTCTACAGATGTTGCAGGGGGGGGGGGGATTTACTAAAACTGGTGCACATAGAATCTGGTGTGGATGTGCATAGTAACTTCAGCATGTTCAAGTAAGCTTTGGCAATAAAAGCTAGAAGCTGATTGGTTACAATGCACAGCTGAACCAGATTCTATGTACACCAGGCTTAGTAAATCTCCCCCAGTGTGTCCATATAGATACTGTTATAATCCAATCCACCGTTATTCACCAGTTCATCATCCAGTGGAAGCTTTCAACCCTCCATCTGATTGGGCAATCTCTAAACTAAAACTCCTCTCAAATTTATAAGCAACTATATTGTATGAGTGTCTGCCAATGAATCAATTTGATTTCTGTCTAATGGGTCCTTGTACAATGTCATTTTTGATAAAGTTTGTCTGTAAAGGTAAAACATTTTTGTAGTTTTGGATGGAGAAGGGAATCTTTTTTTTTTTTTATTGCTTTCTGTTTTGGCCATACATACACTTTAGAGAACACTGTAAAATCACATTCAATCATATACGGACACCTTTACTATCACAAAAAACAATTTGTGAGAATTTGCAAAGCATACCTACTGCAAATGAATCAGCAATTTCAAATATCCATATAAAACACTTCTATGTGTTGTGTTAAATTCTGCCGTTACTGATAATATTTTATTTCAGTGAGATTCGGTTATTACAAGAATACATGCCAATGCCTGATAATTGGAGCGTTGGGATGAATAATTAGTTATTTTGTGGCATACAACATACAAAATAATTTTTATAATATAATACCCTTATATATAATCTTTTATATCTCTCCATCAGATTCCTTACTGCGTAGATCCTTTGTGGCCTGCAGTTCCTTCATAACCGGGGGATTGTACACCGCAATCTCAAACCAGACAACATTCTGCTGGATAGCGTCGGACATGTGAGAATCGCTGACTTTGGCTTATCAGCCACAGAGGTGCATGCATCCCGAACCCTGACTTCCTTCGTCGGAACTCCACAATTCATCGCACCAGAAGTGAGTATTGGATAATTTTGGTTCCCCTGTCTTCATGTCAGTAAAACTGTCAGTACTAATCATTCTAATCTTTTAGATATTTTCACAGATCTATTTGGATGAGCCATATGGATTTGCTTCTGACTATTTCTACCTGGGAGTTATAGTCTATGAGATGGCGATTGGATTCATTCAACATCTCCGACACTGACTCTTACGACAATCCAAGCAATGGTTCAGATGCCGATCCAGGTGATGAGGTCTACGAATACTTCATCTGTAACAGATTGTCCAAATTTCCCCAAGGATATCAGTACCGATCTCAAGGTCTGCATAGGGGACAAAGTAAACACCATCTGTAGCCAGCAAAAAAAAAAAAAAATTTTAATAATGATTTTAAAAGCAGAATTGCATAGTTATTGCCTTTGTACTATGGATAACCTCATTTTTTTGTATAAATTTTACAGCTCCGATGCAAATGTCCAAAAACAAGAGAGATTCTTATTAAAGGTCTACAAAGCCATCTATTTTTCGAGAGCGTAGACTGGGTGGTACTGGAGGCTGGAGAAGTAAGCCCACCATTCACCATGAGCACAGTAAATAAATGAACCACACATGGGTCCATGGCAGTGCATTGTCCAATGTTCTGCTTTCTATATTCTCCCAGCACCTGAGTATGTATAACCATTGCTAATAGAAAAGGCCACCATTGCACAAATTCTTCAGTACTAATGTTTCTTCTCTTCACAGTGCCCACCAGACCTGGCGACAGAGATGACAATGGAGGAAATCATAGATCCTGCCAAACTGAAGCCTAAATTACCAGCAAAGTACCAGAAGCTTTATTGTGGGTTCTGTTTCAGCAGCAGCAGATGGGGAGAAATGCATAGGCCACAGGTGCCATCAACTCCTCCTGCAAAAGTTGCAGGACTGTAGATAATCTTTTTTCTGCACTACGGAAGAGATGCAAGGCATGTGACCAGCCTGAAGGACATCCTGGTGTTTGTTCCCCCCACCCCTCTTATCTGTGCTGGACAGCTACAGAGGGAGGTTTCAGGCTGGTACTTTTTTTTAGGTAAGTATTGGACTGGCTATAGGGGGAGGTTGGAGGCCAGTATTTCTATTCAGGCATGTGTTGGACCAGCTATAGAGGAAGGTTGGAGGCTGGTACTTTTATTTAGTCATGTGTTGGACTGGCTATAAGGGGAGGGTTGGAGGCCAGTATTTTTTTTAGGTGTGTCTTGTATCAGCTATAGGGGGAGGTTGAAGGCTGATACTTTTATTTAGGCATGTGTTGGATTGGCTATAAGGGGAGGTTGGAGACCAGTATTTTTTTTAGGTGTGTCTTGTATCAGCTATAGGGGGAGGTTGAAGGCTGATACTTTTATTTAGGCATGTGTTGGATTGGCTATAAGGGGAGGTTGGAGGCCAGTATTTTTTTCAGACATGTGTTGTGTCAGCTAAAAGGGGAGGTTGGAGGCTGATATCTTTTCAGATGTGTGTTGGGCTGACTATAGGGGGAAGTTAGAAGCTTGTACTTATTTTCAGTCATGTGTTGGACCAGTTATAAGAGGAGGTTGGGGGCCAGTATTTTGTTGTTAGGCATGTGTTGGATTGGCTGAAAGGAAAGGTTGGAGGCCAGTTTTTTTGTGGTTTGATCAGCTATATGAGGAGGTTGGAGGCTGGTACTTTTATTTAGTCATGTGTTGGACTGGCTATAAGGGGAGGTTGGAGGCCAGTTTATGTTTTCAGACATGTGTTGTATCAGCAACAATGGGGGGGGGGGGGGGGGTTGGAGGTTGCTACTTTCTTAGGCATGTATTCGACTGGCTATACAGGGAGGTTGGAGGCCAGTATTATTAGTCAGGCATTTGTTGGACCAGCTAAAAGGGGGAGGTTGGAGGCAGGTACATTTATTTAGGTGTGTGTTACTCTGGCTAAAGGGGGAGGTTGGAGGCTAGTATTTTTTTTAGGTGTGTGTTGGATCAGCTATATGAGGAAGGTGGAGGCTGGTACTTTTTTTTAGGCGTGTGTTGGACTGGCTATAAGGGGAGGTTGGAGACTGGCACTTTTTTTGGTGTGTGTTGGACTGGCTATTAGGGGAGTTTGGAGGCCAGTATTTTTTTTTCCAGACGTGTTGTATTAGCTAAAAAGGAAGGTTGGAGGCTGGTATTTTTTTTTCAGGAGTGTGTTGGAATGACTATAGGAGAAGTTGGAGGCTTGTACTTATTTTCAATCAGGTGTTGGAGCAGCTATTGGGGGGGAGTTAGAGGCTGATACTTTTTTTCAGGCATGTGTTGGAATGACTAGTTGGAATGACTATATTGGGAGGTTGGAGGCCAGTATTTTGTTTTTCAGTGTATGTCTGATCAGGTATATTGGGAGGTGGGAGGCTGGTACTTTTATATATTCGTGCGCTGGATTGGCTATAGTACAGCCAATCGTTTTTAGTGAATGCCGCCTATGCGGCCCCTTTCAGTCCAGGTTCCACTGTAGAGGTTGGTACTTTTTTCAGTCATGTGTTGAACCAGCTATACGGGGAGGTATTTAATTTTTAAGTGTTTGCTAGATCAGCAATAGGGGAGGTTGGAGGCTGTTTCTTTTTATTCAGGCGTGTGCTGGACTGGCATTAGTGGGGGGGGGGGGGGGGGGTTACAGGCTGGTACTTGGGGGAAAAAGGACCTGCAGCACAATATGCTTACGGCATTGATACGTGGACATATATATATAATGTAAACCTAACACAAATTGCTGAAACAGTTTAGACTTTATTTTTCTGGGTTATTTTGCTGTGGTAAGCGGGAATTTTGTATTGTATTGTTCTGTAAACTGTCATGCTTAACTCCTTTGTGCCTAATGCCTAGTACACATGGGGCGAATGTCAAGAGACATCAGCCAGTTCAATAAAAAACGCCATGTGTATGTCAGCTGGTCAAACAGAAGCTGGCCGCTTGGCCGGCTTCTGTCAAAACCATGATGCTGGAAAACCTAAATTGGCGCTCTCATATCTTATGACCAATTTGTCTCCTGAGGAGGTTAAAGCTGAACTCTGTGAAAACTAAAAGTCCTCTCTTGCAGTGGGGCTGTGCCCTCACTGCAAAGGTTAACTACTGGTTTATGTCTAGGGAAGTGGGCACAGCACTTCTACTTACCTGAACGTCTGCGCTGCTAGATCTGTCCCTGCACCCTTTTCCCCCCTACAGTCCTGCAGTCTAAGGTCCTGATGCAGGGACCATAGTCCTACATTGTAAGTAAGGACACTGATGAACAGTCTACTGCCGGAGTGAAGGCTAGCACCATTTGTACAGGTAAGTAAAAGTGCTTCTGTCATCCCCTTAACCCTTGCAGTGGGGCTCAGTTAAATAAGTCATGCTTAACTCCTTTGTGCCTAATGCCTAGTACACATGGGGTGAATGTCAGGAGACGTCAGACAGTTCAATAAAAAAAGTCAGACATTTGGCCCATGTGTACGTCAGCTGGTCCAACAGAAGCTGGCCCTTTGGCTGGCTTCTGTCGAAACCAAGATGCTGGAAAACCAGCAATCGATGGGCTCCCAATCAGCGCTCTCAGCCAATGGCAGGACTTCTTGAGAAAGTCACATGACATGTGATGATATGCGTCGGGAGAAAGCCTAGTGACCACATTCAGTGTGTTCTGTGAGAGAGAGCAGCTGATGCAGTGTGAGGATTTTTACGATACAGGCGACTGATCGTCAGCATTGAGCCTTGATTTAATCTCTACAAATGTGAGTGGATTCGTCTGTTCTCTGTTATCCCGCTAGTGCTGATCATTTCGCAATGATGTATTTCTCTTGTCTTTATGTGATCAACTTCATATTATGATTCCAATGAAGAGGAGCGGCAAGAGACACCAGATGATGAGTGTTTATGAACTGAAGCAGCGGGAGTAGCTGTTTGGACTTTTTTTTGTTTGGTGCTTCATTGTGGTTTATTATTTTCATGTGCTGAAAAGGTAATTCTTATCATGTTATAGGTATCACCATAGGCTTGTTTCCAGTTTTTATTGGGCACACATGAGGGGTCCGGGAGTGATTGTCAATCTATTTTGGTCGCCTGTTAGGTGACAGATTGTCTATAGGAAAATTTTTGTGATTTTCAGCCTCACTTATTACACTCATTACCTTTTTGGGCTTTTCAGCCCCAGATCACAGAGTTTTTTAGAAGGTTTATTATAGCTCACTATTATTACTATTTAATCATATTTTCACGGTGTCACAACACTTTTAAAATGGTTGCATCTTAAATCATTTAGCTATCTTCTTTTACTCACATAGTTATTATACAATTCAGCGCTTTAGTATTATTGTTTATATACATCAATATACGCTTATTGTGATTTTCATTACCAAAAATATGTAGAAGAATATATATTGACCAAAACTGATGAAGAAATTCGATTTTTAAAAAATTTGGGGGGATATTTATTATAGCAAAAAGTAAAAGATATTGTTTTTTTTTTTCAAAATTGTCGCTCTTTTTTCGTTTATAGCACAAAAAATTAAAACCGCAGAGGTGATCAAATACCATCAAAAGAAAGCTCTATTTGTGGGAAAAAAAAAGGACATCATTTTTGTTTGGGTACAGCGTCGCACAACCACGCAATTGTAAGTTAAAGCGGCGCAGTGCCGTATCACAAAAAATGGCCCGGTCAAGAAGGGGGTAAATTCTTTCGGGGCTGAAGGGATTAATCTCTTCTTATATGAAGTAGACGTGCAATTCATTTAGTTCCAAATTCGTTTTTCAATGAATTTCCTTAAATTTGTTAATTCGGAAACATCCGAATTAACGGAAACCTGTTTAATACATTTTTCCGAATATTTGTATATTGAATATTCGAAAATTTGGAATTTCGTTTCAAATTTGGCTGTTAGTGAATGTAATGAAAACAGATTTAACCGAAGTTAAGAATTATCCAAAATAATAGATATGTCGTATCTAAACGAATGGAATGTAACAAATTAATAATAATAAATAACAATAATAATAATAATAAAAACGTTTTATTATTTGTATTTATTATTAATTAGATCCATTCCATTTGTTTAGATGCAACATTCGTTATTTCGGATAATTTCGTAACTTTGGATACATTCGTATTCATTACGTTCACTAACAGCCAAATTTGAAAGGAAATTCCAATATCTATAATTTTATAGTTAGTTATTATTAGTTAGTTATTATTTTGAATTTTCAAATTTTTGTTCTTTATAATTTCTGGATTTTCTTTCTTATTTTCAAATTTTCTAATTTACGAATTTTCAAATTTTCTAATTTTCAAATTTACGAATTAGAAATTTTCTAATTTACGAATTTGAATTTACGTATTTTCGAATTTACGAATTGCGATCATAACAAATGACCCGAAAAACCAAAAAATAACAAAAAACAAATAATTCGAAAAACTAATTTTTGGGCAGTGCACATGTCTAATATAAAGCTTCTATTATTTCTATACTAGTGTGCATCTATACATTTTTTGTTAATGTTATTTGCTGGTACAGCAAATAGGAATCAAAAGCTGTGGCGGCTGGTGCTGTATATTTGGGGGGCAGTGGGGGCAAACAAGAAGCCAACACCCCTCCCCCCCGGTCGGTCGCTCAGTGTCAAACCCCCCTCCGTCGCTCGCTCGTCCGCTCTACCCCCCACCAGCCCCACACTTACCTCATCTAGGCAGCTTCGGCTCCTTACTGCTCAGAGGCTTCACCCTGCGTCTCCACCCTGCGTGCTCTGCACCCCGAGCCCACCTCCGGCTCTAATCATGTGCTTCAAAAAAAAAAAAAAGCCCATTGGAATCCATGCGTCCCGCACCCTGCATGTAGATTAGGGGTTGGACACATGGATTCAGGGGCGGAGCCCCTGCACCCCTAATGGATGGGCAAGTTCTGCTTTTCTCCTCTCCCCCACCATATTTGGAAATATTTTCTTTTGCTTGGTAGTTCTATAGCTCCCGATTACTTTGTTTAGATTATTGGTTAATTTCCCATAAAGGGAATCCCCTCTGTTCAGAGGCCTTGTCCTGGGTGGAGGCACTGTCAACTTTATTATCAAACCCACTTTACTTAGCAAAGGTTCTGGTTCTCTTATTTGTTCTTATCTACAGGTACTGCAATATCCTGTTTAAGGGGGGCTTGAGGTGAATTAGTTTGTTGCAGTGCCATCCATTGTCAACATAACCCCAGAACATTGATTCAACACACTTGTAACACACATGAGTTGCAGTGCACCACAAGGCATATCAATGCACTACCATATACTGTGGTATGCTGTGTTAGAAGAAGTAGTGCATTGCCGATTTTTTTGTCTGATCTGAACCCAATGCACTGGAATGGAGAGGTGTGAGCCCAAACTTGTATCATCTAGTTATACATTTATCAGAGAAGGTGCAATTTCAGTGATTTATCTTACACAGGTGTTTCCATAACTGACTGTTTCTTGTACTTTTTCATTTGTGTATCAATGCCATGCCTTTGTAACACCTGTATAGTTAAATGGCTAGTCCGCCCAAAAGTGATATTTAAGTTATAAGTGGAGTCTGCAGTGCTTAGTCACTGTGACAGGCCACCTGGCACCCCCCCCCCCCCTGGGTGCCAAGATACAGCTTCTTCCACTCTGGAATCAGGACCAAGGTACTATAGCTGGGTATTGCACCCAAGAACTAGATGACACTAGCTTAGGTGCGAACTACTGTCTTTATTGTAAATTCAGACAGAATATATACCACAAGAAATCAGGTAAGAGCTTGATCACATTATCATAAACAATGCAAACTGTAAACAGTAGTACCATAAGTACAACTAACCGTACATCTAATGAACAGCTTACAGTGATCTAATAGTAAGCTAATCTACAGCTAACAACTAACATTAAACAGTGATCTAATCAAACAGTAATTATCAGCTAACAGCGATCTTATTAACAGTAATTTATTTAACAGCCAGGCACCCTAGACAATGCTTTGATTAATCATGGAGTCCACCGCAGACAGTCCGGCAACAAGCCCGCCCCTGGATACACAAGGTTTATTACCTGTGCTGTCATTCAGGTGTTTAGCTTTCACTTTTCTAAACTGTCCACTAGAAAAGTCATCATAAGAAAAAGTGGAAATAATTTATCTTCATAGATTTCTTGAGGAAGATTGTTGATAAATATTTCTGTCCCAAGTGGATGAGCTTCTCCAACCCAGTCTGCAGGAGGGTCACCATATTTCCTCTAACCATTAACCTGTATAAGATAAATACTACACCTTTCCATCCAATCCAGAAGGGAAGCTTTATTGTCCTTATTCAGAAAATTAATCCAAGTCTCGCTCTCAGTGTTCATCATGTTGTTGTCCATCATTAGAGAATGATCTGCTCTCTCCATGGGATCAGAGGCTGAACTGAGCTCTTTTCCATGCTCTGACTGGGAGAAGCAGACAATATCCTTGGTCTCCTCCATGGGCCATAAACCGTGGGGAGAAGGCTAGTCCCTAGTCCCCTCCAAAAGCCCCTGTCCCAGATGGGTCTGTCACAGTCACCCATTGACTTGTTATGTCTCCTGTAGTATCATCATCTTACAACAGTTTCCTGTCCACAATGAGATGTTCCCACTTCCCCAGTTGCATGCACCATCCAATGAACTGAATCACACATCGAGGAGAGTTGAACTCCTTTGTAATGGCTGGAGTAAATGTGAAGATCTGGGTTCCCAATTCCAGACATCTAATTAGTTAGGTAGTATAATGCTCCTCCATCTATTACTGAAAGTTTAAGTGTTCACTGAAGTAGTGCTGGCTGAGGCTGTCTAATACATTTCACATGGGTTAGGTGAGAGAACAGCATTCCCCATCCTTGCTATCGATACCACTGGGCGATAGCACTGAAAACTGATTATCCTCCACCAGTTCTTCATGACACCAACTTTACTTACATACTTACAGTGGTGTGAAAAAGTGTTTGCCCCCTACCTCATTTCCTGTTCCTTTGCATGTTTGTCACACTTAAGTGTTTCGGAACATCAAACCAATTTAAACAATAGTCAAGGACAACACAAGTAAACACAAAATGCAATTTGTAAATGAAGGTGTTTATTATTAAAGGTGAAAAAAAATCCAAACCATCATGGCCCTGTGTGAAAAAGTGATTGCCCCCTAAACCTAATAACTGGTTGGGCCACCCTTAGCAGCAACAACTGCAACCAAGCGTTTGCGATAACGTGCAATGAGGCTTTTACAGCGTCCTGGAGGAATTTTGGCCCACTCATCTTTGCAGAATTGTCCTAATTCAGTTACATTAGAGGGTTTTCGAGCATGAACGGCCTTTTTAAGGTCATACCACAACATCTCAATAGGATTCAGGTCAGGACTTTGGCTAGGCCACTCCAAAGTCTTCATTTTGTTTTTCTTCAGCCATTCGGTGGTGGACTTGCTGGTGTGTTTAGGATCATTGTCCTGCTGCAGAACCCAAGTTCGTTTCAGCTTGAGTACACGAACAGATGGTCGGACATTCTCCTTCAGGATCTCTTGGTAGACAGCAGAATTCATAGTTCCTTTTATCACGGCAAGTCTTCCAGGTCCTGAAGCAGCAAAACAGCCCCAGACCATCACACTACCACCACCATATTTTACTGTTGGTATAATGTTCTTTTTCTGAAATGCAGTGTTCCTTCTACGCCAGATATACTTGGACACACACCTTCCAAAGAGTTCCACTTTTGTCTCATCGGTCCACAGAATGTTGTCCCAAAAGTCTTGGGGATCATCAAGATGTGTTGTGGAGAAATTGAGACGAGCTTTGATGTTCTTTTTGCTCAGCAGTGGTTTTCTCCTTGGAACTCTGCCATGCAGGCCATTTTTGCCCAGTCTTTTCCTGATGGTGGAGGCATGAACGCTGACCTTAACTGAGGCAAGTGAGGCCTGCAGTTCCTTGGACGTTGTTGTGGGGTCTTTTGTGACCTCTTGGATGAGTCGTCGCTGCGCTCTTGGGGTAATTTTGGGCGGCCGGCCACTCCTGGGAAGGTTCACCACTGTTCCATGTCTTCGCCATTTGTGGATAATGGCTCTCACTGTGGTTCGCTGGATTCCCAAAGCTTTGGAAATGGCTTTATAACCCTTTCCAGACTGATAGATCTCAATTACTTTCTTTATCAATTGTTCCTGAATTTCTTTGGGTCTCGGCATGATGTGTAGCTTTTAAGGATCTTCTGGTGGACCTTACTGTGTCAAGCAGCTCCTATTTAAGTGATGCCTTGATTGTGAACAGGTGTGGCAATAATCAGGCCTGGGTGTGGCTAGAGAAATTGAACTCAGGTGTGGACAACCACAGTTATAGTATGTTTTAACAAGGGGGGCAATCACTTTTTCACACAGGGCCATGATGGTTTGGATTTTTTTTCACCTTTAATAATAAACACCTTCATTTACAAATTGCATTTTGTGTTTACTTGTATTGTCCTTGACTATTGTTTAAATTGGTTTGATGTTCCGAAACACTTAAGTGTGACAAACATGCAAAGGAACAGGAAATGAGGAAGGGGCAAACACTTTTTCACACCACTGTATGTCCAGCCGTGCCCCCCCCCTAAAAAAAAATATTGTGAGTGCCAGTGGACCCTAACATCCAGTAGTGTGCCCAGTGCCAGGCCCCCTCCTACCTACAGAACCTCTGTCACTGGCCACCACCGATCTACACCTAAACTGGCTGCACCTCCTTCTTAACACTTTGACTTCATAACCTTAAGAGTTAACTTATATTAACACATTTTACTGCATAACTTGTGTTAACTGGTTAACTTAGACACGTGCTCAGTTTGATATAAAGTAGAAAAAAGTGCCTATGGGTTTTAACAGCACCATATACCAAACAAGTTACACCATATTGGAAAAAAACTACTTCTTCAGTAGTACATAGCATTAGAATATACAATTCACTTGTCACGCTCTACATGGAGGGATTCTGATCCTCACGAACAAGAGGGTGACTTTGTCCTCTATACTCCACCAGCCCCAATCCAACCAGGTTTACACTACTATAATTATCCTCAGGATCTGTCTCACTGCTTGTCTCCTACATGAGATGCATCTGGTCAGCATGGTGACCTGTGTGCTATCCCAACTCACACCTTCACAAATAACAGGCATTCACTTGAAACATCATACTTCAGTCAGAGGCTCAGTCCAACTCTATTTTATTTAAAAGTTTGAGGTATTCTATAAGAAACAGACTTTGCAACAAACGATCTCCACCCGATAATATTTGACAGCTCCTCTTTACGTCCACAGTGTACCTTCGCCATCACCTGGGAAGGGGGGCATCCTAGGGGTATATTTTTGGGGGGGGTGGCAATCTGTCCGTGCCAACCCCCATCGGTCAGTCGATTGATTGATTGGTCCCCACGCTTACCCCATCTAGGTCGCGTGGCTCTGCATCTCTTCCGTCCTCGGCTTTGTGGTGCCACGGCTTCCCCTGTGTCTCCTCCCTTCTCCTCGCCGGCGGCCAATAGAATCGTTGCTCCGCTCGGCCAATCAGATCTCAGGGCCCACTTCCTGAGCCAGGATTGTCCGGGAGGAGAAGCAGGAAGACGATAGCGATTATTAATTCACTATTGTCACATAAGTGGCTGGGCTCAGGGCGCACTCTTTTGCAAGATTTCTCCCTTGTCAATGTCAGTGGGAAGAATTCCCCCTTCCTAGACACTGGGGGTGGTTAAAAAAATCTTTCCACCCCTTCCCAGGCATTGGTGGTCCGTGCATCAACGCTATTGCTCCCCTTCTTAGACACTATCGGTCAGAGAGGGTACTTTCAAACCAGGGTGCTCTGGTAATGCAGGTTATGTACAACATAAGAGTAACAATGAACTGCATCAGACTGCCTTGGTGTAAATGGGCCATGAAGCTCCCAGCCCTCCTTCACAGACTTTGGTGGTCAGGGTATCAGCCCCACTCTTTCTTTCCACCACCCTTAAAAGCATTGTAGTCAGTGTTGATTCCCCCCTCCCTTGAAAAGCATTGATAATCAGTGGTGTATTTATTCTCCCCCTTGAAAAGCATTGGAGGTCAGCAGTGTCTACCCCCCAGTTCCGAACCTCATCTTGAAAAGCATGGGTGATTAGGGGGGGGGGGGCCACTTGGAAGCATTGGTGGGTGGCTATGATTCTCCACCACCCCTGGAAAAGTATTAATGGTCAGTGGAAGACAGCAGGACACACTTACTTGCTAAAACGTACTGCCAAAACTTTATTCTGTATATTCTATTGGGTAGGACAATTTATTCAGCAGTACGTGCATAGGTGTGAAACCAAAGGCTGTAACTAGCGTTCCTGGATCTGCTGGACACTGGGATTTTTTTGGAAAACCTGGGACAGTCTGGCAGAATAACTGACGGTTGGGGGACATGGTGTTTGCCAGGCCCCCTTAGACAGGAAATTGTCAGTTCAAAACTGTGGTAACCTTTAGTTGTCCTTTCCAAGACAATAAGTTTCTTTGTGATCTAACAAGAGAAGATAAACTCAAGCTACCACTGAAAGATAATTTTGAGAAGATGAAAACAGTAGCATGAACAGAGTAAATACAGTACGGAAAAATTAAATATGAAGGAAACATATGTGTGATGTGTCTAATATCGAATTGCAAGTATCAGCATACGTTTATAATTATCCCCTATGTTCTGCTCTATTTAACAAACTACTGCAATTCTCTCATTGTAAAAGCAGTGAGCTGGGTAATTTGTTTATAAGAGCGAAGACAAATAACTCTGACCACCAAGGAACAAAAACTTTAAGATATACAATTAGTTGTATAGTCACATATATGTTTAATTTGTGGCCTTTAAGCTTCATGTCTGCTAATCATTACAAACTGCTCCAAAATGCTGACTTTGCTTTAACTGCTGAAGATAAGGATTTCACAAAACAACATTCCCCTAAACTATGTTATTGTGTAGCAATAAACATGTGAACTTAAGGTTTTTGTTGAATCTAGTTTAGAAATTTAGAAAGTTTTGACCGTTATCTTCAGATATACAGTATTAGAGATTTATTCTCACTTCCTGTCATACTGACAACTGATCCACCAGAACAGGAGTAAGGCTCGTTTCACACGGGCTGTCCAATCAGGGCTGCCTGTCAGTTTTTCAGGTAGACCTAATCGGACCATCCATAGCTCTCTATGGGGTGGCGGATGTCAGCGGACACGTGTCTGCCGATACCTGCCGGGATCCAATCCTGTCCACCAAAAACAGACGAATGGGGATTTAGTCCACATCCATCCTGACAAGTGGTCCGTTTCCATCTGACAGCCTCGTAGAGAACAGTTGGGCTGTGCCCATGTCCGCTCTGCATAGTGGACACGGACCTGTCATCCACCTACTCGTAGATTTCCCGCTGAGCAGGCGGATGCACATTACGGAAAATGCCCCTGTGAAACCGGCCTTAGGAAAAATTCCCAAAAGCAACACATACAAAAATTCAGATCTGACAAGGGTTCTAGCATTCTCTTATTCCACTAAAGAAAAGCTATTTTTTTTCTGTCTGTACTGCTGTTGAAGAGTTCCAAGAAGTAAGGATAATTATATCTAACAGAGCCTCAGATAGCCATAAAACCTCTAGCGGCTGGTTAATATAGCTGTCAAGGGATTTTTTAAAGTGTTATGCCCCATACACATGATCGGAAATTCCGCCAGCAAAAGTCCGATGTGAGCTTTTGGTCGGAAATTCCGACCGTGTGTATGCTCTATCGGACTTTTACTGGCGGAATTCCCGCCAGCAAAAGATTGAGAGCAGGTTCTCTATTTTTCGGTCGAAAAAAGTTCCGTTCGGAAATTCCGATTGTCTGTACCAATTCCGACGCACAAAATTCCTACGCATGCTCAGAAACAATTTGATGCATGCTCTGATGCATTGAACTTCATTTTCTCAGCTCCTCGTAGTGTTGTACGTCACCGTGTTCTTGACGGTCAAAAGTTCAGAGAACTTTTGTGTGACCGTGTGTATGCAAGCCAAGCTTGAGCGGAATTCCAAGGAATTCCAAGAAATTCCGCTTGTGTGTACGGGGCATAAGGCACGTTACACACGTTACACACGTTACAAAAATCAGAAGGGAGAACCTGGAGATGAGCTGTCTGTCGAATGCACAGTACTAACGATTCAAAAATCCGCAGACGATTTGACTTTTACATCAGACAAAAGCTGGATGTGCAGGCTTTAAAATTTTTGTCTGATGTGAACTCAGCGTCTGATTTTGCGATGGTCAGTACAGAAATCCTTCACACAAAAGTCGAAAGTACAAACACGCATGCTCGGAATCAAGGAACGACTGGGAAGAGTTCGGTCTTGTAAGCTACTGTTCGTAATCTAGAATTAACATTTGTGATGCGGCAATTGATGAAATGTCAAAATTCTCATCTTCTTTAATGGGATAATAATGAAGCTGCTTTGCATATAGTTATGCCAAACGTATTTTAAAAGGCATTTGTTTTGTACGATCTGAAAATTGCAAATCAACGCTCACCCAACTTCTACTAACTTGAAATTAGCAGAATGGGCCCAAAGGGTATAAAGAGAAATTAACTTCCTCTTTATACTCTCATAGTACGTCACTATGTTCGTGTTTGTCAAACGACAATTTATGGATAGTTAGTATGCTAGACAAAATCCTGCACACACGCTTTTGACAAAAAGTCGTCCTACAATCAAACTGTGTGTACGAGGCTTTAGTTTTACCTTTTTCAAAAAATATGAGGAGGGGAACTAAGATTATAACCTCCCCACCCTGCCACTCCCAGTCCCATCTGTACTTACCTTCGTGGGTTATGAGCTGTCAGTGCCCCACACAGCTGGTGTAGCAGTCCAGGCTTCTGGAATCCCTGCTCTTCTCCCTTTTCTTTCCACAGTGCTTCCAGGATGAATCATAGCAATTCTGATTTTATTTTTTTATAATTTGAAAAGATGCTCAAATAATTTAAAGGGTTTTCTAACTGACTCTGATGAATGCCTTGTCAGCATCAACAGAAAGTAGGCAGACTAAAATTTTGTTTTGTAGTACATGAGATTTGAAGTTTAACATTTTATTTGTATCGTCCCTAGCTTCTCTAAAACTGACAAAACCAACTTGATCTGCATCAATAATAGTGGGGAGCAGTGGCAGCTGGTGCTCCATCAGTTGGGAGGGGGGGTGGCAGACTGACCTGACAACGGACCCCCCCCCAGCCCACACCACACACGCCCCTCTCCATCACCAGGTCACTCACCCTGTGCTGACAGGTGGAGACGGCGGCCTGCCCCCTCAGACTCCTCAGTGTCCCAGGCTTCTAATGGAGATGGCGGCTACTTCCACCCTCAGACGCCTCCGTGTCTCGGGCTTCCCATGGAGACGGTGGCTTCCCTCCTCAGACTCTTTCAATGCTTCTCCTCGGCCGTACATCTACTCCTCCTTCCTCCTCATAGGCCAATAGGATGGCTTCTCCTTTCGGCCACAACCTGCTTCCTGATTGGCCAGGAGGAGAATCAGTGTAATAATAGCGAATATTCATTCACTATTGTCACACAACTGGGTGGGATCAGGGCGCAGTGCTCTGTGCCCCGAGCCCACCCTTTCTTGAAGCCTATTAGAGCCTCTGGCTCTATCAACGTGCTCCAAAAAAATCCATGGTCCGGCGCCCTGTATGCAGATCAGGGGGCCAGCACCTGCGTGCCCCTAATAGATGGGCCGCCACTGGTGGGGAGAATAGATCGGAGCCTAGCAGCTACCACGATCTTAGAGTAGAAATTAGTAGGGCTATAGGCCTACAATTACTGGGGTAATGTCTTTCTTTGTCAGGTTCCAAAATCAATAAAACATAGGCACCTGGAGTTTGAGGCGAATAGAAAAATATACCAAGATGGTGTTTCAGTGTGGATGGGCCGCCGCTTATTCCACTGTGAGGGGGCCTGGCACCACTGTTAGAGGTAATGACCTGTAGGAGAAAGTCAGCTGACCAGCTGACGGCCAACAGCATGAAGAGGGAGGGGCTTTCTGCTGTGCGCAGGGACCCCATGTTAGAAGAGGCATCACTGGAGGCATGACTGACACTGAGAGCAAGTAAGTGCCAGTGCCACTGATCCCATCCCCACAACCACTGCCTCTGTCTGAACCCCCCAACCACTGCTTCCTCTGTTTGAACCTCCCCACCACCGCTGCCTCTGTCTGAACCCCCCCCCCACTAATGCTGCCTTTGACTAAACCCCACCACCACCGCCTCCGACATAACCCCCCCACCACCACTTCCACTGCCTCTGACTGAACCTCCCCCCACCACCACATCTGCCTCTGTCTGGACCCCCCACCACATCTGCCTCTGACTGAACCCCCAACATCACCACCACCACTAACTCTGACTGAACCCCCCACCACCACATCTGCCTCTGACTGAACCCCCCTCCCACCACTGCTGTCTTTGTCTGAACCCCCACCACTGCTGCCTCTGTCTGAACCCCCAACCACCACCACCGCTGCCTTGGACTAAACCCCCCCACCACCACTGCCTCGGACTGAACCCCCCCTACCACTGCTGCCTCTGACTGAACCCCCCATCACCACCACAGTTGCCTCGGACTGAACCACCCCCCACCATCACCACTGTTGCATGTAAATCTGACTTCCTGATAAATGTAATTTTAGTATTAATTGTCATGATATAAAATAATGTATGTGGGGGCCTTTTAGTTTTGATGCTTTTGAGCGGTTTCTGTCGATTCACCTAGCCCTGTGAGAAAGGCATGTAGAGGAAGCACCATCTACGCTATGCACACTCTGAAACCCTCCAGGAGGAACGGATAGGAGACCCCCTCCCCCCCCCGCCTTTCTCCCCTGAGCGATCATCTACCCCCTCTGATTTTCTGAATGCTGCCTGCCTTACAGCAGTAAGGCAAGAAGTTAGTACACCTGCGGGTGTCATTTGCACTGAAGATTCACAACACTTAAAGTCACAGCACCCCTTGTTGATGCTAGTCAGCACTTTTTGGTTTGCACCGTCTAATGTTGGAAGATTTCAGTCGTGATTGTGTTTCATCTGCACTACTGCACTTTTATTTTTGTATGGACTACTGTTGATTTATAACCATTTATGTAGCTTGTACTTTTTAATATCTATACACTACAGTCACTTTACCTGCAATCATTGCACTTTATTTATCACTATTGATATTTTATTAATGCATTTTACTATTTCATACATCAGTACTTGAAGGTTTATTAATTTTAATAACACATATTGTTACCTTGTTACTGATCGGTACTAGTATCTATTTTGGAGCACAACATCATCTATTGATTTTCTTATATACGGTACTTTGTCGTGGGTAGCGTTTGACCCTCATGGTGGCTGCCGCATCATTGAATCCTTTATACTAGACTCCATACTTGCGCCCAATACCCATTTTTTTATTTCATTCTTGGACCCAGGCAGCGCAATGTGCTGATGAGGTCTTATATTTTTTAGAGGATTTAATAGCTTTAAAGTCATAGCTTGCAAAACTTTTTTTATTGTGTTTTGGATAGAGTGGAGAGGGATTAGAACACATGTTAGATTTTAGTTGCTGTCTGTGCCCCTATTAGGGGGATTCACCCTATAATAGTCCTGCATACCATCATCAATAAAAGTTAAAGTAAAAGAAAATCCCAAATTTTGGTTTGCCCCAGAACAGGAATAGTGGGCACTAGTTCTGTTCATTCCGGTGACAACCAAGGATTCCCTCACTTTAGAGGGATTTTCTCTCACTTCCTGTTTTGGTTATGGGACAGTAAGTGATGGGAAATCTCCCCGATAGGACATAGATTGCAAAATAACCTTACAGGGGTTATAACCCCTTCCTTATTCTATCCCGAAGGGAAAAAAAAGTTTAATTCTACTTTAAGTGAGATTGAATATCTGAGATGTTAAGAAGGGCAGTATTCTTAACATAAGTCGATATTTTGTCAGTTTCCTTTACACTATATGTATTTATCCTGTCACAGGTTTAGCCATAAATTACACAGCAGGAATTTGTTTTTGTATTTAGACACATGGGCAACACATAGGATAGAGAAAACTCTGTGTATAATTAGCCTGATGCTTGATCACATTTTAAGCCAAAGAGCTTAAAGTTGGCTACACAGTACAGGTTTTTCTTTGTGCAACCCTGTCAGTTCAACGAAAAAAATATCTGACAGCTCTGGTCAGGAGCCGCTGTACTAACCATGCAATCTAAGTTCAGTGATCTACCCTGCTGAGATGTTGTGTTCTGACAGGGGGATGCCCCCCCCCCCCTTACACACCAGGACACTCCAATCAGCGTTCTCTGCCATTGGCTAAAAGTGCTGATTGGGAGTAGGTCGGTTGCTGGTTTTCCAGCATGCGCATCCGATAGAATGGCTGGATTCTGTCAGATAGACCGACATACCAATGGGCGGAATGTCGGGCGGTATTTTTTGTACTGGCAAATGTCCCCTGACAATCCGCCTGTGTGTATGGGGCCATAGAGAAAATCACTACGATTGTCCATGCAAGATACTAAAAAGTACAAGTTACATAAATGGTTATAAATCAACAGTAGTCCATATAAAAATAAAAGTGCAGTAGTGCAGATGAAACACAATCTGGAAGGACTGAAATCTTCCAACCATGAGACAGTGCAAACCAAAAAGTGCTGACTAGCATCAACAAGTGGCGCTGTGACTTTAAGTGTCGTGACTCTTCAGTGCAAATGACACCCGCAGGTGTACTAACTTCTTACCTTACTGCTGTAAGGCAAGCAGCATTCAGAAAATCAAAGGGGGTAGATGATCGCTCAGGGGGAGAAAAGGGGGGGGGAGTCTCCTATCCGTTCCTCCTGGAGGATTTCAGTGCATGCAGAGTGTAGATGGTGCTTCCTCTACATGCCTTTCTCACAGGGTTAGGTGAATCACCAAAAAGCACTCAGAAGCATCAAAACCGGGTGTATATAGAGAAATTCAGAGGAAACAGGGAGCCTCTATAGTGTAGTATGTTTTAAACACCAAACGTATTTATTTCACATAAATCAAACAGGTACTCACATTCAATACAAATAGTATGCACAGTGTATACAACGAACGGCGAGCTCGCGGCCAGGACGTCACTTCTGGTGACCGTATGTCCTACACGTGTCGTCAAAGTCACGTGACTTCATCGGGGACTTCAAGAATGAAATGCTGCCCCCGCCCCCCAAAAAGATAACGCTTATCAAAAGGTCCCTACATACATTATTTTATGTATGTAGGGCAGAGAATGCTGATTGGAGTGTCCTGGTGTGGGGGGGGAGGGGGCCTCCCCCTGTCAGAACACAATAACTCAGCAGGGTAGATCACTGAACTTAGCTTGCTTCGTTAGTACAGTGGCTCCTGACCAGAGCTGTCAGATTTTTTTTTCGTGGAACTCGCAGGGTTGCACAAAGAAAAACCTGTGGTTTTTGGCTTAAAAATGTGATCAAGCATCAGGCTAATTATACACAGAGTTTTCTCTATCCTATTTGTTGCCCATGTGTCTAAATACAAAAACAAATGTTTCCTGCTGTGTGATTTATGGCTAAACCTGTGACAGGCAAAATATGAGCGGCTTTTGAAGCAAAAGACTGGTAAAATATGCTCTAGGCATATTACACTTGAATACATTCCTCTGCCCGCAAAACATACTTAAATAACAAACCACCATTGCTTAATTACCACAACAAATTAGCTTATTTGTAATTTTGTGATGTACAATTTAGCCCACCTTAGACTTAAAGGGGTTGTAAACCCTCATTTTTTTTTTTTAAAAATACCAAAAATGTCTATACTGCCCCACAATCCTCTTCTTCTGGGGTGCCCGCCGATGCTCCAGGCCCCTCCTCTTCATCGGGTGCCCCAACAGAAACCCCCAAGAGTAAAGCCCCATACACACGGTCGGACAATCCGCGGACCAGGTCCGTCGGACCATGTCCGTCATACTTTGTCCGATGTTGGTTTTGCGTACACACGGTCGGACAAAGTTGTCGGAAAATCCAATCATTCTGAACGTGGTGACGTTTGTTGCCTACGACGGGACTACGTAGAGGCTAGTAGCCAATAGCTTTGGTCTTGTAATGTGATCTGAGCATGCGTAGCACTTTGTCCGGACAACCGTACACACCGTACACACGATCGGATTTGGTGTGATCGGACCGTGTTGTCGGCAAATCTTTCCAGCAGGAGATAAGACTTTGTCCGTCGGACAATCCGACGTACACTGTCCGATGGTGCATACACACGGTCTGATTTTTCAACAACATTGTCCGATCGGACAGAATCCATGAAAAAGTCCGACCGTGTGTATGGGGCTTTAGGAGTGTAAAAAATTGCCAAAAACATAAGGTTCCCGTTACCCACTGAAAATGTATCCAAGTTATGAAAAAAGAAAGAGGGGGAAAAAAAAGAAAAGGGGGGAAAAGAAAGAAAAGAGGGGGAAAAGAAACAAAAGTCATATGCCAGGCTGAAGAAGAAAATAGGAAAAATTGGGGACAGGAAAGGGGCGAAAGGGAGGGTTGAGAGAAGATGGAAGAGGGGTTGGGGAGCAAGATCTCCAACTTCCCCAAGTCCCTAGCAAATAAACCTAAAGAACTTGTACAGGGAGAACCATGTGTCAGTATACATCTCTACCCTCCAGCCAGGGCCATATCTGCGACCCTGAAGCACAGCAGCATTTTCAGCTGTAGACTTATAATGTAGTCTGAATAATGTGTCCAGGTTTCAGTCCCCCTGAAACCCGGACACAAGTTTCAAAACCCGGACTCCGGATGAATCATGGACAGGTGGCAACCCTAACTTATTCAACTTTAGTCAAAGCTGCACAGTTTGTTTTTATCTACAGACACCCCTTATCTGTACAGGCATTTTTTTTGGTAAAGGTTAACTAACCCGTTATTCTTGTGATATAAAACATTACTGGCTGACTAGGAAAAAGTATGCATATGTTAACAATGGAAATGTGATGTGCCAACTCGCACAGTGATGTCGATTTCACATTTTACATGTGAGATCATATAAATTAGGAACAGACTGGGAAGAGTCATTACTGTGTATGTGGAGTTTGAAAGATAAGCAGCATATTTTAATAGTAATAGAAATACTGACCAATCAGCTGCAGACATTCTTCTTGCCTAAATACCGTAATGTAAATCATATGTGTTATGGACACCTATGTGTGTACTGGTTTTCATTAACAATATGAAACTCAATAATATTTTCTATAGCAACAAGGAAATGTATTAGACCTTGGTGTGTTGTAATGGAAATCGCTATTTTACATAATTGTTATTATCAGACACATATGAACTGCTGGTCATTGTGAAACATGAATGCTTTTAGGAGTCCATTCTAACATAAGCTTGTTCCATACATCATCAATGCATTGGTACAGTTTGTTAGAGCCTGTCGTCGGCTTTTTTGCGATAACAACCGCTGTGGCTAAGCAGCCACTTGGCTGTTCTTACAAGTAGCGGGAGGCGACATCCGCCGCCTTCCGCGACTCACCTGGTCTCTCCCGTTCCACCAGGAGGCACGAGTGACCCATTTGGAATCGGCATTGATGGGGTCTCAGATCTAGTAACCTGGAAGCGATGTCATGGCATCACTTAAAAAAAAATGACAGTATTCAATACAACCAAACTTGGCTATTTGAATCCTTTTAAGTGCAAAGGGGGATTTGGGGTCTTATAGACCCCAGATCCCCTAATAGTACCAGTTACTGCCTATTACTGTCACAAGGGATGGCTACATTCCTTGTGACAACAATAATGGTGATAAAAAAAAAAAAAAGAGAGTGTAAAAAAACTAGGGGGGCGGTGAAGGGGTTAATGGGAGGTGATTCTAACTGAAGGGGGAGGACTAACTAGAGGACTAACTAGAGGAAGTGGCAGATCGTGGTACCTAGCTAATAGGAACACACGATCTGTCACTCCTGTCAGAACAGAACAGGGAAGTGTGTGTTTACACTGACAGCCTAAGCCTAGGTTCACACTGACAGCGGGAATGAAATTGTGCGAGTTCAGCTGAACTTGAACGATTTTATTCCCGCATCTCAGTCCCGACTTCGGGGTCGATTTCAGAGACATCTGTGTGGGTTTCTGTACAGATCTCTATTGAAATTCGCACCCGAAGTCGCCAAAAGTAATACAGAAACTACTTTTGGGAATCGGTGCGGCGCCGCAAATGCAACGTCGCACCGATCCGGGCGTTGCCATTGCTGGCAATAGCCACCGATTTGGCATGTGATTAGACATGTCAAATTGCATGCCAAATCACTGCAATGTGAGCCAGGGCTGAAGTTGATTTACTAAAACTGGGAAGTGCACCATCTGGTGCAGTTGTGCAAGGTAGTCAATCAGCTTCTAACTTCAGCTTGTTTAATTAAGCTTTGACCAAAAAAAAACTGGAATCTGATTTCTATCCAGAGCTGCACCAGATTTTGCACTCTCCAGTTTTAGTAAATCACCCCATTATGATTTGTAGTATTTTCTTTACTATACAAAGACAGATTGCTTGTTTCTATTCACAATGTTAATGCAACTCATCATTTGGTGATATATAAATAAAACCATCTTCATATTGTGTTACACTCAAAAAAACCTGAACAGGAACCTCAATGATCTGCAATGCTTTGTAGCATTTTTTCTATCTTAGCACAGCAGAAGACCGCGAAGATGGAAAAATATCACATTTTGCGGTTCCAAACTATGCAAGCTTGCAAAAAATTCTTTACGAAATGATTCCATAGTTTTCCGCTTCTGGTGGGTATAGCAGTGATAACTAATACTTCTGCTTCTGAATCATATTTCTAATGATATTTACAACTACAAAAAATGTAAGCTCCCCAAATAAATTAGATTTTAAAAGACGAATGTGGAAACGTTATCATCAAAGTATCTTTGGGTTAAACCAAAGTTTGTCCAATGTATACCTTATGAGAGTAGTTTAGTGTTTGTTTTCTTTCCAGGGATGTATGTGTGTAGGAAATGATGGGCTAATCAAAATGACTAAGAGTGACATGAGCGTTCTTCTGATAGATCCTAGAGAGCATATTTTGTTTCCAGACTCATGGACCACACACAAAGTTTATATTGGTTTTAAATATACGTTTTTCTGTACAATACTATGTCATTGGGCTTGTAAACACTGGATCAGTGTTTCTCAACCTATTCAGTCAAGGCAACCTTTAAAATTATGGACAAGCTTGGGGCACCCTATTTTATAATGTAAAAAACAAAACTGATAGTTTTACATAATGCAGTAACATCCACACACATAGGACACCCAATGTTGGAGGGTCTCAAGGTACCCCTGAAGAAATCTGAAGGCACTCCAGGATGCCTGTGTATCCGCATTGAAAAAGGCTTCTCCTGTGAACAAATAACAAGAACCATAAGATCTGTATGTACCTGGTGCTGGTCCTTAGGCACATATACATGTAAGCACAGTGTAATTGTAGGGTTTTAAATGGTTTAATAAATTTGGCTGCTTTGCGCAATTAACCTTTTCCCTGATAATGTTTTTTCAGTGTCGGTTTATGGCATTGGAAGGAATCACATCCTGGTACATGTGAATGGTCAAGTGGTTGACAAGATACACAGTGGGTCCAACCAAAAAAAGGGCAGTGAGACCTATCTAGTAATAGAAGGCCCATCTATTGTGGTGAGTGTGCATCCCTGTGGGATCACCTGGAGCACCTGGAAGTGGTCATGTATTGTATTTATCTGTTACTAATGGCACCAGCACCTGTTTACTTACCTTTTGTTTTGTAGGCAATAATTATTGGAATATGACTTATTGATACATTGTGCATTAGTTGTATTTTGTGGTGCTATTCATTTATTAATTTTTTTACATGTGGTAAACTGTTTAGTAATTTTGATTCACATTTTTGGCAGCACAGTCTATATATACATTTATCGTATTCTCCTATGAAGTCTTCTGTGACGACACTATTGCCCTGATTAACCAAAATCAACATCTCTAGATGTCTGGACCTGCTCATAATAAGATGTTACAAACTTTCTTCACATAACCAGAAATAGGTTTCACTCTCCTTGGGAAAAAGAACAGCAAGTCACTGGAATGTTAATGACAAGAAGCAAATGTTTAGCACATCACTGACCTCCAGACTGTTTTGATTGCTGCTCTTTTGAAATCCATCTTTACGCATTTTACCATTTGCTTGACTTAGGTCATCCCAACTGCTTCACAGCACTGATCCAATCACACTTTCCACTGATATTATTGTTGCTATAATGCCTAGTCCAGCTTTTACTTGGCATATGACATGCAGGGACATTTGTCCAGTGTATTGATTTGTTCTGCCACTGAATACATTGTTGATGGATTTCCTGATGCAGCTGTTAAGCATAAGAACATTAGGCGCATGCTAGAGGATTGACGGAGTATGGTGCAGAAGTCCTGATGAACAATATCCATACAAAGAAAAACAGCACAGTTGGGCAATACACTGAAAAAAGTTCCTGCTGATCAAGCTATACGGTATTAGGCCAAGAAGCTACCCTTCTTGCTCAGGATTGACCTCTGTAAAACCACAGGGCAGTTCTAAATGCAGAATTGTGCTATTAATGTACACAAAATAAAACGTATAAACATAAAAAGCTGGCATGCCTGGAGGTTCTAATCAAGGACAGAGGAAATATAAATCTGGGATTTGTGAAGCCCTGCTTTCAAATGTGTCCGCTCACCTTAAATCCATTGCATCCATGTAAATTCGGGGCATACAAACATTTTCAAAAGTACCTACAATTTTTAGAAAACTATGCTGGAAAAAGGAGGGTAGAGAAGATAGATTTCACTTTTTATCCAGTTATGAAGGTTTCAACATATTTTGGAAATGAGATAGTAATTCACAGCTACCACTGGATCATTGAGTTTTGCATTTCATGGTTGTAAAGAAATCAGATTGTGAAAGAGTTTGGTGTCAATTAGAAATTATATGACTTTAGGAAGTACAGTTAAACCCTCATACCCAACAGTGTCATAGCCTTTACCAGGGTTCCTCTAGAGGTTGCTAGGGGTTCTGCCTCTCAGATAACTTCCCATTGATACCATTGATTGTTTTGGAAATTTGTAAGGGGCTAATTCTTCCCATTGACCACAGGTGTAAGTAGCATTTCCCACTGACCATCACACTAATGTATCATGAGTTGTAGTTACAGATATAATTTAAAGCAGTGGTTACCTGAGACCATAAGATTATTTCAAGATTTTCTCTGTGTTAAAAAGATTAAGAAAGGCTGACCTATACCTTATCTATCTGTCATCAATGGTAGGTGTCAAACAGTACAGAAATTAACAGGACAACACAGGACAATACAGGACATCATCAGTCTCCTCTACTCTGCTCTACACTGTGGAAGCTGTGCCCAAAGAGTCAAGCTGAGTGCCAAGGATCAGTCACCAGTAATGTCTGTAGCCTCAACTGATCTTGCCCCATGCTGCACTTACCATGCTTCATTACTCATGTCTTTGTATCTTGTGTCTCTATTTTATGAGGGCATCTTGTCAGAGGAGCAGGATTTCCTCATGCTAGACCTAATGAACTGATGGGGTTGAGGAACCACAGATCCACAAATGGCAAAAGCAAAGGATGAGGGATCAGTCAGTAGGCAGCGTTAGAGGTAAGCACAGATCCATAGAGTGAAGGAAGTAGGAGTTAGTAAGAAGGGAGATCCTGGCACTGCAGATCATAAGGATCATTCTAGTAGTAATATCCAACTGTTGCTGCAGTGATCAGGAAGATACTTTATATTTCATGAGAATAGCCCTTATCAGAGGCAGGAATGAGTAGTCAGAAAACTCTAAAGTAATATAAAGACAGCACTGTCGGCTTTCATATTTCTTAGTTTTTTCTTTATTTATGGATGTCAATAAGAATACATGAAAGTACAATACAGTTCTTAATACAAGTCACATCATAGATGTTCAAATAGACAACAAACAGTAATCGTACATGGAGTCTCTTCGAGCCAACATATCTCAACTTGCATACTGGCATAATAATAGTGCAATGTGCATTATCAGTCTTTGGTGTGGGATGAGAAACATTTAAGAGCTATAATACACTGGCTGTGACATTCTCGTTGACCACCAAATATTTTGTTGAATTCAAAACAACCAAATAAACCAATAACAAAAGGGTGAAATTGGGGTGTACCAAACTAAAGACTAGTAGTTGGAGGTTATAATTCCCTACAATATGAAAGTGGGGAAAAAATAAAAAGGAAGGGAAGGGGATCAAGCCCTAAAAAAATTAGAAATATTTACCAAAGTTAGAGTGAAGGGGGAAAAGAAAAGGGGGTCACATGGGGTCTAAAGGAAATTTTCTTCAAGGTAAGTTGGGGCAAGGAGGAACATAGTGAGGTATGCCCCAAACACAGCTCATCTCACTCCACTCCAGCCATTAACATTTTACCTTCATCTGATTAAACAAAGATATGTTAGTGCTACCACAGTTTGTGAAAGGCTTCTTTTGAGAATAGGTTAGGTGTTCCATTCTCCTAAAAATCTCTACCATTTGTAGCCCCATCTAGATTGAGGGCAGGGATTCTGTTCTCCAGCAAGCAGGAATGCAGGCTTTAACAGAGTTAAGGAGGTTTTTCCAAATGTATTTCTGTTAAGTTGTTGTGGGGATTGAATTATGGTGTAAGAGAAAGAAAGCTGGATCTTTAGGTATATTAAAATTAGTACATTTTTGGGAGATTGTTTTTACAGTCTTCTAAAAATCTGAGTGCTTGGGACAGACCCAGAAGAAGTATAATAAAAATTGATCTGAGGAGAAGATCAAATTCCCAGGCTGCATTGAAATGTGGGCAGTTATTGTGGTCTGTTGTGACCAAGGAAGAGTAAATTAACGATAAGGAATGCCTAAGAGTGCCCTCCTCAGAGCAAAGCACCTATCTTCCATATGTCTATCATTTCTGGTTCCCTTTAAAAAGATAATAGCTCCACCTAAAAGTGATCATCCTAACGAGAATGATCAATACTGGTAAATGTTAATTTTATGAAAACATTGTGTTCCAGGTTTTGATGTTCTTTGGAACAACATCCGAAAAATGAATCCAAGAAACAGCAAAACTAGAACCATCAATCCAACATTTTTTTCATTACTTTAAACAACACCCTCCTGCTATCACTGTGTTAAAAGGTCAGCCCTCCCAAAACTGATATTGCATTTTGAACAGCTGCCCAGAGGTTTAATCACTCCCTGGATTCTTTCATTTCACCAGGAGAGTTCTGGATCTAAGTTTACAGGGTGGCTCATTACCTTGATCATTATGAAGAGATATCACTGTCCCTTTCAGTTTGTTTGTGCAGAATGCAGTACGAGGGTAGAAACTCCAGAGAGAGCACTTTTTGTCTCTAAAATACTTAAAGAGGAAGTAAAGCCTCCTCCAAAAAAAAACAAAAAACTGAACCTGCAAGGCAAAGGCATAATGAGCTAGTATGCATAGCATACTAGCTCATTATGAATAACTTACCTGAGAACGAAGCCCCTGAAGCAACCCTCATCTTACGAACTTCTCCGCCGCTATCAAACCCGGAGTGACTTCCGGGTCTTGCCGCTCCAGCGCTGTCATTCGCTGGATCGGTGATGACGTCACTCCCGTGCATGCGCACGAAAGCGGCATAGCGCTGTGATCTTGGCATGCGCAGTGCGCCTGCGCGCCGCTGTCTACGGCGCATGCGCCGTAGACAGCGATGCCTCTTTTTTTCTAAATATCTCCTAAACCATGTAGGTTTAGGAGATATTTATTGGACCTACAGGTAAGCCTTAATCTAGGCTTACCTGTAGGCCAAAGTGGTTTGTAAGGGTTTACAACCACTTTAAGATGACAGTGTTTAACCACTTCCCGACCGCCCCCTGTATATATACGTCGGCAGAATGGCACGTACAGGCAGAATCACGTACCTGTACGTGACATTCTTCCGGCGGTTGGGGGGTCCGATCGGACCCCCCTCCGCCGGCGGGGACGGTCGGGATGGCTTCAGAAGCGATGCGGGACGAGGTAACGGCCAGTCGTTTCTGGCCACCCCCTCCCGATCGCTCTGGCCAATGGGATTCGTCCGCTTCCTTCCCCTTCCTGTGTAATTGTAAACACAGGCAAGGGGAAGTGATGTCACGCTCCTCGTGTCGGTCTTTCTGACCGGGACGCCGAGCGGAGAAGACATCAAGTAAGTGCACAAACACTACACTGACACCAGGTACACATAGGCACACATTTCACCCCCCTGTCACCCCCTGATCACCCCCCAGATCACCCCCTGCCCCCCCTGTCACAGTGTCACTGATTGCAGTGATCATTTATTTTACTGATCACTGCATTTAGTGTCAGTGTGACTGCAATAACTGTCAGGGCAGTTAGTTTTAGGCCCCTTTAGGTCCAAGGTAGCCCCCTACCCCCCCCCCCAATAAAGGTTTAACCCCTTGATTGCCCCCTAGGTAACCCTTTCACCCCCTTTTGCCAGTGTCACTAAGCGATCGTTTTTTTTGATCGCTCTATTAGTGTCACTGGTGCCGCTAGGTAGCCAGTTTTTTTTTTAGGTAACCGCCAGGTTTATATAGGATTATAAATAGGTTTATAGGTCAGGTACCCCCATATTACAACCTAAATAAAGGTTTTAACCCCTTGATTGCCCCTAGAGTTAACTCTTTCACCAGTGATCACAGTATAAGTGTCACTGGTGACGCTGGTTAGCCAGTTAGTTATTTAGTTATTTAGGTCCCCCGTCAGGTTTTTATATATCGTCAGGTACCCCCATATATTACCTAATAAAGGTTTTAACCCCCTGATTGCCCCTAGTTAACCCTTTCACCAGTGATCACCGTATAACTGTTACGGGTGACGCTGGTTAGTTAGCTTGTTTTTTTATACTGTCAGGGCACCCGCCATTTATTACCCAACTATCGGTTTAACCCCCTGATCGCCCGGCGGGTGATATCAATTAGGTGTTAGGGTCAAATAAGGTCTGCGTCGCCCCAGGTTAGTGCCAGTACCGCAAACACCCACGCGCAAAGCATACACCTCCCTTAGTGGTATAGTATCTGAACAGATCAATATCTGATCTGATCAGATCTATACTAGCGTCCCAGCAGTTTAGGGTTCCAAAAAACGCATTGTTAGCGGGATCAGCCCAGATACCTGCTAGCACCTGCGTTTTTTCCCCCTCCGCCCAGCCCAGCCCAGCCCACCCAAGTGCAGTATCGATCGATCACTGTCACTTCCAAAACACTAAGCACACATAACTGCAGCGTTCGCAGAGTCAGGCCTGATCCCTGCGATCGCTAACAGTTTTTTTGGTAGCGTTTTGATTCATTCGCCAGCAGCCTAGGAGCTTTTTTTTCCTGTGAATCTCACTAGTGTACTACTAAATTTAGAGCCCAAAATGGCAAATCGCAAGTACACTAGTGAACAGGCCTACTTGTTTCTGAGTATGTCAGATAGTGAAGAGGAGGTCACTCATCTGTCAGAATCAGGCTCAGAATACGATCCAGTAGACGACAGCGGCTCCATGACAGATAGCTCTGGCGACGAAGGTGTGGTCCCTGCTAAGGTCAGGCGTACCCGATCCCGATCTTCTGATGTTGTTGAGGTGCAGGAACCGCAGGTCTCTCGTATGGAGCAGAGAAGTACTAGCGCCGCTATTCCTTCTGGTGAACTGGCAAGCACCAGCGGCCTAGTACACCCTGGACGTAGTCAAACCAGCACTGCAGTAACACTTGGTGACGTGGCGAGTCCCATAAGTGCAGTTCAAGCTGGCGAGGTGGCAAGCACAAGTAGTGTCCCGCTGCCACCAAGAAGAAGACAAAGGCAGGCCCGTCGATCACATAGTGTCCTTCCTGCAGAATTCGCCAATCCTGATTGGGTGCCCACCACTTCTGCAGAACCCGTACTTCCCCCATTCACTGGCCAACCCGGTATTCAGGTGGAAACAGCTGATTTTAAGCCATCCGATTTTTATTCGCTGTTTTTCACGGAAGATCTCTATAGATCTATTGTGGACCAAAGTAATATATACGCTGGTCAACACATCGCCGCTAATCCCCAAGTGCCTTCCCTTGCCAGAGATTGGAAACCAATTACGGTTTCCGAATTTAAGACCTTTCTGGGCCTTTCCCTCAACATGGGCATACACAAATTCCCGACGCTGAGGTCTTATTGGTCCACCTCACCGCACCACCATATGCCCGTGTTCTCTGCCTCCATGTCCAGGGCACGATACGAACAGATCTTGCGGTTCATGCACTTCAGTGACAATGAACTTTGTCGTCCTCGTGGAGACCCTGAATTTGATCGGCTCTACAAAATTCGGCCCCTCATAAACCACTTCAACCAATGTTTTGCAGCCTTGTTTACGCCCAATCAAGTTGTCTGCGTTGACGAGTCCCTGATTAAGTTTTCTGGCCGCTTGTCTTTCAAACAGTTCCTTCCCAGCAAGCGTGCCAGATACGGGGTCAAGCTCTACAAGCTCTGTGACAGGGCAACAGGCTATACGTGGAGCTTTTCGGTTTATGAGGGAAAAGATAGTCACGTAGAGCCGGAGAACTGTCCAGATTACATAGGGAGCGCTGGCAAGATAGTGTGGAACTTGGTGTCACCCTTATTCGGAAAGGGGTACCACTTGTACGTGGACAATTATTACACGAGCGTGCCACTTTTTAGTCACTTGTTTGATCATCAGATTGGAGCATGTGGCACCGTGCGACCTAATCGCCGGGGCTTTCCCCAGCGGCTTGTAGATTCCCGTCTTAGGCTGGGGGAGAGAGCCTGCTTGAAGTGTAATAACTTGCTCGCTGTGAAGTGGAGGGATAATAGGAATGTTTTCGTTCTTACCTCCCTTCATGCAGACACGACAGTCCAAATTCGTACGGCGGCTGGTGTTGTGACGAAACCCCTCTGTATCCACGAATACAACCTTAATATGGGGGGGGTGGACCTCAACGACCAGTTGTTGGCGCCGTACCTAGTTGTCCGTAAGGCTAGACGCTGGTACAAAAAAGTGTCTATTTATTTATTCCAATTGGCTTTGCTGAATGCTCATGTGCTATACGGAGCTTCAGGCGGGACGTTACCCTTCCTTGAATTCCAGGGAGCGGTTGTCATGGAACTCCTGTATCCAGGCGATTCCACACCTCACCATCCCCTACCAAATGCAGTAAGCCGGCTGCATGAGAGGCATTATCCTCATGTCCTCCAGAGTACCCCTACCCAACGAGCCCCCCAAAGAAGATGTCGTGTCTGTAGCAAGCGCGGATTTAGGCGTGACACCCGTTATTATTGTCCACGCTGTCCTGACAATCCTGGTCTCTGCGTTGGTGAATGCTTTGAACGCTACCACGAACTAGTGAGGTATTAGCGTAGGGTACAGCATTTCACAGGCTAGGATACACTTTCACAGGGTCTCAAGAATGCCATCGCATTTTGAGACCCGACCGTTGCAGTTAAAATTATAGTTATAGTTTAAAAAAAAAGTGTAAAAAATAAAAATAAAAAAAAAAAAAGTACAAAAAATAAAAAACCCCAAAAAAAAATATAAAATAAAAAACCAAAAATAGTTGTCGTTTTATTGTTCTCTCTCTATTGTTGCTCTTTTTTACTCTATTCTATTCTGCAATGTTTTATTATGTTTTATCATGCTTGCTTTTCAGGTATGTTTTATTGTTAACCATTTTTTTGTTTTCAGGTGCGCCATTCAGTTGCAGCGCGGATTTATTTATCTTGACAGCAACAGCGTTTGCTCCCACGATACATAAAGCCGCGACTCCAACACTGTAGGAGGTGATTTCACCACCACAGTTAAAAAAAAGAGCATATATGCCGAAGCATGGGGGCAGCAGAGGGCGGAGGAGCGATTTTGCTCCTAATGCCACGTACATACGGTCGAAAAAAAGTCCGACCATGTGTACGTGGCATAACTTTTTTGCGGGAGGATGCCCCCATGCTTCGGCATATATATATTTTAGGCACCGGTTGCGTTAACAAAATGTTTTATTTTTTACTATGTTTTTTTTTTGGTATTTGCTTTGCAGGTATGGTATGGTAAGGTCTTACTGTTATACTCTAATGTTACTTTGTTTTAATGTTAACCATTATTTGCTTAGCAGGTACGCCATTCAGTTGCAGCGTGGATTTATTTATCTTGACAGCAACAGCGTTTGCTCCCACGATACATAAAGCCGCGACTCCAACGCTGTAGGAGGTGATTTCACCACCACAGTTAAAAAAAAGAGCATATATGCCGAAGCATGGGGGCAGCAGAGGGCGGAGGAGCGATTTTGCTCCTAATGCCACGTACATACGGTCGAAAAAAGTCCGACCATGTGTACGTGGCATAACTTTTTTTGCGGGAGGATGCCCCCATGCTTCGGCATATATAAATGGTGCATGTATGCCCATCATTAGAAGTGGGTGGATGAAGGGAGGTATTCTAATGGTGGGCATACCCACCGCACCATTGGGAAATTGGGAAAGCATTTTATCACACCGATCTTGGTGTGGTCAGATGCTTTGAGGGCACAGGAAAGATCTAGGGTCTAATAGACCCCAATTTTTTCAAAAAAAGAGTACCTGTCACTGCCTATTGCTATCATAGGGGATATTTACATTCCCTGCGATAACAATAAAAATGACAACTAAGAAAAAAAAAATGGAAGGAACAGTTTAAAAATAAAATAAAAAAGCTAAATAAAAAGAAAAACTAAAAAAAAAAAAAAAAAAAAGCACCCCTGCCCCCCCTTCTTTTGCGCAAAGGCGAACACAAGCGTTGGTCTGGCGTCATATGTAAACAGCAATTGCACCATGCATATGAGGTATCACCGTGAAGGTCAGATCGAGGGCAGTAATTTTAGCAGTAGACCTCCTCCGTGAATCTAATGTGGTAACCTGTAAAGGCTTTTAAAGGCTTTTAAAAATGTATGTAGTTTGTCGCCACTGCGTGTTTGTGCGCAATTTTAAAGCATGTCGTGTTTGGTATCCATGTACTCGGCCTAAGATCATATTTTTTATTTCATCAAAAATTTGAGCAATATAGTGTGTTTAAGTGCATTAAAATAAAAAAAAGTGTATTTTTTCCACAAAAAATGCGTTTGAAAAATCGCTGCGCAAATACTGTGTGGAAAAAAAAAAATGCAACACCCACCATTTTAATCTGTAGGGCCTTTGCTTTAACAATATATATAGTGTTTGGGGGTTCAACGTAATTTTCTTGCAAAAAAAAAATATGTTTTCATGTAAACAAAAGGTGTCAGAAAGGGCTTTATCTTCAAGTGGTTAGAAGAGTGGGTGACGTGTGACATAGGCTTCTAAATGTTGTGCATAAAATGCCAGGACAGTTCAAACCCCCCCCAAATGACCCCATTTTGGAAAGTAGACACCCCAAGCTATTTGCTGAGAGCAATGTTGAGCCCATTAAATATTTTTTTTTTTGGTCCCAAGAGATTGAATAATGAAAAAAAAAAAAAATAATATTTTTTTTTACAAAAACTTGTCACTAAATGATATATTGCTCAAACATGCCATGGGCATATGTGGAGATACACCCCAAAATACATTCTGTTGCTTCTCCTGAGTACGGGGATACCACATGTGTGGGACTTTTTGGGAGCCTAGCCGCGTACGGGACCCCAAAATCCAAGCACCGCTTTCAGGCTTTCTAAGGGTGTAATTTTTTTATTTCACTCCTCACTGCCAATCACAGTTTCGGAGGCCATGGAATGCCCAGATGGCACAAACCACCCCCAAATGACCCCATTTTGGAAAGTAGACACCCCAAGCTATTTGCTGAGAGGTATGGTGAGTATTTTGCAGATCTCGCTTTTTGTCACAATGTTTTGAAAATTGAAAAAAGAAAAAAAAATTTTTTTTTTCTTTACTTTCTTCATTTTCAAAAACACATGAGAGCTGTAAAATACTCACCATGCCTCTCAACAAATAGCTTGGGGTGTCTACTTTCCAAAATGGGGTCATTTGGGGGGGTTTTGTGCTATTTTGGCATTTTATGGCCTTCGAAACTGTGATAGGTAGTGAGGAGTGAAATCAAAAATTTGCACCCTTAGAAATCCTGAAGGCGGTGCTTGGGTTTCGGGGCCCCGTACGCAGCTAGGCTCCCAAAAAGTCCCACACATGTGGTATCCCCATACTCAGGAGAAGCAGCAAAATGTATTTTGGGGTGCAATTCCACATATAACCATGGCATGTGTGAGCAATATATCATTTAGTGACAACTTTTTGAATAAATTTTTTTTATTTTTTTTTTTTGTCTTTATTCAATCACTTGGGACTAAAAAAAAAAAATATTCAACGGGCTCAACATGCCTCTCAGCAAATAGCTTGGGGTGTCTACTTTCCAAAATGGGGTCATTTGGGGGGGTTTTGTGCCATCTTGGCATTTTATGGTCTTCAAAACTGTGATAGGTAGTGATAGGTAGTGAGGAGTGAAATCAAAAATTTATGCCCTTAGAAATCCTGAAAGCGGTGCTTGGTTTTCGGGGTCCCGTATGCGGATAGGCTCCCAAAAAGTCCCACACATGTGGTATCCCCGTACTCAGGAGAAGCAGCAGAATGTATTTTGGGGTGTAATTCCACATATGCCCATGGCATGTGTGGGCAATATATCATTTAGTGACAACTTTGGGCAAAAAAAAAAAAGTTTGTAATATTCCCGCAACTTGTGGCAAAATATAAAATATTCCATGTACTCAACATGCCTCTCAGCAAATAGCTTGGGGTGTCTACTTTCCAAAATGGGGTCATTTGGGGGGGTTTTGTGCAATTTTGGCATTTTATGGCCTTCGAAACTGTGATAGGTAGTGAGGAGTGAAATCAAAAATTGACACCCTTAGAAATGCTGAAGGTGGTGCTTGGGTTTCGGGGCCCCGTACGCGGCTAGGCTCCCAAAAAGTCCCACACATGTGGTATCCCCGTACTCAGGAGAAGTGGCAAAATGTATTTTGGGGTGCAATTCCACATATAACCATGGCATGTGTGAGCAATATATCATTTAGTGACAACTTTTTGAATACATTTTTTTTTTTTTTTGTCTTTATTCAATCACTTGGGACTAAAAAAAAAAATATTCAATGGGCTCAACATGCCTCTCAGCAAATAGCTTGGGGTGTCTACTTTCCAAAATGGGGTCATTTGGGGGGGTTTTGTGCTATCTTGGCATTTTATGGCCTTCAAAACTGTGATAGGTAGTGATAGGTAGTGAGGAGTGAAATCAAAAATTTATGCCCTTAGAAATCCTGAAGGCGGTGCTTGGTTTTCGGGGTCCCGTATGCGGATAGGCTCCCAAAAAGTCCCACACATGTGGTATCCTCGTACTCAGGAGAAGCAGCAGAATGTATTTTGGGGTGTAATTCCACATATGCCCATGGCATGTGTGGGCAATATATCATTTAGTGACAACTTTGGGCAAAAAAAAAAAAAGTTTGTAATATTCCCTCAACTTGTGGCAAAATATAAAATATTCCATGTACTCAACATGCCTCTCAGCAAATAGCTTGGGGTGTCTACTTTCCAAAATGGGGTCATTTGGGGGGGTTTTGTGCTATTTTGGCATTTTATGGCCTTCAAAACTGTGATAGGTAGTGAGGAGTGAAATCAAAAATTTGCACCCTTAGAAACCCTGAAGGCGTTGATTGGGTTTCGGGGCCCCGTGCGCGGCTAGGCTCCCAAAAAGTCCCACACATGTGGTATCCCCATACTCGGGAGAAGCAGCAAAATGTATTTTGGGGTGCATCTCCACATATAACCATGGCATGTGTGAGCAATATATCATTTAGTGACAACTTTATGAAAAAAAAATTTTTTTTTTTTTTTTTTTTTGTCTTTATTCAATCCCTTGGGACTAAAAAAAAAAATATTCAATGGGCTCAACATGCCTCTCAGCAAATAGCTTGGGGTGTCTACTTTCCAAAATGGGGTCATTTGGGGGGGTTTTGTACTTCCCTGCCATTTTAGCACCTCAAGAAATGAGATAGGTAGTCATAAATTAAAAGCCGTGTAAATTCCAGAAAATGTACTCTAGTTTGTAGACGCTATAACTTTTGCGCAAACCAATAAATATACGCTTATTGGCATTTTTTTTACTAAAGACATGTGGCTGAATACATTTTGGCCCAAATGTTTGACTAAAATTGAGTTTATTAGATTTTTTTTATAACAAAAAGTAGAAAATCTCTTTTTTTTTCAAAATTTTCGCTCCTTTTCCGTTTATATCGCAAAAAATAAAAATCACAGAGGCAATCAAATACCATCAAAAGAAAGCTCTATTTGTGGGAAGAAAAGGACGCAAATTTCGTTTGGTTACAAAATTGCATGACCGCGCAATTACCAGTTAAAGTAGTGCAGTGCGAAATTGAAAAAAGACCTCTGGTCCTTTGGCTGCCAAATGGTCCGGGGCTGAAGTGGTTAAGCTCAACAATATCCACCAGTAAAATAGCAGTTTTAGGTGACTATGGCCGCGCAAAAAAAGGTCTTTTACATCACGTGATATGTGAGCTTTTTTCAAATGAATAAAAGAATGTGGCAGAAGTGACGCCAGATCCCATGTGCACGTGGTTTGACGGGCAAGTTTGGTGAGTTGAACAGTTTGCTGGTTGCATTAATCTTCGTGTATCAGATGTCTTATTACTATTTTGATGGGAAATATACAGTATAAAGCTAAGCTTGAGAGTGTTTTTAAGATTGGTTTCAAATACATATGGGATTAAGCTATGCGAGCCACTTTTTTTCTCCTGAGTCTTAGCAATATATGGAGTTTATGGGGAGCTGACCCACTGCCCTTAAAGGAGCGGAATTGCATGAAAGGAGATCTTTTAAATGCCTTTTTGCCAATCAGTAAAATGAGAGGCAATAACTTCTGGTGAGTGTGGTAACATAAGGGAGCAGTTTCACACTTGACACTTTGTTCACCGTGGTGGAGGAATAAAAAGTGCAAAAGTATTCGAATAAGAATATTGATTAGTCAAGTCAAGTATGAAGATATCACAGATTGATTTGTGCATAGATTTATGAACGTTATATGTTTTTTATGGACTTCACTATTTTAGGCACTTTGATTTTGGGTGTTTTTTGCATGTTTCATTTAAGATATATTACGTGTGGTTGCGCTGCCAGAGAGAACACTTAATTGGTGTAAAAGAATGTGTCTCTTTATAAAGGCCAGTGTTTACAAGCATCCCCTACTGTAAGTCACCTAATCTCAAGTATTCCTTAAGGTTCCATTCACACTTGTGCGACTTGTCATGCGACTTTGGACACTAAAATCATATGACAAGTTGCACCCCATGTATTTTAATGACAACCTTTAAAATACGCATGACTTAAAGTCAAACTTTGGTCTGGCTTTCATGAGATTTGAGTGCCATAGACTGCAATGTAAACCATCAATAGTCACATGAAAGTCACACCTGAATGTTATACATGCGACAGTTGTGCAACAGTTGTCCAAAGCCAAAGTAGCATACAAAGTTGTGTCAAAGTTGCACCCCAAAGTCACAGGAAAAGTGTGAATGGAGCATTAAAACTAGCATTTTTTGACAGTGTTTAAATGTTCCCAAACCATCCACTGATCTAAACCCTAACTGGGTGACATACAGTATATTTTGCTAAAGCACTGTGTATCATCAATGTTCTTTTTTATTTAATAAAATACTGCTTTCACCTTTTTCATCCTCCTGGGCATTTTAGTACTGCTGATCTCCTGCAGCCTCCTTCAGCCACTTTCTATCTACATACACTCACTACAGTGTCAGGACCTGCATCTTATTGTGACAAGACTGGTAGAGCACACCTGTGCAATGTGTATTAGCATGGCCATTGGTGTGTGCAGCCTATTGCATTACTGTGTGCACCCCAAAGCTCAGACACACATGCCTTTCTCTGCAGCCTCAGCTGCACGGGACAGTGAATGAATGGGAAGTGCTCTGCGCTGAATGGCTTCCTGATTTTTCATAAAAGAAAGCACAATAAACACAGTTTACTATGCTTCGGTTATGAATGGACACAGTGAGTGAGTGTGTTCATTTAGAAAAGGAACTATTCCCCCCCCCCCCCTTCTCCATCCTGAAACATCCCGCACAGCAGCCAGGGGAAGAGTAAAGGAGGAAAGCCAGCAGCATTGCTGGGTGAGGTGGGAGTGGGGGGGGGCAACAAAGGGGGGATGCAGCCCAGGAAGTAGGGGGAATCAGCAATGCACATGGTAAATTGGATGTGCCCAGGCACGCCTAGCACACACCCCTGCGCACACCTATGAGCATGGCCACTTGTTGTCTCCATCAGGGGAGCGGTTGACAACACAGGGGCACAATTTGGACACAACTGTCACTCTATAACAGGAAGTGCCTTAACAAGAAGTATTGTAGCAGGATCATTGGGTTATATTTTAGTGGAAGCTTTAGTAAGATTAAAAACTGGTTTTGAAATCACATTAACATGTTAACACTTGTATGAGATTTTAGTGATTGGTTTGGACTTTACTTTAATAAACAAACAAAATGGAAATTGGTTTTATGCACAATTTATTTTCCAACACATTAAACTGCTCTGTTTGATGGTTTTGCTAAAAGAGGCAGAAACCATGAGAAGCCCCCTGCTCTGGTGGATGTTCATCACTGTGCGACACATAACACGTCTAGGCTTCGGAGCTGACAGTCTGATGATGTTATGAGAATTGAAGCATTGAAGTGTGTACAGATCCGCAGCAATGCCATGTGTTGGGAATGAATAGTGACATATGGATTCAGGATTTCTCCTGCACAGGGAGCAGAGGATAGAAACACAAGTACAGAGAAATCCTAACAGTAGTCTGTGGATAGGGGGAAGGGTCTAGGAGGAATCACATTTCAGTTTGACATCACTAACTCCCATTCAAACAGAAGACAGTATAAAGGCTATTGAAAAGGCAGTCTACGCTGCAGAGGTTGTAACCCTTCAACACATCAGCTGGGAGCAGACTACTGAACCTTCCTATAGACACTTTACTAGCACTGCCAATCACTCACACAGGAGGCTGCCAACTCTAGGAGAGACTGAGCAAGAGGTAAGGAAGGATACACCCAATAGAGAACTTACATTTTTCTACTACGTTCACCATTTATCGCTGTGCTGCCTCTATGCAGCTTTCAGTAACGCAAACGACACTTAACTCCCTTTTCTGTAATTTGTTTCTATTCTTCTTTGGTACAAACAATTGCATACTAATTACATTGTTAAATATTTGTCTTGTAAGCAGCTATAGTTTAATTTCCAGTGATATTTATTCTATTTAAAAATAAGAAGTTTTTTTTTCCAGTGACAAGTATTAACAATTTGTTTAAGAATATTTTCTGTCTTTAATTACATAATGCAAATTATTTATAATAAGCTTTAGCAACCAGCGTTCACTTTGTGTGAGTTTCAATACATACTTGTGTAAGCTGTTGGCTGGTTTCTATAAGTTATTGCAAATTGTGGCTCTTTGCACTGCTGGATTCTAATTGATTATTATAGGTTATTGCAAGTGATGGCTGTTTGCATGGTTGGCTTCACACTGATCAACATAGGCTATTGCAAATTATGGCTCTTTGCATTACTGGCGTCTCATGGGATGATGCAGGTTATTGCAAATTAGTGCTTTTTGCATTTCTGGCTACTCATTGATTGCTATACATTATTGGAATTTATGGCACTTGGCATTGCTGGCGTCTCATGGGTTGATGCAGGTTATTGCAAATTAGTGCTTTTTGCATTTCTGGCTACTCATTGATTGCTATACAATATTGGAAATTATGGCTCTTGGCATTGCTGGCTTCTTATTGACAAATATAGGTTATTGCATATTATGACACTTTGCATTGCTGGCTTCTCTTTGATCGATATGTGATTGCAAATTATGGCTCTTTGCATTACTGACTTCTCATTGATTGATATAGGTTATTGAAAGTGATGGCTGTTTGCATGACTGGCTTCTCACTGATCAAAATAGGTTATTGCATTTCATGGCTCTTTGCATTGCTGGCTTCTCATTGATCGATATGCGATTGCAAACTATGGCTCTTTGCGTTGCTGACTTCTTATTGATTTATTTAGGTTATTGCAAATTATGGTTCATTGCATGGCTGGCTTCTCCTTGATCGATATAGGGTATTTTAAAATGATGGCTCTGCATTGCTGGCTTCTCATTGATAGATGTGTTACTGCAAAATGATGGCTCTTTGCATTGCTGGATTCTCATTTAGGTTATTGCAAATTATGCCTCTGCATTGCTGGCATGTCATTGACCATTATAGGTCATTGCAAATTATGACTGTTTTCATTGCTGGTTTCTTGTTAGTTGCTATGGATTATTGAACTCAGTGCTTTTGGTTTGCCAATTTTGGCTCTTGGCATTTCTAATTTCTGATTGGTTGTTAAGAGTTACTACATAATGTCTCTTGACATTGCTGATTTATTTGCTTGTTGCCATGGGATACTGCACTAACCTTAATTTGTCTTTGATCAATAAGACTGGTAATTAGATTGCTATTTTGTATAATATTACATTTTTAAAAGGAAAATATGTCTAAAGTAAAGGTTCATGTTGTGACATCTGTGTCTGTTTTTGGTTGTTGAGCTGTGTATCATAAATTCAAAACATTTTCCAAAGTTGTAAGTATTCGTACAAAGGCTTACGCAGGTATGCAATGCAAGCAGCATGATGTTTGCAGCAAGGAAAACCATAATAGACAGATTTCAGTGCAATGTAATCAAATAATGTAAAATAAAACTGTCAATTTTTATCAGTTACAAAACTGCATTTATAAAATAATTGCAAAAACTAGGGGCAGGGGTGTCTGTACAAAACCTTTTATAAGAACCCAAGCAGCCCTTAAACTCAGGGAGTTCTAATGTGCAAATTCTGACATCTCCTGGAGAAGTGAAACCCAGACCTGCCCTCTGGTGCCTCCTGAACCTTTCTCCTGGCTGGCCAGGCCACCTATCACTGGAATGGGCAAATGGGGAAGAGAGTAAAACAAGGGTGGTCAGAACAGCTCCCAGCTACCAGAAGAAGTCCCTGGTTTGCTAAATTTTGGATGTTCCTAGGGTGTTCATGAAGCTGCTGAGATATACCTGCAGGCATCACTGATTGCTGACATTTGGTTGCTGTAACCTATTATGTAGATTTTTTCAGTTTGTTGGGTTTGCTTTAAGAGGTGATTTTTGTATTGGTTTCCAGTAAGTCCCTACGCGTTTTTTATTATGACTGTTTAGGTTAGTTTCATCTGGTTGTAAATAATTAGGTTCAGTGACATTTGCAAAGTGCATGAGTTCAATGCAACCAATCAGCAACCATATTTTAGAGTTCCAACTGCTCTAAACTGTTGGAAGGTTAAATCCTCTTGATTGATTGCTTTGGGACTTTGCTCTGCATAAACTCACATTTATGTACGGTACTTGCTACTGTTTTTTCTGACCTTGAGTGAAATGTCACACTGTCTGAGTATCTGTTGTATACTATTTAACATTTTTGTGGCATTCTCTATGATAATGATGCCTGTTTTATGTTTTACTCTTTCTGTGCCATGAAGTAACAGACTGTATGCTAGTGAACAGCAGGCTATGAATGTGGTCTGTTTGCTGTCCATGGTTGGGAGGTTTGGCTAAAGAATGAGGCAAGTCAGTATGCTAGTAAAGTTCCCTCTGCTCTGTGATCTTGATGTAATCCAGAAGAATGTAAAAACACTGTGCCTAAGACCAGAACAAATAAAAGCAGCCTTATCGGAATTCCTTGCAGCAGACTGTCAGCTGTTTTAGATGCTAAAATCCTATATAATCTTCTAAAAAGCTGTGGCAATAGCAACTCTACATGTTTGGTTTTATGTATAAAGGTTATCTGGGTGCTATTTAATACTTTTTTTATTGCTTTCAGTAGATTGGAGAAATTGGAATGTGGTTTGCTTTTAAAGCATATGGACCAAATTGTTCTATTTTCATATACCTGAAACGTATAATTAAAACCAGGCGACTTTCAAAGTTTCCTGAACAGTCTGCCAATCATGTCACTTTTTGTAATAGTTTAAAGAAATGCTGTGGACATTTCATTCTTCGAGCTGAGTGGTTTTCCAGCTAGATTACATAAAAACCACACATGTTGGCTAATTATTACTATTTCCATCATTGCACATTTTGTGTTTTTGCTTTTTGCTTCACTCAACGGAAGACGTGTGCTATGGTAGGCATTTCCTGGTTACAGACTGTATAAGTTGGAAGTTTAAGACTGGGAAGAGGGGCCATTGTGCAGTCTTGCACTTCAGGACCCTGATCCATCCTGCCAAGTATAGCACGCTGCTGGCCGCACTAAGTGGAAACTGGATCTATAGGATGCCAAGCAGCAATGGTGCCAGCCAGCTAGTCTTGAAAATATCGTCCCAGCTTTCTCTGTGTCGTACTCTAGAAACCTGTTGAGCTTGAAATGGTATTTGTCAAAGTTGGCCCAAGTACAGATCCCATCTTCTTATGTGGACTTCCTACATATAGACCTGGTGTTCAAAACGGGTGCTATTTTTCTTGTTGCTCATAGCAACCAAGCAGCGTCCTTGACTTATTTTCAAGTCTGGGTTTCAAACACGTGAATATTAAAATGAATTATGGAAAATTAGTGATTGCTATGGGCAACAAAAGATGTTAGGTATAGCACACGTTCACACATCAACCCCATAATGATTCCCAACAAAAAAGGTAATGGTCAATTCAGACTTTTTGCCAAGGTAACATTCAGAAAAATACGTGTTTTACCACAAAACACAGCTCTGTGTGTGGTGCCTTACAGTGTTATTTATTGTGAATGGCACCTAAATGCATCCACACTTTAACACGTCACAATGCACAAACCATGGGTGAGATTTACTAAAACTGGAGCACTTAGGTCTCATGCACACTGGATGTTATAAAAATGTCAGTAGCGTTAGCTGTAGAAAGCTGTAGCTGTAGAAAGAGTTGTGCATAATTTTTGAAGTAGCGTTTTTTCGGCAAAACTATACTCCCACAAAAGCATATGGTTCAAAAGCGCTGATAAAAGCTGAACAGCAGCATTCTTTTTTTTTTTGTGTTTTTAAGCTTTTATTAGTTAGAGCATTTTTACAGCTGAAAAACTCCTCTTAAAATACACTAGTTTTGGGGGGGGGGGTTTCCAGCCAGAAAACGCCCCACTGATAACAGCCTATGTGTGCATGGACAGATAGGATAGCATGTTGAGGAGTTTACTGGCTGCAGAAAAAATGCCTGAAGCAAAAACCGCAACTGTAAAAACATCCAATGTCAATGAGGCTGAATCTAGTGCATCTGTGCATAGTAGCCAATCAGCTTCTAACATCAGTTTGCTCACTTAAGCTTTATTAAGCTTTGACAATAAAACCTGGAAGCAGATCTACACCCGATTTTGCACTCTACAGTTTTAGTAAATCCCCCCCAATGTGTTGGATTGTAAAAAAAAAGTGTCTGGCATGTTTTTGCCTGCGTTGTGGTGCATTGGCAATCCATTTAAAGTGAATGGGTTTGCCTTATTGCAAATGTGTGTTAAAGCAGTGCAGAGGTCTAAATTCACCATTAGGGGCCTACTCTTTTCAGTGCAGTGTGCTGTTGTGCCATTTACTTTTAAACCTTAATGCACAAATCCACAATGAAAAACCCTCTTTTGATATGTCTTTTTGGACATAGCTACCTTCTCATGTTCCTACAATAAAATTTACAGACATTCCTTTATGGCTTATGGTTTTGTTACGGCAACAAAGGGCAGTTAAATGTTGTAAAAGGTTAAACACATGACACAAAGATCTCACCAGTAAGAATGTAGCTAGAGATTGGTTGCAGTGAAAGGTCACACAGGCCATGACCTAAAGTGACAAGACTGTAGGAGGTTATTTGGGGACATTGTCTTTGTGCTTCCAAGTAGAACAATACTGCACCTTTTGCTCTTAAGCCTCATACACACAATCGGACTTTGTACAAACTTTCCCGTGGATTTTTGTACAAAGGGCGTCGGCCCTGAACTTGTATTGCATACACACAGCAGGACTTTTTCAGCCAACTTTCACCATATCGCGTGGTTTTTCTGTTCTTTACCGCCACCTTTGGTCAACTTCTGTATTGTTGTCTGCTCTTTTGCATTGGTCCTGAGCATGTGTGTTTGTACTCTGTACAAAAGTCCTATGGTTTTCTGTACACACGTTAGGACTTTGCTCCATCGGACTTTTGTTGGCAGAAAGTTGGTCCACTCGCACAGCCAACAAAAGTCTGATGAAAACTGAAAAAGTTGGTCTGATGGAGCGTACACACGGTCGGATGTTGGTCCAAAACAGCTAATTTGCATGTTTGTTGTCAAAAAGTCTGATTGTGTGTATGGGCCTTTAGAGTATTTCACTGTGCATTAAAAAAATATGGTAGGTTTATTGCACCATGATCAACAGATTAGCTTCTCTGTAAACCTGATATATAATCCGTTGGGTTGGAGGAGACACGTATACAAGGGGCATTGAGCTCAGGGTGGGCAATAGCTTGAAAAACTATCTGAAGATCTGGTGGGAGGTTTACATGAGGCAATGAGCTCAGGGTGGGTTGTAGTCAGATATATTATGTTTGATGGTCTAGTAGGGAGATATACATACAGCAGTAAGCTCAAGGTGGGCTGCAGCCTGATTAGCTAATGAGCTGATAAGAGGGTCACATGAGGCAATGAGCTCAGGGTAGGTTGTGACCTTATATGTTATATCTGATGGTCTGGTGGGGCAGAAAATATAAGGTAATGAGCTCAGGATGGGCCCCGGGCATCATTAATAGTTCATTGAGAAGTGGGTCTGTGCCATAATGATGGGAAAGTTGCAGGTTTTGAAAGCACTTATCACTCCTTTAAGCAGACATTGCACTACCAAAGAAGGTCTACTCGTTTTTTCAAGACCTTCCTTACAAATTGTAGAAGACAGAAAAAAAGGTTGTTAATTATACTTTAGCCAGCTGTATTGTATCCTACAACTCCTCTAATGAGTTCCCAGGCATTATGGAGTACACTACATCTCTTGAGAATACCTCCAGCATAGTACAATAGTGTCTTCGCTTGAGATTTGGATTACTCATTATTATCCCTGAGATCTTGATGGAAGTATATTAACTAACCTTTTCTGTTCATTTTGCTTGTACATTTTGGGAAGGAGAAGGCTGTGGGACAAAAAAGCAGATATTGCATTTTTTGGTGCAAGGTCTACTTTAAAGTGTGTAAAGCCCATTTTCCTTTTTCTAGTTCTGGATAGAATACTAAAATTATTATTAACCCTGTTGGACTGTTTTTGCTGTCTTGTCCTTGCTGTGGAAATTGACCCTCTTTATTTGTCTTAGTGGCCACTGGCACCAGGACTGGAAGTGAGGAAAAATCCCCATTTTTGAGTTGATACTGGAACAAGACTAGTGGGGGCATCTTCCAATTAGGACACTTTTACTTGTTGTGGTTGAGAGATTTCCGCTCACTTTTTGATGTGTCTTTGGGACAGGGAGCCAAAGGGAAATCTCTCCGATGAGACACAGATGGCAAAAAAACTGACAGAGATTTTAACCATTTCTTACTATATCTAAAACAAAAAAAGTTATGGTTACTACTATAAAAAAGCTACATACACTGTACTGCATTACTAGTTGTTCTGAAAGTCTGTAATAGCTCTGTATGATGTAAGGGCCTATTTCTATCTATAAAGTCTGTTGTAGTGAGTTAACATGTATCGCAACATGTACTAATGTACTTTGCATTAAGGCATTACATCCATTTATGAATCAACGCTTTAACCACTTGCCGACCGCACGCTGTCGTTTGACGGCGGCAGTATGGCACTGCTGTGCGAATCGCCTTAACGGAACGGCGGGCACTTTAAGGAGTATAGGAGTGCGTGCCTGCCGCATGATGTAGGAGCCAATGTGTGTGGCCAGCGGCCGTGATGGCCGCCAGCTACCTGCGATTGCTCCTGAGAAGGACAGAACGGAGATCTGTCAATGTAAACAGACAGAACTCCGTTCTGTCAGGGGAGTCTCTCTTAGTACTTAGTAGCACTGATCAGTCTCCTCCTCCAGTCAGTCCCATCCCCTCACAGTTAGAAACATACTGAGGGAACACGATTAACCCCTTGATCGTCCCCTGTTAACCCCTTCCCTGCCACTTATACAGTAATCAGTGGCTATTTTTAGCTCTGATCGCTGTATAAATGTTACTGATCCCAAAATAGTGTCAAAAGTGTCCGATCTGTCTGCCGCAATGTTGAAGTCAGGATAAAAAATGCAGATTGCCGCCATTACTAGTAAAAAAAAAAAAAAATAGTAATGCATACAAATGCCATAAATATATCCCCTATTTTGTAGACGTTATAACTTTTGCGCAAACCAATCAATATATGCTTATTGCAACTTTATTTACCAAGAATATGTATACATATCGGCCTAAACTGAGGAAGAAATTTGTTTTTTTTTTATATATTTTTTGGGGATATTTATTATAGCAGAAGTAAAAAATATTGCTTTTTTTTCAAAATAAAAACTGCAGAGGTGATCAAATACCACCAAAAAAAAGCTCTATTTGTGGGGAAAAAGGATGTAAATTTTGTTTGGGTACAGCGTCGCACGACCACGTATTGTCAGTTAAAGTGATGCAGTGCCGTATCGCAAAAAATGGCCTGATCATTAAGGGGGTAAATCCTTCCGGGGCTGAAGTGGTTACCAGACCAATTAACACATAAGACATGTTTATTTCCAATGCACTGTGTGTGTGCTGTGATTTGTTTTGCCCTTTACTGTACAATGCATTAGGGAGCCATTCACAATATATGACATTGCAGTGCACTGCAGTAGGACAGAAGGGTTGACACGTTTCTAAAAAACATACGAGTGGCCCTAGGTCTTGAGGTTTGACTTAGCAATTGTAGCAAGGCCCAGTGGCCCTTGAGGCCTGATGATGACTTCCAGGGTTAGGGACAGCTGACATCCTTCTGTGTAGAGTGGTTTACGGGGCATGGTGGGTGTAATATAAGATATATTCATGGGTTCTTAGACACTTCTTGAATGAAAATATTTATTGTCTCTTAAACAGAACAGTGGGAGAGCGGGTTAGGGCCAGGACACCCTTTGGTAGTTGCAATGTAAATTTGGCAGACTCCTATAGGTAGACAGCCATGCAGGAAAAGGCATCCAGTAAGACACCACATCTGCAGGGGTAGGACCGCTGTCTCCTATGGCAACAATCTTGAACAATTTCTAACAAAGTTTGTAATGAACTTATTCACCTTTCTGTACGATCTCCCATTGTAGATCTTCACTCAACTGAGCTCCTAGTCTTTCACTAGACTTGCTGATCCACTTCCACTGGATCCCCTGAGCTCAACTAATCTTCTCCTTCAGTATCTTCCTCAAGCTGGGTCCCTAGCTTGGCACTCACAGATACTTCTTCAAGCGTCACCCCACTAGCCTGCTTGGACCTTGGCTTGGCACACAATATTGCTCTGCAAGCATCACCTCCACTGGCTGAGTCCCTGGCTTGACATCTGCTGAAGTTTCCCAATTCTTCACTGGTTGGTGAGAATACTGCTCTGGTACTTGCTTCAGCTACTCACAGTGGTCCCTGGTAGTAAGGTGAATGGTCCCTTAGTGGCGACAGCTTACCCTCTACCTCTGACCACGACAAGTTCTCCGGGCGGCAGAACCATTACTTCTGGTTGGACTGCAAGCCGCAATCCCAACCCTACGCTGCTCTCTTGCTTCTGGATAGGCCCTCAGACAGCCTAGCAGCCAGATGTCCCTGGGATAGGCCTTTCGGCTCTGGCCTAGCAGCCCGGGGCTAAACGACACATGTCCACCCAGACAGCAATCCAGGTGGCACAGAACCCCGATCACCTGACCTCACCTAAATAAATAGGCTCTCCCAGCAGGCCAAGGGACTTAAGAAAAGCCCTGCCCATTGGCTGGGACACCCCATCTATTCCCCCATCTATTCCTAATCTGTCCTTGCAATGCCCTTGTCTTATCTAATGCCACCAGATATGCAGCCATCTAGTTACAGAAGAGAGAAGTGCAGCAATTCCAGAATTAGGGTGAAACCAATTGACCTCCTATCAATTGGCCAAGGCAACTATCACTTGGCAGGTAAATTTACTAGCAACCCTGCCTCAACATCAGGGTGCTACACAATTTTAATATAAAAATAAAGTTTTTGGTGGAAGCAAAGCCAAGAACCCTAACAGAAACGTGAAGATTTTGAGGCTTGAGACCCCAGGAGTTTGTTGTAAGCATATCCTTTGTTGATATAAGAAGCCAGAGAGTGGTTAAATATCCAAGTATTTACCCAGCAGAGAAAAATCAGTTTTAGATGGCCAGGTAATTTAAAACACTTGCTTTTTGAAGCAGTTGTTTGCCAAGTCTTTACAGAAAGACAAAACTGTTGCGCAAGTGGGCAAATTAACTTAGTGCATTTTGTTGAGGAAAGAACTCTCTGCACAACGATGACATCACACAGATTCAGATTTATTGGAATTATGACAGGCCTTATGACTTGGCCTTGGAAATCTTCCCTCTAACATGCTTCACCCAAAAAGGCGTGCTCATTGAGACTTGTCATTGGTGTGCAGAGAGTTCCTTTCTTCTGTTTATGTATTAGGAGCATGGGTGGTGCCATGAACCATCTGTACCCGACATGGAGGGCACGGTGGGAGAAATTTAACTTGATCGTGGAGGAGATTTTCTATATACACATTGGTTCCAGCAAATTTTGTTATTGGATAGTATAGTACACCAAGGGCAAAAGGTGCAAAAATGGTTAACTGTACCAAATTCCTGGGGCCTAAAAGTTAGAATTTTACAAAACAGAGAATTATATTTAATCCTAAAAGTCTTCCGCCTTCCATTTAGAGAATTCTCTAAATGACTCAATGCATTAGCGTCTTTATAGAGCATTGAGTGACACTTCAGCCTTGTCTGTGGCTGGGTACTACATTCTCAATACAAGCTGATTCACTCCCAGTAAAGGGCTCTTGCTATGACTTGTATTTATATGTATGACAGCATGGGTTTCCATGGCCTTTTATTTCTATTCTTCTCAATTGTTTGGTACTATTAGCCATTAAGAAGGGGATTACAAGAAAAAGGGTTTAGCTCATAAAACCAGACACAAATAAAGTTTACTATTGAACCAGAAAAGCTACAAATATATATTGAAAGAATAACCCAGCAGAACAATCCCATCTGTCTGCCTATATAAACCTGCCATCCGGCATTTCACATTGACAGCAATACCAAATATATGTATGAAGCTTTGTTTCCAAAAGAAAAGTTACAGGCTGAAGTAATCGTCCTGTGTTCTCCTTGAATGTGTATATGTTTATTAGCAGTAAATGGAACATCATGACATTCTGTATTAGGTATGTGAATATGGACCTTTGCAGATTTTGTTTGTTTTAGCATACTTTGTTCCTAAATTGTAAGCACACATACAACATAGATTTATGTTGTACAGTGTCATACTGTATATTTTATACTCAAATTGGTCATAAAGTAACTTTATGTGTTCACATAAATGCATTCCTGAGATGTCACAATATAAAGCAACAGTATCATTTTTCAAAAAAAGCTTTACCTCTTTTAATAAAAAAAAAAACAGTCCTTGAGCTTCGGGGGAAAAGACATGGCCTTGGCTGTTTGCAGGAAGGAGGAAGCAAGTCCCTCAGTCTCCTCTTTCCCCCAGTGATTAGACTGCATTATAATTTTGTAGCAAGTCACAAGATGAGAAACTGCGACCAGGGGCTGATCCATGTCAGAAATGTGTTAGCAAATACAAGGATTTAAATGATTGTGTCTTCTATGAGCCATTATGATAGTTCAAAAATAGATGTTAACCCCGAATGATGCTTCAGCACTACTGCAATTGGAGAGAAGTTTTTCAGCTGTAAAAACGTTCTAACGCTGAAAAACGTGGGTAAATGCGGCAAAGCGTGGCTATCCATTGTTTATGAGCATTTTTGAGCCTCAAGCTTTTGTGGCAGTATAGTTTTGCTGAAAAACGCAAATGCTAAAAAATGTAACCCTAATGCAAAAATGCTGCAAAAACATGGCATTCTACTGCTAATGCCACTGGCGTTTTTTTTATAACGTCCAGTGTGCATGAGGCCTTAGGCAAACCATTTACCACTGACATGGGTGCTTAAATCAGCTTTTATTTATTCATGTAAATTCTGATTTGACAACTATAAAATAAATGTCACAAATGAAGCAATACTACGTTGTTGGAAACCATATGAGTAATCGGGTTTTAATGTTTAGTACAAAATACATTGTAAACACCAATGGGAGATCAGTGGTCATCTAACAATGTGTAGCAGCATAAAGTCAAGAACCTTTTATCACTGTCCATTGCCTGGTTTTGCTTACAGTAGTAAAGAGTTTAAAGCTCTGTAAATTTATTGTTTCCTGGTTGCTCCCTTTGGTAGATTTTGCTTCACTTCCTGTCCTTGAGACACAACAGGAAGTGAGAGGAAATTTCTACAGAGTAAGGGGAATTCCACCCTTTCACTGATACTCGCCTATTTTATTCAATATTAGTCAGATTTAACCTAGCTAGTAATTTTGCTCTTATGACCTAGACTTTGTTTAGAGCTACAGTAAATAAATATAGTCCTACTAATCCAAGTTGGACTTATTATTAGGCTGACCATAAATAACTCATTCCTGCTGCAGTCCGACAACATAATGCCAATGCTCAGGTGAGGGCTAGGCCTTTGAGGAGTACCTATAAAGGCCCATACACACGATCAGACTTTTTGACAACCAACATGCAAATTAGCTGTTTTGGACCAACATCCGACCGTGTGTACGCTCCATCGGACCAACTTTTTCCAGGTTTCATCGGACTTTTGTTGGCTGTGCGAATGGACCAACTTTCTGCCAACAAAAGTCCGATGGACCAAAGTCCGACCGTGTGTACACAAAACCAACGGACTTTTGTACAAACCAATGCAGAACCAATGCAAAAGATCAGACAACAATACAGAAGTTGACCAAAGGTGGCGGTAAAGAGCAGAAAAACCTAGTGATTTGGTGAAAGTTGGCTGAAAAAGTCCTGCCGTGTGTATGCAATACCAACTTGGGGCCAACGCCCTTTGGACAAAAATCCACGGGAAAGTTGGTCCACAGTCCGATCGTGTGTATGAGGCTTTAGGATCACTTTTTGTATTGCACACAGGGATTTCCCAATTTTTTGAAAAGTTTCTGTGTGATCTAGTTGATCCTTTTCTCTTCCCAAAATGAAGACGTAAAGCATGTGTTTTCAATGTTTGTTGGTCAGTTTGAACAGCTGCATGGAAATATCAGTGTTACAGATGACAGGCAGATGTCTCACTTACCACAGTTCTCAGGGAGACTTCTGCCAGTTTATAGTTATGCCCTGTACACACAATAGAATTTTCCGACAACAAAACCGTGGATTTGTTTCCGAAGGATGTTGGCTCAAACTTGTCTTGCATACACACGGTCACATAAATGTTGTCGGAAATTCTGAACGTCAAGAACGCGGTGACATACAACACGTACGACGAGCGGAGAAAAATTAAGTTCAATAGCCAGTGCGGCTCTTCTGCTTGATTGCAAGCAAACATGGACTTTTGTGCGTCGGACTTATGTACACACAATCAGAATTGTTCTATGGAGCATACATACGGTCGGACTTTCTGACAACAAGCTCACATCCAACATTTGTTGTTGGAAAATACTATCGTGTGTACAGGGCATTAGAGTTTAAGTGCGAGCAACAAGCTACAAGTTACCAGAATCATAGTTCACAAAGGGCTATGGATTCTCCTGTGCTGCACTGATTGGCCCAGCTATGTCACATGTTCCTCCATACTCAAAAGTACAGCGTGTTTTCTTTGGTTCCTGGTGCTGAATAGGCAGGTGGAAGAGTGAAGAAAGGTAAGTATATGTTGTGGATGAAGGGGGGTTGAAGAAAATCTCAATAAGCTACTCATTAGGTTTGCTTTGAGGTACAGTACACACAAACATTAGAAAATGTTTAAATGATTCACCTGTTTATGATTAAATTGAAACACTTTTCTATGTTGGTGGGCCCTTCCACGAGCCTGGATGATGTTTCCTGACTAATTTTGGGGAAAAGCCGATCTCCTAGGATTGATATTTCCAGCTCATCACTGTTTTCACCCCATGACAGCCGGTACCCCCTGGGTTCCCCCCTCCGTTCTCAGTTGGCAGTTGGCACACACATGCAATTTAATCCAATGTGAGCTTCATGCTTGTAGAAAAACAATTGATTAAGGCATCATCTAATGTGGGTAACTAGTTTCAGTTGGCCTCAGACATCAGATAATGGTCTGATGAGCAAAAACAATCTGATTATCTCCAAATGTCTTTCAACCCAGCTTAAGCTAAAAAAGGACCATTTTTGCATGCAGTAGGAAAAGGGGAAATACAGCTGACATGCTCTAGATAGTCCTGGCGCCAATTGAGCACAGGAAAAACAATATTGGTCAGACTAAGCTTTTTAACTTGTCCAATTGCGTTGATTGAAACTACCCTCAGTCTTGTAAAAAAATATAATGATCTGTAAACATGTTTATTCAATAGACCACCTCATATGTACAGTACAGAGTAGTCAGAGAATAAGAACTGACTATAGTGTCACCTCTAATGCCATGGGCAATATATAATTGAAAAAGACAAAATGTCACATGGTAACTGTATTCCTATGCTTGGATTCCTTCAATCGTTAATAGAAAACAGTTGTCAGTGCAAGCAACAGAGGAATTCTGACTTGACAGTGAGCATGAAAACAAACCCAAAAAGAACTCCTGGGCTATGCTAGGCATCTCAGTGAAAGCCTATACTGTATATGCAATCAGGGCCACATTTAACAGTAAAGGCAAAAGGGTCTACTTTCCCAGGCCTAGTAGTCTAGGGTGAGCAGAAGACCCCAGGATAAGAAGTCTCCTCAATTGTGTCCCAGGTTTAAAAAATTCATACCCCACCCTCCTCCACAGCTGGCAGTATGTTGTTGATATGCCACAGCTCTGCCATGTCTCTGCCTAGGATCATATCTGCAAGAGAAGAAAGGGGTGCCAGGCTGTATGGGAGCTGTAATACAGTAAACTGTTGTGGCAAAACAAGATGGACTGACTACACACAAAACTGGTCTTCAGAGTTGGTTTGTCTTTAGTATAGATATCTTCATCCCTATGCTACAATGCTAGGGACTAATGGGACCATAATTCCCAATCAAAAGTCTTGACGAGAGCTGTGGGTGACAGTGTGCTGGGAGCATGCAGTGAACATCTCTTGCCACGGTGGACGCATACGTTTGTAGAAGGGCAGCTGTAGCTGCAGTTACAGTAAGTAGCTCATAATTTGGGCAGTACAAGGCAAGTAGGCTGAGGAGTAAAAGCACAGTGTCTGCATATACTCACAGTATGTCTGCAAGGATAGGCTCCTTCCTGATCCCCCTGCCTACCTCGCTAGTACACCAGGCTGTCCTCATTATTTCTTATATACCTGTTATTTCCTATTCAAGCTGATCCCTCTTCCAAACAATTCAGACACAGCATCACATTCCTAAAATTCATTTTTAGTGTAGTGGTTTCAAAAATAGCTAAAGTAATATAAAATGTTTAATCTTATTAAAATGTAATGCATTTTAATAGCTATATGGATGTGGAGAATGCAGTTCCTTCCCTCTCTCTCTTTTTCTAATTCCCTAAGGCTTGATTCACATCTATGCAGTTTTAGTGCTTTTTGCATTTTGCAGATTTGCACTACAGTCCATTTAACATGGTTTCCTATGGAACATGTTCTGTAGTGCAAAATGCAAAAAGCACTAAAACTGCATAGGTGTGAATCCAGCCTAAGTGCCTGTTCCGGATGGTTTTCTGCATGTACATTTTTAATGCTTGTTTGATGCATTTTACCATGTTCCAGTACAGTTCTGTACAGGAAAAAAGCAGCATGTTCTACTTTTTTTTCTGGAACTAAAAAGCACTGAAACGCTGGTGTGAACTATGCCATTGGAACCCATTTAACCTACTTTCCATGCTTCTTTGATGCAGAAAAAAGCACCGCACTGCATGTGGTGTGAACTGGCCCTAAATGTCCATGCACACTAGGAGCAGAAAACCTCTGGGCTTGTATCGCACAAGAGTTTAGGAGAGTTCTTCATCTGCTTTTATAAAAGTGTTTCTTTACAAAATAGTTGCCTTCTGCTCATTTTGCAAAATGCTCCTAAACATGCATTTTGGTGTGTTTATGAGCATTCAGCATTTATTTTGCCTGAAAACTCCTCTCAAAAATACACTTGTGATGTCTCTTTTTTTGTGCCTCCGAACTCTTCTCTTAAAATATGCCTCTAAAAGCCCTAATGTGCATGGACATTGGACACTAAACTCTCTTTCTCTCTCCACCCCCACCATTCCTGTCCCTTGCATGGTATACAAGGGACAAAGTGTTATATAGTTCTGACCAAAGTGTTCATTGTCTCAACAATTGCTGGTCTTAAAGACCCGCTGGTTCAATTTTAAGGCAAATTAACATAGCAGAGAATTGCTCAGTAGTACACTGGTCTTGACAACCACTCCCTGCACCTTGCAAACTCATCAAAGGGTCAATTCACCATTGGAGATTTATCAAAAGAGGACCTGGTGTTTTTGGATTTACAATGCAACTACAGAAGTACATCTGCGTTGATCACCATGTAATGCCAAAAACCATGCTGACAGAAATGAGTATGCCCATAATAGGTAACCTATAATCCACGTTAAACTTGTGTAGTACCGCCGAGAAGGCATTCGACTCGGTCGAGTGGGGCTACCTATGGGCTGTTCTCCAGGAGGTTTGGCTTTGGGCCTAGGTTCCTGACTTGGCTTCGGATGCTGTATGCCCAGCCGAGGGCCTGGGTCCGCACCAATGGGACCCTCTCGGGGGAATTTACGCTGGGGAGGAGAACGAGGCAGGGATGCCCGCTCTCCCCGGCTTTGTTTGCACTGGCACTAGAACCCCTGGCCTCCCTTCTTAGAGCTAGCGATTCCATAAAAGGCATACAGGTGGGTAACCTGACAGAAAAAATCTCATTGTACGCGGACGATTCACTCCTTTATTTGGCGGACGCCTCTGATTCATTAAGGGCGGCATTGGCCCTATTTGATGAATTCGGACACTTTTCGGGAGTTCGCATAAATTGGAGTAAATCTGTCTTATTTTCCTTATGTCCATCTATGCCTCAGGTTGACACGGGAACCCCGTTGAAATGGGTGGACGAATTCACTTACTTAGGAGTGAAGATAGGACACAACATGGCAGGATATCTAGACAAAAATGTGTACCCACTGCTATCTCAACTCCAGCAGAAGTGTTCTGTCTGGAAATCCCTCCCGTTGACGCCAGTAGGAAGGGGCAATCTTTTAAAGATGATCTATTTACCAAAGTTCCTCTACTTCTTCAGGCAGACCCCGACTCCGATCCTTTTTCCGACGTCTGGATAGCATAGTGATCTCCATTCTCTGGGCTGGGAAGGGTGGCACTTAGTATACTTTACCTCCCATTGTCTGGAGGAGGCTTAGTGATGCCCAACTTCCTAGTTTACTATTGGGCTGCGGTCCTGGTGACAATAAGGTGGTGGTTTTCACAACCAAAAGAAAATCCTGCTGTCAAACTGGAGGCAGCCCTGGTGGGGTCGTATGCGGCATTGTCTAACCTTCCATACAGAGGTCCAAAAGCCAGCCCAGCAGTCACTACTCCTATGAAGACTACCCTTCAGGTATGGAGATCCTCCAGAGCAGCTCTTCTGGACAAGTCCAGCATTTCTCCCCACACTCCAATCTGGGGCAATCCTAGACTCACACACCTCTATACAATTCCTGACCAAGCTGGGTGGGCACGAAAAGGCATCACCACCTTGAAACATGTTATGCCACGGGGCACTATACTTACATTTCCGGAGCTGCAAGTTTCCCATAATCTCCCGAGAGCGTTTCTCTTTAGGTACTGGCAGCTCAAGCATGCCCTTAAGGCCCAATTTCCCTCTCAGATGACCCTTGAACCTGATTCCATCGAGCGCCTCCTGATATCGCGAGCTCTGGACAAACCCCTGTCCTCCCTGTACCTTTATCTCACTGCAGCCCATGATGTAAATCCATGGTTAAATGGAGAGCGGACATTCTGTCCCTGGGGGAGAAGGAATGGGAGGAGTGCCTCACAGCCTATATCCCATCTATGATCGCAGCCAGGGATAGATATATCCAGTTAAAATTCCTACATAGAGCCTATTACACCCCCCAACGACTGGCTAGCATATACCCGGGCACAAGTCCCAATTGCACTCGCTGCGAGCTAGAAACTGGTTCCTTCTTCCATATGGTCTGGTCCTGTCCCAAGCTGCGCCCTTTCTGGAGCTCGGTGGCAGACACTCTGGGGTCGGTTTGCGGGGTAGAGTTACCCTTGGATCCCCAGACTCTGCTCCTGAGCCATTTGGAAGATATAGCGGGGGATAGATATGTTAAATTGTGCCTTACATATTCTCTATTTTACGCCCGTAGAGAGATTCTTCTCAAGTGGAAGCAAAAAGATCCCCCATCCAGGGAAGCATGGCAGAAAGCAATTAATGTGTTACCCTTATACCGTATTACTTATGAGAGCAGGAACTGCCCACAGAAATATGATAAGGTTTGGTCTTGTTGGGTAGATGCATATGGTTGATTGTTTCCCCCCCCCCCCCTCCTCTCCCCGTCCTCTCCTTCTCCTCCCCTGCTCCCCGGGCGGGGGGGGGGATTCGGCTCGGGAGAGCTGGCCTCTCTCGGGGGGTTCCCCCCCCTGGGCTTGCGGGTGCCCCCCCTTCCCCCTCCACCAATACTGTCCCTAGCCCTCTATAGGTTTGGGGGCCAGGATCCCCCCCTTTACCTGTCCTGTGCAGCTATCTACAAGGTTCATTTACCACTGATGTTTCTACTCTACTTTGGTGATATCCTCCACCAGCTGTTTGATATAAACCATAGAAACACTTGAATAAGAATTGTGGATTGTTAACTATGCTAAGTACTGTTGTGCGCTTGAGAACCTACTGTCGGATCCGCTGTATGATGTATGTTGTGTTGTACTGTCTAGTTTGTCAATAAAAATAAAAACTTTTCTGTTTAAAAAAAAAACTTGTGTAGTACTATCATTAATATGAGAAAAAAAAGATTCCTCTGTGCCTCTCTCTGTATAGTTTTACTTCGTTTCTGGATTCTAGCTTTTTCTGGCTTCATGGCTAGAACCCATCAACTGCCCCCCCTGCGTCCAATGAGATTTCGCTTTAGGCTGGATTCACACCTATGCAGTTTTAGTGCTTTTTGCAGATTTGCATTACATCTTTTTAACATGGTTTCCTATGGACCACGTTCTGTAGTGCACATCTGCAAAATGCAAAAAGCACTAAAATTGCATAGGTGTGAATCCAGCCTTACTGATCTCCAAGGTAGTCTGATTGGACAGCTGATTGGCATTTTCAGCAGCTGACATAAGTTGTAGCTCTCCACTGTGCATCAATAGAAACTCATAGGGGAAGATTTACTAAAACCGGAGAGTGCAAAATCTGGTGCAGGTGTGCTTGGTAGCCAATCAGCTTCTTACTTCAGCTTGTTCAATTAAGCTTTGACAATCAACCTTGGTTCACACTGACTGTGGGATTGAAATCGTGCAAGTTCATCTAATCTCGCACAATTTCATTCCCGCATGTCAGTTTGAGGCGGGGGCGATTTCAGAGACATCTGTGCGGGTTCCTGCACAGATGTCTATACAAATCACACCCCGAAGAAGTCGCCAAAAGCAGAACAGAAACGACTTTTGTGAATCTGTGCAGTGCCGCAAATGCAGATGACGATTAGGATGGTGCAATTGCCGCCGATTTGACATGTCAAATCATACCAATGTGAACCAGGGCTTAGGCCAATTGGTTTTAAAGTGCATATGAAGACAATTTTGGATAGAGTTGAGAAGGTTTAAAACACGATTTTTTTGCGGCCTGTGTACCATTGGAGAAATGTCCCTTCACAGAGACACAACAAGAAGTGAGGGGATTGGCTCTCTTTAGAGAGTTGGTGACCACCTAAAGATTTCCCCTTACCTCTTTCTCTGGGGACAGCTCAAAAGTTTTGATTTCTACTCACTCTTTTTCTCAAAGACAACTGTCATCAAAACAGAGGGGAGAATCTGCCAATTGGGGACAACAACAAAAAAAAAAACCTGAACAGAAGGTCTAACCCTGTCCCATTTTATCCAAAACTTTAAGAGAAGTGTAGGTTTAAAGAAACCCAAACATTCATACTACCTACAGTATCTCACAAAAGTGAGTACACCCCTCACATTTTTGTAAATATTTTATTACATCTTTTCATGTGACAACACTGAAGAAATGACACTTTGCTACAATGTAAAGTAGTGAGTGTACAGCTTGTATAACAGTGTAAATTTGCTGTCCCCTCAAAATAACTCAATTCAGAGCCATTAATGCTGTGGGTATAGCATTGTGTATATTGAGTTTGTTTTTTCTATTGATTGAACTAGATAGGTGTAGGGTTTTCCTCCGTCACACTTTTTCGGATCGGAGCTGGTCAGATGTCAGCGGACATGTCACAGCTGACATCCGTCGCTCCATAGAAGGTCTATGGAGCATCTGTTCAGGTCCGCCTAAAAAACTGATGGGCGGACCTGAACGGACTGTCCGTGTGAAAGAGGCCTTAAAAAAGACCCAAGCCTGACAAAATATGTAACCATTTAACATCTGCTGTAAGCATCATGAGTGGCTCCCTCTCTCTCTCTCTGTGTTGAATTTCTTGTTTATTTTATATCATAGAAAATGCAATGGGAGGAGCTGGAACATGGAAAGGTGGGCAGGAACTCCCAAAAAAACTGAACAGGAACAGGGAGATATTCTTACAGAGTATTCCAAACATTTAAAATGTGTAGGTCTGGCTTTGCTCACCGGGTTCTATAAAATGCAAATTAACATATAAATAATTAACAAATATAAATTATACAAAGATAATATATCATTAAAAGGTTTCTAATATTCATTAACAAAGATGCACCTTTGCACTGCAATATTGATTAATAATTGTTTATAAAAGTTCAGACAATCTTTGAGTAAAGGCACATAGGCTGTTCACTTTGCAAGGGAATGTTCTCCAAAGCTTAGTAAATGGTGGTGGTGCAATTTCACGTTGCAAAGAATTCCCAATCTGCTGTCTATGTATATTTGCTTGCACGTGATTAAATTGAAGTCAGCATAGCTTTACCTCCATTCACTTAGCTCTGGGGAAAATTCCCTTGCAAAGTGAACAGCCTATTTGCATTTATTAAATCAACCGCAAGCAATGTCACTTTTCAGTGAGCTGGCTCCATCTATGTTTTAACCACAATATGGCTGCTTCTACTATCTATATTGGTAAGGTACAGTACAGTCAAACCTTGGTTTAAGAGCATTTTGTAAGACAAGCAACATTTTAGAATACATTTTGACTTGATATACAAGTAGCATCATGTAATAACTGAGTATAAAAGAGAAGAGGGGCGCTTCTAACTGTAGCAATATGATAACATTTAGCAACTCACATGGTTGATGATTAAAACAGGCACATATAAGTTTGCAGGCATCCGGGGTAAAGCTGTCCACATAGACCGTCCTCCTCGCCGCCATCAACGTCATCCCTTCCACTCTACGCTCCATGAGTGGTTCAAGCCTCGCTTTCAGATCGCTCTACTGCAGGGTAGTCTTCCTAGTCACGACTGCAGACTGACAGCGGTGAGAGCCAACAGTGCGGAAGATGGTCTATGTGGACAGCTTTACCCCGGATGCCAGCATACTGAGATTTGCCTCTTTTAATCAACTATGTGAGTTGCTAAATGTTGTACCTTCATTAAATGTAACCATATTGCTACACTTAAAGGCACCTCTCTTCTCTTTTATACTCGGTAGCTCCTTATGGATTTTGCTTCAAAGCCCCTTGTGGAGGCTTCCATTTGTGGATGAACATTTTATGGTTACACCAGGGCTCAAAGTCCTGAGCTACTAGCCAGGCCTCAAAGGTTACTCGCCACCAGTGCCCCACTCAATTCCTACCCTGCCCCGCCCCTAGACACACCCTCATGAAATTACACTTACACAAGTTGTTTTTAATATTTTTATTTTTGCATAAAACATTTATCAGTGCAGCCTCACCTGTGCCCCCAATGCAGCCTCACCTGTGCCCACCATTGCAGCCACACTGTACCCACCATTGCAGCCATACTGTGCCCATTGTAGTCTCACTGTGCCCATTTCAGCCTTGCCTGGACAGGGGAATGCACGGCTGGAGGAAGAGGAGAGCCGCGGGAATCGGGATAGCACACTGTTACCGGCGCTTACATTATACTTGTCTACGCTCTCCGCTCGACACAGCCCCGCCTCCTCCCGACCCATGCCAGTGATAGACAGAACGCATCGCAGCATTGGACCGGCGTTCTGTCTATCACTGGCAAGGGTCAGGAGGAGGCGGGGCTGTGTTGAGCAGAGCGGAGACAAGTATAATGTAAGCGCCGCCCGCTCTCCTCTTCCTCCCCGGGGCGATCGCTGGGAGAACGGCTCCCGATCAACCCACCGACGGTGCTCTCCCCTCCCCCCCCCCCTCTCCCAGGCAGGCAGCCCAGCTCGCAAGCGCTCATTTTCCACTCGCAAAATGCGAGTAGGTGAGTGGAAAATTTGAGGGCTGGTTACACAACCTGGTCACATTGTTATAATCTTTTTATATAGACTATAAACTGAAGGACCTATGAATAAATGGTTGTGGAACTAATCTTTTGAGTTTCCATTTTTTTATGGAAAATTTGCTTTGATATACAAGTGCTTTGGATTACAAGTATGTTTCTGGAAGAAATTATGCTTGCAATCCAAGGTTTTACTGTATATCTATATTACATCTGGAAGTCTGGATATATTTCTTATGTATATATTCCTATTTATTTCATCCCCGATAGCTGCCTCTGATTCTGCCTGACCAAAGTCATTTCCTAGACAGCTATTCGACTGTCTTATATCATCTGGTAAAGAGAACATCTGTAGAGTTGATTTTAGATGAAAGCTATATAAAAACTGTCTTTGTAAGAGGAAATCAAAGAAAAAATGCTCTTTTTCACAGATTTGCCCATCCGGAAGGATGAATTACTGATAGAGATACAGCAGAAATTGGAGTGAAGGATCTGCAAGTAATGGAGTTTTTCTGCAGGGACAAGTACAGCATTTGAAGATGTTTAAATGTGCCTCATGGATCTGCCTAGAACTTTTCCTTTTGTTCTATATGAACTGCCTTCAAATAATACCAGGATTACCCAGTGGCCCAGACTACCTACAGCGTGGTTGGCAGAGACTGTTAGAGGAAGGAGAAAGCTGCTTAGACTGTAAGCCAGAAGAATGTCCTCAACCCAGAGGATGCCTTGCTGGGGTGGTAAGGGACACTTGTGACTGCTGCTTGGAATGTGCCAACTTGGAAGGGCAGATATGTGATCTGGATAACACCAACCACTTCTATGGGAAGTGTGGGGATAACCTGGAATGCCAGCTGGACATGGGAGACCTGAGGCATGGAGAGGTCCCGGAACCTCAGTGTGTCTGCTTATCTAACACAGCTGTGTGTGGATCTGATGGCAAGACCTATCCCCAGCTGTGCAAATTCCAGGAGATGTCCAGGGCTCAGCCAGAGAGAAATCTGACGGTTGTACATGAGGGGCCATGCGAATCAGGTATAGTAAACACATTGTGATTTGTTTACCATGAAAATACAATCGCCTGCTCAATGCAACTACAGCTTCTCAATTTGTTTAGAAATACTTAACCTAAAACTGAGCAGAGAGTGAAATCATCTACATACTGTATCTAATGAATCAGGTACACAGTTTCTAAATAAGTCATGCTTATTTATGTGGCATTAAAAGGATAAGATCACTTTTTAGAAAAAATTATAAATGCACTTTTTTTTTGGAGCCTGTAAAAAAAAAAAAGTGAATATTTTTTTTTTTTTTTGGAGCCTGTAAAGCATTGCAGCAGCGACCATACAGATCTCCAACAGATCTGACAGTGTATCTGTGTGCCCGTACATGCAAACAGATACAATCTGACAGGAAAAGAGAGTGAACCACCACAGTGCTCTGCAAAGGCTACCGGACCTTGTAGTTTTCCCTTGTAGTTTTTCGGCCATGTTTTTTTTTTTTTATTGTGACAGCTAGCACGAGGGGGATCCCCGCCAGATCAGAAGTGTGGGAGCTGGTCCATTTGTAACATGTTACACCCTGAATATGGCTTTACATACACTTTATGGCCTCTAGCACATAGCCGGTAAAAACAGGTGACTGCCTGCCAACCACCCACTGAAAGCCTAACATGGCAGCCAGAGGGAACTGTACACACACTGCGGCACAATTTAACTTGGCTTGTTGAGTTTGACAGGCAGAACCACCTGTCAAACTCACCCATTGAAGTCAATGGGACCACCATGCCGCAACTGCAAACCAAGCTCTTGGCTTGTGGCTATGCATTCGGCCACAAAAAAAAGACATACAGGCCAGGGTACCTCCTGAACAACTGGAAGCTGCTGCTCTACCACCCTTTGGTGAATGGTGAATGAATGAATGACTTGTATAGCGCAACCTATGCGAACTGAATCGCCTCAGGGCGCTTTTTGCCACTGGTGTCCATCTGTGGTATAGTGCGGTCCTTGCCCTGTGCGGTCCTGACACGCTTACAAACACATACACATACAACATACCTATGAAAACCTATCATTGGCTGGTCATCTCTGCTGGCCTCCTTCTAAAAATTCTAGCTGCAATTTTGATCTTCTAGATCTGCGTTTCTCAACTCCAGTCCTCAAGGTCATGTTTACAGGCTTTCCTTTATTTTGCACAGGTGATTTGATCAGTTTCACTGCCTTAGTAATTACCACAGCTGTTTCATCTGAGGGAATATAATGAAAACATGACCTGTTGGGGCACCTTGAGTTGAGAAACACTGTTCTAGATTCCATACTTTGTGAATTACTGCACACCTTAGGGGGAATTTACAAAAATGTGAGCAGACAGAATCTGGAGCAGCTGTGCATAGTAACCAATCGGCTTATAACTTCAGCTTGTTGAAAATAAAAATTAGAAGCTTATTGGTTGAAATGCACAGCTGCTCCCAATTTTGTTTGCTCCAATCTTAGTAAATTCCCTCTTTGGCAGCATTAGTAGCGTAACACTCTGAAGCTATGGTTCAGTGTGATAGTCATGTGTCAGCCAGTAGGTCCTTTAAAAGGCAAATATCCCTAAAAAGTTTTTTTTTTTATAGTTTTGTTAAAGCCCAACCCCAGGCACAATTTTTTTTCCCCCATGCAGTGGGTTTGTGCCCGGACTGCATCGGTCAGCTGCTCGTTTTTTCTTGGGGTGAGCACAAAGTTCATACTCACCTGATCTGCTCATCTTCTGAAAATGTCCACCGCTCGTGCTTCCCCACAGTCCAGCGGTGGACTGTTCCTGTCTATGATGCTCTGAGCGTGCTGATGTCAGGAACAGTCCATTTTCAGGACCGCTGGAGTGTGGGGGTGCCGGACAGGTCTTGTGCGAGGAGGATTAGCAAGTCAGGTAAGTATTTCTCGGCTGTCCTCTCTCCTACAAACTAGCAACAAAACAACAAAACTAGCAGTTAACCTATGCAGTGCCAGCACAGCCTCACTGCATGGGGGAAAACAAATTTTCCCCGGAGTTCTGCTTTAAGATGCTTTTCTATCTTGTATATATCTGGAATGGAAGATGATATCGCTATTGCAGTAGAATAAATAGTTAGGATCCATAAACTGTATAGAAGGGTAATATAACACTTTATCCAATCTACACATTCCTTTGCACAAGACATAAAAAAGTAAAGGCAAGGTCTGAGATTTATAAGCTTTTAGGTGAAAATGTTCCTTTATGCAATCCTAAGCTTTAGATTTAGGGGCCCTTTAAATAGAGCAGAGGTCTTCATGTAGATTATCCTCAGGAGTAAAACATGCTTTTATGAACCATTTTACTACCTGCCGACCAAAAGAAAACATAGTGATTAATTTATGGCGGTATATATATTGTTTTTTCACCTATCAGGGTTCACCGCTAACACATAATTAGTAACAGATCGTACCTCACAAAACTTCACTTTGTTCAGTCCTCCTTTAGGAATCATATAAAATGAGGAATTCAAAACAGTAGCTGCTTGTCAATCAATTACTACTTATAGTATTTGATATTTTTCTAATATGTGTAAAATATACAATGAATCTAGGCCACATATTTCATTTAACAAGGGAAATGGTGCTTTCGGCATGAAATACCCAGTGTCTGCAAAATATAAAACTAGAAAAAAACTCACAACTACTCATCATTCTAATCGCTTGCAGATGTAGAATTGTAAATTCCTAGCACTTTCTCTGGGCTGGCTTTTCAATTTCAGTAACGTCAGTGAGGCCAGAAGTAAGCTGGAGTCAGGAATCAGCCATGCACATGTGATCTGCACTCCAAAATATGAATGGTCAGGAGGAACAGCTAATAAGCAGTGGGCCTCCTAACTTACTAAGGGCGAGCAGGGATATAGCCCTGTGGTACCCTTGCATCATACAAGTGTATAGACAATGAACATGATCCCTGAACTTATACAGAAAATTGTGATGTTCAATGCAAACAGTACCGTCCTAGGTTACCATTCACATAGAACATCCAAATAAAGCTGCTTTCATGCTTTCTGTCCTAAAAATACAGCAAGGCCTTATGCATATTGGGCGTTTAGCCCAGATGCATAAGGTTTAGGTGTGGGTGGCGGGCATAGGTGCACCATATAGCCCTATAAGAGGCTGACAGCTGCTGCAGCTAGATGTGGCTGCATTGTGCACCTAGTGGCACTTATGTTTATGTGGTCAGGGATGAATGCCCAGAATGCCAGTTGTATAGTATATATAGAATGCAGCGAGTATAATTATATATTGTACATTCACATCAGTCCCTGGCCTCAAAGAGCTTACAATCTAAGCTCCCTATCTCACATGCATACATCTACCAGGGCCAGTTTAGACACGTGCCACTAAAGCTACCAGCGTGTCTTGGAATGGAGGATGAAATCGGAGTACCACTTGCACAAGCACAGGGAGAACCTTCATACTCCAACCAAGTAGTGTTCTGGTTGAGTTGCAAGCCTAGGACCTTATTATTGCAAGGCAGAAATGCTAACGGCCACTGTGCTGCCCAATAATGACCCTTGAAACACAATATAATACATAACCACCCTTGTTTTACATATGATGTTTGAAATGGTTTAGAAAGAGGCAGCTCTACTTTATATTATATATGCAGGACTAAACCTAAAATTTACATCTGCAATAAGGGAGTCATGTATATGCGGAGGTTGGAAGAGAAGGAGTAGGTATACAACATAGCTTTAGTTGTTGCTATTAAAAAGGGGATTCAAGGAGTTCCAGGTCCCATGTTCTAATCAGAGACACCAGAATCTGTAGAGTCTGATTCTAGGGTCCAGGTGTTGGTCATGTAGTATATACCTACGGCCCCTTTCACACGGTCGGACCGTTCAGATCCGCCTGTCAGTTTTGACGGCGGATCTGAATGGCCGCTCCATGTTAGTCTATGGAGCGTCGGATGTCAGCGGAGACATCTCCGCTGACATCCGACCCGGTCCGATCCGCCAAAAGCAGACGTATGGCTATAAGTCCAGATCCGTCGCTGGCGGATCGGATCGGGTGAGATCTGATAAAAACGGACTCACTGTCCGTTTTCATCCGATCTCTCCATAGGGATCAGCGGCGCTCGCAAGCCCCTCCCCGCTCAGTGAGAGGAGAGAGGCTTGTCATCCGCCGGTTCAGCGGAGATCAACGGAGAGATCTCCCGCTGAGCCGGCGGACAGAGGCGGGCTCCGTGGAAGCGGAGCCCGCCTCGTGTGAAAGGGGCCTACAGCTTCACTAGATTATCTTGTGTGTAATGAGAAACCAGATCCCAATGCCATCATAATTATTTAAAGCAGAGGGAAATACTTAATCTAAGTCTGCTTTGTTAAACTATTGCACTCAAAACTGCCATTTCAAACTTCAGTGGACACGGGTGGCATGCGACATCCACTAGCTATTGTAACCTCTCAGGGACTCTAGCAACAAGATCTCTGCTCCAGGTATATCCAGGTGCTTTAAATGGACTATAATGTCTTTAAGGACCTAGCTGACCGATTGGGACCAGGTTTGATAGTAAGATTGTAGCTCACCTTGGTTTTAGGCTGGATTCACACCTATGCATTTCTAGTGCTTTTTGCATTTTGCAGATTTGTACTACGGTCCATTTAACATGGTTTCCTATGGAACACGTTCTGTAGTGCAAATCTGCAAAAAGCACTAAAAATGCATAGGTGTGAATCCAGCCTTATACCACTGGTATTTTACATAGCACTTGTGAGAGGACATAGAACAATATACTACAGCGCCTGTCTCCAAAATGAGCTCACAGTCTAATGTTTAGATCACACATCTGCACACACTACAGACTTTTTGTTCAGGAAGTCAAATACCTATCAGTACACACAGTAAACAATCCATGCAAATTGTGTCTGTTCTTGTTTTAAACCCAGGACAAGAAATTATTAAAATATCTGTTCTGGGCAAAGGGGCCACTAACCATTATTACTGTATATTGTCTGTCATACAGTACATTGCTAAAAACAAAACGAATTATCAGAGAGAGATTGTGTTATTGCAACAATGATATTGATCATATTGGCATTAAAGCGGTTTTGAAATTAACTAAAAATGTTCCCCCCCTCCCTTCCTGTATTCATCTTCTATCTTAAATGAACAGCTTCTACATACACTTGTATGCTTGAAGGTGCCCATGAACAAAGGCTTTATTTAGGACTAAGGATGAGCTCAGGCGTGTTTGCATGGTCCACGTGCAGAGCCCGCCAGGAAGTCAGTGCTGCGCTAATCACAGGCAGTGAGACATTTCCTGATCTTGCTTGGGAGTAACTTGTAACAACCATAGTTAGTTTTGCAATGTACTGTAAACTGAAACGATGGGTTGCTCCATATTTTTTGATCCCATTGTTGCTCCTTGTGCTTCCTAATTTAAAACATGTTCATGTTTCTACATAAAAATAGGTGGGTGGAATCAAACAATATAATGATGTTTATCTATCTCCCAAACCATTACAGTTTCCCTTTAACTTCAGAAACTGACCTGAAATTCTTAGCTACTTAAAAGGCGATACACGTCTGCAAGGGTGTAACTATAGATCATTGGGCCCAATGGCAAAATTTTAAGCTGTTTACACTACTATAGACCAGTGCTGTGGATATACAGTAATTAAGGATGGCCTTAGGCGTGTTCGCACACTCCACATGCAGAGCCCGCCAGGAACTCGGCACGGCGCTTTGCTAATCACAGGCAGTGAGACATTGTCTCGATGTGCGGCTGCAGAGATCGGGAAATGTCTCACTGCCTGTGATTAGCGCAGTGCCGTGCCGACTTCCTGGCGGGCTCTGCACGTGGAGTGTGGGAACACGCCTGAGGCCATCCTTAACAGTAATTTGCCAGAGACCAGAGCAGCAGTAAGGAGAATTAACGTACAATTTTATTTTTCCAGCGTACTAGTCACTTACTAGTTTTTTTCAGCATAAACTGATCATTTTAGGGATATAAGATCTTAGCGCCTTGGTCTGAAATAGGTGCTTTGGTAGTCAGTTAAAATAGGGAGCTATTATAATAAAAACCATAATGGTATTTTATATAACTACATAATTGTTAGTACTACTATACACAATTACTTTATAACCCTAATAAAAAATGTATTTCAAATTTGTCTTTTATGCAGAACTACAGATCTCAACTATCATGAGATTTATAGAAAGTAAACAAATTCTGGTGCTGCTCTAAGATAACAAGGGGGAGCTGGGACTAACAAAGATTCTAAAGGCTCCTTCTGTGCATCTAATATTAGCTTTTCCTGACTGGAGACTTTACAGGGGGGCAAGGCCAATGTCAACTACAACATCTCCAATGCCTAATGATACAGTACACACATACAATCTGTCTATGTTTAAGCCTCCCAACCCAAGGCCCCATAGCAGAGGCACGGGCTGCTATGACTATATTTGTACCCAGGGCTGGTGCAAGGATTTTTGATACCCTAGGCAAAACCTAATTTTACCACCCCCCTTGGCCCTGCCCATGTATACCCCAGCTTTTTAATGAAGCGCCCATCAAATGCAGCCTAACAGTGCCCATCAATGAATGTTTGCTTGCTTCCATTCAGTCGGGACAAAAACACAGTCTTCTGCGCCCTGAAACTATGTGCACTATGTGCTGATGCTGAGACTAATGCCGCGTACACACGACCAGACTTTCCGGCAGACTAGGTCCAAAGGAATCAGTCCGTCGGACAATCCGATCGTGTGTGGTCTAATCCAATTGTTTTTCTTTTAAAAATTCAGACGGACCTAGAAATAGAACATGTTTCAAACCTTTCCGACGGATTGCTATTGGGAAAACCATTCTTCTGTATGCTGGTCCGACGGACCAAATACGACACAAGCTATTGGCTACTGGCTATTGAACTTCCTTTTTTAGTCCAGTTTACGTCATCACGTTCAAAACAAATGGACTTCCGTTCGTGTGTGGCCAAGTCCATTTGTTCGGAAAGTCCGTCGGAACTCTGCCGAAAGTCCGTCGGACCTAGTTTGCCGAAAAGTCTGGTCGTGTGTACGCGTGTGTGCTGCAGAGAGAAAAGAGTAGGAACACCAGTGGCTGGGCGCCCTATGCAGCAGTGCTCCCTAGGCGGCTGCCTAGTGGGAGCACCGGCCTTGTTTGTACCACTGCATTGCTATAGTAATTCGGTACTGGTTATAATACACAGAGATGAATTTCTGACCTACAATAAAACCTGAAATCTCATCAGATGATTGCCCATATAAATATTTAGGCATCATTACAAACTACTTCCTGATAGCGAATTTAGGTAATCTGTGATAACATCCTGCAATGTGTTTGCCGGATTTTGTGGGAGATAGCTTCCAACTACAGTAAATTCAAATACAGCCCTTAAACTTACATAACCTTACGGAGAAGAGCCACACGGTAAAAATGCTTTACTTCCACTGTACAGGAAATGTTTCTTGCCAAATCCTAAATATATTCTGTGACTTTTCTGCAGCACCACAGATCCTTACCCCACCCTATGATAACTGGAATGTTACTGGAAAGGATGCTATATTTGGCTGTGAAGTCTTTGCCTATCCCATGGCATCTATTGAATGGAAGAAGGAGGGTTCTGAGATGCTGCTACCAGGCGATGATCCTCACATTTCAGTCCAGGTATTTAAATGTAAAATTATAGTGTTGTTTCTGCCATACGATTTTATTATGCATACACATGCAAATTCCACATAAAAGGCAAATGAACTGTAAAAAAAAAAGTGATAAAATTTAAAACAGTTTTTCCTTATGTCATTGCTGCAAGGTGTGGTTTGCTGTGGAGGGTGCAAGTAGGAAATGGTCAAAGGTTACACAAATGCTGTTTTTTAACAAACAGGACAGACATGTTCTGGAGTAGAGGACTGATGCCTCTGGAAAACACAGTGATAGTCTACAACTTCACAACAACCTGTTTCATTAACAGGCTGACCACCTATAAACAAAAAATGGCTCATACAAGATGGCTGCTATGGCCTTTTCCTTTCTGTAGTCCTGAATCTGTAAATGCATATACCTTACAAAGAAAAGCCACTGAGACAGCCTCAGATCTTTGACTGTAATGGAAGTCACCTCTCCTGCAAAGCAGGCTCTTCTCAGTTATTACCCTTGGCCAAAACAGCTGGTCCATCCTTTTCAATGAACCTTTTACTTTGATGAGGACAAAGTAAAGGTTAATTTTAAAGTGGGCATGTGGCTAAGCTACAGACATTCAAGTATTTACATATTTTTAAAACACCATAATTAAAGCTTTAAAACATGTCCTCACTGAACTCTGTAGCTGCAGGCAGAGTTCCCCGATCCGATCCGCAGACTGATGGAAAAATAGCTTTTTCCTCCGTCATACTTTTTCGGATCGGAGCGGGTCACATGTCAAAAAACTGATAGGCGGACCTGAATGGACTGCCCATGTGAAAGGGGCCTTATAGGAGTGGTTTTATAATTATCAATCAACTGTGCACCTGCAGGGCTCTAATGAGGACAGTTGCAGGGCCTGCTTCCCTTTAGCCATGATTTCCTATTGGAAGTATCTCACCAAAAATAAATTTTTTGTTGCAGGGGATGCCTGAAATCTGACTTGTGTAGTGTAGACTTCAGTGAAAATCTGTGAGCCAATCACACAAGCAGAAAATTATGTTCCGGGGGGGGGGGGGGGGGCTGCATTCTGTGTACAGAACACCTGCAGGTAGCCATATTGCCTTGCATTTTCTGAAAATTACAGATCTGCAGATTGAAAAGGAAAAGTATTTTTTTTAATAACATTCAATCACAATTGTATATGCTATAATATTTTTTTCTTTATTTGCTATTTATTTTTCCCCACGAAAGTGGAGTTACCCTTTTAACCACTTTCCCCCCGTCATATAGCAAAATGACGGTGGCAAAGTGGTTGTGTTATCCTGACTGGACGTCATATGATGTGGATAACAGTCGGCACACACCCAACACACCGCAACTCCGATCGTGTTATGAAGCCCTTTGTGAGAGGCTTCTTACCACGTGATCAGCTGTGACCAATCACAGCTGATCATCTCGTGAACCAGGAAGTGCCGGTAAACGGCTTTCCTCGGTTCACACTGACAGGGAGAGACGATCGGCGGCTCTCCCTGTCAGAGGGGGGGGAGGGTCTGTGCTGATAATCAGCACATTGATTATCAGCACAGCCCCCATCAAAAGGTGCCCATCACCTGCCAGCCTGTCCACCCCTATAAACGCTTGTCAGTGCCCATAAAAGTGCTGATCAGTGCCCAAAAAAGTGCCAATCAGTGGCAGTGCCCATCAGTTTTTTTTTTTCAAAATTGTTGGTCTTTTTTCATTTATAGCAAAAATTTAAAAACGGCAGATTTGATCAAATACCACCAAAAGAAATCTCTATTTTTGGGAAGAAATTTATAAAAATTTTGTTTGGGTACAGTGTTGACCGCGCAATTGTCATTCAAAGTGCGACAGTGCTGAAAGGTAAACATTTAAGTGATTAAAGTCATGTACATTTGCTTGTGACAGGAAGACAGGAAGGGCAGCACAGTGGTGTAGTGGTTAGCACTTTCACCTAGCAGTAATAGGGTCGCTGGTTCAAATCCCGACCATGACACCTTCTGCCTGGAGTTTGCATGTTCTCCCTGTGCTTGCGTGGGTTTCCTCCGGGAACTCCGGTTTCCTCCCACACTCCAAAGACATGCTGGTAGGTTAATTAGATCCTGTCAATAAAATTGGCCAAATATGTGTATGTTGTATGTGTTTGTAATCGTGTCAGGACCCCACAAGGCAAGGACCGCACTATACCACAGATGGACACCAGTGGCAAAAAGCGCCCTGAGGCGATTCAGTTTGCATAGGTTGCGCTATACAAGTCATTCATTCATTCATTCAAGACAAAAATGTATGCAATGGATTGTGAGTGTAATGAAGTGTCGGCCTTCTTGTGTATATCAGGGGTTTCAACTTGAGTGTAAAAGTAGACTTTAATTTGATGCTTCTTCATGTACAGTAGTGTTTTGTCAAAAGTGGGACTTGAAGCTCCAGGTTTAAAACTTGGTATGAACTTAAAAGCTTAGCCACCTATATTGGGAATTTAGAGACCAAACCTCTAATTTACTAAATAGATGGGGGGGGGGGGGAGTTCAATATGTGTCCTGTCATACAGGGTCCAGTGACAAGGTAGGATGCTGAAAGAGAGTGAGTGGGCAGTCATCGACAAGCAAGTTTTTGGAGGCATTACTGGATCATAAATGTTGCTTTTACCTTGATACAGTATTAAATTAATCTTTGTACCGTAGGTCCAGACCTCTGTAACTGCATTATTGGGTAACTGTGTCCATACAGGGTGTTGTTTATATGTTGTAAAAAATGTATACTTTTTTACTGATTCTCTCTCTCTCTCATTATGTGCCTACAAAGTCCGTAAATTTTTGGACTTGGTCAATCCTTGAATATATATTTTGGATGTTGGCATGGTGAGGGTCTTCCCTACTCCAGTATATACAGAATACCAAAGGCAGTCACCCTGATGTATTTATTTGTGGGGCAACCTGCGTTCATTACCAAGTGACTTCAAACAAGTTTTCAGCATTGCATTCCTTTTGCGCTACACCTATCCTCCCTATCAGACTTATATATACACACACATGCACACCTTGAGATATATTTATTGGCTGGCTCCTGTTGCTATATCTAGAGGGTTTTCCACTTTATTGTGGGATTTCCATTCTCCCCGCATTTCCTTCCCTTGTCATCCCTCCATTCTGGTTCTTACCATCGTCTCCTCTGCATCCAAAGTCATTCAGCACCCACCCAATCAGTCCTGAAGAAGCAAGCATACTCTGCGAAACGTGTTGACATTTGAGTATAGTGCAACACACCAGCAGAATACTTATGTATCCGATTGAATATTGACCCTACTGGTGGATCTCTATGCACTCTGCAATATACCGTGATTTTTTGTCTCCATACAATAGGATTGGGTACCTGTTGACTCCTTGTTAGATGGAGGGTGCTTTTTATCATCCCCCCTTTTTTATATGATTGTTGTATTTTAATGTATATCCAATAAAATGTGTTAATTTTTTTTGTTCAGCTTCCCCTCTTTTTTGACTTTTTAAAAACAAAACACAGCGCCATGATATTTATGATTTACACTTTTTTGTTTAGTATCACTTTAAGGCTGGGTTCACACTATTGCAAATTGCAGGGCCAGCCCTACCATGGGTCCCAGTGGGTCCACTGGACCCAGGAAGCACTTTGAGAGGGGCAGCAAATTGAACCACAGAAAGGATGGAGAGATGAGGACACTCTGGTGAGGCTGGGTATCGGGTCCTTAGTAGCAGTGGAGAGATGGCACTGAAGGCAGCACTTTGTAGAGAAGAATCAGCTCTGGAGCGTCATAAAGGAAAGAGAAATGCGCCTCTAAGTGCAGTGGTTAAAAGATTTATTATAGGCACAATGGGATTAAAAACACTTACAAGATAGTAAGAGGTCATAGGCATATAATGATTTGCGGATGCGGATCGCTGTAATCCTCGTCTGTCTGGGGAAGAAAGGGAGCCATCCTGCAGCTGTCAGAGTCCCTGGTGACGTGGATTGGCGAGGAGGTGAAGATGCAATGAGGTGACCCGGGTTCTGGAACCAAGCTGGAACGCACGCGGCCACCACATTCACCTGATGTCACATCGGCCGCGTGCATTCCAGGTTGGCTCCAGAACCCGGGTCGCCTCATTGCAGCTTGGTTCCAGAATCCGGGCAGACGAGGATTACAGTGATCCGCATGAGGACAAATCATTATATGCCTATGACCTCTTACTATCATGTAAGTGTTTTTAATCCCATTGTGCCTGTAATAAATCTTTTAACCACTGCACTTAGAGGTGCCTTTCTCTTTCCTAAATTGAACCACAGCCACCTGTCCTTCTTTTTTATTTACCCAGCAAATTGACGACCAAGATTTTTTTTCCAACAGTTTTATGTGTCATGATGACAACTGCCCCCTAGCAGGAGATTTTGACCCGCTCTCTATGGAGCCAGTTCACATACAGTATCTCACAAAAGTGAGTACACCCCTCACATTTTATTAAATATTTTATTATATCTTTTCATGTGACAACACTGAAGAAAATACACTTTGCTACAATGTAAAGTAGTGAGTGTATAACTTGTATAACAGTGTAAATTAGCTGTCCCCTCAAAATAACTCAACACACAGCCATTAATGTCTAAACCGCTGGCAAAAAAAGAAATGAAAATGTCCAAATTGGGCCCAAAGTGTCAATATTTTGTGTGGCCACCATTATTTTACAGCAGTGCCTTAACCCTCTTGGGCATGGAGTTCACCAGAGCTTCACAGGTTGCCACTGGAGTCCTCTTCCAATCCTCCATGACAATATCACAGAGCTGGTGGTTAGTGACATTGCGCTCCTCCACCTTCCATTTGAGGATGCCCCACAGATGCTCAATAGGGTTTAGGTCTGGAGACATGCTTGGCCAGTCCATCACCTTTATCCTCAGCTTCTTTAGCAAGACAGTGGTCTTCGTGGAGGTGTGTTTGGGGTCGTTATCATGTTGGAATACTGCCCTGGGGCCCGGTCTCACAGGGGATCGTGCTATGCTTCAGTATGTCACAGTACATGTTGGCATTCATGGTTCCCTCAATGAACTGTAGCCCCCCAGTGCTGGCAGCACTCATGCAGCCCCAGACCATGACACTCCCACCACCATGCTTGGCTGTCGGCAAGACCCATTTGTCTTTGTACTCCTCACCTGGTAGCAAAGTGTAATTTCTTCAGTGTTGTCACATGAAAAGATATAATAAAATATTTACAAAAAATTTAAGGGTGTACTCACTTTTGTGAAATACTGTATCCCCGCTGCGGCTCCGATGCAAATTTGCAAAGGGGCCCTGTGTGTATTTTGGTCTGTTTCAGGTCCGAAGTCAAGCAAAAAATTTGGGCTGAAATCAGACCTGGAACGGTGAACAGAGACGCATCGGACCTCTGTGAGCCACATGCGAAGATAGTGCGAAGATCAGTCTAAATCTAGATTGTGATTACATGTACCCACATGTGCTGACGCAAATAAAACATTACTTTCAATAACAATATTTAAGACCTTTACAAATTGTATAATGATCTAAAAAAATCACAGATGGAAAATTTTGAAGCGTCCACTTTTAAGTACACGATTTATGGCAGACTGTCTATCTGAATGTTTTGTGCCTGGAGCTCACATGGAAAACGTTTAATCGATGATACTCCATCATTCTCTAACACAATGAAGACTTTATAGAGTGGGCTCCACTGCCTGTACTTAGGGATTTCCTGTCTGTCTGGGATTAAATGTGTATTTCAGCATATCTGAAATGATGAATACAGAGTCCTGTACATCATTGCTGGTGATCTTCTTGATTCTCTGCTTTGCTTTTGACTGGGATGAAAAGGCTCCTCTGGGAAAAGCTACTGTGCTAATAGCATCCAATGGCCAAGTTAGAATGAATATAATATGTGCAGCCGCAAAGCCAAGTTTATGCATTTTGATTGTTTTGACTGTAACCTAAATTACAGTATAATTCCCTGTCATCCAACCAGACCCACATTTTCCATCTTAATACATTCTATTTATTTTGGGGTTGCAAACCTAACAACTGAAACAATTCTAAAACTTCCAAAGGAGTGGAGCTACTGAGAAGAGGGCATGGCAACCAAATATGGCAGAGGGTATGCAAAGTCCATATGTTTTATGATTTTGTGGCCGAAAACAATAGAATTGCATAAAGATATGTTGATTTCTTTCATTCTGCATTGAGTACTTATGCAGTTATAGATGTATACAGGGATAAAATATCAAGAAAAAGTAAAATATACTGAAAAAATCTCCCACAGCCCAGTTACTAATACTATCCACTAGTAAAGATGGATGGGTGTAGCCCATAAGCCCTGCATGTTCTCATACCACTTTATGGATAGTGTGAACGAAATGAGGTTGTTGCTGGATGAGCTCCATTTTCTCAGGTGCCTTTTTTGAGGCTTTCTTCCCAAGTTAAATAGCCAGGCTCAGCATGGTGGTCAACAGACATGCTCCTACCCTCCCACTGTGTGGATACCAACTTGTGTGCTGTGCGTTAGGCTGGTACAGGGGCGGACTGACCATTCGGCCACTCGGCACTGCCCGGGGGCCCCATCATGGCTGCCAGCCTCAGTAAATCCAGGGACAGTATGTAAAAATCTGGTTTTTTTTTTTTTTACATCTGTCTCTGAAATGTCCCTTACCGACATCCTTTTTGTCTAAAAATCCAGAGATTATAGCTGCCCCACCTCTCCAGTACCTTCTCAGCCAATAGAAACATGTCTGTGTATACTGTGCGTGTGCATACTGTGTGGCCCCATAATGTCTGATTGCCTGGGGGCCCCATGAGTTGTCAGTCCGCCCCTGGGCTGGTACCTTTTAGTAAACATGATAAAACGGGGGAGATCAGTGCGCAAACCACAGGTAAGGAACACTACCAGGTAGCTGCCAACATCAGGGTGTTCTCACACCAAAAAGAAGCTAGTAATAATGAGTTATGAATGTACCACTTACCAAACAAAACGACTAAACACAAAGAGAGTAAGTCCAAAGGGATAATAAGCGTTCTTAGATTAATATCTCATCAATATTGTATAGCCAGGGATTAGTAAATCACTGCCTATACCAATAAATGAGAATCATTCCTCCAAATACTCACAAGGCTGGGGAAAAGGAGGGCTAGAATAAAAGCACACAGGATCCTTCCTCCTAATAACCACGCATAAATAGCCAGTTAATAAGTAAATAAACACTTAATAATTCAATCAATTAATCCTAGATCTTAAATTAATAAATCCTCGATAAGTAAATAGAGATAATTAATTATTCTTAGATGAGTAAATAAATAATGAAAATAATATATAGATGTGTGGGAGTCACAATATGATGACATCCGATAAGAGCTTGTTGTTCAATGTAAACTAGATCCAAAATGCATGAACATACTAATCCCAAATAAATAATATCAATGTGCAAACATCTGTCCAAAAGTGGCAAATAGCATAGATGGCAAAAAAACACAAAAATGATATATATAAATTGGTAATTATGCAAAAATAATAAATAAATTCCAAAAAGTTGTAACAGAGAACCGAAAATAGCTAAACAAATGCAAGGTTAAAGCAATCAGTGCAGTATTGGCCAGGACCAACAACAATAATAAATAAATAAACTAAATGTGCATTAGCATCCAAATGTGCAAAATAAACAATAATACTCTGTGCAAAAATAGCAAAGCTAAAACTAGCCCTCCTTGCCTTGTGAGTATTTGGAGGAATGATTCTCATTTATTGGTATAGGCAGTGATTTACTAATCCCTGGCTGTACAATATTGATGAGATATTAATCTAAGAACGCTTATTATCCCTTTGGACTCTCGTTGTGTTACTTCCAAAGGCTTATTTTTTTTTTTTTTTGTTTTGTTTGGTAAGCGCTACATTCAAAACTCATTATTACTACCTTTTAGTAAACAGACTTCTTATCTTTTTTACCACTTACCTATTGTAACCTTGATCTACTCGAATTAATAAAGATCAAAATAATGTCTGATGATAGCTATGTAGGGGTAGAGGCTAGGTCTTGTGGATGGGGGCAATAGTTAACCACTTGCTTGCTGGGCACTTAAACCCCCTTTCTGCCCAGGCCAATTTTCAGCTTTCAGCACTGTCACTCTTTGAATGACAATTTCCCGGTCATGCAACACTGTAACCATATGATATTGTTATCATTTTTTTCACACAAATAGAGCTTTCTTTTGGTGATATTTAACCACTTGCCAACCGTGTCACGCAGATATACTGCAGCACAATGGCTCTGCTGGGTGAAATCCCGTACGGGTACGTCCTACACGTTTTCGGCCACCAGAGAAAGCTTGCACGCTCGCGGCAGGGCAGGGGGGCCCAATGCATGTGGCCGGCGAGCACAAGCGCCAGCACAGGGATTTGTGTGTGTGAACACAAAAATCCCTGTGCTGTCAGAGGAGAGGAGCCATATCGTTTCTTCTTACGAAGTAGGAAAAACGATATGGCTCCTCTCCTAGTCACTCACATCCCCACACAGTTGCAACCTGCTGAGGGAACACACATTTAACCCCTTGATCGCCCCCAGTGTTAACCCCTTCCCTGCCAGTGACATTTACACAGTAATTAGCGCATTTTTATAGCACTGATCGCTGTATAAATGCTAATGGTCCCAAAATAGTGTCAACAGTGTCTGATCTGTCCGCTGCAATGTTGCAGTCACGATAAAAATCAGATCTCCACCATTACTACTAAAAAAAATAAAAATTATAATAAAAATGCCATAAATCTATCCCCTATTTTGTAGACGTGATAACTTTTGCGCAAACCAGTCAATATACGCTTATTGCGATTTTTTTTTTTTTTTTTTCCAAAAATATGTAGAAGAATATATATTGGCCTAAACTGATGAAGAAATTCGTTTTTTTTTAAACTTTTGGGGATATTTAATATAGCAAAATGTAAAAAATATTGTGTTTTTTCAAAAAATTTTTTTTGTTTATACCCTGTTTCCCCGAAAATAAGACCTAGCGTGATTGTCGGTAATGGCTGCAATATAAGCCCTACCCCCCAAATAAGCCCTAGTTAAAGTCCTTGTAGGTCTTATTTTCAGGGTAGGGCTTATTTTCAGGGAAATAAGGTAGGGCTTATTTGGGGGGTAGGGCTTATATTGCAGCCATCACCGACAATCACGCTAGGTCTTATTTTCGGGGAAACAGGGGAAAAAAAATGCTGAGGTGATCAAATACCGCCAAAAGAAAGTTCTATTTGTGGGGAAAAAAAGGACGCAAAGTGTAAAAATTGTAAAAAAATAATAATAAAAAAAAAAAACAGTTTCATAGTATGTTATAACATTTTGCAAACAGGTAATTTTTCTCCTTCAATGATGTGCACTGATGAGGCTGCACTGATGGGCACTGATAAGATGGCACTGATTAAGTGCACTGGTAGGTGACACTGATAGGCAGCACTGATATGCACTGGCAGATGGCACTGGTAGGCACTGCTTAGCAGCAGTGGGTGTCCCTGTGTGGGACCGATGTCCCTCTGACAGAAGCCGGTAATCTGCTTCTTGCTGTCAGCATGAGCAAAAAAAAAAAAGCCGGTTACTATCTTCTGTTTACATCACGTGATGAGCTGACAGCTGATCACGTGGTAAGGGGCCGCGACCGATCTGCGATCAGCCAAGCCTTGTGGGGGCATGCAAGCGGCACATGCTTGGGAGGACATACATGGACGCCCTCCTGGCAATTTAGGCCTGCGCTGTAGCCATCTTTCGGCTATAGCGCAGGCTAGAGAAGGTTAAAGGGTAACTCCACTTTTGTGTAAAAAATAAAATAAAATAACAAAAAAAGAAAAAATAATATAGCATATACAATTGCGACTTGAGTCATATTGTGATTGAATGTTATTAAGATGTACAATTCCTTTTCAATCTGCAGCTCTGTTATTTTTCTGAAAATGCAATGCAATATGGCTACCAGAATGTGTACAGCACGCCACCCAGAAACATAATTTCTTGCTTCTGTGATTGGCTCACCAATTTTCCCAGAAGTCTGCCCTAAGATACAAGTCAGATTTCAGGCACCCCCTGCAACAAAAATTTCATTTTTGGTGAGATACTTCCAATAGGAAATCACGGCTAAAGGGATGCAGGCCCTGCAACTGTCCTCATTAAAGGCCTGCAGGTGCACAGCTGATTGATAATATAAAACATGGATACAGACAAATACACAGGGATTTATTCTGAATAAAAAAAAATAGGAATCTGCATCAAAGTTTGTTAAAAATCCCTGCAATGTACATTGATCACCCAGAGGGGAATGTTTTTTTCTCAAGAAAAGTGGAGTTACGCTTTAAGGGAAGTAAAAAAAAAAAGAATATAAAAACATTTTAGAATTCAGTCTCAGTCTTTGGTTCACCTTGCCAAGACCTCCCAATATCATCATCTTGTACATATTAAAGGAAAAACAAAATTAATAAAATGACTCTATCCCAAAGTATGTAGCACTTGATTGTAGTTGATTGCAGACCTTCTTAGAAGGGAAGATGCAGCAGCATTGCTCTTAATAAACAACAATAACAAGCAAAACATTGTTACCCATACGAATATCAAAGAATTATGTCCAAATCATGGCTGAAAACATTCCTACTTCAAAATAGGGGGCCGTGTTGGTTGGTAGGGGGAACTCAGTTTATCTTTAAAGACAAAGATTCGGATATTAAATCTTAGGAATCCAGTGAAGGTCTCCTTCATAGATCCTGCAGCTATCGATCATACGTCTTTATTATTCAGCTATCTTTCATGCATCTTCGTGGATGAAAATTAGGGATTATTTTATTAAACTGACTGATAACACTGCTAAAAGGGAACACCCTTGCAGGAGATGGACATGAAGGTGGGGAACACCAGCAACAACACCCCCCCCCCCCCCAAGCACAACTGACGGGAAGTAGGCAGATGTCCTGCATGGGATGATACTCCGATCTCCCTTCCTCCTTCCTTCCATTTCCCTTTGTACATTAAGCGTACCCTAAAATCAACAATAGTGGGCAAATGTAAATACTGTGCCTTTTAGGGCGTAGGTCAACCGGAAGTGACGGAGAAGCGTGTACGTTCCAGACTTGCGTTCCACCGGCCAGCACAGGAAGGACGCTGCTGTACACAGCGGAACCCCTATTGGATTTCCGGCGGAGAACTAAGTCTCAGGCACAGTACTCCATTTACATTTGCCCACTATTGTTGATTTTATGGTACGCTTAATGTACAAAGGGAAATTGATTGGGGGGAATAAGTTGGAATAAATAAATTGTTTTATGCAGTATCACGCTATGTGTCCCATGTTTTTCCCCTTTATCACGAACCATACCCATGCTGTTGGAGGATTGGTATAGATATCTGGAGGAGTGACATGGTGATGCTGATGTTGGCGATACTGATGGTGATTACAGGCTTAGAAATTTTGTGCATCTGGTGAGTGTACCCCCAAAAGGGGTCAATCATTACTTTGGGTGAATATCTCTGGTGGATGGCTCAGGAATAACAACACAGCAATTGCACAGAACTGTATTTCTCTGTCACCGGCACCATTGGAGAATCAAATATTTTTATTCCTGCTTTCTATGTTCATCTTGAATTTCATTCACTTAATATATGGACACAGACTATTTATTTATTTATTTATTCTTTTTTCATCCATAATTTTTTACATAATTTATGGACACGGATTATCTATTTATTTATTTGATTCACATAATTTATGAACTTACACTGCTCATTAATTTACGAAAGTAATTTTGAATGGTTATTTATTTTATTTCATTATCCTTTATTAGCTTTGTTGCTCTTCTTTGTACACGCTCGATTTCCAGTGAGGCCTGGAACGAAAAGAGAAAGAAGAAAGTAGTGCAGGGCTGGGTATGACAGTGTGTAGAGAGGAGACAACATATGGTTAATCAGGAAAGTGTGAGAGTAAGGGGATAGTACAGATTGGAGAAGACAGGGGGGGAGGCAGGACTTCCAGGCAGCAGAGGAAGGGGCAGAAAGGAGGAAGCCGTTTGGACACACGCTGCTGTCCTCCACCATCATGGCCGACATAGACCTCATCTTAGTCAGGTTGCGGGCAGCTGCAGCGACCAGGGGACCGGAGTGGCTGCATAGCCAAGTGTCCATCCTCATCAAGAATCAGGCCTCGGGGTCGGCAGCAGGAGGTGAGGTGTCCCCACGTGCTTGGAGATCTAGGCGCCCAGAGCGCTTTTCGCCAGGGCCCTCCCCCAGAGCTTTGCGTCACACTAAAAGCCCTCCACGGGACCCATCGGGCCCCCATTGGCTTCCGCTGGCGCAGGGCCTCGTCGGGAATCCTCGCCGCTCGGTGGGCGGGGCTACAGGCTGTCATCGCACATCTTCCCCGCCCACACGTCGCATGTGTCAAAATCAAACGGTCTCCCCCCCAGCGGTTCCCAAGTGCAGCCACCGCCAACAGGCCGTCAACAGACGCGGCCGGCGGCTCCAGAGCTCTGAGGGGGTACACAAGCTGTGTCAGAAGGGGGGCAGAGTGGAGGCAGACGACAGGGAAGGACTGGCCAGGGCTCCACAGGAGTGTGGTGCAGCAGTGAGCGGATCCAATGCTGGTGGGCGGCTCCAGCTGTGGCAGGGATCCACAGCCTCCAGGCCATCCAAAGTCTTGTAGAGTGGGAGAATTATCACTCGAGTTAATCCCCTTTTTAATGCATGCAAGTATTCTGTTTGCTTTGTTAGCAGCAGCTTGGCATTGCTGAGACTATCATCTACTAGGACCCCCAGGTCATTTTCCATCCAAGATTCACCCAGAGGTTCACCCCCTAGTGAGTAGATTGTATTCTTATTTTTGCCACCCAAATGCACTGGCTAATGCCCTTTTTTTAATATGCTCCTAAAGCAAACCCATCTCTCCTCTGTGTTCTTTGTTTCTAGGATTGTATCCCAATTTATATCTTCTAGCAAGGTTCATAGTTTAGGGAAGTTGGCTTATTTGAAATTCAGTGTCTGTGTGTTCCCCTTGTGTTTCCTATTTGTGTGATTTATACTGAAGCCAATTGACCAGTGATCGCTGTTTTCTAAATTGCCCCGTATTTCCACATCCGTGATCAGGTCTGTATTGTTGGTAATCAGTAGATCTAGTAATGCCTTGTTTCTAGTTGGTGCGTATACCATCTGACACATGAAATTGTCCTGCAAGACATTTAGGAACTGGCGAGCCTAAAGCCCCATACACACGGTCGGACTTGCTGTTTATCGGTGCTTTCTGTTTGTCCGTTCTGACCAGCCGACCTTTTGTGACCTTCTGAGCGATGTTTCCCGTGCGTACTCGTCGCCGAGTTCGTGCTGTACGCGGAATTGGTGTCGGGCTTTTAGCTTTGAGCCAAGACCCGTCCATGAACAGAGTGACGAGGAGTATGTGGACCAAGAATTGGTTGCTTCAGCGTGACCAGTTCTCGCACATGCCTTTGCTTCGTGAGATCCGGGAGAATAATCCTGATGATTTCAGGAACTTTCTCAGGATGACGGACCCCGATTTTCACCGTCTTTTGGCTTTGCTGACCCCCTTTATCAGCCGGCAGGATACCTGCATGAGACAAGCCATTACTCCGGAGCAGAGGCTTGTTGCCACGTTGAGGTACTTGGCGACAGGGAGAAGTCTTCAGGATTTGAAGTTCTCTTCAGGTATCTCTCCCCCAGGCCCTGGGAATCATTATTCCAGAGACCTGTTCTGCCATCATTCAGGTCCTGCAGGAGGACTATATTAAGGTAACATTTCTACTTTACTATTCCCTTCTATGTATGCTCTGTTTGCTAATGACTTGTATTTTTGACCTCCTTCCCTAATTACCATGATTGCAATATGTTCTAATATGCTGTGCCCCTTTTCTCCTTCATGCATTTTTCCCTTCACTTACCTCACCAGCATGCTCTTCTGCCCCAATAGACACCTATGGCCTAGTCACTTAAGCAATGTCTTTTGTCTGCTGCATAGTATTGTTTGCCCCAAAACACCCCCTAAAATATGCACAAATGTTTGCTGTGTGGTTTACTTCATGTAGAGCCCCCTTTTTTTTGTTCTTTTGGTGGGGGGGGGGGGGGGCAAACTCATTAGGAACCCCCTCCCCCAACTGCTCTGTCAGATGGTACCAATCCTTTATCTGCTGGCTTTCCCAAGGTCCATACACACTATATACCTACCTCTTTATAGTGCGCATCTTTAGGGATGAATTCAGCAAAGCATGTAGTGCAAGGGACTGCCTCCATACATTCCATTTCCTATTTTTTTGTCTTCTTTCCCTCCTATTAGCTTGCTTGGTAATGTAATAATGTCACACTGTGCCTGCCTTTTTTTGGGGGGGGGGGGGGGGGGGGGTTGAAATGTTATTTGATCTTTCCTGTGGCCTGCCAATAGTGTTAAGTACAGAGGGTCTGGCCAAACTAGCCCACATTATTGAGCCATTTGCCAATCAATGAAGTGTAGAGGGTTAGCTGTCCACCACCCCCCCCCCCCCCAAAACCCCTAGTTATTGCCAATGGCCCATCAGAAGTGGGGGGATTGATGGGGGGGTGAGTAATCTGTGAAGGGGAGCCTCTACTTTTCTGTGCAAATACTTTCCAGCCTCCAATTTTAGACAATGCTCTTGTTCCTAGATGTTGATTGTCTAATCTGCTTGCAATGTTTAGGTGCAAAGTGACTAATTTTTTTTTCTTGTTTCACTCCACAGTTCCCTTCCACGCCACAGGAATGGCAGACTGTGGCCTCCCACTTTGCCAGCCGTTGGGACTTTCCTAACTGCGGAGGGGCAATTGATGGGAAACACGTCCGCATCGTCCCACCGCCCAACTCGGGGTCCTACTATTATAATTATAAAGGGTTTAATAGTGTAGTGATGTTGGCGGTGGTGTCGGCAACATACGAGTTTATGTATGTGGACGTGGGGATGAACGGCCGGATATCGGATGGTGGGGCCATTACGCACACGGAGTTCTACTGGCGTCTCCAAAGTGGCAGTCTGTGCTTGCCACCTCCAGAGGAGAATGCCGAAGGACTCCCCTTCGTCTTTGTCGCAGATGAAGCGTTTGCGTTGACTCCCCATGTGATGAGGCCGTTCCCGATGAGGACCCTCACCCCGGACCAGAGGGTCTTCAACTACAGGCTGTCCAGAGCCAGAAGAGTTGTCGAGAACGCTTTTGGCATCCTGGCCAGCCGCTTCCGCCTGTTCCTGACGGCATTTAACTTGGCGGAATACAAACTGAACCACATAGTTCTTGCCTGTTGCATATTGCACAACTTCCTCAAAAGACATAACAGGAACTATGTGGTGCCCGTTGGCCCAGATGTGGAGGGCCCTCCAAATGCCGAACTCACAGCCCTTCGAGTGGCACGTCCAGGCTTGCCCCCTCTAAATGCCCGTGTGGTCCGGGACCAATATATGCAGTACTTTGTGGGTAGGGGGGCCATTGCTCTGCCTGACGATGTGTGAGAGGCATTTTTTAATAAATCTGATATTTTAACCAACCTATGATTTCATGTCATTTCAGTCTTCTTTTTAGCTTATTTTACTTTGACATTTTTTCCCTTTGCCTTCGACAGTGGGAATGCACTTTCTGGGCAAAAGGAGGTAACAGTCTCTTCTTCCCAAAAAGATTATTCTCATGTTGTGTGTTTGCTACCTAATCTTTGGTCTAGAGAAGGTTTGTACTGCATAACTGACACCCAAAATACTCCTTTTCATCACCAGGTCTGACATGTGTGTATTCTCCAAAATGCTGTGCTCCGTGTTTTCGTACAAAGCACTGTGGGTGTCATTTACATAAGTCAAATCCGCTATGCTCTACAAGTGCATTGAAAAAGTTCCCCGGGAAAGAAAATTGGAGTGCAAAGTGGATTTGCCTTTAGTAAATAACACCCATTGCCCCCCATATCCTTTTCATTTTACATACATAATGCATTGTGTTTTTTAAATAAGGAAGCCACACATTTAGAAAAATAAAAGTTTACTAGGAAAACATTCCGCGTTTACAATCTTCACGCCAAAAATGACAACATCTTGGTTATTTACAACATTGTTTACAAACATTCCGCAATTGGTAAAACCAGGCATGGAGCAAAACAGAACCTAGGAACTTGGAAAGTTCAACTTTGTAAAGTGAAGACAAGATCAGACATGACTATATGTTCAAAGTGTGTTTGATCTTGCCTTCATCACATGGGGGGGTCACCCCCGAAAAGTGGAAATTTGGAACATGCACACAATTTGGGACTGAAAATGGTCATTAGATGGTAAAACACATGCCTAGAAGCTTCAAAAGTGCCATTTTCCATCATGGGGATGAATGGACGTTTTTTGGGGGTGCAACCCCTTCACCACAACCACTTTCGTAGTTCGTAAAGTGTTTGCACCCCCAAAAAAACGTTGCCATTCATCCACCATGGTGGGAGCTAGCACATGTGGACACAATGTGTGCATGTTCCAAATTTCAGACAGTTTTTAAGTTGCAAATGTGTTCTGAAGCTGGCACAAATGTGTGTTAATTACTTGGTGCGTTTTCATATTTTTCCTAAAACATCAATGATGTTCTTCAATTTTTGTTGAACATCATTGATGTTTTGCTTTATGTCATCTAGATCTCTATTGCAGACCATTATCTCTCCGATGAGTACGTGGGCACTCTCTGTGGTAAAGTGCGATTTTTCTTCCACAACATCCACGTCACCTAAAAACCACAAACAAACAAAAATGGGGTGTTGGAAATGAGGCAGCCATACATGGATTAGCTTACCAGTAGCTGTGTTCTCCCACACTCACCTGTTGTGGTGACAATTTCTCCAAGTTCGATGATCTCTCCTTCCTCCTCCTCCTCCTCCTCTGCTTCTGCTCTTTCCCCTTTTTTGGTAGGTGTTGGTTTGGGGGTTTCCTCAGACGGCCCAAGTTTTCGCTCCCCTATGAGAATGTCCAAAAGGAAGATTTAGCAACACAAGCTATTGAGGGCAGAAATAGGAAATGACAAACATTGCTTGAAAGTGACGGACACTATTTTAGTTTGGCCAGTTACAAATGTCAACTACATGAATGAAGTCACTTTGTAAAAGTGCTAAACTGACTAGCTTTTTGGTAGAAGTTTGTGTGATGGAGACCCCCCTCTAGTATCCACTGGAGCACATGTGTGGAAAAGCATAATAAAAAGGGGGTTTGGGTGTCCCAGCACTAGTGCTCTAGAGTCCAGATGGGTAAACAGCTACTGAGTGACCTCTCCTTTACATTGAATAAATTGGCTTTACATTCTTGATGACATTTCTAGTGAGAACAAACTTCCTTTCCCCAAAAAAACACCAAACATCGTATTATAAGTGGCCGAACGATCGAGGTTGCGTACGATCGAATGCACACACACACGACCATGACAGTGGCAGAAAGATCGAGGCTGAGTACGATCGAATGCACAGACGAACCTGAAAGTGGCCATTTTGGAATGTACAACTTGGTAAAAATCAAAACACAATGGAGCAGTATGCAAGCAAGAAATCAAACACAAAACACAACTACTTACTTTTTTGAAGAATTCTCTTGATCTTTCTGTACTGATCGGCCTCCCTCAGTTTCAGGTCTGACCAGCGTTTCCTGAGTTGCTCCTTGGATCGTTGTACCCCAAAATTATTGTACAGCCTTCTCACAACTTTAGACATGATCTTGGCCTTGCGGACATTGGGGTTGAGGTAAGGCCCATACTTCCCATCATAGTCGCTCCTCTTTAATATGTCCACCATCTCCAACATTTCTCCAAATGACATATTGGAGGCCTTGAATTTCAGGTTCCGGGATCGGGACGTTTCTGCCTCCGGACTTTCCTCGTCCTCCTCCTCGTTGGTGGGATATTTGTGGCGCACCTGCTGTGTCCCCGCCATGTGCTCTCCCCACTACGCCGTAAAGAGAAGGGGTGGGGAATAGACGAGAAAGATCGTCAGGGGCGGGGGGAGTTTGAAGCATGCGCAGTGTATATAAAACGTCACACGCCTGTGTCGTAGCCACGATCTGGGAGACGAGGGGAGAGAAAACTCACACGAGACGATCGCTACAAACGAAGGTACAATTTAACGTTGGTACATAACTAGCCTAGACTGATTTGAACTTGAGGCTTCTTTATGGAGAAGATTAGGAGAGTTTAGCCTGACATAATTTATAGGGTTTGGTGTGTTGTTGTGTCTTGCAGAGATTGATATGAAGGGATTCAACGACATGAGTTTTCTCCCCCTCTTCATTGCCAAATACAGGGATTTTCCCATATTGTGGCAGGGTATACACCCACATTACACCAACAAACCAAAGAGGCACGCAGCCCTGGAGGAACTTGTGGAATTTGTCAAGCCAAGGTTCCCCACGGCAACTGTTGATGATATTAGAAAGAAAATTGGCAGCCTGAGGAGTGCGTATATCAGGGAGAGGAAGAAGGTCGTGAAGTCTGAGGAAACTGCAACTTCAGCAGATGAGGTCTATGTCCCCAAGCTCTGGTACTATCAGAGTCTCCATTTTCTGAAGGACCAGGCTGATGTCACGGAGCCAACCTCAACTCCTCCTTCCACGCTTCCTTGCGCACAGCCCACCCCTGATGAGGCTTCCGAGGAGCAACCTGGGCCTTCCAGTCTGGAAGAGGTGGAGGAGCCCAGCTTGTTCCAGGTATAGTAGTTTTGTTACCATTTATGGGAATAATGAATGATGTTCACTTAATTCAGGATCGCCAATTGCTTAGTTCCTAACGTGTTTGACATATCAACAGACAGTGGTGTTGGAGACATTTGGGGCCAGAATCTAAACTGCTGGGCTGAGAATTGTATGGTTTTCTATTTGTAAACATTTTGCACCAGTCACTAGATGAGAATTGTGTGTGTTTGATGAACAAATAACTGAAACTATGTCCCTTTTTCCTACACAGGAAGACCTCAGCCAGGAGGTGGCTGTGGAAGGTGGCAGTCAGGAGGAGGCAGGGGTTAGTGGCAGCCACCAGCTGGGTAGTGGCAGCCAAGAGGGGGCTAGGCCTCGGAGCCTGACTGACACCCAAACCCCTCCCCTCCGCCCTCCGTACAAAAGGGCGAGAAGGGGGGGTTATGCGGCACAGTCAGCGCTCCGGATGATCAGAGAGGCTTCAGACTCCCTACATGCCACACCCGCCGACGAGGAGACCTTTGGCTCGGTGGTTGTCACAAAAATGATGGGTATGGAGGTGGGGCAACGCAACATGTGTGAGGGGCTCATCCTCCATGTCCTAAATAAGGGTAGGGCTGGGGAGATGACCCCACTCACACATGTTTGCCATAGTTACCATGCTCCGCCTCCTCCTCCTCCTCCTCCTCCTTCTGCCACCCCACCAGCACGACAGCCACAGCGTGGAAGGAAGCGTGGAAGGAAGACCTGAGAGTGACGACCTGCAATCAGTCTGGTGTGAGAGAAGATGGAGCCTCTTGTAGTACCAGAGCCTGGGGACCTAGATGGCATCTGCTGCAGTTCCGGATACTTTGGACTTCACGACCAGATTGCACTCCCCTTAATATACGTACTCCTCAGGCCCCCAATTTTCTACGCTTGGACAATGATGGTTGCCGTGGGGGGCCAAGACTTTGCAAATTCCCCAAGTTTCACCATGGCTGCGTTCCTCTTTGGTTTGTTGGTGTGACCTAAATAAAGGTTTTTTTGATTTGAAATAATCATTGACTATTGTGTTTTACTTTGCTACAATGACAGTTTTTCTTTGAGTAGGCTGGTACATTTCACTAATCCTAAAGTAGAATTAACAAGGGGCAACAACAACAAACAACCTCCTAGTAAATTTAAGCAAGAAATACAAATGTAAATAATGTGTTTTTGGTAATTTGAGACACACAACCCCCCTCCAAAAAAAAAAAAAAAAACATTCAAATATGTATTCCCCAAAAAAAAAAAAAAAAGACAAATCATGGTAAAAAAATAACAAAGATTCTTTTCCGTTCAGAGTAAAAATAAACATGTAGTGTATAAATGCTGCAAAGTAATAAAGAAGTAAGTTTGTGAGAAGTGCGGGTGAATAGGAGCAGCTAAAACATGTCATTCTTGTTGCATTGTAAAGAAAAAGAGAATGCGCTGCATTAAAGACATTTTAACATTGCAGCGTGACGAATGTGCTGTGTCGATTAGGAAAGGTAGTTTTACCTGACCGAGCGCTTCCGTCACAGAATTTCTTCTGAGCATGCGTAGCACTTTGTCCGTCGGACAAGCGTACACACGCTCGGATTTGGTGTGATCGGACCGGGTTGACGGCAAATCATTCCAGCAGGAGATAAGACTTTGTCCGTCGGACAAACCGACGAACACTGTCCGATGGTGCATACACACGGTCTGATTTTTCAACAACCTTGTCCGATCGGACCAAATTGATGAAAAAGTCCGACCGTGTGTATGGGGCTTTAGACGAATGCATGGTTCCCACCGCCCAGTCTATGTCTGGATAATTAAATCCCCCATTATGATAACAATTCCCATCCTTGCTGCTAATCCAATTGTGATAGGAGGTCCGTCTCCCCCTCCTCCCTCAGGTTAGGGGGCCTATAGCATACTCTCCCAGTATTATTTTCCCCTTAGCTTCAGCTTGGAGCTCTACCCATAAGGATTCCACCGCCTCCCTAGCTCCCTTATTGATGTCATCTCTCACATTCACTTGTACATTATTCTTGATATAGAGGCATACCCCTCCCCTTTTTCTCTATCCCTGCGATAAAGGATATACCCTTGAATGGTTGCCAGCCAATCATGAGAGCTGTTGAACCAGGTCTCTGAAATTCCCACAAAATCGAAATCCTCCTCGTTCAACAGTATCTCTAGTTCACCCATCTTGTCTGCCAGGCTCCTGGCATTGGTGAACATGCCACGTAGTTTAGACCAGTGGCATACAGTCCTCTCTTTGGGTGTTCCGAGATTGCAAATAGGACTATACTATACTATACTTACCTTGGGTTTATGTGCTTTAGTCAACCTACCACTAATGCCCCAATACTACCCTCTGGAATATGTTTATTGCTGAATATCTCTACCTCTGGACCCCCCCCCCCCCATTGCCTAGAAACCCCTCTAACTTTTTGGCCATCTTCACTCCCAGTAGATCTGCACCCTCCTCATTTAGGTACACTCCTTCCCTTCTATAGAACTGGTAACTGACTGAGAAGTCGGCCCAGTTCTCCAGGAACCCAAACCCCTCCTTACTACACCAGCCACTTGTTTACTTCCCTAATCTCCCTCTGCCTTTTGGTGTGGCTCGAGGTACCGGTAGTATTCCTGAGAATACTACCTTGGAGGTAATTTTCCTCAATTAAAATCGTTCTTTAGAACACTCCATCTTCCTTTGACTTTGTCATTGGTGCCAACATGCACCATGACAGCCGGGTCTTCACCAGCCCCTCCCAGTAATCTTTCCACCAGATCCGTGATGTGCCGGACCCGAGTGCCCGATAGACAGCATACAGTTCAGCGCTTCAGGTCGTGGTCACAGATTGCCCCCTCTATCCTTCTAAGAATTGAGTCCCCTACCACCAGAATCTGTCCTTCCTTTCCCTTCGCCCCCCCCCCCCCCCCAATCTCACTGGAGGACTTCTTCCCCTGGCAGCTAGGGGATTCCCTCAGCTCCAGCCTTGCTGGTCCCTGACTGGTTTCACCAATGTCTCTCAACGGAGCATACTTATTGGGATGTTCCAGCCAAGGATCGGCTTTCATGGCACTTCCCCCTCTATCCTTCCTGACTGTCACCCATCTACTAGTCTCTAGTGCCTGCACCTCTTTGTCTCCACCCGCCTCTGTGCTGGCCCCTGTCGACACCTGCCGGGTAAGTTCCCGGCTCTTCTTTAGTATGGAGGGTCTTCTCAGTGCTGACAGTTGCTTCCCTAGATTCAGAACCTGGGCTTCCAGGGAAAAAATGTGCTTGCCGGGCATTGTACCTACTAATTGGATTGGAGATTATACCCTGTCCAAATTACCTAACATTACCTAATCTACACACTTTACTCAGACAATACTCAGGTACACACAATACACAGGCACTTACAATACTCAGGTACTCCCAAAACTCAGGTACACATAATACTCAGGTACTCACATACACTGTCAGTCAGGTTTTCGTGTTTGTGTCTCTGTGTCACTCTGCACAGCCTCCCCTGTAATCTGACAGTAGCAGTCAGTCAGTCACCTTCAGTGCCGCCGCTCACTAATCAATCTCACACTGTCCCTTCTCTGGTCTGCACTTCATTAACCCGCGGCCTCTCCCTGTCAGCCTTCCACCTCTGGTCCCGCTGGATGTCCTCCCGCCTCCTCTATCCGTCCTCAGTACACCCGCTTCCGCACCACAATGTCTCGCTCTGCCGCCACTGTGAGTCCTCGGGGCGCCCACTGACGCTCACAGTCGAGGGGGGCCTGGTCCGGTCAGGAGGCCTATCCGCCACGGTGCCACTCTCGGGGGTCCGGTCCTCTGCATTCTGCTCCCTCTCACTCCACACTGTCCCAGCACTGACTTCTGCGCCAAAGAAAAAAACTTTGCAACAGCACCACCTGTCGTTAACGCCACCTGTGTTATTATCCTGCGAGGATAAAATCCATTCACTATTGTCACACAACTGGGTGGGCTCAGGGCACAGTGCTCTGCTCCCCGAGCCTACCCATTGGAATCCATGTGTCCAGCACCCTGCATGTAGATTAGGGGGCCGAACGCAGGGATAGAGCGGGTGGGGCCTGTGACCCCCTAATGGACGGGCCACCACTGCTGACAACCTTGCTGTACAGAACTTGTTCTTTAGGTGAATGATGCAGTTATGATGCTTGCTATTAATGTTCTCTTATATATAATGAGCCTTGTGTTGTCCCAGTTTGTGTTCTGGTTTTGTGGCTATATATTTGTGGAGAGAAGTTAACACGGTCTGGGGTTAAGTTCAGGATTTCTAGTATTCCTTTGGGCAGAGAGCCAAATGTTTGTGGAAAGAGAAAGCTTGATTTTCATGAAGCCTAATTAACTTTTTAATGAAAACTTATTTGTAGGTTAAAATAACAAAGACTTTGTTTGATTCACTAAACTAAACCAGATGCCAAGCTAAAGATGAAAACATGGTGTGCCAAAGGAAGAAATCAGACTAGGCTCTACTGATTCATTATATGTTCCAATATACTTTGCCTGGGTATATCAAATATCAGTAGTAAGACCAACGAAAAACATGTTGTAGTTATGGGGTATTCTAAAATGATATATTTTATTAAATGACACTATATAGTGTTTTGGAGCTTGGAATGTGGTATATGATGGTGTGTCTGTGTGTAAATATGATCATACCCACCTGAACAGTACAAAAGTAGAACATGCACAGTCCAAGAAGGGAATACCTATCCCAACAGCACCCGTGTAGCTGCAAACTTGGGCTGGCAGCATGGACGGCCCATTACTGTTTAGCTGCATAATAATTAATGCAGACAACAATAAAATGACTTACCGTACATTCACGAAAGATGTTCCAATGTATCTGTCAGATTCCTGTGAAATGAATGATTATGTTTCAGAGTTTATAATTATCTTAGTATAGAAAGGAGCTGGGATGCTGAAACTTAAAAAAGTAATATTGAAGCTGTCGGTAAACACCCATGACCTCCTGTGGCTCCTTTGGATAGATCCCTTCAATAGTGTGACAGACCTGGAGGGGACGTAATGCAAGCCTCTTGCCTTGCGATTATGGGCCCTGGCATTCGGGGGAACGGTGCTGTTTGTGAGCTGTATGCCTGGGGACCGCTGAGCTGGTTTTACTTGGATTCAGATCCATGCTGGCCCCCCAAGACACATAGACTCCGGATATGTCAGATGCTAATATCATCAACTCCAGCCACCTGTCTGTTGTCTTGTATAATGCAAATGAGTAGTCTGGCTTGACACAGATTCTAAAGAGTATTTCACCTATTGTTGTATGTGCTAATTAACCCTGCAATTGAATGAAGGAGCCCAGTGTTGATTTAGATAATTAGCTCATGCTAAATAGGTTAGGTTTTTAGTCATCCGGCTGTATATATGTGTGTGACATCACAAATAAAAGTTATTCCTGATGTACTCCAAGACTGGTGTTGTCTAGTTCTTGGGGGCTCCTATATTGTTCCAGGACTTAGGAAGCATTTACGGCGGACACCTTGAGTACAGGATCCGTCACAAATAGAATTCTCAGTCTGTCCCATTTCTGAAGCCAAGCCAATGAGTTTTTCTGCTACATGCTTCAAAATAAAAATAAACCATCAGTATCAATAGGTATGGGCCCTAATAATGGCCAGGGAAACTAGAAGTGAAGTGAGTAATTTATAGGCTGGGTCTTGCCACTGGAACGCTAGAAAAACATTCACTGAATTTCAAAAAGTTTCTGGACACCTCACCATTACACCAGTATCAGCTTGATTTACATCCTCTCCCAAACTATGGGCATTATTATAGAATTGTCCCCTCTCTCTATTTTCTTCTAGAACAGCCTCCACTCTTCTGGGAATGCTTTCCACAAAATGCTGGGGTGGGTCTGCTGGAATTTGTGCCTGGTCATCCTAAAAGGGCATTTGTAAAGTTAGGTATAGATGTTGGGCAAGATTACCTGCCTCACAGTTGGCATTTTAATTCACCCCACAGGTGTTCAGTAGGGTTGAGGCAAGGGTTCTGTGCAGGCAACGTGAGTTCCTTCATACCCAACTAGTCAAACCTTGTCTATATATACCTGGTTTAGTGCACAGGGGCATAGCCATGTTGAAACAAGGAAGAAATTTCCCAAACTGTTGCCAAAATGTCCACAATTATCTAGAATGTCTTTATGTGCTGTACTCTCATTAGGTGTATGAACTGTGTCTGAGCATGGTTTACCCCAAAAGCCTTATTCATTTCTGTAGTGTGATTTTTTAGAATCATACTTGGGCAACGTTCAGTGTACAGTCTTCAAGATCACTTGAAAATAGTGGTTTGGGGCACAATATGTTTAGGTGTAACTGTTAACTATGCTTGAGCACCGAACTTTCATAGATCACTGAGCACTTACAGAGCATTGAAGCAGGGATCACTATGGTCTAGCTGGCAGAGGTGATGACGTAAGCATGCCCAGCCCAAATTGTGTGCAGACCAGTGGAAGAGTGGGATGGGGACAATCAAATTCAGGAACAGTACAAGGCAACCATGCCTAGTGTGAATACACCCTGACAGTACCCTTGACTGGATTCACCTGAACCCTTTTTAGGGATTCTACATACTTTTGACAATAAAGTGTAGGTGTAATGGGCAGGTGTCTATACAATTTAGGCAATATAGGGTTTAGTAGATGAGTAATTAAGCCAGTAGTTTAATCCCCTCAATATGCATCATAAATTTCAGTATTCATCTTGGTTGGACATGCCTTGTAAAACAAAATTTTGCAATCCAGAACCATCTCTCGCTGACCCCAACTCATCTCATTTGATGTCACCAATGACACAGTCAGATAGCTGGTGCCCAACAGTGATGAAGGGAAGGATCATGTAAAATAAAAATAATGAATATCTGCAAAATGTAAAGTATTTTGCTAATGGACAAGTGGTATTCATACCATTTCCTTTAAAACACAGCTTTCTGAAAGAAATTGTTGTTTTATTTGTAAGTTTTAGCTCACTTTAAATTTCTAGAATCTTAAGCAGCTTATTTCTCAACTAGACAAGGACAAGAAGTAATATTATGTTTCCTGGTACTTGTAATTCTAGTGTGGAAGAGATTTTTGGAACTTGAGTTTGGTCTGTTGGGATGACTCCAGGCCACTGGAATCAAATGGAAAACTAAAAGTGTTTAGTCCAAAGTAATAGTGAGTTTCCAGACAGAATTCCATGGTTATGGGAAAGTGCCAGGGCATCCCTATCCATGTTTGTTAAACTGAACATGAATACAAACGATCATCACAACTGTTTGTAAATTACTAACTGTTGCTATATATGGTAAACATAATACAGACTTAGATGCATACTAGCCCATTATGCTTTTACTTTGCAGTGGAAAAAAGAGAAAGGAAAACCCATCAGGGTTTACTTCCTCTCTAATGGCTCCCCAATCGCACTGTGATTTTGCCATGACTGACGCACGGTAAATCACGCTGCAATCGCAACGAGCAATTTTGTCACCCAAAAGAAGCTCATGTTCTTTTTTGAGCAACAAGCATTGCCCTTGAGGCATGATTTACCATGCAACGTTTGTGGCAAAATCGCAGCACCATTGGAGTCCTGTTAAGAAATAATGGCATAGCAAACGCATCCCGCGTTTTGCAGTGATTTAAAATAACGGTTGGAATCACAGCGATTCTGTCCGGCATCAGGTGTGAATAGAGCCTTAAAGTCAGTGTTTGACTGGCACAGTCTAGGTAGCAAAGAATTGGTATGATAAAGGTAGTCATACAATATAACATATAAATGATCCGAAAGTCAAGATGAAACTTTGTATGTTATTATAATACAAAGAGTTGTTTTGTAACGTTTCTACATTTATAAAGGGGTGCATTGTGTGTCATCCTGTTTAGGTTTTGGTGTCTCTTTGGAAATGGAAAAAAAAAACCAGCTTAAAGTAGCTTTAACCCCTTAATTTATTTTGTTTAGTTTGCTACAGCACTGTTATAAAGAAAATGTTTTCCTGTCTACACATACTCACATCATTGCTCAGAACTGGTTTCTTGATGGCGCCATTGGTAGATGATGCCTGTGCCATGTGTGACCACATGGCTGCTTGACGTCTCCACTAGGAGTGCTCTCCTAATTGTGAGCCAGTTGTCATCTCATAATAGGAAGTGCCTGAACAATGATTTTTATACCAGAAGTATTTGCTTATGCTGCCTCTTGGGACCTCTAAATGAGTGTTGCGGAGGCCCTAGGACACTTTGACAAAACCCTATCCAATGATGGGTATAAAGTGGTCTGTTTTAAAAGTCCTCAGTCATAACCTACCTGGCACACAGAATGTATGGTGTACAACTGGTGCATGTTTTGCATTGTGTCTGACTACTAACTGTAGGATTGTATAATGCTTTCTTATGAGACATTCTCTTTGTACCACAATATATATATAAACCAGAGTATCCTTTACTGTTCTATTGCTGCAATAAAGTGAAGTATTTATTGGAATTCTTCAGGAAACGGCATAGTCCTGCCTTCTTATCACTTCTGCTCCATTGTATAGTAATCCAGGGCACTTATTAACCTCCCTGGCGGTATGATTTTGTCAGATTTTTGCGTCTCAAAGCGGTACATTATTTCGCATGGAAATTTGGCGTTTTATATTGTAGGCCTATAATTCTTAAGAATAACTCACTTAAATCTATCCAAACAAGAGTCTAGTAGACATCTCAGGTATGATAAAGTTTGAAACACGAAATCATTAATTATAATATAATAAGTAACTATAAATAATTATAAAACATATAATAATAATATTTATTCAATAATGTAATCCAATCAAATTAAAAACACTGAAATTTGCTCAGTTGCAGAATTGTTGCTGTCATTACTTTCAGTGTTTGATGACGAATTTCCCCACGAATCACGCTCCATTCTGCAAGTGTTCTAATTCTCTATCGCTGTTTTCTAGCTGGTCTAAAACCGCTTTTGATGTAAAGGGACACTTTTTGGTTGCTATGGACAATCTTCAGTTTCCAGGCAGAAAGAACAGTATTTATAATATAAAACTGCATGCAGGGCACTAGACAATGCACTAGGGACAAAAAGAATGTGAAATCATTTGATACAGTAATGTAATCTGTAAGATTACAGTGTACTGTATGTGTGAACGGAACACATACAGGGAACGGAGCCCGGCACACAGAGCATCGGGTGGAGGACACAGCCTGCAGACACAGTGGGAGGACATTGCAGGATCCTGGAGACAAGGTAAGTAACTTTCCCAGGATACTGCGATGCAATCCCGAGTGTGGCTCGGGGTTACCACTTTTGGTAATAATTCACCCCGAGCAACGGGAAGGAGGTTAATACCATTACAATGCTTTCTGGTGATCGTCCCATCCTCTCTAGTCTAAAACCATTACCTTTGGCTACCAGGGTCATTCACCACCTGATGGGCTAATGACTGTCTAACTGACCAGTATTTTAATACATCTGGCTTTTTCTATACTAATTTTGAAGTGAGTAGACAATCACTTTTGGAAACACTTATGAATTGATTTACTGAAAGCAAACAGGCTGTTGCAAGGGAAGTTACCCCTTGCATATAATTTTCACCAGAGCATAGTAAAAATGGTGAAGTTATACTTTGCAAAGAATACCCAATAACGTGCAAGTAATATATATGTAAAAAAAAAACAGCATTTTTGCTTGCACATAATTTGATAATAGAAGCCAGCAGAGCTTCACCTCATTCTCTAAGCTCTGGGGCAAATTCCCCAGCAGAATTATCAGTCACAAGTCTGAAGGACATCCATGGCACTTAAAGTGTTACTAAACCGAGTAATATGAAAATAGTTCATCTGCCCCCCCCCCCCCCCCACAGTGCCCACAGCTTATAAATCTTCTTTTTACATTAAAATACTGCTACTATATACCTCTTTGGATGATCTGTATACCACGATCAGTAATAAACTGCACAGTTTTTCCAGTGCTGAGAGTTCCGGTAGGAGGAGATTTCCACTACAGCCTGTATACATGCCCACATGTGTGATGTCAATATCATGTGACCTGGCTAGCTCTGAGAACAAGGAAATGTTCTCTCCAGCATAAAAGACACAACTGAGCATGTGCAGGTCGGCTACCCAGCCTGTGTTAGCTGGCCTTCCCCAGCTAGACACTACAGGAGGGGGAGGATCTATGCATACAGGATAAAACAGCCTTTTTACACAATGCAGAGGATTAACCCCTTAAGTTCCACAGTGAGTATAACAAGCATGCTATGCTGCATATACAGACTGATTTTACTGTTGTGGGTTTAGTAACACTTTAATGAGTGGAGTTATAAAATAGATCATTTTAATTTTTTTTTGTAATATATTCTGAGTTTTATCAATTTACCCAACAGATTTACATTTCTCTGAATTCCTTTATAGTGAATTATAGCAAGTGTATTTTACTAACAATTTTTTTTTCTCTCTAGTTTAGAGGAGGTCCTCAGAAGTATGAAGTGACGGGGTGGCTTCAGATACAATCTGTTCGTGTCACGGACGAGGGAATATACCGTTGCTTCGCTAAAAACAAAGTTGGAGAAGTTATGGCAGCAGCAACACTCACTGTGCTAACACCAGGTAAAACTCATATTTTATTAAGACCAAAAAATATGGATAGAGCACATTTAAAGTGGAGCTATAGTCACCCATTAAAATAAACTATGAGCTGCAGCATTTTGTTAGTGCATCAGCACTTATAGTTTTCTCTTAGTCCCTCTGCAAAGTCCTACAAATACATCTTAAACCTGCCACTGATGGTCACCTAATGAATCCTCCTGTGATGGAATGGCAACGATGCAGATTTACCACTCTCATGTAGACTATGCTTGCTTTCACAACAGTGGGATAAAAAATGTTGGGTGTGAACAGAATATATATTCTCCTGCGCTCATACTAGCGGCCTTAGTAGAAGGCGGTAGTATTTTCAGATGATATCATAAAATGTGTAAAAAGACCATGCGTGTCCCGCTGCTTAAACTGACTGGGGGAAGTCCAAATAGGTTAAGGAGGAAAAAAGCGTGATACTCTATACAGTGCAACACAGCATCTTGGCAGGAGGATCGCAGGGTCAACCAATGATCGACTCGGGTAACCACTGACCGCAAGCTGCAACTTTCTAACCAGCCAGTGTGCAGGTCAGTAATATGGATGGCTTATCCCATCCTTACTTATGCCCACAAGCATTGTTGAGTCTGCAATCTATTAGTACATCTGGCCACTATATCTGGTTCCATCTATCTATGTCACTGCTATTTCTGTAGGTCCTGATGACCAACACTAACAAGTAATGAACTACAACCTCTGTATATACCTTATGGTGCTGAGGTAGGTCACATCCAGCTTTATCTCTTCCATATTGCCAATCCTTTTGATATCCTGTTCACTTGAAACTGGCACACTTTATTTAGTAAACAAATATATCTTTCTTTCAGAATTATCATTGCTAATTCACAAGCCTGTAGCTTGTCAAACAGCACTTGGAGGCACCTAGTCCTGCCCACTGCTTTCTGGATTGACAGTGCTGTCTGTGTTGCTGAAACCCTCCCACTGTGAGCTGCAGTGTCAGGGAGGGGAAGCGTTTGAGTCACAAATGAAGAAAGTTTTGTCTCAAATAGGAAATGTAAATTTAGCACTACCCCCATGAGGGCTGTTTGAAAGAACTGTACCCCAATGGTTGCCCTGACTTTGCAAGTCCACATGCTTGTGATAACAAAAAGCACTTAGACATGTAAAGCAGTTGAATTTTATTTTACTGAAAGATTTCTTAGCAATGAAAACCAGCTAAAGATTTGCTGTGACAAATAACTGTGTCAGCAGAAACAGTCAAAAGAATAATAATTGGAGGAAATGTAAAACAAGCACATATTAAACCAACAAACTCTGGTTTTGATTTAGCTCTATGGGTTCAGGCAGGAGAAGGGCAGAGGAGAGACCAGATTCATGTCAGACCACTCCCTTCTATTCCCCCAACACCACAGTCCCAATGAACCATATAACACTGTATTTAGTTCAGTTCAAACAATTTAACCTTTAATGCCACGTACACACGATCGTAATTTCCGATGGTCTTTTTCTGTCGGAATTTCCGACGGACTTTGGATTGAGAACCCGTTCTCAATTTTTTCGACGGAAAACCTATCGGATTTTCCGATCGTGTGTATGCAATTCCGACACGCATGCTCGGAAGCATTAAACTTCCCTTTTATAGTGCTGTCAAACGTGTTTTATGCCGCTGTGTTACTGACCGTCGGAATTTGGTGTGACCGTGTGTAGGCAAGACAGTTTGAGCGAAATTCAGTCGGAATTCCAACGGGAAAGCCATCAGAGCTTTTTCCGACGAGAATTCCGACCGTGTCTATGCGGCATTAGTCTTTAGACCACTCATTTAGTAATAGAGTGCTGGGTAAAAGTATGGGCCCTTATGGCACCAATGGATTCAATCCCTTGTGGGGGGGGGGGCAGCTCTTTGGTGGTGCACGTTAGGTGTTCTGACAAGCAGGGTGGAATAAAGGATGTTTAAGGTGTCCTGGCAAGTGGGGTGATGCAATGTATGCTTGTAAAGTTCTGGTAAACAGGAGGAACCCTGTTGCTGCTTAGAAAAGAGTAATGCCCTGTACACACGGTTAGGATTTTCCCACAACAAAACCGTGGATTTTTTTCCAAAGGATGTTGGCTCAAACTTGTCTTGCATAAACACGGTCAAACAAATGTTGTCGGAAATTCCGAATATCAAGAACGTGGTGACGTACAACACATATGACGAGCCGAGAAAAATGAAGTTCAATAGCCAGTACGGCTCTTCTGCTTGATTCCAAGCATGCGTGGACATTTGTGCGGTCGGACTTTCCGACAACAAGCTTACATCCAACATTTGTCGGAAAATCGTATTGTGTGTACAGGGAATAAGTGTAGCACAAGGTCCTACAGGTTTAGTCAAGGGAACAAGACAATGATGTCTGCATGCAGTGTCCCTTGTGATAGGAGGTTGGGCAAGTGCCCACTCACCAATCCTTTGTGAGGGTTCCACAGCAGGCCTCTGCAGAACCTAGCTCGAGGGATGGTGCTCAGCCCAGCTGGATTTTGTGTGGATGTAATGAGAGCAGCCTCCTGGCTGCTACTAAATTACCAGAAGTGGTTGGCAGTGGATGCTCCAGCACCCGCTCGTGATGATTCTCCTCCCTGTAGAACAGGCCACAACCCGGCCGCAGCACAGTCTAGAAACAAGTGACTGCGGATGGAATTTCGTAGTCCATAACAGTTCGAAGTATAGAACTTTGGATGTTTGGAATACAAATTCCAAGATGCTTTGCTCCATTCTTAGTTCTCATTCACCCTGACTGCAGGATGTGATGACAAAGTCCAGCCTGGGCACTAGAAGAAAACAGCCACACTGTAGCAATACTTTAAAGTGTCGTTTGAATATGCAGACAATATTAGCCAGCTCCTGGCTACATAAAGGAATCTTTTTGTTCAATTTATCAGGCTTGTGCATCACATAACTCTGATGAGCAATGACTTTCAGCCAGTAACGGCTTGTGAACTAGGTACATAGCAGTTATGAACAGTGTGATTATGACAAATAATAATCACAAAACATGTGTTTTCTTTGGGACTGGCATTCTCCCCAGATTGCCTGCCATTTTTTAAAGTTTAAATATGTCTCAACCTAAGTCATAAATTTGAACAAACGAAAAGCCTTTTAAAGACTCTTGTATAGTGGTATAAAACAGAGAAAATCAGCCCAACCATCAGGAGTGATACACTGCCTGCTGAGCAAATATCTATTCCTGCTGTTTTAGCTATTATTGCTGTTTAAATGTATGGATTTATACTCAATTTATTTTTATTTTTTTATATTTATTGTTTGTGTGCTTTAGATCAAGTGAACCTGACTGGATTGTCTCTGCCAAAATTCCGCAACCCTTTACAAGAGGACGATGCTGACAATGAGGATTCCGATTATTACTGAATTTTCATAGAATGATGGATCTCTGGTCTGAATCATTCTTAACAGGTTCTGTCCATACATGGCTCGGACATTCTACATACAGCAAATTCCATTTCTATGACAAGGGACAATGAGAAGCACTTTATATTTGTAAACCTGCTTTGTAAACTTTGTAAAATATGTTTTATTGAAGGATTCTGGAAGAAGTTACATTTTTTATCAGTATTACTATGGGTATTTTTAATGAGAAGACTGGATAGACAAATACGAACACTGTATTATTGAACATTTAGTAGGTGCATTTAATTATGCAGTGTACATAAGTCATTACCTAGAACCATGTGCCCAGACCAAGCCACAGTCTTTATGCAGTTTAATCATTTTGGCAGGAGTGGAATAAATCAAACTGGTATTTAAAGTTACTGTTTATGCAATCTGTGGATTTTGGTTAACGGCATACAGAGCAAATGAAAATTCTTCTTTATATTGTATGAAAACAGTTTTCATGTAACTTTAATAAGTGTATTTAATGTTCATATATCATTGTATGATGTTTTATATAAATTATATGTTTCTCTTGTTTACTCTTTTCTTTTGCACAGCGCTTTAAGATAGACTTGTGAGATAAAAGGGTTAGCTCACCATTTCACAAAAAATAAAAAGATGAAGTAACTCACAACACCTTCCAGGCTCTGCTGCATGTATCCTATGTTATCCCTGTCTTCCATTATCCTCTCCAGCTGGTATAATAGCCTGGCCCTTTAAAACTTGACTTAACAGCATTTGAGGGTGTATAGCAGCATAGAACTCACAATGGGGAGCACTTATTGGTCAATGTTGGTCACGTGACTGTGCTGACCAATGATATTTTCTTCTTTGTTCCAGGACAACATCCTGGACAAAAGGAGCCTTAAAATGATTATGTGGTCACATCGCCATTGCTCTTGTTACACAGGCAATGTGTAGTGATGTTTGAAGTGCTGGACCATTATATGGACTTGTAGCGCACCCCCTTAAGGGACACAGATGACTGAGATCCCCCACCCTGCACAGCCAGACACACCCAATCTTCACAGTCACCTCAGAGTCAGAGAACAGTCTGATTTTTTTTTGTATTATGGACGGTAACAAACTTGAATGGGGATGAGGGGTATTATGGGATTCCCCCTAGACTTCAGATGAACTTCAGGACAATTTCCCCTATACACAGTCTATATACAACTCCAACCTCTTCCTCCAGCACACACTTGCTTGCAGAACTCCAGCTGTGTCACCTTGTTGCGATTTTGTAGGTAAGGGCCATTACAGACAGGGACTTGCAGACCCTATACTTGAAGATAGGGTGACACAGCTTAGACTTTCCCAGCACAACCAACCCACCTGGCTGCAGCTGCTCCTTTTACTAGCCCTCCTAGCTTACTTCTCCACAGTCCTCCCTGATCTGACTGATCATTTACCAGCCCACTCGGCTGACTTCTCAGGAGATCTTCCAGATGTGCTGACCAGTTCCTGCTGTCCTCTCACTTGCTAACATGCATCCAGGATAGGATTCCTCTGTGCGTTTTAGAGGGTCCCTCCAGAAACCAAGCCCCAGGTCACCCCCCCCCCCAAGACTAAGGAGAACCCTCAATGGCCACTGACAGCCTCCTCAGCACTCACTCCATCTCCCACCCGACTGCCATGACCCATTCATTTTTATGAGATTCAACCCAGGCCTGGCTCTCAGCCAAGCCAAATTGTCCTACACTACAGCTTACTCTACAAAAAAAGCCTACCTATATCTAGCACACTTGATGGTGCTACAGACTGGAGGGGGCAGCTGAAGGTGGGGATCACATATGGTACATGCAGTGGGGACAGGAGGGGTGGGGAGAATGTTGTGAGTGAAAAGGTTATCTAATCCAGGGTTTCTCAACTCCAGTCCTCAAGGCGCCCCAACAGGTCATGTTTTCAGTATTTCCCTCAGATGAAACGGCTGTGGTATAATTACTAAGGCAGTGAAACCGATCAAATCACCTGTGCACAATAATGGAGAGCCTGAAAACATGACCTGTTGGGGCGCCTTGAGGACTGGAGTTGAGAAACACTGATCTAATCCTTTAAGTGTTTTGTTCCTTAAAAAAACACGTGCCATATTGTTTCCCAACAACGGAGTACTGTTATCTTTCTGTATATTTGGAAACACAAACTATTCTTGCCACTTGAAAAACGGTTTGGGAGATGCTGTGCTATGGGATCTGACAATGGACAACAGTTAAAGTATTAGTTCACCTTTTCATTTTTTTTTCTGAAAAGATAAACTGACACCCTCACCACACCACCACCACCCCCCCCCCATCCCTATTGTAATTATCTCCGTGGATGGAATGCTGAGCTGTCAGTTCCCACACAGCCCATGTAGTGGTCCAGGAATTTGAAATTCTCACTCTTTTCTGCAGCACTTCTGGGACAGATCAGAGCATTTCCGACTGGTCACACACACTGGCACAGAGCATTCGCTCTGATTTGAAGTGCTGCACAGAGAATAGGGAGAAGAGCGATGATTTAAAACCCCAGGACCATTGCATCGGCTGCATGGGGAATGGGGGTAGTGGGGATGTATGGTGTTATTTCACCTTTTCAGATTTTTTTTTTAAAGTGAACTAACACTTCATATGGCTGTAGATCAAAACAATTATGCAGCTACTTATTAGTTTATTCTGGCAGCGGAGGAGTCCAACACATACAATGTCCCACAGGAGAGGATTCCTCTATCCATTTCACTTGTGTGGATAGAGAAATCTGTTCATTCTTTTTTTTCGGAAAAAAAAGGCTGATCAAAAAAAAAAAGGAATCTATGGCCAGCTTTACTGTGCAAAGCCTGGTTGCATTTGGCTATTCAGTGTGTAAAGTATATGGGCTCACCTCAACTTCTAAGAAGACTTAGGTCTGAAGAACATACAATGACAGTGAGGAAGACACAGTGAACATGAGCAACATCAATATATCTCTAAATCACAACAAGCATACAGGATAAGTGCGTATCCCCCAGAGTACCCTCCCAACCCAGATATATACTTATCTGTATCCCATGGCTTCATAGGTATATCATTATTTATTTTAGTTTATGTATAGGTTTGGTAGATGCAGCCATACTTGCATTGTTTTAAATGAAGCAATAACTATTAATAAGGTAGAGTCCATACATTTTTTTTTACACATTGCCATAATATAGAGGGACATATTTGGAAAAATGTGACAAGGAAATGTTCTTTGTAAATAAGGTTTGCCTAGCAGAAGGGTTTTGCGTTGAACTCCAAAGCTTATGTGCCCACTAATGATCAAAATCTTGTGCTAAATAAGTTACATGGTTAAACCTTTAAGGCTGAGCAAGACAAATGTCCACCTCCTTCATGGAGATGCCCACTTTAGTACTTTATACAGTACATATTAAAAAAATGCAGGTCATCACTACTCAGAACTTTTGTCAAGCTAACAGCACTAGAAGCATGCCCACTGTAACGTACCTGGTATCAGAGCCCAAATGTAGAAGGAGACCTCTCTTACAGCCCTGGCTCGAAGACCACTGGGGTTGCAACAGTGGTACAGGAGCGCAGCGAGGTAGGAGTGCCTGTATGATCCGTGGTAGCTGATACAGATGAGTAGAGAGGATCCACCTGATGAACTGGACTGGTGAGGCAGTAGCAGCAGTGGTAACAGGTGTAGGTCAGCGATCCCTTGATCTAGGCAGAGACTGGATCAGGACTAGACTGAAGCAGGTGAGACAAGCCGGGTCAAACACAGGTAATCAGGTAGTAACAGCAGGCAGAAAGTGATCAGTAGGCAGTAGGCAGGCAGAGTTCTGTTTGGCAACAGAAGATCAGCAGGTTCAGAAATAGCAGGGTCAAGGCAGGCCGGGTCAGGAGAGGAGAAGGCAGCAGTAGCCAAACGTAGCAGGATCAGATAACAACAGCAGGTACAGGATCAGACTCAGGTAGAGCTGCAGATCAGACAACACTGCACTGGAGCAGCTGCTGTCCTTTTAAAGGGGAACTGGCACCAAGTCGAGTTAGCGCGCGCGCACCTGTCGCGCATTCCTGCGCACGCGTGCCTGTCGTGTGTCACTGCGCACGTTCATGCGCTGCTGCCCAGTGCGGCCCGTTCTCGTGGGAACATGTGTGCGCACATCCGTATGCCTGTCCTGCCACAGGGTATCCCTGACACCCACTATCTCCTCAAAATGATAGTGTTGTGGGTACTTTGCAGATGACCCTCTTGTTACCTGATAGATAAGATGGAACATGGAGGTATTTGGGAGATCAGTTGGCTATGTCCACTAAATGAGTTTAAATTCTGAAATTTCATATTTTACTGGAGTGTGGAATGAAGACCTAACTTGAGGCAGACATACTGTACACACTGCTCAGATATCTATTATGAGGACTGGATCACTTGCTAAAGCCCCCTATCCTACCGACTTCATTTTCAAAAAATGTTTAAATAAGATCTCTGTTGCCTATAGCAACTACTGTTCCAGTTAAAATTCTGTACTAAAGAATTAAAAGCAAAATCTAAACAATGTTGTACAGTTACTGGAGAACAAAAACATTCTCTTTTCATATATAGGAATTTATTCAAGCATCATGGTTATATTTTTTATTGAACGTGTTATTCTTACTCTGTCTCAATCTTTGGCTCTCGTTCTTTTGTGTTAAAAGTTGGACATTATTTTCCATTTCTGAACCACGTCTGAAAGATGTATGAATTTTTCCAAAACTTCCTCCAGACCCGTGCTTTGTTCTGGAATTACACAATACATCCTCTCTTAAAACAAAACATTACTCTGTTCCCTGAGAAGTGTTTTTGAGTGCCCTCCAAAAGATTCTAATTCCCTCCAGATTTCAGAATAATTATTTATATTGCACCATCAGTTTCTAGGAAAACAACTACAACATGGAAAAATAAAATTCTTTCCAGTTTTGTTTCAAAGACTGATTTGAAGATCTTTTTCAATGACTTTAAAGTCATAGGCCAAAAAAAGAAATGTACGATCGCATGAATAAAAATTCCACATTTTAATATTGTTAGATTTATTAATTAAATAATTTGAAGAAAAAATTCCATCTCATAGTCTTTGTTGCCCAAGGAATCATGTATTTATAGTGCAGAGTAAAAATAGAAAAAGTAGAGTTTTATTAGTTATGGGCAACACAGAGTGAGAGAATTTCAGAGAATATCTCTAGTTTTGTTGCTTCAAGTATGCTATTCAGCTTACTACAGTGTGCTTGGCAATGTTAGACTCTAAAGTAAACCTGTCTTGTACTAAAAGTTTCTATTTCAAGATTCAAGCTTGACAGCAGGCGCCATGTCATGCCATGTTTCTACAGTTCCAAGTTCAAGTACTCACTCAGAATGCCACTGGAGTTCCTCTGAAAAAAGAAACACCAACATATGAAAGAATTGGCATGGCCAATTGCCAGGCTTTAACACTGCCACTGGGTGGGTGGCTATGACTATGCAATTACCAACTTGAAGCATATCAACACTTAGGCCCCTTTCACACTGAGGTGTTTTGTATAGCACCTGAAAAAAAACGGCCCCTTTCACTCCAGTGTGAAACCGGAGGGCTTTCACACTGGAGCGGTGCGCTAGCAGGATGGTTAAAAAAGTCCTGATAGCAGCATCTTTGGAGCGGTGAAGGAGGGGTGTATTCACCGCTCCTACCCATTGAAATCAATGGAGCAGCGCGGCTATACTACTGGTTTTAACCCTTTTTCAGCCACTAGCGGGGGTTAAAACCGCCCGCTAGCGGCCGAATAGCGCAGCTAAAATGGCAGTAAAGCAGCGCTAAATATAGCGCTGCTTTACCGCCGACGCCGCTCCCGCCCCAGTGTGAAAGGGGCCTTACTGACATCACTACAGTGCGATGATAAAGAATAAAATAGAAAAAATGATTGGCTGTCAGATGATACAAATTAGTTCTTTAACCACTTGCCGACCAGCTCACGCAGATATACTGCGGCAGGTTGGCTCTCCAGCGCGAAGGGACGTACCTGTCCATGCAAGGAGAATAGCGGGCGCGTGCCTTGATGTCCACCAGTGACCCACGATCGTGGTGAGGAGAAGCAGAATGGGGAACTGCCTATGTAAACAAGGTGATTCCCGTTCTGCCAGATGACATGACAGACATCTACTGTTCCCAGTGATCGGGAACAGTGATCTCTGTCATGTTCAAGTAAGCCCACCCCCCCCTACAGTTATAAGACGCTGAGGGAACACACTTAACCCCTTAATTGCCCCCTAGTGTTAACCCCTTCCCCGCCAGTGAAATTTTTTCATTGATCAGTGCACTGATCAATGTAATAATGTCACTGGTTCTCAAAAAGTGTCATTTGGGTTTAGATTTGTCCACCGCAATGTCGCAGATCGCCGCCATTACCAGTAAAAACAAGTCCCTAAATCTATCCTGTAGTTTGTACACGCGATAACGTTTGCGCAAAGCAATCAATATACGCCTATTGTGATTTTTTTTACCAAAATTATGTAGAAGAATATATATCTGCCTAAACTGATAAATAAATTAGTTTTTTTATATATCTTTTTGGGAGATGTATTATAGCAGAAAGTAAAAAAAATATATATATTTTTTAAATTGTTGCTTTTTTTTCAAAATTTTCACTCTTTTATTATTTATAGCGCAAAAAATCAAAAACCACAGAGGTGATCAAATACTACCACAAGAAAGCTCTATTTGTGGGGAAAAAAAAGACGCAAATTTTGTTTGGGTAACGGGTTGCGCGACCTCGCAATTGTCAGTTAAAGTGACGCAGTGCTGTATCGCAAGAAATGGCCTGGTCATTAAGGTGGCAAATCCTTCCCGGGGCTGAAGTGGTTAAAATGCTGTAATAAATATGGCCCGCAGTAATTTAAATGTAAGATTATTTAATTATGTTTAATGCTATCATGATATATACGTATGAATTAAACATAGTTATAATTAGATAAATATCAAAATAACCACTCAGGATCACAGTGCTGTGTCCTGTGCTGAGTTAATAAAGTAAAAAAAATATTCCACAGTCCAGGTGTGCAGTAAATCTTTCATGTTCCTGTAGTTTTATGGGCTGTACAAACGATTCGAAAATCGGACGAAAAATACCGCTTTTGACGCGATCGTACGCTAATCGGATCATTAGTACAGAGCTTTCGAGAGCCGAACACGACAGTTCCGCAGATATTATTAGATCGGACATGTACAAAAAAATTTCTCGTACGATGCCAGATCTTACGATTTTTATTTAGTCAGTACAATTGCTGTCTCAAAATATAATACAAATACACTACAACACGACATCATGAGAATTTTCGTGACTTTAGTAACCCTTTTAAATTTCTACTTGCGACTAGTAAGCGAAAAAAGTCTAACGATCTGTCGTCCGATTTTCAGAAACGTGTGTACAGGGCATTAGTTAGGTTAAAAAAGACACTTGTCCATTGAGTAAAATAAAAAAAAAAATACTAAACTAGCGGATATCAAAGGAATGCAAAAAGCATATTGTAAAGCATGGCTTAAAAAAAACAAATCCAAAAACATCCTTCTTGATCTCTAAAGGCAATTGGTTCTAATATTATTTCTTACAAATATTAGTAGCCAGTTAAATTTTGTGCACTTAGAAACATAATCAGCCCCCCTTTTTTTTAAAAGAAATCTACTAAACCAGTAAGAGCAAGCTCATGCGGTAGACTATTTCACATTTTTACAACTCTTGCAGTCAACAAACCTTTCCATACGCAGAGGTTAAACTTTTTTTTTTTTGGGTCACAAACAATGCCCCCATTTCTACTGTGGTGACCCTACTGATTTTGCTATATGGACCATTTATATATTCGTACAAGATGATCATATCCTATCTAATTTTCACACTATGCCAGGTTCCTGGTGGCCATGTTTGTGCAGGGCACAGCAGCCCAATCATTTGAATAGGCTGCTGTAGCTACAGAAAGCACAGAGAAAAAGCCCCACCAAAAATGCAGTAGCAGGGAAACCGCATAGTGCTTAGTAGTTCCCAGCACAGGAAACCACACTGTGGTTTCCAGTGTGTGTGTGTGTGGGGGGGGGGGGCTATTAGGACTAATAGTTCCCACAGGCATTTGCTAAACAGCAGTGCGTTTTTGCTACGGGTGCAGAAGGTATGCGATTACATGCCTTCTTGCACCTGCTCAGTTGTGAAGCTAGCCTTAAAGCGGAGTTCCGCCTTGGTGAAAAAAAAATTTAAAGTCAGTAGCTACAAATACTGTAGCTGCTGACTTTTACTATATGGACACCTACCTGTCCAGGGAGCCCACGATGTTGGAACCCCAGCCGATCTTTGGATCTTCTTTTGGGTGCAGTCGCCCCCATTCCAGGTAAGGGAACTGGGCGTAAAGCCTTTTCGGCTTCACGCCCAGTTCCTTACTGCGCATGCGTGAAGCTCGCTGCGCTTTCTGATTGGCAGAGGAAAAAGGAGGGGGCCAAACTTCTGGGAGATAGGGCAGCGGCCCAGTCTCCTTGAAGTGGGGAAGAGTACCTGTCAAAAACAAGCCCCCCTTCCCCCTGAAAGGTGGCAAAGGAGACACCAGGTAGGGGAGGAATTAAGTGGAAGTTCCACTTTTGGGTGGAACTCTGCTTTAACTGCCTCCCCTCAAAGGACAATATGTTTAGATCAGCTAATATCTCCCAATAGTTGCGGTCCTTAACCTAGGTGCACATGAGCTGTTAGCTAGTTAGTACACAACCTTGATATGCCTAAAGCAAAAGTTAAAAAAAGTTTTCCATAAAATAAATGTAATTGTAGCTTCCTCCCTAAACATTAAAATCATTTTTCTGTGGTAAGGGTTCTAAGACCGTATTGTTGTTTACAAAACTAGTCGTTTTTAGCACACATCTTTGTACTTTAATTATACATTATGTCTTTGCATACCACAGACATTTTCTTGGTTAGGTCATTTGTAGAAAATATCCACAGGATAGGTACAATTTCAACCACATTTTATATATGTGACTCCCTGTGGTTTTTGAGATTCCAACGTTCCAAGAAAAGGTTTTTTCTTTTATTTTCCACCAAATCACACACTTTGCAAGTACAAAAATAGCCACTCAAATGGAAATTAGGTTGGCCTTAATCAAGCAGTTTTCCTACTGAGAATAATGCGATGGGAATATCCTCGATCATCACTTTGCTATAACCCACTGTGATGTCCCCAACTTGTCCCATTCATGGTATACCTTTTAATTATGAAGTAAAAACAAAAAGAGAACAAGTAACTATTGGGTACAAAGCCAAACCTCATTGAAATCAAAGGGGGCCGAATCTGTTAAATTAAAAATGCCCAGTCTCTGGGCTAATAGGCATGGGGTTGTCAAAAAATTTGAAAGGGGGGGGGGGGGGGGGGGGGGGGGGGTTTGGGGACTGTCCTGGGGAATATGTACCAATGCAAAAAAAAAAAATGAAAAAAGGAAAAAATTCTATTACCCCTTGAGCAGTGACTCTTTTTTTTTTTTTTGAATGCATACATTGGAACATTAAAATGTCTAAATTCCTTTAAATTGCATAATCCTGCCTTCGAAGGGGTGCATCCCTGTGATGTACAGTATGCTCGGCACCAGCACTGACATTTACAAAAGAAAAAACTTGCTGGCAAATGACAACGTCATTGAAAGCGTCTTTGTTTAAGGGTCTGCTATGTATTTTGGGGGACTTTTGTAGCGGTTTGTGTGCTTTTTTTTTGAGCAATGAGATATCAGTTGCTGTAAATTTAAAGTATTGCATTTTTTTTTTCTTTGTAAATGTCACTTTTGTTGTAGTACATGCTACAGCAAGAACAAAAAAAAAAAAAACATTTTAACATCACCCCTATACCCTAAGGTATGGTATGAATTTTAAAGGAATAGCCCAAGCAAAAAAAAACAAAACTCTAGCAACTCTCTAGAAGCACTTAAATGAGAAATACAGGTTTACTGTCACTTTAAATAGTTAATTTGGGCAAAGCTGGCCAAAACAACTTATTTCTATGGCAGAGCATCCGGCTGCTGGGGCTGTTGTTCTGGAAACAGTATGAGACACTTCCATCTCTCCTGCCAGGCATAGATCAAGTCATTCCCACCATTCAGGAGAAGCACTGTATTTTTATCAATGAATACAAGGCTTCCTCTGATTGGCCAAAGTGGAGAGGCGGGCAGGTTCCTCTTTGAGATATTTTAGTTTTGTAGTATTTTTAGCCCTGTGCGTTTTTACTGTCATTTTATGGTTGCATCATTTTTTAGTGTACATATTGAACATTCTATTAATATTTTTGGACATTTAAAGTTGGTTTCCAAAATGACCTACACAAGGATCAAACCGCACACTTGGCTAAAGATCTCAATGTAAAATGAAAACACCTTTTTTCCACTCCACACGTAGCTGACATACAATTAAGACCTAAAACAGGTATGTGTAATGAAAGATTTCTCCTTCTACACCGCAGTGAGACAAAATTCCTTTCATTTAAAGTCTACCACTGGAAAAACCCTGAGCTTTTGCCAAAGTCAGCACATAAGTGCAAACCGGCTTACCCAAATGTCACTGCATTGCCAAGTTCTGAAGCCCCTCACGTCTACCTGGCACTTGTAAATCCATCAACAAAGCACAGAGCCAATATCTGACTGATATATTCCATCAAGTAGTAGTAGAGAGGAAAAAATAAGTAATTTCCTTTCTATGTATATTTGTTTCAAAGCACCCTTGTCGCTATCCCAAAATAACTCAATAATGGGACATCCTAGAAAAGAATAGGCTGTGTACTTTTAGGTAGGTTACCTACAGTGTTAGCCAGACTAGTGTGACTGCTCAGATTAGGGGGGGAAGGGGTTAACTCTGCTGTGCTTTCCTGCTCACATTTGCAGTATTTTAGGGTCCAGCCTCCTGTCCTGTGAGGTATAAAAGGGCAGAGGTTTGGGTCTCACACATGTTGGGAGGTCAAAGGGTTAAAGAACGGGAACCTGACAGGACATGCTGAGAGATGCCCTCCCTTTATGGAACTCCGGCCTTCGGAACACACACAAGTCATGAACTTCTCCCATTGAGTTTTGCCAGCCATGGACTTCATCCACAAGGACTTTACCTATGCATGTACCCTGGGGCAGCCACTATTAGCGTTTTGCTAATATGTAATTATGTTTATCCTGCTTTACTTTAGTAAAAGTTGTTTTTACTACTCAAAGGGTGTACATGGGGTCCTGGCACCTACACACAAGGGTCTGAGTCTACTACAGCACGCACAAGGTTCAGATAACATGACATCAACAAAAAGTTAACTGCAACCAGTCGTTGGCTTGGTACCTGGTAAGGTGACAGGTTCTCCGGTAGCGAGGGGTCCGGTGTTATGGCTCCCTCCCTAGCTGTCTGTCTCCATCGGTCTCCAGGAGTGGATTAATGTTATGAAGAGTATGACCTGATCACTGGGTACAGAGAAGCAAGAGCTAAGTGAGCACGTATGAGGTCCGCGCTATGTGCTCAGCGGGACCCCATTCTGTTACTGGGAGTGAGGTAATGGAGGTACGCTGACTGGTAGAGTGGGCATGGGCTCTGCGTGTCCCTCCTAATGCAAAATAAGCACCTGTTCAAGTGTGTAGAATACGGGACGCTATCCTTGAAAGAACTTCACGACAATGCACATAATGTTAATCTTTGTGTTGAAGGACTGCCTTAATGTTTGACTTTCACATGACCGCAGCCCTTGTCTGGTCCCAGTACTGATGATGAGTACTAAGGATGAGCTCAGGCGTGTTCGCAAACCGCAGATGCCGAGCCCACCAGGAAGTCGGCACTGCACGGCGCTAATCACAAGCAGTGAGACATTGTCCCGTTGTGCGGCTGCAGAGATCGTGTCTCACTGCTTGTGATTAGCGATGTTCCGTGCCGACTTCCCGGCGGGCTCTGCACGTGTGGGCTTGTGAACACACCTATGCTCATCCTAATGAGTATGCCTTCAGGTAAGGTGTAATCCTAGTGTTGGAACAGCTGACCTTTCTTGCGTCTGATGTAGCCCAGAAGAACACACCCGGGGTAGGCCTCCTGTGTGACCCACACTTGGCTCCCAAAGAGCTAATGGGGAACACATGAAGGAGGTGTCACCTACCTATCACAAAACATGCACACTACCTTTACATACCTACCTGCCTGGTGGATGGTGAAAAAAATGTGCTTACTTCAAGAGCTCTGGGTGACTCTTATCGGACATTGTTTCTTCTCACTGACCCCCCCGCACAAGATACAGTAGTGACATAGTGGCCAATTAGAGGAACCGAAAAGCCCAGCAGTGGACACTATCCTACACACCTGGAACTGACAGATGACGGCAGCACCCAGACCCTTGAAGTGTGTAGAAATTTATTTTGCCACCTGCCTATTAATTTGCAGGGTTCCTGTCATTAAAATAGAATTTCAGTCTGCCTACCAGCTGGCTCTGCCCCCCATCTGACGCCACCATTATGTCTCATGTGCAAATGTGTCCACAGGCCCTGCCATGCATTCGGGTCCTGACAGAGCCCATCAGCATATCTGTCAATGTGCAGGTGATTATCCGCACACGAAGATAGAGGTTTTCCACTTACCTGGTAGCATTTTTTTTTTTTGCACATGTGCAGATGCCCGGGAGGAAACTAGTGCATGCACAGATGTGCCACAGGGCTTTCTCAGTACCCAAGCCCATCAGCACTAGGGATGGGCAGAACGGACCCCTATTTGGTTCGAAGGTCAAAAATCATTGAAATTGAAGGCTTATATGTAAGTAATTGGGCATACAATGGTTTAAGGGGTCCAGGCCCTGCCCTGGGGGACATGTATCAATAAAAAACAAGTTTGCGAAAAAATTCTTTTTTAAATGAGCAGTGATTTTTTGATTTTTAAAGTGAAACCATAAAAATGAAAAAATCCTTCCAATATAGTGCCTGAGGACAGGAGTTGAGAACCACTTCTTGCAGCAAGAATTGGCCTTGCTGCAAAAAATAGCAATGATATGCACCTGTCAAACAGGTGCAGAAAAATTACTCTTTGGGTGTCGGGGGCACCTTCCCACCGAAACCCTATAGAGGTACTATTAAATGAAGGCCAAAAAAATTGGTCTTTGGGTGTTAACTGTGCCCATGAAACCTATACCAAAAACATTCTTCCAGATGAAATGATTGAACACCCTCAAAGCTAGGCAGCCTCGAATCCTGCAGAGATTCCACATCCCAAAAAGACTTAATCAGTGACATCGGCATCATGGGCTTCATAGCTGGTAATCCAGGACGGATTCATTTTTATAAAAGTCAAAACGGTCCACGGAGTCTGTGGACAGACGTCTTCTATGATTAGTAATGAAACCTCCTGCAGCACTGAATGGCTGTTCTGAAAGCACGCTGGATGCAGGGCAGCCCAACAACTCAATAGCATACTGGGCAAGTTCTGGCCAGTGGTCTATTCTCATGACCCAGTAAGTCAGTGGATCCTCAGCTGGAAAACTCTCCATCTCTGTTTTGGCCCAGAGATAATTGTCCACCATGTGATGCAGGCGCTGACGATGGGATGTGGAAGCTGACGGCACTGATCGGCGAGGACTAAAAAAAATATGAAATGCCTCACTTAGCCAGACGCCTTCTCCAACGCTCCTCTCTTGACCAACAGAAGACTCAAAACAACGTTTTCCACGACACTGTAACCTACTGGAGTCAGGAAAAACGTTCAAAAAGATCATCTTTAACCAATGATAGGTGGGCATGGGTGGGCACGGATGGGCACTGATAGGTGGCACTGATGGACGCTGATGAGTGGCACTGATAACACTTATGGGTGGCATTGCTGGGAATCCTTTTTTTTTACTTTTTTTTAATTAAATATGATGTGCCAATCAGTGCCCATCTGTGGGCACTGATTGGCATATTTTTTGATTTTTTTTTAACATGTGGATGGCCATGGGGGATGGACCTGGCCATCCACATGCTGTAGGCTTCCCTGGTGGTCCTGGGGGCTTCCCTGGTGGTCCTGGGGGCTACCCTGGTGGTCTAGTGTGGGCATCTGAGGGGGGGCTGCGCTCATAAACAATCAGCGCATACCCCCCCTGTCAGGAGAGCCGCCGATCGGCTCCCTCTACTCGCGTCTGTCAGACGCGAGTGAGGAAAAGCCGATCAACGGCTCTTCCTGTGTACATCGTGATCAGCCGTGATTGGACACGGCTGATCCCGTGGTAAAGAGCCTCCGCTATTGACCGGGCGGGAAGTGGTTAAGGTGTCCTCAAGAGATTTTATCTTCTGCACTAACTTCCCCTTATAACAGTGGTCAATGAGGGTTGCCAACCAGTATACATCCTTCTCATTTATGACACGTATTCTTGGGTAATTTCACAGGCTTTTAAGCATGAGGTTGCCCATGAGAAGCAGACTCCTCTGGGTCACTCAGGATGACAGCATCTGGAACTTCCTCCTCCCAACCACGTACTACTATCAAAGGTGCTGGGATTGGAAAGCCATAGCTTACAGATTGACGCATGTCTTACTCTTCTTCGAAACCTATGAAAGTGCCAGAATCCTCCTCCCCTCTCTTCTCCTATGTGTTCTGTGACATAGGAATGATGGTGTCTGGATAAGTGGGCCTTGAGAGGAAAGGAAGTTCTCCTCTTCCTCCTGCTGCTCTGCCTCCAGTGCCCTGTCCATAATGCCACGCATTGTCTGCTCCAGCAGGAACACAACAAGGATTGTGTCACTGATGCATGCACTGTCGCAGCTCACCATCCTTGTGGCCTCCTCAAAAGGTGACAATAGAATGCATGCATCCTTAATGATCAGCCATTGGCGTGGGGAAAAAAAGCAGGAGGCGGCCTGATCCTGTTGTCATGCTGTATTCGCACAGGTACTGATTTCCGGCCCACTGCTGCATGTATATTCGCTGCAGCTTTGACAAAATCGAGTTCCACCTGGTGGGCATCTCACAAATCAGGCGGTTTACGGGCAGGTGGATTTTCCACTGACTTTCAGCCAACCGAGCACTGGCTGTGTATGACCGCCTGAACAGACTCTTCTGGCCAGCTTTAGAACATCTTGCAACCCTGGGTACGTATTTAGGAAACGCTGCACTGCCAAATTGAGGACATGTGCCAGGCATGGCACATGTGTCAACTTTCCCTTTCCAAGGGCGGACAGGAGGTTTGAGCCATTATTGCACACCACCATTCCTGGCTCCACCTGGCATGGTGTGAACCAACTCTGGCCCTGTCCCTACAGAGCTGCAAGAATCTCTGCTCTGGTGTGGTTCCTGTCCCCTAAACACACCAGCTGAAGCACTGCATGGCACCTTTTAGCCTGACTCTGGGAATAGCCCTTTGAACGCTTAGGGGGTACCTAATGTTCATAGGACAATTCTACAGAGGAGGGCTTGGAGGAGGAGGAGGGGGTAGAGGTCTGGCATCATCACCACTAGCTGTATGGAGATGTGGGGGCACAACAAGCTGCAGCACTGAGCCCTGTCCTGCATCCTTTCGAGTTGCAAGCAGCGTTACCCAGTGTGCTGTGAACAAAATATATCGTCCCTGCCCATGCTTGCTGGACCACGTGTCAGCAGTAAGGTGGATTTTACGGCTGATTGCCTTGCCCAACGATGCCAGAACAATTGCCTCGACATGATGGTAGATAAATGAAAACGACCTTTTTGTGAAAAGTAGTAGCAACTGGGAACTTGCCATTGTGGTACAGCACATGTCTACAGCTGGTGGTGTGCTGCTGGCAGATGTGCTGCTAGGACCTGGGCCACCCTGTGCTGTACCATCATCCCTGTCAGTGGAGGCTGCTGAGAGGTAATGACTCGGTATAGCAGGGGCAGATTGAAGTGGGTAAGAAGGAGGAGGAGGGAACGATTTGTGCCCCTTTAGTGTGGCTTTTAGGTGCTCTTGCCAACGGGCTGAGTGGTTGGACGTTAAATGCTTTGTTAGGCATGTGATACCCAAATGGTTGGTGTTTTTGCCACGTTTGATGTGCCTGAGACACAGTTTGCAGATAGCAACAGTGCAATCTTCTGCAGATATGCTGAAAAAGGCCCAGACAGCTGAGCTTTGGGGAGTGGGCCGTCTACTCTCTACTCTTTCTTAATGTCGGCCCCCTTGGGGTTGTGCAGCCTCACCTTCAGTTTCCTCCTCTGCTCTATCTGGCACCCAAGTCACATCAGTGACCTCATCATCTCCTCCATCATTACCACTTGGCAATACGCTGCGGCTTGGGGAACATGAATGTCAGTTTGTCTACCAGTGTTCCTCCCTCTCTCTAGGCTCATGTTCCCTTCATCCGCAACCTCAGAACCAACATCTGAATCCAGTAATGGCTGGGCATCATCAGGGCGCAAGTGGCTGACGCTGTGGTCAAATAACATAGCTGACTCCTCAATGGCTGATGTTGGGGCTATGGCAGGAATAGATGTGGACAAGGAGGCAGTTTATCCACTCTGGCAACTGCAGGGGACTGCACACATGTCTTGTGTGACAGAGGATGAGAAGGAAGGTTTAGTAAGCCAGTCCACCACCTCCTCTGCATGCTGTGACTGGATAGCATGGGCAAACTCACTAAACAGAGGAAATGATGCCCTGCCTGAGGACCGACCACCATGTCCACCTTTGCCTGTGGACACATTTGTTGCTTGCTCCCTTACAGTGCCAAGGAAACGTCTGCCTCTCCTTATTGTCCTCCCAGACATTATTGGGAGGGAGGGGGCGGTGCTTATAAGCAAATGTAAAGAAGTTGAAATCTGTACGTAGATGCACTTTAATCAATCTAAAGAGGTGTTTGGAGCACTTTAATTTGGGTACTCACACTACACAGATACACTCCACGGATACACTATAATATACTGCAATATAATGCGCCAAACGTACAGTGACACACAGAACTATATGACGTTAAACTGGCAGTAACGCACACAGAAGCTATCTGAACTGTCCCTACTATAGCTATTCACTAATGTAAAGATTACTGACACGGTCTCACTACACTACAGCAGTGGTGTCTGGAGAGGGGGGCTGGCAGTGGCTGGACCCCCCCCCCCCCCAAGCATGCCCCCAAAAAGCCCTGGGTCTCAAAATCACTAAGCCCGGGTTCACACCAGTGCATTGCTAATTGATGCTCCGGTTTCACTGCGCATAAAAAAGTAATTTGTTCAGCGTTCCGTCTGCGCTTTAGGTGCGAATCAGATGCATGCCCATAGAAGATAATGGACTGGTAATTCGCACCGCAATGCCCAAAAAACACACACGTTATTTGTGCAATGCGCAGTGCGAATGCAACGCACATATGTGAACAAGATACATTAATTTGAATGTATTTTAAAATTTTCTGCGAATTGGATGCGGTGTAAACTGCATCTAATTCGCATATGTGTGAAAGGGGGCTAAATTATTAGCCCCGAGCCTGCATGGTGCCTGCAGGGCTGTCTGAGTGGTGGACGTGGACGGTGAATGCCGGGGCCCGGGATGAGTGTACTCGCACACTACAGGACAGGTAAGACTGAGCAGCAACAATTTGTGAATGTCAGATAGGTCAGTCATGTATGTCAGTCAGGTCAGTCATGTATGTCAGGTAGGTCAGTTCAGTGGTCAGCATTGATGGGCACTGGTAAGCCAGGCAGCAACCAGCAAGTGAGCTTACCCCGCCACACAACCCCACTGCCCAGCCAAAAAACCCTGCGCCACTACCGCCACCCCCATGCTGGCCTTGGACTTTGGGCTGAAGCCCCTGCACTACAGTGAAACTATCTGAGCTGTCCCTACTCTAGCTGAATGATGGTCCTCCTCACTACACTGACACTATCCCTAGACTGACACTAAACTAATATTCTACACTGACAATTGAAGCAAAATAGCACAGTATAGCACACTAACTAATAGCACTGAACAAATCCCTATTCTGTCTCTCTCCTCGACGAAATCACACTGAAAATGGCTGCCATTGAAAGAATACTTTTATACTGTGGGGCGGGAATGAGCCATGATTGGATAAAGTCATGATCACAGTGTCCAATCATGACTCTGACAGTGCTCTGTGCCCTGATTGCCAGAAGCTTTCACTGCTTCAGCCAATTAGGGCTTGCAATGCACTGTTCAGCGCTGCAATGCATTGTGGTCGGTTCGGGCCGTTTGTTTGGATGTTTGCCGAACGACCAAACAACGAATGTTCGGCCCGAATCGTTTGTCCATCCCTAGTCAGCACATCACAAATAAATCACTCTCCATTTGTAAGAGAGGGAGGGTGGAGGTGGCAGGGCAACACAACATGCCCTTGGGGGTAAAGGTCCGCTTTAAGTCATTTATTGGATAGCAAAGAGAATGATTTTTTTATTCGATATTTGACTGATAATGTCTTCAGGATTTTTTTTATTTTTTTGTTTTTTACCTACACAAGTAAAGTGGGAACCTCATCCACCTCCTAATACTAAATACATTGGAACTCCAGCCTTTCCTCCAAGTCTTGCACAGTTGTACAGGCTCCTCTTCTGTACTGAAATTGCTTACTCTGATTTCACTGCACACTGTAATCTTCTCACAGTGTGCATTAGTCGTTGCAGGACATTAGACATAGCCCGCCTTGTTTCCTGGCTAGAAGACATCCAGCAAAATTTAGCTTGTTCCTCCCCAGCCTGACTGTCCCTGCTCTGCCCCTTTCAGTTCTTTTAATCATGGCAGCTCAGCATCATATCTGGGTGTCTGCATGCAAATACACTCTGCTAGAAACTCCCATCCCTCCAGACTCACATCCATTCATCAAGGCATTTTTATATTTGCAAAACTTTCTCCAGTCTGCTACTTGTATCAGGGATAAGGGCTCTTGAGAGGGGTACTGTGATGTAATGTGAGATTGTACAGGACCCTGCTGGCCCCTCCCACCGCATGCGCAGTACAACCAGATTCCGAAAATTGCCGAAGATGAACGGCGCCTGCGCCGTGAGTCCACTTTCAAGCCCCACCATCCAAGTGGACATAGAGTTAGAATAAAAAAGAGCCGAGCGCAGCGAGGCCGTGCCCGAAGCGTGGCGAGGGAAGCGAGCCTGTGAGGGGCCCTCTAATTTTGTGTAGCCCTATGTCCACTTGGATGGTGGGGCTTATACCTCGACTCACGGCGCAGGCGCCGTTCATCTTCGGAGATTTTCCAAAAATCCTTTTGCTCCTTACTGCGCATGCGCAGTACACAGCGGACACTTGATGATAGCCGGACTATTCGTGACAGAACACCGGCATTGCATAGAGAGGCACTGAAACCCAGTAATGATGTCATTGGGTCTATAATAAAATAGATATGTCATGGGAATGCAGGCTGCACCTTTTTGTCCCTCCACCCCCAAATACATAAATACTTATATAATAAATAATTAGACGCACACAATGTTTATTGGCAAAAAATGATTTATTAATAATAAATAATATAATTTATTTAATTCTTAAATAACTAAAAACAACTTATTTCTCCATAAATTTCATTCAGTCATTAAGGACTCGAGCTAAAACACTTAAACATAACCACAAGTCCCCCCTTGTGAAAGGGTGACAACACCACATAAAGTGCCTTGCCACAAAGGGTGGGGTTGGGAAGCTTGCTGTACCGACGCTGGCTCACTGACAAATTACCTCAGCTGATCCCTATTTATATAATTAGCCCCAATCCTTCCAGAAGATTCTTTTATATCACATGGTACACCCTCTTCCCGCTAAAAAAAACTGTCTTAAAGTGGAAGTAAACCCCCCTATCGTTTTCAGCCAAGGAAGCTGCCATCTTTGCCTCTGTTTAATCTTCAACTGCCACAGTGCTGCACATGTGATCCGTTATGACACCAGCCATTGGATGGTTTGACTGTTTGGTTGAGAGCACAGCCAATGTGCAGTTAGCATTCACGGCATGCCTTTTTTTTTTAGACTGTTTAATCGATGGGTTTACTTCCGCTTTAAATTTTAAAGGGCCAGCATCCCTAACTTCTTATCTCCTGACGTGAATCAAAAAACCTATTCAATCACTTCCCGACCAGTAGCCATAGTTGTACTGCGACAGGTTGGCTCTCCATCATTGTACGTCGGGCGCGTGTCCATTTGCTAGTGGGGGAGCCAATCAGCGGTTCTGGTGGACTCGATGTCCGCCAGCCACCTGCGACCGCTCCACAGAGAGGCAGAATGGGGATCTACCAGTGTAAACAAACAGATCCCCATTCTGTCAGGGGAGTAGAAAGCACCTTCCTATGGAACATTTAACCCTTTGATCCCCCTGGTGTTTACCCTATAAATGACACTGGCAGGGAAGGGGTTATCAGTGCATTTTTAAAGCACTGATCGCTGTATAAATATCAATGGTCCCAAAAAAGTGTCCGATCTGTCCGCCGCAATGTCACAGTCCCGCTAAAAATCGCAGATCGCCGCCATTACTAGTAAAAAGAAAAAAATTGTATATGCTATAACTTTTGTGCAAACCAATCAATATGTGCTAATTGCGATTTTTTTTTACCAAAAATATGTAGAAGAATACATATTGGCCTAAACTGAGGAAGAAATTAGTTTTTTTACATTTTTTGGGGGGGGGGGGGATATTTATTATAGCAAAAAAAAAAAATTTGTAGCTCAATATTTGTTTATAGCGCAAAAAATAAAAACCGCAGAGGTGATCAAATACCACCAAAGGAAAGCTCTATTTGTGAGAAAAAAAGGACGTCAATTTTGTTTGGGTACAACATCGCACGACCCCGCAATTGTCCGTTAAAGCGACGCATTGCTGTATCGCAAAAAATGGCCTGATCAGGAAGGGGGTAAAAATCCTTCCGGGGCTGAAGTGTTTAAATATTTAAAACTAGGAGGGAAGGGACAGCCGCATGCCCATGGCATTGGGCTCATATTTTTTCGCCCTCTTTTGACATTAGCTTGTCAAGGAGGAACCAAGCAAGGCACATATAAGCAGATTAAACTTTAGCTTTAATATTTAGCAGGCAATGTGATTTATTTTGAACAGGGATTATTGCTCTGGGGCCTGGTGTCCGTGTTCAGTGAAAGGTATTGCTGCACTGCACATGAACCTCGAGTGTTTGTTGACAATGTGTAAGCACTCGTGTATTGCCAACAAGGAAAAGTTTACACACACCTATCGCAGTGTTGATTACGTTTACTATGTGTATGTTGCAGGTGGTGAGCATTTGCTTGTTGGACATTGCCGTGTTTGTTTTTATCTGGACCATGTGAACCTTCCCCAGCTGCACAAGGGCACTTTCCTAATGGTGGAGGAGTGGTATCACTTCCCAACAAATATTATTAGGTTACTAAGCATCTGAGGGAAAATACTACAGTATATCTATCCTTCCCTGTGCCTTATTAAGCTGACACTTGAAGTGAGCTTGTAGAAAACAGAATTCATATAAACTAAAGGCTGTCTGTGAGGGTTGCCACCTTTTTTTCAAACAAACCCAAACACTTTAGCGGCCTGGGACACCTTTGAGGGCCTCAAGGAGAGTAATAATGCGGTTTGCATAGCGTGCTGCAGCAAAATGTGAGTGTAGCCAAACAGCTTTTGCTGACATCATCACTCTGCCCCCCCCCCCCCCCAGTGATGCCCAACCTGCCCACAGACAGCTGCTTGCAGCTCCTAGATGGCAAAAGATTTGTGTGTGACTATCTTGGTTACTTAGGGAGCCACATGCCGGTCTAAATAATGTGTTTGGGTTTCAGTCTGCCTGAAAAACCCAGACTATCCAGGTGAATCCCGGACAGGTGGCAACCCTACCCAGAGGGGGTGGAGGTGAGATATCCCATTAATTAAAACAGTACACTAACTTAAAGTAATATTAAACCCAAAAGAAGAAATATATTATATTGCAGCTTACCAATCCTTAGATTTGTTTTCTTTTATTTTGCTTTCCCCCCCTGTTTCACCTGGTGATCTGACCATTAAAGTGGTTGTAAAGGCAGAAGGTTTTTTATCTTTACGCATTAAGATAAAAAAAAAAAATCTTCTGTGTGCAGCAGCTCCCCTAATATTTACCTGAACCCCATCTCGATCCAGAGATGTGCACAAGCGCCTGTCCGGCCATCCAGGACTCTCCCTCCTGATTGGCTAAGAAACAGCAGGGGCGCCATTGGCTTCCGCTGCTGTCAAAGTCAGCCAATGAGGAGATGGGGGGAACAGGCCCAACTGCAGCTCCGTGTCTGAATGGACACACAGGGCAGGGGCTCAGCTCGGGTGCCCCCAATAGCAAGCTGCTTGCTGTGCCGGCATGAGGGAGGGGCCAGGAGTGCCGACGAGGAACCCTAAGATGAAAAGGATCAGGGGTGATCTGTGCAAATCCACTGCACAAAGCAGGTAAGTATAATACCTAGGCGTTTTGTTTTCAGGCAGAAAGTCGCACGTTTTTTGCCACGTTTTTTGTACAGGTCAAAGGGTCACCAATGTAAAAAGCAGAAAACGCCTGTAATCTGACAAAAAAAGAAGCTCCTGTACTTTTTTGAGCTTCAGGCGTTTTGCTTCAGATGACAAAACACTCAGATGTGAACAGGGGCCATTAAAAAAGAATGGTATTTGTCTTGTTGGGCGTTTTTAGAGCTGAGGCTTACAGCAGAAAAACGCCTAGGTGTGAACAGAGCCTAATGCTGACCATACACTATACGAAAAATTGGCCAAAATTCTGTCATTTAGACAGTTCGTTCGTTTCTCGGCCAGTTAATGGGTACATAATCGATAACCGTTGGGACGTTTTTGAGCTGAAAAAACAAAGGACAAGTTTGGAAATTTTCTGCCGAACAAACAATAAATTGAAAGGTTAATGTGTTTCCCATCCAAACTGTTTGAACAAGGTATATGTTAAAAAAAAACGAACAAAAAATGCATTCATTTATGTCCACTGACCGATTTATCGGTCATTACATGATGGCACTATCGTTTGCTCTCACGGCCGAATGTTCGTTTTTCCAAAAAAATGGGTTTGGCTGATTCTTCGTATAGTGTATGGCCAGCCCCCCATACACACTATTAGATTTTCTGCAGATTTTTGTCTTCAGATTTACCAAAACCATATAATATGAGGTCAAACCTTAAGAGTTGATATGTGTATGCAATCAGGCAGGCCCTTGCACTACATGGTTTTGGTAAATCTGAAGACAAAAATCTGCAGAAAATCTAATAGTGGGTATGGGGGCTTTAGGCTGCATTCACACCTGAGCATTTTTAGCTCATAAAATGCCCAAAAAATGCCCAACAAGCAAAATCCCATTCATTTAAATGACCCCTGTTCACATTTGAGCATTTTGTAGCCTAAAGCAAAATGCCTGAAGCTCAAAAAAGTCCATGAGCTTCTTTTTGGGCAGATTACAGGCGTTTTTTTTTCTGCTTTTTTACAATGACCTGTGCAAAATTGCAGCAAAACAAGGTAAAAATTGCAGCAAAATCATGCGACTTTCTGCTTGAAAATGAAACGCTCAGGTGTGAATGCAGCCTAACGAAACGTTAGTATCACTTACAGCCCTGGTTCACATTGATGCTACTTCACTTGAAGTAGCGTGATTTAGAAGTAGCAAGGTCAGCGCGATTTTAGGTGCTACTTGATGGACATCTGTGTGGCTCCATGCACAGATGTCTATTGAAGTCGCACTTGAAATCGGCAAAAGTAGTGCAGGAACTACTTTTGCAAATCGGCGAGGAGCCGCAAAATCGGTGTTGCACCAATTGTAACAGTGCCAAGGCTGCGACTTGTCATGCGATTTGATCTCTCAATCCGCATGACAAATCGCTCCAATGTGAATCTAGGCTAACGCATCTTCTGAGGTTAGAGTGTCCCTACTCTGGACTGAGGGGGGTGTTAGATGTACTAGCAGATTTAGCTACACCTATACATTGACTCCAAACTCCAGCTCACACTGCAGTTGCAGCAACAGATTTGTTCCTTTTGGGATAAAGGTTTTAAATATATAAATAAAAGCTGATGGTTGGAAGCACCCCTTTCAGTGGAGTAAATGGTTTGTCTCGACCCCCGAACTGCTACATCTGCAGGAAAGCTTGTTCTTTTGAAAAATAACAGACTTACTGGCCAGATCACCATGAAGGAAAGAAAGCCTAAGGCCCCTTTCACACGGGCGGTCCGTTCAGGTCCGCCTGTCAGTTTTTTTGGCGGACCTGAACGGACCCTCCATAGACCCCTATGAAGGGACGGATGTCAGCGGTGACATGTCCGCTGACATCCGACCCGCTCCGATCCGAAAAAGTGTGACGGAGGAAAAAGCTATTTTTCCATCCATCTGCGGATCGGTAGACGACGAACTCTGCGGTCCGTCGTCATCCGATCCCCCATAGGGGAGAGCGGCGCTCTGACAGGTCCGTCTCTGCACAGAGTGCAGAGACAGACCTGACATCTTCCTGCACAGCGGGGGATCGACTGAGCGATCCCCGCTGTGCAGAGCGGGCTCTGTACACGGATACGTCTGCGTGAAAGAGCTCTAAGAAAGAAAAAAAATGCAGCCATCACATCTAAAAACTACTAAGCTGCAACTGCAAATCAAATAGAGGCTAAGGTGGCATCTTCCTGGGCTTGGTTTGGCTTAAAGGATAAAAGGATTAACCGCTTCCCGACCGGCGCAAGACGATATACGTCAACAGAATGGCACGGACAGGCATAAGGGCGTATATATAGGTCCCCTTTAAGATGCCGCCATGCCATCGGCCCGGTCGGGACCCCCGTGAGGCCGGTCGCGGGTCCCGCGGACTCGATCGCCGCGGGGACACCCGCGATCGTCTCACGGGAAGGCTGAACGGGGAGATGCGGAAATAAACAGCATCTCCCCGTTCTGCCTAGCAACTAGTGACGCCGATCTCTGCTCCCTGTGATTGGAGCAGAGATAAGCATTCACTAGCTGACAGCCACGCCCCCCCCACAGTAAGAAACACACCCCTAGGCACACTTAACACCTACACTGCCCCCTAGTGGTTAACCCTTCACTGCCAGTGTCATTTATACAGGAATCAATGCATTTAAATAGCATTGATTGCTGTATAAATGACAATGGTCCCAAAAATGTGTCAAAAATGTCCGATGTGTCCGCCATAATGTCGCAGTCACAATAAAAATCGCTGATCGCCGCCATTACTAATATAAAAAAAAATTATTAATAAAAATGCTATAAAACTATCCCCTATCTTGTAAACGCTATAACTTCTGCGCAAACCAATCAATAATCGCTTATTGCTATTTTTTTTACCAAAAATATGTAGAAGAATATGTATCGGCCTAAACTGAGGAAAAAAAAATGTTTTTTTATATATTTTTGGGGGATATTTAATATAGCAAAAAATAAAAAAGAATGCGTTTTTTTTCAAGATTGTCGCTCTTTTTGGTTTATAGCGCAAAAAATAAAAACCGCAGGGGCGATCAAATACCACCAAAAGAAAGCTCCATTTGTGGGGAAAAAAGGACGTCAATTTTGTTTGGGAGCCACGTCGCACGACCGCGCAATTGTCAGTTAAAGCAACGCAGTGCCGAATCGCAAAAAAGGGGCCTGGTCCTTTGGCTGCAAATTGGTCCGGTCTGAAAGTGGTTAATTTCCATTTTAAGCACCTTTGTAACCAAGGTGGCCGCCGAATCTCATGGAATTTTAGCATCCAATAACAGACACTGGCCTCCCTAAGATGGCCAAATAGAAGCCCACGGTAGGGAACAACCTAGTCCTCAATGAGCTCCTTATGAAAGTACACAATGCATTTTCAGGTCAGAGGACATACTACAGCACTAGTTCTGCCTACATATCTTTGTATTAGTGAAGGCTGGAGTCATACAGCAATGGAGTAGAGTAGAAGTTGCTACATGTGCATGTGTTTTGGATGTAAATCACATTAAAGTCAAGAGTTGCACCAAAAAAAGGACATGCAGCATTTTTAAAACTATTGAAAAAAAATGACATAGTTGTGAGCAGGCACTATAGGAAAAGACGGGGCTCTTGTTGTGCGATGCCATGCCAAAATGTAAAAAATGTACACATTTCACATGAAACGTGCCTCCTCAGGAGGGTCACAAGTAGCTTGACTAAAAATTAAATTACCATATCTTCTAATTGATATTTTTTTTCTTTACATACTTGGAACGATCACTCATGTCCTTTGTAAGAAGTCAACTCTTTATTGTTATCTGTTGCACACCTTTAAATACAATTAAAAAAAAAAATGATGTAAACAAATGAGCAAATTTTCAGAGCCTCTTATGTTTAGAAATAACTATGGTATAGCAAACTGGAAATGTAGGTAACCGAGAAGAATGGGCTAAAGTTAGATAAGTGTAAAGTATTCTTACATACAGTATCTTTTGTTATAATGTATTTTTTATTTATCAGTCCTTTAACATATGCACGTTTACTTTCTCTTTGCAGTATCCAAAGTAAGCATATTTCTTTTTTTTTTTTTTACGTGACCCGTAGTTTACACGGTATAGAGTTACAAGGTACACTTCAGCTGAAAAAGTCTTGCAGGACCCCCAGGGCCCCATGTTAGTGAACATGTTAAACTGGAATCATCTACTAGAGACCTTATATAGCTAAGAAAAATTAAACACTACATAGTAAATACATTTTGTATTAAATCCCATCACCTCCTAATATTATCCATTGTTATAATAGTGCAAAAACTCACTTTCTACATATATATATAATATTATTAGAATTACTTACATTGTGAATTTAAGATGCTAAATAGTGCCACCTACTGTCCGAAATAAAGACCTAACTTAAGGCTCCAAATTGTTATGTGTTCTAATAATACGCTTTTATACATTGGACTAGTGTCTGGTAAAAACTGTCTGCCAGCATATCTGTTCCAGGACCCGTGCTGTACTTTAATCTCTTGTGTTTTTAATATATATTACTTACTTACAGGAAAATGTATTTTCCTTTCCAGCCCACTATGTGCCCTGTTATCAATAATGCATTCACTAAAGCTGGGATGTGGAGTGTTCTTTTATAACTGCTCAGGTGCGTTTTAATAAAACTCCAATAATACGACACATGCAATTTATTATTAAACATCCCGGGAAGATAGGTGAAAGAGTTTAATAAATATAATGCGTTTTTTGAACAGTATTCATTTAAAAAAAGGATAAACAAGAACGCCTTGAAATAAATTACGTCGTGACAGTTTTTGGAACAAGACAAATGTGCTACTATAAAAGAAAGATGTATTTTAAGCATACATCACTAATGATATGATAGTATGGGTGCTGAGAAAAAAAATGTAGGTTACCATTGCTGACTCCCCTTCTGTAAATACTACTTGCCTGACCATCATGCTAATCCATTGGCTTCAGTACTTTCTGAATTGCTAATCAGAATTTCCAACTTTATATTATCTTCACTGGTTGTATTCTGGGTCATTGATCCATGACACTAAAGCTATTGGATCAACGTGATGGCCAAGCAACTAGCATTTTCAGTAGAAGGTCTACTTTAGACCAATTGTGTCCGCAATACAGGGCCCCCTTGAGAGGATTGGTGGGTACCTTGACTCCCTCCTCAAAGAGATGGTCAGGGACTTAAAATCCTATGTCCAGGACACACGCCACATACTAGCTAAAATTGCAAATCTTTGGGTGGAGGAAAATGCCTGGTTGATAGGAATAGATGGGGAATCTCTGTATACCTCAATCCCACACGAGTGTGGGATTGGGGTGGTCAGGACTTTCCTGGATAAATGTTATCTGCAATATGGCCCACAAAATTAGTTTCTGATCGAACTCTTGGAGTTCGCCCTAACAAATCATTTCTTTAAATTTTCTACCAACAGATCAGGGGCACATCCATGGGACAGTCTGGGCGCCATTGTACGCCTGCCTCCACTTGGGCCTATGAACGGAGGAGGATGTCTTCTGTTTGGCATTGTACCTCAGCCACATTCATACGTGGTTGAGGTACATAGATGATGTGTTGGTGATATGGATGGGTGACATTCTTGATTTACATAGTTTCATTGACCATCTAAATGTCAATGAAAGCAATGTACGCCTTACATACATGTTTAACCAAACAACACTATCATTCCTTGCTCTGCAGATAGAAATTGAGAATGGCAAAATAAACACATGCAGGCTGATAATCACCATCGAAAAAAATGGCATACCTGTAGGCCAATTTATGAAGATTAAGTGAAACTGCTCAAAACCTGAGGAATTACAAAAAGAAGGTAAGGATTCCACAAGCGCGGATACTCGCATAAACAGACCCGGCATGCAAAACGCAGGGCCGCTACACGAAGCGGAGAAAGTCTACTCTCCATGGACCCTAAAGCCCCATACACACGGTCGGATTTTCCGATGGATTCTGTCCTATCAGACAATGTTGTCGGAAATTCCGACCGTGTGTAGGCACCATCGGACAGTTTCCATCGGATTGTCCGACGGACAAAGTCCTATCTCCTGCTGGATAGATTTTTTGACAACAAAGTCCGATCACACCAAATCCGATCGTGTGTAGCGAATTCCGACGGACAAAGTGCCACGCATGCTCAGATCACATTACAAGACCAAAGCTATTGGCTACTAGCCTCTACGTAGTCCCGTCGTAGGCAACAAACGTCACCACGTTCAGAATGATCGGATTTTCCGACAACTTTGTCCGACCGTGTGTATGCAAAACCAACATCGGACAAAGTAAGACGGACATGATCCGACGGACCTGGTCCTCGGATAATCCGAGCGTGTGTATGGGGCTTAAGTCTAAGATGGAAAAACAATCAGAACCTGGCCCCATAAGACTAATAACAACATACGGAGCCCAATGGGACTCCGTACGTAAAGTCCTTGAAAAACATTGGGAAATATTAACCAACATTACAGGCCTTGCTAACATTGTTGGAGACTGTCCCAAGATGGTACCACATAGAGCGAAGAATCTCTGGGATATCATGATACATTCCGAGTTCACTAAACAATCAAGCTCAACGTGGCTGTCGGAATACCCCCGAAAAAAAGGGAAGTTCCCCTGTACAAAGTGTCAAATCTGCCCCTTTGTAGATAGAACTACTGTCTTTATTAATGCTTTAGGACAGAATCAGTTTGAAATCAGAGGTTTAATAAACTGTTCGACAACAAAGGTAATTTATATGATTACCTGCCCTTGTCCTAAGATGTACATCAGCAAAACCAAGAGGTCCCTGAAAGTGAGGATAGGTGAACACCTACGAGATATCAAGAAAGAGAATGAGAGAGACCCTGAAAAAGATCAGGAAAAAACAGTAGCGAAACATTTTGCTCAATTCCATGAAGGGAAAACAGATGGCCCAAAAGTAAAGGGGATCTATATTCTCAAATTACCACCAAGAAGGGGAGACTTCAACCATATTCTACTACAGAAAGAAAAGTGGTGGATATTAACGTTGAAGTTTCTCACCCCCCAGGGCCTCAATATGGATATGAATCTGCAGTCCTTCCTCCAACCTTGATTCTCGATCTCTATGCCCTCCCCTTTCCGTGAATCATCCTCTACACCCAATTCTCACTTTGAGAATATGTATTATGTCTTTCTTTTCTTTTTATCCTTTTTCTATTCATATTTTTCCATTGTCCCCCCCCCCCCCCCCCCTTTTTTTTTCTTTCTTTCTTGTTTTTCTGTATAATACATAAATGCATCAACTGTGAACGCAGGTGGCGCTGTAGTTGAGCAGTGCCTCCGTGCTAGGATATACATGTCAATATCATAGTACGGTGTAGAGCTATACTATTTTCTCATTCTAAGCTATAATCAGCCTGCTTAATGCCCCCCGATTGAAATAATCATCATGACACCTTTACATATTTCGATAAGAAAGCACCCCTGACAATGGACGCAAAGACGTTTCATACGTTCCACTTTTTATAAAAGATTCCTTTATAAGGCGTGGCTTCACCACCACACGATTGAAGATAAAAAGGTCCGGTGTTTGTTAGTCCCCTCCCCGTCCAGGTGAAGCTACGCCATTTACCATTGTGAAAGGCGTTGATGTCATCACGGTCATGTGACACCGCCTAGACGATCCCCCATCCACCAGACATTTGGAGAAGCAGAAGCCAGACTGACAGCTAAAACGACCCACGGATCCACTCAGAACTATTGCGGTATATCCCTTGGTCATTGTATGCATCTCTTATCCATACCCGCTATCAAGCAGCTGTGTCTCTCTACTTTGCCATAGAGGATTTAAGACACATAGGGGCTGATTTACTGAAATGAATGTGCTGCGCCGGTTCATACCATAATTGGTGCGCCAGATAAATTATTAGGCAAGCGTATGAACTGGCGCACACATAAGCGCAACACAATATATACAGGCGCACAGCGATAATAGTATGCCATTGATAATAGTGCACGTTAACAGTCCATTCACACAGGGGCAACACGACTTCCAGCACGACTTGGGGCGACTTACAACACGACTTGGGGCGACTTACAACACGGCTTTAAGTCGCCCCAGGCCAGGCGACTTTCATTTTTAAAAAAAACGGCATGGGTTCCCCTCCAAGAGCATACCAGTCCCTTCAGGTCTGGTTTGGATATTAAGGGGAACCCCGCGCCAAAAAAAAAAAAAATGGCATGGGGTTCCCCCTCAAAGTCCATACCAGGCCCTCAGGTCTGGCATGGATTTTAAGGGGAACCCCGCGCCAAAAAAAATGGCGTGGGGGTCCCCCTCAAAATCCATACCAGACCCTTATCCGAGCACGCAACCTGGCAGGCAGCAGGAAAAGAGGGGGGGGAGAGAGCGCCCCTCCTCCTGAACCGTATCAGGCCACCTGCCCTCAACATTGGGAGAATGCTTTGGGGTCCCCCCCAAAAACACCTTGCCCCCATGTTGATGAGGACAAGGGTCTCATCCCCACAACCCTTGCCTGGTGGTTGTGGGGGTCGGCGGGCAGGGGGCTTATCGGAATCTGGAAGCTCCCTTTAACAAGGAGACCCCCAGATCCCAGCCTCCCCCCTGTGTGAAATGGTAAGGGGGTACAAAAGTTTTACCAAAAAAGTGACAAAAGTGTTAAAAATGACAGGAGACAGACTTTGACAATTCCTTTATTAAAGCCTTCTTTCTTCTGGTCTTCTTCCTTCTTCCTTTCTTCATCCTTTGGTTTCTTCATCTTCTTCCTCCATCTTCTTCTTCCTCCGATCTGCTTCTTCTTGCTCTGGTGTTCTCGTCTGGCATCTTCCTCCACGGCGTCTCTTCTTCGTTATCGGGCCGCTCCGTGCAATGGGAGGCTCCCGCTGTGTGATGCTTCTCTTCTTCTGGCATGTCTTATATAACGGAGGCCGGGGCCACCCGGTGACCCCGCCCCCCCTCTGATGCATACATGTCCTCCGTTATATAAGACCTGTCAAAAGAAGAGAAGCGCCACACAGCGGGAGCCTCCCATTGCACGGAGAGGCCCAATAACGAAGAAGAGACGCCGTGGAGGAAGATGCCGGACGAGAACACCGGAGCAAGAAGAAGAAGATGGAGGAAGAAGAAGATGGAGAAAGAAGAAGATGGAGGAAGAAGATGAAGAAACCGAAGGATGAAGAAATGAAGAAGGAAGAAGACCAGAAGAAAGAAGGCTTTAATAAAGGAATTGTCAAAGACCGTCTCCTGTCATTTTTAACACTTTTGTCACTTTTTTGGTGAAATGGTAGGGGTACTTTTGTACCCCCCTTACCATCGGCCATTGCGTGTCGGCGAGCACCGCAACTCAAGGCGCAAATGCTTGGTAAATCAGCCCCATAGTATGGACTTCATGTTTGCAGCCGTGAGATTGGAAGGCATCCAAAGTATTGACCACAGGATCTGGTAACGTAGGACTGCCTCTCTGCTCCAAGCCTTGCTTTAGAACTGCTATGCACCCGTGCAACTGCCTTTAGTGTTTGCCTGCTAAAAATCATATATTAACTGTCCATCAAGCGGGACTTTGCTTCACTGCGGTCAGCACCTATGGGCATTGCCAGCACTGACATTTATGTGTCTATGTGTGACTGATATACATATGATTATATTTCACTGAACCTGTGAACTAGAAGGAGAGCATGTGTGCAGGCATGCTTACTGAGACCTGAGACCTAGTACCGTTTGCCTTCTAGGAATCAGAAGCCAATATAGTACACACTATTTGAGGCTAAGGATCTCTTGTTCATCAGTGATCAGTAGCCACCTCGGTAGCAACTTTGGTGCATATAGTTAGTGGGTATCATTAGATGCAACACATCACTTTATTTTTGCAGGACTCGTGCAAGTGACAGAGGCATTTTCCGCAATTTCCATGCCTCTTCTTAAATTGACAGCAGGGCATGCATCTTTGGAATATGAACTTAGAGTCTTTATACATCGATCTATAGCTTGTGGTCCTATCCAAGGAGCCCTAGTATTGTATGCCTCCCATCTAGCATACAGCAGGTTTGCTACATTCACTGCTATCCCATCCCCCCCAGGGGCCTTACACACACAGATCGCCCTAAGAGGATTCCTTATTTGGGTCTTCCCCTTTTCAGCTTCCCAAAGATTCCCAAAGTGACATTATCGCTGATGGTCTCTGTGTGTATGGTAATTTGGTGTCCGGACCTCTTTTGTTATTTGTTTTGTCACCTGTCTTTACATGTGTGTATGTCTTTTGTCTGTTTTCCGCACTCCACCACAGCAGTGTGGGATTTTATAAATTTTAACCAGTGTAGATGTAACTCTGTAACTATTTTTCAGTACTTTGGGCCATGTTTTAATTCTGAATTTGAATAAAATCTTTTATATTTTCACCAGACCCTAGTATTGCCCTTTGCTGCCCTAGTAGCCGCTATATTTTGGGTTGGTTCCCTTATCTGAGGTTTCCCATAACACCTTATTTTTTGTCTAGTCTGCCTGGCTACTGCAGCAACACCTAACTCGGGTGAGTGGTATCGGATCTGTATTAACCAACTTAAATGGTAGAGGCACTATTAGTGGACCTATCACTTCCTTTTCTTGTATTTGGGTCTACTTTAGCAGCCTGCAGATTTTTTTCAGCATTGGCTCCCCCCAAAAAACGACAACAATACAAGGGATCATTTTGGATACTTCTGCCTAATTTCTTATTGATAATAAGAGTGCAGTTGTAATTGGTAGTCATTGACCATGTGAGTTAAGCTGCCTAATCAGAAATGTTTAAATATAGAAAAAGTATAAATTTTCATTGATAAGTCAGCTTTAAAGTGAACCAGAACCTTCAAATATAGAATTTGCTATATTATAGGCAACATCTAGAAATGTTAATTATGCCTAAGCAGTACACCCAAGGTTTATTATTTTATTCTGAATGCCTCCTGAAAAAATATCACTGTACTTGTGCCATTAGTTTCATAGCTGTATGTCTGCAGTGTAAGATCATCAAAGGCAGTGCTGTCTCTGACTGCTAGTCTCAGGTGATGTTACTACGGTGCATTTCTCCTTGCTCCCCAGAAAGCTGTACCAGAATACCCGCAGTGTGAGAATCTCCCTGCTTCTCTTTGTTCATTCTGTGATGTCTATTTTCTGAACCACCCCATGCTGCTGCTGTTTTATGTATTATTCCTCCATTAGTAATAACATCACTCGTTATCTGGGGCAGCTTTGACAAGAGGAAACAAAGCCCTTCCTCTGACACTATCGCCACCTCCACACAGAGAGACAGCGCAGAACAAGGTGTGGTGTTAGGGGAAAGATTAGCTGCAGGAGGACCACAGGCAATACTGGTAACTATTTTTTTGCTCTCTGCTTGCCTTTCTTTGGGGAAAGCTTCCACAGATGAAGTCTTTAATGTTATTATTTGGGGAAGATGGTAAGCAGCAGTTATTTAGAGTATTGTAATGTATATTTCAAACTCGTATTTTGACAATCTCTAGTGGTGCTGTGCAATGGATACAGGCAGGACATATAACAAAGAATATAACATGCAGCAGGAAAAACTGAACTGTCCCTGATTTTTGGAGCTTACAAAGTTGAGTACAGCACAGACCAATGGGGTATGTGTGGTGTCCCCACCCCAGAATTAGGTGCAGGAAAGGTGAAAATGACCCCAATGTCTTAATGCAGACACATGCTTCACTTTACTTTTCACAATAGTATCATAATGCACCGTCTGTAGATGCTGCCACTGCAAATTAGCCTGGATATGCATTCAAATATGTCTCTTACAACAATTACTGTAGTTAATGGTCTGCTTTTAGCTTGAATCTAATAATTCATTCTAGGGTGCTCTTAGAAGAAGCAGAGATATGTTTTCACTTTTCTAAAAACAAGATGAACTTTAGAATGTTTACATGCTCTACTATTCTGACTCCAATGGCTGAAATAGTGGCATATTCCTTCCTGAAATTTCTATGGCCTGAATGTAGCAGAGCCAATCACTGTAGACCGTCTTCATTAGATAGCTGAACTAATGAAACACTTGAGATTCACAAATATAATTTTTGCATGCAAAAGGGTTGAGGCAAACAATATAGTGTGGTAGATGCTGGCATTTGCAGTGTTTGAAAGTTAAAATTCATATTCTTCTCCTAGCCTCAATGTGTATGTCTTACAATACAGGAACTTACAATGAGAAAGGAAGGAAGTTACATCATGTAAGAGGGTGGAAACACAGAAAACTAAGTGTAAATAAAACAATGACCACAGGGTTGCAGCAGCATATCTATAAAAAATGAACGTAGTGAAACAACATAAGGAATAAATATAGACGTTATGGCATTGCTCCATACTGGAGGCAGCACATTAGTCTTTCCCCTAAGTTAGGTCTTAGATTTGCCCTGCCCACTACATTACTGTGATTTTCTTTCCATCTCATGTCCCATACTTTTATGGTTAAAGTAGGTGTAAACCCTAAGAGGATGATATTATTTTTCTACAGTATTGAATCATTAACAACTGCCATTGACAGAGTGACATGACTTTGAAGACAGTTGTCACCTCATCAGGGTGGGTGCTGGAAGTTTTGTTCTTTTAGGCCTGTTGCCGAGGACAACCATGTGTTTGTGAGACAAAGCCTAGGTCAGGGGCCTAGGCTCACTCTGCCTTGTAGGAGGTAGTTTTCTAAGAACTGAAATGTGGCTTGGACCTCAAGCCTCATTCACACAGGTTTAAATAAACATACAACCGTGAGAAGGGCCATCTTTGCCTGCATGGGATGCACAGGTGTTTCATACATCTACATGCAAGCAGGGCCATCTTAAGAGCATTATAGGCCCCGGGCAATACAGTGCACTGGGGCCATGTCTACACAATCACGCACGAGAATAAAAATGCAAATTATCAATAAGGCTATACTTATTGGTACTTCCAACAAAATCAGTGTTTAAACATTAACACAACATTTGGACAATATAACACGAGTTTGATGGGCACAGTGGCTGTGTTTGATGGGCACAGTGGCAGCTTTTGATGGGCACAGTGGCAGCTTTCTATGGGCACAGTGACAGCTTTGGGCACAGTGGCTGCGTTTGATGGGCACAATGGCAGCTTTTGATGGGCACAGACAGTGGCTGTGTTTGATGGGCACAGTGGCAGCTTTTGAGGGGCACAGAAAGTGTCTGTGTTTGATGCACAACTTGAACAAACTTAAGTAGACAGTGTTAGGCTTACTTGAGGCCGCCGGCCTGGTGCAGTACAGTGCTTCACTCACAGCAGAGCAAGGCAGCGCCAGCTATCAAGGGCCGTCTTTCCGCTCCGCTCCCTCTCCACGCTGTCTGAAGAACATGGCAGAGCTTGTTTACTAGCCGCTGGGGCGACCGCAGCGCGCTATGAATGCTGGGGTGGCCGCGGCGCGATTTGAATGCTGGGACGGCCGCGGCCTCTGACTGACGTCACTGATTGCTAGCAAGACGCTGGGCGGCAGGCGATTCTAGCAAGTGAGCAACCAGTGCAGTCAGTCAACTTAAGCAGTAGATTGCAGCGGTGAGGATCGGCCCTGGATGGGGCCCTCCAGGCAAGTGGGGCCCCCGGGCAACTGCCCAGCGTGCCCAGTGGAAAAAACGGCCCTGCATGCGAGCAGTTACATTGGAATGTCTATTGGAATGCAGCAGCTACATGAGATGCTGGACACAATTTGACAGCCTTGCAGGTGTGGAAATGTGCAGACAGTATGCACAGGAAGTATGGTTCCTCACCCAGGGAGTCTTTGCTGTATCTGCTCTACAGTCGAGTGCTCAAGATTCACTGGTCCGGCTTAAAGGTATTTTAACCTGTGCAGGTTACGAGTATGACTTTCCTGGAGTCTGCCATGTCCTTAGGGCATCCTATGCCATAACACTCTCTCCCTGAATGTATGGCAGCAAATTAACTCCAAATTTAGACTTTACAATGACTGGAACCCATCTATCCACAACACCATTGTAAGTCAAGGACTCTCCCCTGAGATGAAAAGTCAGCCCACCTAACTACTGGGAGCTCCTAACCACTAGTAGGGGATTCCAGGGTGCAACAATCATTTGCAGTTTGGCTTCAAAATGTGCAATTCAAAACTCCCTCCATTTATAGAGGCCCTATCCTGGGTGGTGGCACTGCCAACTTTATTAGCAAACCTACTCTTCCACTCAGGGAAGGTTCTGGTACACTTACAGTGGTGTGAAAAAGTGTTTGCCCCCTTCCTCATTTCCTGTTCCTTTGCATGTTTGTCACACTTAAGTGTTTCGGAACATCAAACCAATTTAAACAATAGTCAAGGACAACACAAGTAAACACAAAATGCAATTTGTAAATGAAGGTGTTTATTATTAAAGGTGAAAAAAAATCCAAACCATCATGGCCCTGTGTGAAAAAGTGATTGCCCCCTTGTTAAAACATACTATAACTGTGGTTGTCCACACCTGAGTTCAATTTCTCTAGCCACACACCCAGGCCTGATTATTGCAAAACCTGTTCACAATCAAGGCATCACTTAAATAGGAGCTGCTTGACACAGTAAGGTCCACCAGAAGATCCTTAAAAGCTACACATCATGCCGAGACCCAAAGAAATTCAGGAACAATTGAGAAAGAAAGTAATTGAGATCTATCAGTCTGGAAAGGGTTATAAAGCCATTTCCAAAGCTTTGGGAATCCAGCGAACCACAGTGAGAGCCATTATCCACAAATGGCGAAGACATGGAACAGTGGTGAACCTTCCCAGGAGTGGCCGGCCGCCCAAAATTACCCCAAGAGCGCAGCGACGACTCATCCAAGAGGTCACAAAAGACCCCACAACAACATCCAAGGAACTGCAGGCCTCACTTGCCTCAGTTAAGGTCAGCGTTCATGCCTCCACCATCAGGAAAAGACTGGGCAAAAATGGCCTGCATGGCAGAGTTCCAAGGAGAAAACCACTGCTGAGCAAAAAGAACATCAAAGCTCGTCTCAATTTCTCCACAACACATCTTGATGATCCCCAAAACTTTTGGGACAACATTCTGTGGACCGATGAGACAAAAGTGGAACTCTTTGGAAGGTGTGTGTCCAAGTATATCTGGCGTAGAAGGAACACTGCATTTCAGAAAAAGAACATTATACCAACAGTAAAATATGGTGGTGGTAGTGTGATGGTCTGGGGCTGTTTTGCTGCTTCAGGACCTGGAAGACTTGCCGTGATAAAAGGAACTATGAATTCTGCTGTCTACCAAGAGATCCTGAAGGAGAATGTCCGACCATCTGTTCGTGTACTCAAGCTGAAACGAACTTGGGTTCTGCAGCAGGACAATGACCCTAAACACACCAGCAAGTCCACCACCGAATGGATGAAGAAAAACAAAATGAAGACTTTGGAGTGGCCTAGCCAAAGTCCTGACCTGAATCCTATTGAGATGTAGTGGTATGACCTTAAAAAGGCCGTTCATGCTCGAAAACCCTCTAATGTAACTGAATTAGGACAATTCTGCAAAGATGAGTGGGCCAAAATTCCTCCAGGACGCTGTAAAAGCCTCATTGCACGTTATCGCAAACGCTTGGTTGCAGTTGTTGCTGCTAAGGGTGGCCCAACCAGTTATTAGGTTTAGGGGGCAATCACTTTTTCACACAGGGCCATGATGGTTTGGATTTTTTTTCACCTTTAATAATAAACACCTTCATTTACAAATTGCATTTTGTGTTTAGTTGTGTTGTCCTTGACTATTGTTTAAATTGGTTTGATGTTCCGAAACACTTAAGTGTGACAAACATGCAAAGGAACAGGAAATGAGGAAGGGGGCAAACACTTTTTCACACCACTGTATTTACCTATAGGTTTGGCACAATGTCCATTTGGGGATGGCCATTTGTTGGACCCCCCCACAAAAAAAAGGCTACACAGACAAATTATAAAACCTTTTGCAAACTATAATATTCTGCCATTAGATAAGTGATGGTACTGTTTCCTCTCCTATGAGCTTAAAGGTTCTACGTAATAGAATAATGATGTTAATGGTGCTAGAGGTTCTAGAATAGAGCATCTAAAATGGTAAGCTGCAATTTTAATTTTTTTAAGGTATGCTATATGAACCGTGACATGTAACAAATAACAAATAACAAATATTCCAGTTTGGCTGCAAAATACACTATAATTAAGGCTTATGTGTGGCTGGAGTTTTTTTTTTTTAAAAACAAAGAAAAGACACATACAATTGTGCTGGTCATGTCCACTTCTTTTTGGACATAGCTGTGCCCATATTCAGTAGATCATGGACGTGAGATTATTTAGGATAAACACATTAAAGGCATATCCAAATACACCAGCAGAGCCTTGTTGTTTGTATTGAGTTCATCGTTAATTTAGCAATAAACTGAAGTTGAAGCTGATTCACAACACCAAACTGCAGGAAATTTGATAATGACACCAAGTGATGAGAAATTCCCTATTAATATTTAATGAATCCCCTGACACAGTTATTCACCAGTGGCTCTGGCTGTGTGTACACAACTAAGAAAACAATTATTCCAATTCCAATACATTAGGATCATTTATATTAAGTATATAAAGCAGAGACGGCATAACAAAGGCTGGATTATGACCACATAATCCAATGGCATGGACACCATTCATTGTTTATAATGTGTATTGTAACACTACTATCAAATAACAGATGTATTTTCACATTCAAATATATATAAGTAGAGCAGTTCCAATCATTTCATCATTATTTTGTCCATTATATACTGTTATGCAAAAAAGATTGTGAACACTTAGAAATTTGAATCTCTGCACAAATGGCTCAAAAAATATTATTTGGTATTCATCAATCAACATAATAGAATCTTAGTTATCAACCACATATGGAGTATTTTAAATGACCATGTTGAGCACATAAAGGATGATTTACTAAAAGCATCTTTGCAAGGTGAATTTTCATCACATTCACTAAGCTAAGAATACCCAATCACATGCAAGGGAAATGAAAAACAGTGATTGGAATGCAGATTCAGACTTGAATGCAATTTCCCTTGCAAAGTGAACAGCCTATTTACTATTAGTAAATCACCATATTTTATCGAATGCAAATCACTGACGAAAAAGGTACAAAGATCCCTAAAAACAGCATTTTGAAAAGAGTTTATTGGAAGTCAGGTATTCTATTCAGTAAGTGAGGCTAAAGTTAAGCTGGCCATACACCAGTAGAATTTTATTCTAAAAAGTCTGTTTTTTGGAACGCTTGATTTTCTGATAGTTAATGGGGTCAAATCAATAATCATTTTCAACTGTAGTGTTGAGTAAAATCAAAGGAGAAGGATGGAATTTTTTTTCTTGAAATAATGAAATTCTAACTGTGAATGTGGTTTTTGTTCTGGAAAAATCATACTTATCGTAATGTGCATCCCAAAATCAAATGAAGAATCCAAAACCTTGGCATGTGAATGAATCTAAAGCTTTCAAAGTTTTTATATGAAATTTGTCCTGTCCAAAATGATGCTAGTCACCTCATTGTATTAGAGCTACACACAAAACTAATTGCTAGCTATTTATTACTTGTAGATGTGATTATAAAGGCCCAAAGTGTACAAAGAGAGTAGCAAGACATATATGTAAAAAGCAGTATTGCAAATTTTATTGTTACAACAAATGTAAAAGAAGAAGTAATGAATGGCTGGTGTAGTGGCTAAAACACCAACAAGGCACAAAACACAGATACAGAAAAGGTCACATATATTGTTGGCCTCATAGTGGATGAGACAAGACCACTACATACACAGGACCTGTAGTAGATTGGGCATTTATGGTGCGTGATTTGCACCAAAAACCAAAGGTCCTGCAGGCTGCCTCTTTGAAAACCACTGTTACACTGTGCTCCACCCGTGCTGTGGTTTGTCAGCGTGAAAGCACCCCAATAGTGGCTTTCCTACTACAATTAATGCAACGGAACACCCTGCAAACCTCAAAAAGGCAACCCTTGGGTGAACTATAAGTCAGCCATCTTTTGTGCTTGATAACCCCTGTTTTTATGAACCAACCACCTTCCCTCTAACCAACTGCTGGTATGAAAACAAAAAAACAGTCCAAATGCTCTTTTTACTTACCAGAAGAGGTCAGGTGACATTGCTGGCTTGATTCTTCCATCTTCTGTTTACATTTGAGGGTGATTTTTCAAGTTCTCATATTGTGCCAAATGCATTTTCCTAAAAACACTAAAACTTGTCACTCAATTCCAACTTCAATATCATTAATACGTAAGTTGTCCATACTTATATGGGAGCTGTTTTACTTTCCCAAATAGTGATGAGCTTAAGGTTCAGTCCAATGGAGGATGGATATCCTGGGGGCCCCTTATTTTAAAGGGGGCTTCCTGATTCCAGTAAGTTTCCCCTGCACCCCCACAACCACATGGCCAGAGTTGTAGGGAAGAGGCCCTTATTATTATCAACATACCCCCCCCCCCCCCCCCCCCCCTTATGTTGATTTCATGTGGCCTGGCATAGTGTCTGCATGCTCAGGTTGAGGATCTGGTATGTATTTGGGAGGGGGCAGCAACTACACACCATTTTTTTTCCCACAGGGTCCCCCCTATATTCAGTATCAGATACTCAAGCATTTTTTTTAAAGGAGTATTGCATTTCAATGCTGCACTTCCAGCATTAATAAATTCACCGCCCCCTGTAAAAATTGATTGCATTTTCTACTTTTGATATGTTTGGCTGAATCTCTGCAAACTAAACCCATGTGTGTTTGGCTCATTCCATATCAAAGGATCTATATTTATGTATATTAATTCCTGTGATTTACTTACTTTTTGGGGCTAAGTTCACCAGAAGAAGTTCTGCATGATGCTATTGACTGCAATGACTGCTACGCAAGGAGCTGAAGGAGAGTTTTGGGTATTCCACTTCCTTTATCCTTCTGTCCTACCTACCAAGTTAAAGCACAGAAAATTGCATTTATGGCTGGATCTACAATTCTTCATAGCTGCAAGAGACAGTAAGTAATACACCCTTGGGACAAGGCAATCCTGTATGGAAGCCCCTTTGCCAGGAATAGGGCCCTTCTAGAGGTTTAGGAACTACAGGTCTCTAGAGGGTAAAGATCCCACTCAGGATTCCTTGTAGCCCAGTTGCTGCTATAGCATGGGGATGTAATAGCTGGTTAGTAGGTGTCATCTTACAGTACTGCCCCCCGCCCATCCAGGCCTTATGCCCCGTACACACGGTCGGAAATTCCGATGGAAAATGTCCGATCGGACCATGTTGTCAGAAAATCCGACCGTGTGTGGGCTCCATCGGACTTTTTCCGTCGGAAATTTGAGATCCTGCTCTCAAATTTTCTGACAACAAAATCCGATCGGACTTTTTCGTAGAGAATTCCGACGGACAAGGTGCCACGCATGCTCTAATCAAATTACGAGACCAAAGCTATTGGCTACTGGCCTCTACGTAGTTCCGTCGTACGCAATGAACGTCACCACGTTCGGAATGATCGGATTTTCCGACAACTTTGTCCGACCGCGTGTATGCAACATTAGTGTCAGACAAAATCCGTCGTAAAAATTCCGACTGTGTGGCATAAGTGTTACACAGCTCTGTCCCCCAGCACAACCTTGTCTTGTAAGGCTGGAAATACATTATACAATTTCCTTATTCAATTTATTTTAGACTTACCTTCAACTATGTAGTGCAAGGGACTGTTTGATTTCATACAAATTGAAAGTGTTTAGATTTACCAAAACCATATAATATGGAGGTCAGATCTAAAGAAAAACTGTACAAGGAAAATGTATAGGGAGATGATCTAATCTTTCTCTGTTGCAGTTTCAATTTTGCGTACAGGTCCCTACCCCACCCCATGACTGGACATTGAAAGGAGAAGGAGCACACTGATATTCTCATCTCTCTGTCACTCTGCTCTCTACGCTTTTCAGCATGCTCTGTGTACCATGCACCTTCTCTGAGCTCTGTTGTACAGGAACTGCAAGGGATGTACAAGGGATGAACGTTTTGTCATGTGTCAATGAGTGTTACATTAAGACAGCTCATTCAAAATAAATGGTCTGCTGATACACCATTTTTGGAGGCATATCACAACACGTTTGCGCATTCCTGCACTGCAGCGCATGTCTGTCAACAAGATGTGTTGGAGTGCTGTTCAGGAGGCAACCAGATGTGCAAAGAGCATTCAGAATGAACCGCTTTGCACAAACAAGAAATGCAAAATCCATTAACATGCGCTAGTGTGAATAGGGCCTAAATTATTATGCCGCGAAAAGTCTGGTTGTGTGTACACGGCATTACATAGCCTCTAACATCTTCCTCGTGTTTAGCTTAAATATCAACCAGTGACATTGCAGCTGTTGGAGAACTGCAAGTAGATAAGCTGGGATTTGTTGTTTCTCAGCAAATAAAGTCCCACAGCTTGACAATTAATCAACTTCTTATATCAATAGAACCATCTATTAAATATTAACATTTAATTGCTAAGAGAGGAATAGATATCACACATTACTTAATAGTGAAGTCTACTAACCTCTAATGTACAGCATTATTTCATCATAATAAATATAGTTTACATTCAACATCTCATGGCCCCAGAAAATGAACACAATAAAATATCAATAATGCCTCGTACACACGTACGGACTTTTGCCGGCGGACCTAAGTCCAGCGGACAATCCGCTGGACTTTCCGGCTAGGTCCGCTGGACTTTCCGAGGGTGTGGACTTGCCCACACACGCACGGACTTGTCCAGCGGATAATCCGCCGGCCAAAAGTCCGCGGGACTTTTGAAAATGAACGGACTTGCCCACACACGGAGCAGTCCGTTCATTTCGAACGTAACTTCAGGTTACGTAGCTAGCGTAGGCAGTAAATGCCGCCGCGCTAGCTCCGCAAGCTGGCATGGATTTAAAGGGAATCCCCACGCCGAAAAAACGGCGTGGGGGTTCCCCCCAAATCCATGTCAGACCCTCATCCGAGCACGCAGCCTGGCAGGCCAGGAAAGGGGTGGGGACGAACGAGCGCCCCCCCCCTCCTGAGCCGTACCAGGCCGCGTGCCCTCAACATGGGGGGTGCCCTGGGGAAAGGGGGGCCGTGCGGCCCCCCCACCCCAAAGCACCTTGTCCCCATGTTGATGAGGACAAGGGCCTCTTCCCGACAACCCTGGCCGTTGGTTGTCGGGGTCTGCGGGCGGGGGCTTATCGGAATCTGGGAACCCCCTTTAATAAGGGGGCCCCCAGATCCCGGCCCCCCACCCTATGTGAATGAGTATGGGGTACGATGTACCCCTACCCATTCACCTAAGGTGTAAAATGTAAAGTAAAAAAAAACACCCACACTTTTGAAAAAATAGTTTATTGCACTGCTCCGGGGGTCTTCTTCCGTCTTGGGGGTCTTCTCGCCGGACTCCCCCGCCATTTACCAAGCTCTTTTACCGAGCGAGGGGAGTCCGGCTACCTTCTTCGTCGTCGCCGCCGTCTGGGGGTCTCGATCCGCCTTCGGGGGTCTTCTTCCGTCTTGGGGGTCTTCTCGCCGGACTCCTCCCCTCTCTTCTGCTCTTTTACCTAGCTCTTTCACGAGGGGAGGTGTCCGGCTACCTTCTTCGTCGTCGCCGCCGTCGTCTGGGGGTCTCGATCCGCCTTCGGGGGTCTTCCGGGGGTCTCTTCTGTTCTTGCGGCGGTCGTCGTCTTCCGCGCCGCCGGCGCCTTCTTCTTCTTGTCCTTCTTCTTGTCCTTCTTGTTCTTCTTCTTCTTCCGATGTTGACCCGACGCTCTCTCTGCCCGGAATGCCTGTGCCGCTCTGAGCTCGGACTTATATAGGGACATGGGCGACAGGGTCACATGCACATGTCACATGGTGACCCCGCCCCCTTGTGTTGTCACAGTCCCGGAGGATGCTGGGACTGTGACATCGCAAGGGGGCGGGGTCACCATGTGACATGAACATGTGACCCTGTCGCCCATGTCCCTATATAAGTCCGAGCTCAGAGCGGCACAGGCATTCCGGGCAGAGAGAGCGTCGGGTCAACATCGGAAGAAGAAGAAGAACAAGAAGGACAAGAAGAAGGACAAGAAGAAGAAGGCGCCGGCGGCGCGGAAGACGACGACCGCCGCAAGAACAGAAGAGACCCCCGGAAGACCCCCGAAGGCGGATCGAGACCCCCAGACGACGGCGGCGACGACGAAGAAGGTAGCCGGACACCTCCCCTCGTGAAAGAGCTAGGTAAAAGAGCAGAAGAGAGGGGAGGAGTCCGGCGAGAAGACCCCCAAGACGGAAGAAGACCCCCGAAGGCGGATCGAGACCCCCAGACGGCGGCGACGACGAAGAAGGTAGCCGGACTCCCCTCGCTCGGTAAAAGAGCTTGGTAAATGGCGGGGGAGTCCGGCGAGAAGACCCCCAAGACGGAAGAAGACCCCCGGAGCAGTGCAATAAACTATTTTTTCAAAAGTGTGGGTGTTTTTTTTTACTTTACATTTTACACCTTAGGTGAATGGGTAGGGGTACATCGTACCCCATACTCATTCACATAGGGTGGGGGGCCGGGATCTGGGGGCCCCCTTATTAAAGGGGGTTCCCAGATTCCGATAAGCCCCCGCCCGCAGACCCCGACAACCAACGGCCAGGGTTGTCGGGAAGAGGCCCTTGTCCTCATCAACATGGGGACAAGGTGCTTTGGGGTGGGGGGGCCGCACGGCCCCCCTTTCCCCAGGGCACCCCCCATGTTGAGGGCACGCGGCCTGGTACGGCTCAGGAGGGGGGGGGCGCTCGTTCGTCCCCACCCCTTTCCTGGCCTGCCAGGCTGCGTGCTCGGATGAGGGTCTGACATGGATTTGGGGGGAACCCCCACGCCGTTTTTTCGGCGTGGGGATTCCCTTTAAATCCATGCCAGGTCACGGAGCTAGCGCGGCGGCAGTAACTGCCTACGCTAGCTACGTAACCTGAAGTCACGTGCTAAATGAACGGACTTGCCGATGAGCGGCAAGTCCGTTCATTTCAAAAGTCCCGCGGACTTGCCCACTAACGGCGGGATTGTCCGCTGGACTTCCAAGTCCAGCGGATAATTTGAGAACAAAACCTGAAACTTTAGTCCGCCGTACTTTGGCGCCAAAAAGTCCGCCGGCGCCCACACACGAGGGGATTATCCTCTGGACTTCAGTCCAGAGGATAATCCCGCGGGATTGTCCCTTCGTGTGTACGCGGCCTAAGTCAGACTGCCAGACCACAATCGAATGAGAACTATGAACTGGTATCATGGTGAATCCAATCGTTTGGCCCAATTCAAAGGATTTCCATTAACCGTAAGCAAGTTAATATGTCTGAGCCTTGGCCTTGGAGCATGTCCCAGGCATTGAATGACTCAAATTTTATGACTATCACAGCTAATGGGAAGCACTTTATGAACAGATCCCAGCGGTAGCGGGTAAGGACCTTCAATATTTCATAAGAACCATCAAAACAATCCTCACAACAATGTTAGAAAAGAGTCTGCTTTGTTTTTATTTGTTCTATTATACAGTTACTGAAGCATTGCTGTAAATTAATAATCATTGCTGTGTAGGCCAGGATTAAGGTTACAAAAAGAAGTCATTTATTTATTTTCTTTAGCAACAAAAACCTTTACACTGGATCCAATAAAAATAGCCATTCTAAACCACAATGCAGTATTAGGAAAAAAATCAAATAACAGTCCAAAAAAATAAAAAATAAATCAGTTATAGAACTGCTATTGTTTGAACATCTTCTGTAACTAGTATTAACACGCCTTCCAAGCTTGTCACTAAATTCAGACATGCTGGAAGCGAGAAACGCTAGCTGCAATATAAGCAAACAATGGGAAACCCATGCCAGGCTGACATAAGACCCCTTTTACAGTTATACATGACTTATGCTAGTTTTGTGCCTTTTTATGCACTTTTGGTTTGCATTCATTATGTAAAATTGTGGCAGAAACATTTAAAAAAAGGGATTTCCATGCTGTAGATGCAGTAAAAACCCCATACAAGTGTTTTTATGTTTTTTATTATTCATTTCAATGGGCCTAAATAGAATACGTAAAAAATGCAGCATGTCTGGAATTTAAAAAAAGCATTTATCTGAAGCACATTACCACAAACAAATAAATGGAATTTCATCCCATAGTGGTATACGTAAAACAATAACAGATTATATTAATGCTCCACCTTTTTCATTAAATCCCTCCAACAGCATATTAAAGAATTTCCAGACCTATGAAAAAAAAACAAGTACATTTACATCCAGCCACCCATAGATCCAACTCCTGTCTGAAAGGATTCTTAAGCCCCATACACACGGTCGGATTTTCCGATGGATTCTGTCCTATCGGACAATGTTGTCGGAAAAATTCCGACCGTGTGTAGGCACCATCGGACATTTTCCATCGGATTGTCCGAGGGACAAAGTTTTATCTCCTGCTCTCAAATTTTCCGACAACAAAGTCCGATCACACCAATTCCGATCGTGTGTAGCGAATTCCGACGGACAAAGTGCCACGCATGCTCAGATCACATTACAAGACCAAAGCTATTGGCTACTAGCCTCTACGTAGTCCCGTCGTAGGCAACAAACGTCACCACGTTCAGAATGATCGGATTTTCCGACAACTTTGTCCGACCGTGTGTATGCAACACCAGTGTCGGACTAAATCCGTCGGAAAAAATCCGATGGATTTTGTGGTCGGATTTTCCGACCGTGTGTACGGGGCATTAGACAGTTGTTACAGGAAAAGATGTGCCCCCATTAGAAGATTTTACCTCATCTCTTGTTCTGGTAAAAACTGTAAAACTTTGGATTTATCATCATTTTTGATGACACTGACCACTGTCATTCTACCCTTCCCTACTTTATCCAGAAAGAAAAAAAAATGTTTGCCTATACCTAAACTTTAAGGCTGAGAAGATGTAGAAAACTAGTTACTGTATGCATAAGGAATTACCACCTCTATATATCAAAGCACAATTTACATGTCCTCCAGGTCTTCTGCAATGGAGTTTCTTACTTTGTTGCTGCTGTATTATGCTTCTGCAGTGTGGATAGGGTTAAACGATATATTAATTAATGCTCATCTATGGAGTATCTCCAGTGCAGGGGGCAGCCATCTTGGCTAGGTCTAAGACTCCTTTCACACTGGTGCGCTTTTCAGGCGCTTTAAAGCGCCTGAAAAAAACCTCTCAAGCCACTCTCAAGCACTCAGGCTTTCACACTGGGGTGGTGCACTTGTAGGACAGGAAAAAAAGTCCTACATGCAGCATCTTTGGGGCGGTTTGGGAGAAGTGTATACACCGCTCCCAAGACGCCCTGCCTATTGAAATGAATGGGCAGCGCTGCCAAAGCGCCTGCAAACACAGGCGCTAGTAACCCTTTTTTTTCGGCCGATATCGAAGGTTATAAGCGCCCCACTAGCGGCCGAAAAGTGCCGCTATAGCAGCGGTAAATCGCTGCTTTACCGCTAACGTCCGTATATCGCGCCAGTGTGAAAGGGGTTTAATTCGGTTCTGGAAGACATTGATTGACTGATGCAACAAAGCAAGTGGAGGTAGGGAAAGGAAGTTGGGAGAGAGCATGACAAGGTTGCAAAGAAAGGGGACACACGCTGCTTGAAATGTGAACCTGTGTGGCAGAAGAAGAGAGAGTGCAATCTCTTTGCTGCTGCTGTGTTGGAAACCTGTGCCCCTGGTGCTGCCTTTGCTAATGTGGACTGAACTGCTGTGAGCCAGGAACCATTGTGCAGGGCTGGTGAGAGACAGGCTGCTGTTGAGAGCAAGGACAGAGACACTAGATGCTTGGACATCAGCTGTAGTAGAGACACTCTGCTGGCTTGCCACCACCAGGGAATGAGCTGGGCTGTTGTGAGACCACATGCCCAGCATGACCATGGGGACTGGGAATGACTGTGCAGAGAGCTAACACTAATGCACAAAAGTCCCACCAGAGACTTGCTATTAAAGACTTCTGAGCTGCAGATCCAGACTTGAGATGACTGTGATCCAATGAGAGGCTGTGGTCCAAGGTTTGTGGCTGTGCTGTCCAGGCCTGCTGATTTCAGGGAGGAACGTCAATCCATGGTGTTGAACAACAGACCTACAACCCAGGCATGCTGCTGAGGAGAGAGGGGAGGATGGGCTTGGAGCAAGCAGGTCTGTTGGAAAGAGACTGAGCTGCTGCTGGATGAAGAGATCCCTGCCATAGCTGACCACAATCCGGTGAGAACTTTTTCAAAAAAGTGAACTTATCCTTTAAAGGAGGCTTCCAGATTCTTCCAGATTCTGATAAGCCCCTTGCCTGAAGACCCTCACAACTACTAGCCAGGGTTGGGGGGAAGAGATCCTTGTCCTCACCAACATGGGAACAAGTTGCATTGGGAGGGGGGCCTCCCTTGGAAATACACCCTCTCATGTTTGGGGCATGTGGCCTGGTATGGTTCAGGAAGTGGAAGGCTGCACACTTGTCATTCTTCTGGTTTGTAATTACATCAGGAATAATGTAGAAATTTAATGTACCACTCCCTGTGTACAGTAGGTAAATGTAGTTGGGCTAGTGCTGTAACAAGAGGAGCCAGGGGTTAATTTGTTGTTAGGTTGGCAGTGCTCCAAGGGCTGAGTCTCCGTCACCTTCCCCTGGCTTCTAGAAGCTCCTGTAGAGTTCTAGAACTTAGGGGATGGAGGGGAAGAGATGATGCCTGAATATTTATGGGATTTTTTCCAATCCCTGGGGATGGCCCAGAAGGTGAAAAGGTAGCACTTAAATATTCTGGAGCCTGAGCATGTGGAGGGCAGAGTCCAGGATCCAGGGGCCTGAATGGCTCTCCCTCCAGGCACAGGGGACCAGGAGAGGAAGAGTGCTCAGAGAGAGAGAAAACAGTAGAGGAATCCTCAACACCCTTCAACCTCAGCTAGTCTTAGCTGAGCCACCCTGGGAGCCATTGTGACCTGTCCAACAGAAAGCCTGTTCAGAAGTCACCAAATGTGCTACAGGATCTTTAGAAGGGACTGAGTGAGTAACCTCAAAATTTCCAAACCTCAAACCCTATAGGGGAGAAGAAGATAGGTGCAGTGCCCAGCTGGCTGTCTTAAAGGGACAGCTCAATGCTATTTAGTCTACTATAGAAACCCTACACCTCTGCTTGGGGATCCTAAGTTGGAGCCAGGTGCTTTGGCATTTTGGAGATAGAGTACCTGCAATCAGTCGCAGAGTTGATATTTGCCAGTCAGGCTGTACAGCCTTTCCCATGGGGACACAGCCTTGTGATTTTTGCTAGAAGTCAGTTACTATATGTCCTAAGTTTTACTTTACCACAGTTCTGAGCATCCCATACCACCCTAACCCCATCCAATTTTATTCCCCTAATAAACTAAAACAAAACAAAGCCCTTGGACTGGTTTTCTGGCTACAGTGTGCCTGCTAAAAATACCTGTTGCCTGGGTGTGCATGCAAAGGGGGACCCAAAATGCAGCAGCCCCTAAGGGGGTAGCACTACATAAAAATAGCCCAAGTTCCATATACAGTGAGCCCTGTGCCCAAGGTCCAACTTTTCCCAGTGTGTCATCAGCACAATGATTGGAACGACAATCCTTATGCCCAAAAGACTATGCCAGGTTAGGTAATTATTGGAAACCACTGCCCATACGAATCTCAAATCTTAGCTGATGTAGGTTCCAATAAAATATTATAGGAAGTCAAGACTACATTAGAGAACTGCTTTGTGGTAACCCTGTTAAGTCAACACTCAAAACTACTACTTCGAGCAGTAAAACCAAACTTTTAAAGTATGGTAAGGAATCTACTAATACTGAGATTTCACACAACAATGCTTATGGTTGGTGCCCAGACGGAAATGAGGAGGAATGCTCAATAGTGCCCCTAGAGCAGTGATGGCGAACCTTGGCACCCCAAGTGTTTTGGAACTACATTGCACTGCTCATGCACTCTTCAGTGTAGTGGAGCATCATGGTTAATGTAGTTCCAAAACATCTGGGGTGTCAAGGTTCACCATCACTGCCCTAGAGGCTGACAGAGGCATGTGCCTACACACAGGTATGGCATTTAAAGTGTTACTAAACCCACAACAGTAAAATCTGTCTGTATATGCAGCATAGCATGCTTGTTATACTCACTGTGGAACTTAAAGCGGAACTTCCGCTCATCAGAACCCTCCCCCCCTCCGGTGCCACAATTGGCACCTTTCAGGGGGGAGGGGAGTGCAGATACCTGTATAATACAGGTATATGCACCCACTTCCGGGCATAGATAGCTGCAGATTCTGCGGGGCCCCCGATGTCTGCTGGGAAACACACAGATCCCAGAGACAGCAGGAACCGTCCTTATTGCGCAGCACGACTCGCGCATGCGCAGTAGGGAACCGGGAAGTGAAGCCGCAAGGCTTCACTTCCTTATTCCCATACCGACGATGGCGGCGGCAGCACCAGAGAGCCGATCGACAGATCGGCTTTAGGTGCCGACATCGCAGCGCGCTGGATGGGTAAGTGTCCTTATTTTAAAAGTCAGCAGCTGCAGTATTTGTAGCTGCTGACTTTAAAAAAAAATAAAAAATGGCGGAACTCCAGCTTTAACCGGTTCCTGTCCAGCCGCCACAGTTTTAATGCAGCAGAATGGCAGGGGTGGGCAAAACGACGTTACCTTATGTCGGGCACGTGGCCCCTAGGCGGCCACGACGATCAGATTAGTTTCAGAGCCGATCAGCCTCCAGGCCCAGGCCAATGATTTCTGGCCTGGACCTGCTGATCGGTACTGACGAATGAAATGTTTCCCCTGCCTGTAAGTGTAAACACAGGCAGGGGAAGTGATGTCATCTCCCTCTCTGGAATTTTTTTTTCCGTTCCAGAGAGAGGAGAGAGGACATCCAAACGTGAGTTGCACCAACACTACACTGGCACAGTACACATAGGCACACATTTCAGAATACGATCCTGTAGACAGCAGCGGAACCCTGACAGATAACTCTGACGACGGAGTAGTGGTCCCTGCCAAGGTTAGGCATACCCGACCCCGTTCTTCTGCTGTTGTTGAGGTGCAAGAACTGCAGGGCTCTCGTATAGAGCAGAGAGCCAGTACTAGTGCCGCTCATCCTTCTGGTGAACTGGCAAGCACCAGTGGCTTAGTACATCCTGGTCATACATCCAGCACTGCAGTAACACTTGGTGACGTGGTGGATCCCATAAGTGCAGTTCAAGCTGGTGAGGTGGGTAGCACAACTAGTGTCCCACAGCCACCAAGAAGACAAACACAGGCCCGTCTAGCCCATAGTGCCCTTCCTGCTCCATTTGTTAATCCGAATTGGGAGCCCACCAGTTCTGCAGCACCTGTACTTCCCCCATTCACGGGCCAACCCGGAATTCAGTTGGAAACAGTTGATTTTACATCACTTGATTTTTATTCGCTGTTTTTCACGGAAGATCTCTATAGATCTGTTGTGGACCAAAGCAATTTGTATGCTGGTCAATTCATTGCCGCTAATCCCCAGTTGACCCTTGCCAGAGATTGGAGACCTGTTACGGTCTCCAAATTTAAGACCTTCCTGGGCCTATCCCTCCTCATGGGCATAACTAAAAAAAGTGAGTTGCGGTCATATTGGTCCACTGACCCAATTCACCATATGCCGTGTTCTCTGCCTCAATGACCAGGACACGATACGAGCAGATCTTGCGATTCATGCATTTCAATGACAATGTTGTCCTCGGGGTGACCCTGAATACGATCGGCTCTACAAAATTCGGCCTCTCGTAAACCAATTTAACCAGCAGTTTGCAGCCTTGTTTACTCCTGATCAAGTTGTCTACGTTGATGAGTCCCTGATTACGTTTTCTGGCCACTTGTCAGTCAAACAGTATCTTCCCAGCAAGCGTGCCAGATATGGGGTCAAGATGTATAAGCTCTGTGACAGGGTCACAGGCTATACATATAGTTTTATGGTTTATGAGGAAAGAGATAGTTACGTAGAGCCGAAGAACTGCCCAGACTACATTGGGAGCGCTGGTAAGATTGTGTGGGACTTGGTGTCACCCTTATTCGGAAAGGGGTATCACTTGTGGCAATGTGCGATCTAATCGCCGGGGCTTACCCCAGTGGCTTGTAGATTCCCATCTTAGGCTGGGGAGAGAGCCTGCTTGAGATGTAATAATTTGTTTGCTGTGAAGTGGAGGGATAATAAGAATGTTTTCGCTCTGTCCTCTCTTCACACAGACACGACGGTCCAAATTCAAATGGCGACTGATGTTGTGGAAAGACCCCTCTGTGTCCACAAATACAACCTTAACATGGGAGGGGTGGACCTCAACAACCAGTTGTTGGCGCCGTACCTAATTGCCCGTAAGGTCAGATGCTGGTAAAAAAAAGTGTCTGTATATTTATTCCAATTGGCTCTGCTGAATGCTTATGTGCTACACAAAGCTTTAGGACGAACCGGATCCTTCCTTAAATTCCAGGAAGAGATCATCACAGCCCTTCTGTTTCCAGACCGTGCTGTGGCCCAACTTCCCAATCCAAATGCAGTGAGTCGGCTGCATGAGAGGCATTTTCCGTATGTCCTTCCTGGTACCCCTACCCAAAGAAATTCCCAAAGAAGATGTTGTGTATGCAGAAAATGCGGATATAGGTGTGACACCCGCTTTTATTGTCCTTCCTGTCCTGACAAACCTGGTCTTCGCATTGGTGAATGTTTCGAAGGCTACCACACACTAGTGGAGTATTCGCATAGGGAACAGCATTGCACAGTCCTAGGCACACTTACACAGGGTTTCGAAAGATGACATGGCCATCACATTTTGAGAGACCCTAATCTGGAACGTTTACAGTTTATATAAAAGTGCAAAAAAAAAACACACAAAAACACAAAAAAAATTAAATAAAAAAGTTGTGGTTTTTTATTTTTCTTCTCTCTCTATTGTTCTCTCTCTTACGTTCGCTCTCTATTGTTCTATATCTATTGTTCTCTCTCTATTGTTACTATATTTTACAACTATAATGTTTTATTTTTACTATGTTTTATTGTATTTGCTTTGCAGGTATGGTATGTTTTACTGTTATACTGTAATGTTATTTTGTTTTATTGTTAACCATCATTTGCTTAGCTTAGGTACATCATTCAGCTGCAGCACGGGTTTATTTATTCTGACAGCAACAACGTTTGCTCCCACGATAAGTAAAGCCATGACTCCAGTGTGTAGGAGGTGATTTCACCACCACAGTTAAAAAAAAAGAGCATATATGATAAAGCATGGGGGCAGGGGTGGAGGAGCGATTTGCTCCTAACATTAGGGGCGGATTTCCCCCATGCTTCGGCATATATTTTTTAAGCACAGATTACGTTAAAAAATCAAGTTGTTTTATTGAGTTAATGTTTTATCATAACCATTGTTTGCTTTTCAGGTACGCCATTCAGCTGCAGCACTGATTTATTTATCTTGACAGCAACAGCGCTTTCTCTCACCATACGAAAATCAGCGACTCCAGCACTGTAGGAGGTGATTTCACCACCACAGTTTTAAAAAAATGGTGCATGTATGCCCATCATTAGAAGTGGGTGGATGAAGGGCGGTGTTCTAATGGTGGGCATACCCACCGATCAATCTCTTTCGTTTGTTCAGCCCACAGGCTGCATGAAAAAAAAGAACATTACAATATATGCCCAACAAGGACCAACGTACTGGCATGTTGCTGGACTTTGAGTGGTTATACCAGAATGATGCCTGTGGGTTTCGGTATCATCTTGGTATCATTATTTTCAGCCAGCAGTTGGCTTTTATGTAAAAGCAATCCTAGTGCCTTATTAGCCTCTGGACTGCTTTTACAAGCAGTGGGATGGAACGCCCCCCCCCCCATCTTCCATGGTTTTCTCTGGTTCTCCTGTCCCAACAGGGAACCCGAGAATGCAGCCAGTGGTTCCGCCAGCGGACCATAGAGCTCATCGGAGACCAGAATGGCTCCAATCATCTCTATGGCCTAAGAAACCGGAAGCTACAAGCATTTCATGACTTAGGACTTGCCGGATATAAACAGCGCCATTGGGAAATTGGGAAAGCACCGATCTTGGTGTGGTCAGATGCTTTGAGGGCAGAGGAGAGATCTAGGGTCTGATAGACCCCAATTTTTTTTAAAAAGAGTACCTGTCACTACCTATTGCTATCAAAATGATTAAAAAATATATAAATGAAAGGAGCAGTTTAAAAATATAATAAAAAAGCTAAATAAAAAAAAAAAATAAATAAAAAAATGCACTGCTCTCCCCCCATGCTCACGCGCAAAGGCAAACACAAGCATCGGTCTTGCGTCATATCTAAACAGCAATTGCACCATGCATGTGAGGTATCACCACAAAGGTCAGATCGAGGGCAGTAATTTTAGCAGTAGACCTCCTCTGTAAATCTAAAGTGGTAACCTGTAAAGGATTTTAAATGTTTTTAAAAATGTATGTAGTTTGTCGCTGCTGCACGTTTGTGTGTAATTTTAAAGCATATCGTGTTTGGTATCCATGTATAAGATCATCTTTTTTATTTCTTCAAACATTTGGGCAATATAGTGTGTTAGTGCATTAGAATTAAAAAAAATTGCAACTCCCACCATTTTAATCTGTAGGGCCTTTACTTATATAATGTTTGGGGGTTCAAAGTAATTTTCTAGCAAAAAAAAAATAATGTTTTCATGTAAACAAAAAGTGTCAGAAAGGGCTTTGTCTTCAAGTGGTTAGAAGAGTGGGTGATATGTGACATAAGCTTATAATGTTGTGCATAAAATACTAGGACAGGTCAAACCCCCCACAAATGACCCCTTTTTGGAAAGTAGACACCCCAAGCTATTTGCTGATAGGCATGTTGAGTCCATGGAATATTTTATATTTTGCCACAAGTTTCGGGAATATTATAAACATTTTTCTTTTTTTTTTTGCACAAAGTTGTCACTAAATGATATATTGCTCAAACATGCCATGGGCACATGTGGAATTACATCCCATAATACATTCTTCTGCTTCTCCTAAGTACAGGGATACCACGTGTGAGACTTTTTGGGAGGCTAGCCGTGTAGAGGACCCCGAAAACCAATCACCGCCTTCAGGCTTTCTAAAGGCATAAAATTGTGATTTTACTCCTCACTACCTATCAGTTACGGAGGCCCTGAAATGTCCAGATAGCGCAAAACCTCTCCAAATGACCCCATTTTGGAACGTAGACACCCCAAGGTATTTGCTAAGAGGCATTGTAAGTATTTTGAAGCTCTCATTTGTTTTTGAAAATGAAGAAAAAGAAAAGAAAAAAACATTTTTTTTTTTTTTTTTCATTTTCAAAACTTTGTGACAAAAAGCGAGATCTGAAAAATACTCAACATGCCTCTCAGCAAATAGATTAGGGTGTCTACTTTACAAAATTGTGTCATTTGGCTGGGGGTATTTCATGGCCTCCAAAACTGTTATAGGTAGTGAGGAAGTCAAATCACCATTTTAAGCCCTTAGAAAGCCTGAAGGCGGTGATTGTTTTTCGGGTCCTGTACACGGCTAGGCTCACAAAAAGTCTCACACATGTGGTATCCCCATACTCAGGAGAAGCAGCAGAATGTATTTTGGGGTGTAATTCCACATATACCAATGGCTTGTGTGAGAAATATATAATTTAGTGACAACTTTGTGTAATTTTTTTATTTTTTTTATTATTCAATCACTTGTGACAAAAAAATAGAATATTCAATTGCTATATTTGTGGGCCAAAGGACATTCATTTTATTTGGGTACAGCATCACACGACTACGCAATTGTCAGTTAAAGCAAAAATCGCAAAAGTACTGTATGGCGAAGATTGCCTGGTCATGAATGGGGAGTAAATCTTCTGGAGTTGAAGTGGTTAAATATAAATAACATTACAGATTGCTTGTTCACAGTCATTCATTCCTAATACAAGTGCATTCTGAGTGCCTCTCTGTTCTTAGATCAGTTGCACAAGTCCCTGTCCTGGAATCCCGATTTTGAGGTTATTTGTGTGTTCCTGAAAATTTCAATAAAGATATTTGAAAAAAAAAAACATAACAGAAGAAAAAAACACTTAACATGATGATCCCTTAGCTCCATGTTGATAATCAGTTAATAGACTATGTGGCTAATGACTTTAAATCACCAGTCACTGTATGTCAAAAACACAGTATATCCCAAGTGTTGGACCCAATGGAAACTTAATAAACTTAATAAAGCGCATGTGCGTGAAATGCATTGTCATGGCAACAGATTCCATTGTGTTCCATGCTGGTTACATCGGCAACCACGAGGCTGAAGCCGGGAACGGAGTGGTTGCCGATGTAATGCGCAGACAGACTCCGGATTCGCTCCCGTGGCTAGCTTTCTACTGCATTGCCACATGCCACATTGCACCCAGCCCATTGGACCCAGTGAACATTAGCCCATCGGCATTCACCAACACCAGCATGGTATTGTATAAACCCAGCATGGGTTAAATTGTATATTGTGTATAACCTTGTACTGTGATCAATAAACTTTCACCTTTTAGCCTTTACATTTGGCTTGGATTTATATACTTGGAGGAGCTAAAGTCATCCACATCTATCCGGATAGTGCTGTCATCTTCTCTGTATCTACTGGATGTCGCAGACTTGCTCACAGAGAATCAGCTGCAACCTCAAGCTTGTCCTGTCATCCATAAAAACTATACATGACAACTGCAAAACAGTAACATCTTTCCACTTTGAAAATCATGATGAGAGCTCCAAAGGCTTTGATTTTGCACTCCTGCAGTAGAGTCTTGGTCTAATCTGCAACTTAGCAACAGATTCATCCATCAGCGCACAAGATGATACAGCTGACAGCTCAAGCATAGCACCAAGAATCCTGCTAACAACGAAAAGCCTAAGAAATTCATCAGAGTCATCTATACCTGTCATCATACAAGAATATCTTTTTCACAAGCTGAAAACAGAGTCTCCTAGACTGGTAAAGATGTTCAGTTCCTTCAACCAACTAGAGAGACTATCCTACTAAAACACATAAAGGACCTTACAAGCTTTGCTACCATTGAAGAAGTGACCTGAGATCTTCATGGAATGTTCCAGGGTCATCTATACCTGTCATCATGCAAGAATATCTTTTTCACAAAATGAAAACAGAATCTTCTAGACTGGTAAAGAAGTTCAGTTCCTTCAACCAACTAGAGAGACTGTCCTACTAAAACCCATAAAGGACCTTTTAAGCTTTGCTACCATTGAAGAAGTGACCTGAGATCTTCATGTAATGTTCCAGGATGTCTCAAGTTTAGTACATCAGACTTACACTGTATATACAAGTCCATAAATGAAGGATGAATATCCAGATTGTTACAAACTTTTCCTTCAACCAAATAAAATGGCCCTATTCTATTTATCCTGTGAATTACAAATTGAGTAATTTGAGGCTTAACATGTTGTTGCCTCTCTGTCTAGAAGATGGATTTTTAGATTTATCTGAGACTTCTTCCAACTTAGAGACTTATGTTTATACACTGAGCAAAACGCAACACTTTTGTGTTTGCCGCTATTGACCATGAGCTGAACTCAAAGATCTACAACTTTTTCTATGTACACAAAAGGCCTATTTCTCTCATATATTGTTCACAAATCTGTCTAAGTGAGCACTAGGGATGAGCCGAACACCCCCGGGTTCGGTTCGCACCAGAACCCGCAAACGGACCTAAAGTCCGTGCGAACATAAGAACCCTATTAGTTACAATGGATGCGAACGTTCGAAATCAAAAGTGCTAATTTTAAAGGCTAATATGCATGTTATTGTCATAAAAATTGTCAAAATGTGTAAAAATGACAGGAGACGGTCTTTGACAATTCCTTTATTAAAATCTTCTTTCTTCTGGTCTTCCTTCTTCCTTTCTTCATCCTTCCGTTTCTTCATCTTCTCCTTCCGGCATCTTCTTCCATCTTCTTCTTCCATCATCTTCTTCCTCCGATCCGCTTCTTCTTGCTCTGGTCTTCTCGTCCGGCATCTTCTTCCACGGCGTCCGGGTCTCTTCTTGGGCCGCTCCGCGCAATGGGAGGCTCCCACTGTGTGAGGCTTCGCTGCGTCTGACAGGTCTTTTATAATGGAGGGCGGGGCCACCTGGTGACCCCGCCCCCTCTGACCTCATGGGGAAAGCCATAGGGAATTCCCCATGACGTCCCCGTGTGTCAGAGGGGGGCGGGGTTACCAGTAAGTAATTAATGGGTTTCTTTTTGGTATGGGTCATGCAACAGATTTCCATGCCAGGTGTTTTAAATTAAAGTGAAATAAAACTAAACAGAATTAGAGAACTAATGGCGCAAGAAACTGTTAGGGTCCTTTCACACGAGACGGATCCGTATTGATCCGCCCCATGAAGATCCGCTGCTCAGCGGGGATTGCTCAGCTGATCACCGCTGAGCCGGCGGATGACAGGGCGGTCCCTGCACACTGTGCAGGAACTGCCCTGTCAGATCTCCGATCTCCCCTATGGGGGATCGGTTGAACATGGACCGTCTGTCTGTGTTCATCCGAACCGCTCTGCAGACGGATGGAAAAATAGGGTTTTCCTCTGTCTGCAGAATCGGACAATAGCGGAGGCGGACGATAGCGGGTGTCAGCGGATCCCATAGGGGTACATGTATACGGTCCGCATGTGTGAAAGGGGCCTAAGATGTGGCATGCCTTTTCAGGTCTATCTGCACCACCTTCACCAGTTTCTCTTCAGAGTAAAACAGAAACTTGTGCAGGTCTTCCCCTAATTACTAGAAAACTGCCACAGATTCCCGCCAGATGTGACCGCGTTGTATGAGATATGAGCTTTCAGCACACAGCTCATATCCCTCTCTCTGACCATGCAGTGATTACACTACATGAGCAGAGATTGCAGGGTTAATATCCCTCTTCCTCTTTCTGATCTGAGCTGAGGGTGGGCACTTCAGAGAGATTGGAGCATGCAGCTCCAGCTCTCCACCTTTGTGATGTGCAAGTTGTACCACTTTGTTAATCAGGAGCAGCCCCTGTTCAATTTTTATGTTTAGAAGAGCAGTACAAGGATTCTGCTTGCACAACTCTTTGTTAATTCCCCCATCGTTTATTTATTAGGTTTGGGGTGGTAAAACAACGTATTTCCTTTGAGGCAGGTCAATATGGAGACATTTTAAATATTTCAAAATCACTTATTTCAGGCAGTAGGTACCCAGATAGCAAGCAATTGTGCTGCAAGTTTGAAAATGACTTGCTAAGCTATTGCTAGACTTGCCAGGCTTCACAAGTTTGTTGCACAATTGCAGCAAGTCCGCATTGCATGACTCCAGATCAACTTTCTTTGCAAACTGCAAGTCTGCTTAAAGTTTTGGTTCGGTTATGATGTGCAATAGTCATCTCACCACAGGGGTCACTGTGGCTGAAGTTTCATGCTGTAGACTTGCAGAGCTCTTGCTGTAGACTCGCCACTGCAACTTTGCTCTTGCTAGAGACTTTCCACACAAATTTGCTACAAATTGGAAAAGTGTCAATTAGAAATTGTGCTTTAAGTGCTCTGCAAGTGTACAACTTGCCAGTGAAAATGTGAAGCAAGTTAACAGACTTACAGTTCAAGTTATCCTTTGCTATCTGGGAATGTACAGTGCAGTGGCGTATCATCCATGGGTGCAGGGTGGTAACTGAACAGGGGCCCCAAGGGGTTGTCCATCGTGACCCACACTGCACCCATGGATGATCCGTTCCTGGTTGACAGTGGGGGGTGATCGGTGCGGTGGGGAAGGTACAAGCACCGATCTCCCTGTGTGGCTTTCAATGAAGCAGCTGCCAGCCGCTTCTCCTCTTCTCCCTCCCACGGCTTTCAGCTGCTTAATTAAAAGCTATATAGGGAAATTGTTGCTTGTAACTACCCACACCGATCATCCCCAACTGTCCCTCCTCTCCTCTCCTGCTGGTTGCTGCGGGGAACTGTTAGGATGGAGAGCAGAGTAAGGGGTTAGTAAATATGTCCTTTACCGGCTCCTTCCTTATCTAAATTGGACACAGTGAGCGATCGCTACTGATTATTCCTGTGTCCTTTGATAACTAAGCATAGTAAACTGTGCTGATCTTCAGTTTATGAATTGGGAGCAGCCTCTGTCTACTGTTTGATCATCTTCAGTACAGCTGAGGCTGCTGAAAAAGGGACCGGTGAATCTCTGTCCTCGGTCCCTTTCTCTGTCTCGATGGGGAGTTATCAGGCGTCTGTTTAGACCCCTGATATCTCACCCAAACCCCCCAACAGGGCTTATATAAAAAAAAAAAAAAAATTACAATAAATATTAGAAAATGTAATTTAAATAATAATAATAATAATTTAATAAAAAACACCCTTCACCGCCTTACTAACACCATCCACTGCCCCCATCAAAAAGTATTGTGAAAATAAATAAGAAAAAAAAAAAAAGGGGATTTATATGAAAAAAAAAAGCTACTGACACCATCCATTGCTCTGCACAGTGTGAAAAAAAATATATATTATAAAAGGAAATAATAAAAGCAAAAAAACACTAACACCATCCACTGCCCTGCTGATATCGTTGAAACAACCGTCCACTTTCCCCTCCCCAAAACATTGTGAAAAAATGAATTGTAAAAAATTATTAAAAAAAAATTGTAAACAATATAAAAATAAAATATAAATCAAAAAGTACTGTCACCATCCACTACTCATATACTCTACACCCCTCTCCTGCACATACTACTCACCGCCACACAATCCGCACTGTACATTCCATAAATAACATTACTACATTCTGCAAGTCATCGCAGACTATTTAACCACACCCCCTTAGGCCCCCCCTATTTAGCGCATTTTAAAGCTACGTGCACCACATTTTGTTATTTATTGATGCCTAGGGTCCACTTTTAATCTTGCACATGAGCCCACTTCCTTGGGCTCTCATGATACGCCCCTCCCAGATAGCAAGGATAACTTGCCACAAATTTGTGGCAGTGTTGAATTGTAAAGCTGTTAGCTTGCTGCACATTTTCACTGGCAAGTTGTACATTGGAAAGAGCACTTAAATCACAATTTCTAGTTGACACTGGCTTAAATTTGCATGGCAAGTCCCTAGCAAAAGCAAAGTTGCAGTGGTGAGTCTACAGCAAGAGCTCTGCAAGTCTACAGCATGGAATTTCAGCCACAGTGACCCCTGTGGTGGGATGACTATTGCATAACATAACTGAACCAGAACTTCCAGCAGACTTGCAGAATGTTTGCAAAGAAAGTTGATCTGGAGTCATGCAATGCGGACTTACTGCAATTGTGCAACAAGCTTATGAAGCCTGGCAAGTCTAGCAATAGCTTAGCAAGTCATTTTCAAACTTGCAGCACATTTGCTTGCTATCTGGGTTGATTATTGATATACTGTATATGTTACTATTAGGGGGTGTATTAGCATTACAAGGTCGCACTTTAAAATTATTTAGAATTTTCTGTCCCCAAAGGTTGCCCTGACCCTGCAAGCCTCCCGACACCTCTGAAACCTTGGGTTTGGACATAATTCACAAAATAAGACAATCTCAAAGACATCAGACTGTAGCAAACAAATGAGTATTTTATTAAGGATTTTTAAGTCAACAGACAGAAAGGAATGTTAATTCAGATATTTTTCAATATAAAACTTTTAGTCTTAGCAAGTATAGAAAAGGGATATGCAATGTAATGGAAATCACAGTAAGTCAAACAGTAATAACCAATAGGCCCTGAAAGAACCTATGACCCCAGGTATAAAATGTAAGAGAAAGACCTTTCTGTGTCCAACTTCTCCCTTAAAATCCCAATGTTGCAGGCCCAGAAACAAGCAGCACAATTTATAAGAACAAAATATGTAAACATTGCAATAAGTAAATAATGCACACAGATGTAATGCAAGTCCTTTATGTGGGGAAAAAAAGAGGAGGGAAGTCCTGGTAGAGTAAGTGTTCAGAATCTTCAGCTAGCTCAACAAGAGCCCAGAGAGATTGCTGTGCAATAGTGGATAGCATATGCAAGGTGTTTCCTGTTAGAAGCTTTTGTGTAAAGAGTTGGGTCAAAGGTGTCTGCATGCAGTGTCTTTTGTAGGATGTACACAGTGTGGGCTTCTGCCCACTCACCAATCCTAATGATACCAAGACTAAAGGGAATAGGATGTCCCAGAATAGGCTCTTCAAGAATCTGTAACCAGTGAAGGGTGCCTGGCCGTGCACCTGGTGACACTGGGATTCAGCTGGGTTTGTAAAGGTGACAATGGGAGTGCCCCCCAACAGCCACTCGGCCGACAGGGAGCTGGCAAAGGTTGATCTGCCTGCAGGTGTATGGTTCACTCACTATTCTCCATGCTGTCCATGCCACAGCGCCTGTTCACATTTCCCAGAGCTGCTGGATCCCTGCTCTCAGCTGAAGGAGATGGTCCCAAGATAGAGAGCTCCACCCAGGGCCAGGCTATTTATGTCCTCTCCCAGCATTCTTCTCTCTCCAGCACTGGCTCCATGTAAAACCCAGCTCTCCAGACCAAATTTCCCACTATCCCTGCTTTCAGTAGTGGTCTTTCACTCTCTGCTTTTAGGAAATGATTTCACAATGGCCAGAGTTATGACCATGTATCCACTCAAGCCAATCACTGAGTATATTGGGCCAGTGGTGTGGGCTTCTACCATGTGAAGATTCCACAGTCAGAGTGTCTTTCTTTCTTAAACCTTGCCCAAACTGGGGGCCTGTGCTAAAGGCCTAGAAAGTTTCATCTGCCTTGCCAAAGGGTATATCTAAAAGTAGCAGAGCAAGGGCCTAGAATTTATTTAAAGAAAGAGTAAGATCCAAAATGACCTTTAGCAACATATATTGACTGTAATCTGCATGGCTGATCTTAAACAAGAGAAGAGATACTAGACAATTCTGAAAAGTGGAGTCGCTAGATTTGGACCTTGGGATCTTAGGCTTAGGTGGGCCTGTGTGGTCTTTATTTGCCTAAGATGCAGCTTGCTGGAGGGGCATTCTTCTTTGTGGAGTAAGGTGAAGACATCTGGCATCTTTCCAACAATGACTGTTGTAATCATATGTGTACAAAGATAGTAGTACACCCTCACCCGTTAGAAAGAATAAACACAATTTCTAAATGCATTGGGTCACCCAGGAGATTGTCGAATTGAGGTTTAAAAGATATACGATCATAGTCAAGTCAGGGTTTTGATGGGGTACCACATGTATGATTCAGTATGATTTAATTCAGCCAGTCAAATTTTTTACACTAAGGCCCCTTTCACACTGGGGCGGTGCGGGGCGGCGACGGTAAAGCAGCGCTATATTTAGCGCTGCTTTACCATCGCTTTACCCGCGGTATGCGGCCGCTAGCGGGGTGGTTTTAACCCCCGCTAGCGGCCGCAAAAGGGTTAAAAACCTCCGCAAAGCGCCGCTGCAGCGGCGGTTTTGCGGGCGGTATCCCCGCGGTTTCCCATTGATTTCAATGGGAAGGAGCGGTATAGGAGCGGTAAATACACCGCTCCTTCACCGCTCCAAAGATGCTGCTAGCAGGACTTTTGTTGCGATCCTGCTAGCGCACCGCTCCAGTGTGAAAGCCCGCCGGCTTTCACACTGGAGTGAATGGGGCCGGTTTTTTCAGGCGGTATACAGGCGCTATTTTTAGCGCTGTACCGCCTGAAAACCGCCCCAGTGTGAAAGGGGCCTTTATATGGGACTTTTTAATTGGAAGCACTATAGTTTACACTAAATATATGTGGCGGAAATGTACATGCATATTTGTTAATAATATTTGTATGCATTTTTAACATGCATTTGCTATACACACATTTTATGTTAAATAGTTGTATAAAATGTATTTTTAGGTGTTGTCATACAAGTGCAGCTTCCACTCATGTGCACTGGTTGTGTATGTGGGTTTTTTATTCACGCTTTTGTGTGCGATTTTGGCATAGGCCATGGTTTTTAATCGAACAATATTTTATATATGTAACGAATAAACCTAAAAAAAAATGTGTACAATTACGGTACCTTTGTTGCCTTTAGAGTCCCAATAAGAGTTGTAATAGTTGGTGTAATAATATAGGGATGGAGGCAACATCCTTCCATGTCTGAAACCTGTTTTTCAGTATAGTAAACAATATTATTTGTTACTGGGCTGCCACAAAATGTTGGGGGTCATTCTCAACCACCCAGAAAGAAAGTTTGCTACAGATTTGAGACATGAGTTGATAAAATAATAAACTTAGGAATAAAATGAAGACAAAATTGACAAAGAAAAGTGCAGACATTCAGTGCAGTAGCCTGTGCTACATAGATTACTTTCACACTGGGGCAGGGGCATGAGCGGTAAATTGCCGCTAGTGTTAATGACGCTTTATCGCTGTTATAGCAGCGCTTTTTGGCTGCTAGCGGGGCGCCTTTAACGCCCACTAGCAGCCGAATAAAGTGTTAAAAGTGCCCGCAAAACACCGCTCCAGAAGCGCTTTGCAGGCTCTTCGGCAGCGCTGCCCATTGATTTCAATGGCAGGGGCGGTTTAGGAGCGCTGTATACACTGCTCCCGCACTGCCCCAAAGATGCTGCTTGCAGGACTTTTTTTCCTGTCCTGCAAGCGCACCCCCCAGTGTGAAAGCACTCGGGGTTTCACACTGGAGTGGCTTGGGAGGCGCTTTTCAGGCTCTTTACAGGCGCTTTTTTAGCGCAAAAACACCTGAAAAGTGCCCCAGTGTGAAAGGGGTCATAGAGTTAGCCCTTGTCTCCTCCAGGTGCTGCTCAAGTAGCTTGTCATTTGCATATTAAACACTGGGGGGCTCGCCCTCGACATTTCCTGCATTGATAGAATGTCTTGTATTTTTTTCAATGAATACAATGCATTATTTGTAGTGGAGGGGGGGATGATGTCATGATTTCCACCTCTTCAAGTTTTCCAATAAAAATAGTACATTTCTGGCATTTAGCTTTAATACATCAACAGGCTTATAACTGAAATGTAAACATTGCTCTGATCCATAAGGGGTAAACAAGTGCAAAATCTGAACTTGATGAGGGATTTACAAAAAAGTTACCAAAAAAGGTGTTTGATTATTCACTTCAATTATTCAATCATTTGAAAAGTATGTGCACATGATTGGGTGTTAAAATTGAACAGGAATTTGCTTTTCACATGATTAAATCAATGAAATAAATATTTTTTGAGGGAAGATTCTCAACTCCTTTAGTAAATTAGCCTCTCAGTGTGTACAGCGTGTAAGCTTTTGCATAGAGACCAATAGCTCTGCTTACTATCCTACTTTGTGTTCTGTTTTCAACCATTTTTTTTGTCACAAATGTCACAATCGAGTGACGGAGAGGAAAATGTTCATGCCCATATGACCTAACACTGTATATAAGTAAGAAAGGTATGATTTTGTACACTGTGTGCACAATTATTAGGCAAGTTGTATTTTTTAGGATTCATTTCATTATTGAACAACTACAATGCTCTCAGTCAATCCAAAATGTTACTAAACCTCAAACCTATATATATAATATATAGAATATATAAGAAAGTAAAAGTGAGGTTTTGGCTTTCTTAGGAGAATATCTATGTGCAGAATTATTGGGCAACAATAAAGCCCCATACACACGGTCGGATTTTTTCATGGATTCTGTCCGATCGGACAATGTTGTTGAAAAATCAGACCGTGTGTATGCACCATCGGACAGTGTACGTCGGATTGTCCGACGGACAAAGTCCTATCTCCTGCTGGATAGATTTGCCGACAACACGGTCCGATCACACCAAATCAATCCGATCGTGTGTACGGTTGTCCGACGGACAAAGTGCTACGCATGCTCAGATCACATTACAAGACCAAAGCTATTGGCTACTAGCCTCTACGTAGTCCCGTCGTAGGCAACAAACGTCACCACGTTCAGAATGATCGGATTTTCCAACAACTTTGTCCGACCGTGTGTACGCAAAACCAACATCCGACAAAGTATGACGGACATGATCCGACGGACCTGGTCCTCGGATAGTCCGAGCGTGTGTATGGGGCTTTAGTGTGCAGAATTATTATGCACCTAAATGAAAAACAAACATTTTCCAACCTCACTTATAATAAGAAGTAATTATTATTATTATTAATTATTATAAGAATAATAAACAAACAACTCAAAATTTACGAATAAACATTTCTGACATTCAGTGATCAATAGAGCCACCCTTATTTTCAATAACAGTCATAAGCCTTCCAGACAATGTTCAGAGAGGTGTACTGTTTTCCTTCACCGTAAATCACCTGTTTAAGAAGGGCCCACAAGTTCTCAATAGGGTTTAGGTCAGGTGAGAAATGGAGCCATGCCATTATTCTTTCATCTGTAAGGCCTTTACTGGCTAGCCATACAGCGGAGTACTTTGATGCATGGGATGGAGCATTGTCCTGCATAAATATCATTGTCTTCTTGAAAGATGCAGACTTTTTCATTCATCACTGCTTGAAGAAAGTGTCTTCTAAAAACTGGCAGTAGGTTTGGGAGTTGATTATGAGTCCAGCTTCAACCCCAACGGTTCAACTAGTTCATCTTTATTAATACCAACCCTCACCAGAAAAAAGGAGGACCAAAAATGGCCCTAGATTGGACTTTAGAGGCAAAATGTACGAGAGTATATAAAAAAATATATTTTAGTGATAACAATTATTCATACATAGAGCAAGTATCAAAAGAACAAAAAAAAAAACACAAACAATTAAAACACAATTAACATGAATATATGGCGTAACAAAATGTTGACACCATATAGACAACAGTGAGCCCCTGTGCGTCAACGCGCTTTGCTTCGTCAGGACACATTTAGGGGTTGTTGGAAGGTACAGGTCTCACTATCTATAACATCAATCAGACATTGTGTAATAGTGACATGTATAGATAAAAAACATTAGCCATTGTCATATCCGAGTGGCATTCATCTAACACACATACAGTATATAACTACCTTGTCAGCATCAAACATCCACAAATGGAAATTTCCACAATAAACGTTAAAAATCACAGTGTAGATAAGAGAACGTAATCTCCCAATACTAGTAACAGTATGATGATGAGCTAGAACAGTTAAAATAATGATACGTATTACTCTCAAAGCCGAGCAGTGCTCAATATTTGGATAGACAGAACCAGATATATATAGAACATTGTACTTACTAGCTCAAATAATGTCACTGATGTAGAATATATTACAGGATATCATTCACAGATGATAAACGGTGAAAAGGGAAGGTGAATGGGGGGGTGGTATGAACATAGCCTACAAGAACTGTATTTTATCCAAAGTACTAGTGATATATATATATTTACCAACAACATAAGTATGTCCTTCTAGATGTGGATGACAGCCTCTCCTGCAACTAGCAGGAATAAAAAAGGCTGCACACACTCCAAGGGCCTATTAAAGCAGCCTAGATTGGTATTTTTCAATGCGGATCATGCAACTATTGTCATTTGCTTATGGAGGATCCCACAGTTACACTCCCTAAAGGGCGAATCCATAGGATCCGCCATCACATTTCATGTGATACTAAGGGAATAATCTATATAATCCTTTGCCAATGTGGAGCCTTTTACATTGGCAAAACGATCAGGCCACTCTGGAAGAAAATGAAAGACCATATGTATTATGCCACAAATGGCATTCTGAATACCGATATAGGTCACCAAACACGGTTATGTGTGTTCAAATTTGCCGCCCTCGATCGGATATATGCGGATCCACGAGGGGGCAACTTTGATCAAAGAGTCCTACAGAGGGAAACTAAATAGGTATATGACCAGGGCCATATTAACAGCATAATGGGCCCCTGGGCAAAGTAATGCTCTGGGGCCCCTACAAGCCTGTCCCAATTTTCACACCTACTCTCAAGAATTAAAGTATAAATAGTTGATAGATTTATTATTAGATTATTAGTTTATTATATTTGTTATCAGATTATTTGTTTATTAGAATGGGTAGAGCCGTTCTGCAATTTTCCCCGCAACCGTGTGCAATGCATGCAATTGTGGTCGGGTGATGCAGCATTTTGGCATTTTGGGAGTTAAAACAAGTGGTGAGGAGCCGACATTGCTTCCTCACTGCCTGACAAATGTCTCTAAAAAGAAATGTGTGGATTGTTTTTCAGAGAAAAGGCAGCCTTTTTCAAGCTGTATTCACACATAATGCAAAGCTGCTGGAATGATTCATCACACCAGCAGCTCTGCATAGCCGACTGTGGTGGAGGCAGTGTGATGCGCAATTCAGCGCATCGCATGGCTCCCTTTTTTTTAGTATACACGTACATTCACAATAATGTACAGTAGTGAGACGTGCTGCAGTGCCGTGTGATTCGGCGTGTGCGATAAAATGCAGCATGTCTGCAATTTATTGCAGCATGCTGAAGCGCAGCTAGCGATTACCTGTGGCGATTGTTGCTGGACACAAAGTGCATGCAGCAGCGATCACTATAGTGAACAGGGCCAGCGGCCGCATGTACCCACTGACAGCCGTAGGAGGAACTGCTGCTACAATGCACACCATCCCTAATCACCGGTGTGCATGTAGCCCTAGCCCTCAATCTGCAATTAACGGGGGGGGGGGGGAGTTTAGACACACTCACCAATTCTCCAGCCAGAATCTACCACTATGTCCCGGCGTTACATTAGATTTGGCGACCCGTTAGAATGTGTAACGGAAGTGATGTTTTGTCGCCACCATCTGGCTATACCCCGCACTCCACCTTAGTAAAGATACACTGAGAAGGGGGTAAGTGGACATCTTGTTACACCCCTGGAGTTTTGCATTTTACACTTATTTATAACAGCAAACTGAGTTTATATAGTGAAATCCAGTACTTAGATTAGCAAACCTGTGAGGCTTGCAGTTGCTTTTAAAATTTAACATCTAAACAGTCAGACGGAGTTCTGACAGAAGTTCTCTGCTTTTAAAATTCAACATCTAAACAGTCAGATGGAGTTGTAAGTACTGTATTTCACTATATAACCTCGGTTTACTGTTATAAATATAAAAATATATACAAAAGTTGATCAAATCCTTAGAACTTACACCCCACGGGAATGCCGAGCACCGATTATCCTGGTATGCACAGGGAGCTGAGGCGCAGAAGGTTCACCCAAAAACCCGGATCCAAAATGAGAAGCCCCCAGCCAGCAAACAATATGAGTAGTTTAAGTATTATGCCAATGATGTGCCTGTTTTGCTTTGGCTGCCGTCTTTCCTCCCTGGGAGTTGCGATTCGCACCAGGCGCCGCCCCCCGTCACCCATTGGCTTGACCAGGTGATGTGGGGGTGATTTGCCTCGTGCGTATTGACGCCACGCTCATGCCTCACCAGTGACGTTTCTCGTAAGCGCCACTCGTTGATTACGGCGTGTTTCCATCTAGCTGCTGCTTGACGGAAGTTAGTTTTGGCGCCATTGGCGGCCGGACGACTCCCACTCGTCATCACGCTCGTGACGTTGGCGTACGCCCGCCCTATTTCACCGGCCCGATTGGGGGCCCCCATTCACAACTGACCAGATGACCGGTTCGCACTGCCCACCCTAGATCACATCCAGATTCAACTTCTACTACCTAAGGGTACTTGTATATGGTTATTCCATATTTCTCCTCCCTCCAGCACTTTTTCATTCATACTTATACTGATCGATCACGATCATCACTTTACATGACTCTACATGGTCACTTGTTTATTCCACACTTTTTTCGGTTTACTATTTTTCTTTCACTGTGTACTGTTTCATTTTTTATGTTATTTCCTGTGCACACTTTGTTTGTTTCCTTCTCCCCCTTATTCTACTTCTACATCATCATTTCACCTTATCTTTTCTTCTCTTGATGCACTCTACTTCTTTGGTGTTTGGCAGTGCTGCCGTGTCGATCATAAATAATACTTTCTATTTAATTTATAGATTTTACTGCCATCATTGGCATAATACTTAAACTACTCATATTGTTTGCTGGCTGGGGGCTTCTCATTTTGGATCCGGGTTTTTGGGTGGACCTTCTGCGCCTCAGCACCCGGGGAGGCTTGATGTGGCGGCCTGTGCATACCAGGATAATCGGTGCTCGGCATTCCCGTGGGGTGTAAGTTCTATGGATTTGATCAACTTTTGTATATATTTTTATACACATAATACCTTTCATACCATGGGTTTCTTAATTTAATACACCCTTTATTACTTACAGACATTACATATTTGCTCCTGATGAGTCGGCACACCGACGAAACGCGTCGAGCTATTGAGGATGCAACCCCTCATAATTTCCATCGATTTTACCACACTTCTGTGAATTTTATTGTATATTAGTACTGTATTATTCCTATGTAATCTGTATGAATTGTATTTATTTATCATTCTTTCCCTGCTATGACAATTAAGTTCTATATTATGTTTACTACTATGTCATGTTTGTACATGCATTCGAATACTCAGCTGTCACATACAGATGATCATTGATATTTTTCGTATAATTGTTAATAAAATTTCTACTCTTACATTGCTTTTGAACCTGCCTCATTTAAAGTCCCACACTCGTCTTGTCCTTTGAATTTATTATAGGGATGGAAGCGCACTACCCCCCCCTTCCTTGTGCGCTTCATCTAAAGTCCCAGTATATGGAGATATACATTCCCCCCCTTTTTTTTTTGCCTTTTTTTGCATACTGTTATAAATAAGTGTAAAATGCAAAACTTCAGTGGGTGTAACAACATACCTCCCAACTTTCGAACTTCAGAATGAGGGACACTTGAGGGAGGAAGCAACCGACGGCACTACAGCAAAAGTGGGTGTGGTCAAACTCTTAACAGTGGGAGGGGGCTTAATTAACGTGGTTAAACAAAAGGTTAATGCAAAAGTTGACACTAACACCTTCCACCACATGCCAAGATACTCCAAGTGGCTCAAGAGTCATTTCAGATCTTTATTTACATACTGAGAGGATTATTCAAAAGAATTTGGAGAAACAGTATGTCAAAATGTGGACAGTTTCTCCAAAATCTTTTGACTACTTTGGAGCAGGGGTATGAAAATGAAAAAGATTACTGGGGTTTGGTGCCCTTTTTTTTTTAGAAATTACCCAGCAAGGCTTAACTAATAAGTAAGGGAAAAATATAATAAAACAAAATGTCACTGTTAAAATATAAAAAATTAGCCTACCATAAGAGTGGACAGTGTCAGTAGAGCAGTGGATGTGTCAGTAGGGCAGTGGATGGTGTCAATAGGGCAGTGGACGGTGTCAGTAGAGCAGTGGACGGTGTCAGTAGAGCAGTGGACGGTGTCCATAGAGCAGTGGACAATGTCAGTAGAGCAGTGGACAGTGTCAGTAGAGCAGTGGACAGTGTCAGTAGAGCAGTGGACGGTGTCAGTAGAGCAGTGGACGGTGTCAGTAGGGCAGTAGATGTGTCAGTAGGGCAGTGGGTGGCGTCAGTAGAGCAGTGGATGGTGTCAGTAGGGCAGTGGACAGTGTCAGTAGAGCAGTGTATGGTGTCAGTAGAGCAGAGGATGTGTCAGTAGAGCAGTGGATGGTGTCAGTAGAGTAGTGGATGGTGTCAGTAGAGCAGAGGACGGTGTCAGTAGAGCCATGGATGGTGTCAGCAGGGCAGTGGATGGTGTCAGTAGGGCAGTGGACGGTGTCAGTAGGGCAGTGGACGGTGTCAATAGGGCAGTGGACTGTGTCAGTACAGCAATGGATGGTGTCAGTAGAGCAGTAGATGGTGTTAGTAGAGCAGTGGATGGTGTCAGTAGGGCAGTGGATGGTGTCAGTAAAGCAGTAGATTGTGTTAGTAGAGCAGTGGATGGTGTCAGCAGAGCAATGGACGGTGTCAGTAGGGCAGAGGACTGTGTCAGTAGGGCAGTGGATGGTGTCAGTAGGCCAGTGGACAGTGTCAGTAGAGCAGTGAACGATGTCAGTAGAGCAGTGGACGATGTCAGTAGAGCAGTGGACGGTGTCAGTAGAGCAGTGGACGATGTCAGTAGAGCAGTGGACGGTGTCAGTAGAACAGTGGACAGTGTCAGTAGAGCAGTGGACGGTGTCAGTAGGGCAGTGGATGTGTCAGTAGGGCAGTGGGTGGTGTCAGTAGAGCAGTGGATGGTATCAGTAGGGCAGTGGACAGTGTCAGTAGGGCAGTGGATGTGTCAGTAGAGCAGTGGATGGTGTCAGTAAAGCAGAGGACGTGTCAGTAGAGCAGTGGATGGTGTCAGTAGAGTAGTGGATGGTGTCAGTAGAGCAGAGGACGGTGTCAGTAGAGCCATGGATGGTGTCAGCAGGGCAGTGGATGGTGTCAGTAGGGCAGTGGATGGTGTCAGTAGGGCAGTGGACGGTGTCAGTAGGGCAGTGAACTGTGTCAGTAGAGCAGTGGATGGTGTCAGTAGAGCAGTAGATGGTGTTAGTAGAGCAGTGGATGGTGTCAGTAGGGCAGTGGATGGTGTCAGTAGAGCAGTAGATTGTGTTAGTAGAGCAGTGGATGGTATCAGCAGAGCAATGGACGGTGTCAGTAGGGCAGAGGACTGTGTCAGTAGGGCAGTGGATGGTGTCAGTAGGGCAGTGGACAGTATCAGTAGAGCAGTGGATGGTGTCAGTAGAGCAGTAGATGGTGTTAGTAGAGCAGTGGATGGTGTCAGTAGGGCAGTGGATGCATGTTTCTTTGACTCCTTCATTTAACCCTTATGTTATTCTTGTTGCCTTTTTGGATCTGTCCTCTAAATCAGTACTATTATTATATATACAATATATGAATCTGCTAATATATATCTAATATAGAAACTGTTGAGATATGTGTATATATACGTATATTGCGGATGATAATTATAAGCATATATCGTAGATAATGTAAAGTATTGATTAAGCAAGGTATTCTTCTTTAAGACGTTTTTGATATGGTGTTTTGTTGTCAGCTTTGGGGGGTTGGCTATTTTCTGTCTAGTTCAGTATATGAGACATGCTTACACTTGCCCATACTTTTGGTCTGCTGTGCATGGCTGCCGTGAGTGTCTACTTTACAGCTTTAAGTCCTGTTACCATTTTCCCTGTATGGGGCTTTGCATGGCTGGACTGTGCATCCCTTTTGGGCATGTTTTGGATTGTGCATCCGCTCCCCCTTTTCTGTTTTTCAATGGTATGCCATGACAGGGTGGATCAGAGCATGTGTACTCCTCCCCCTGGCCAGCTATGCTCCCTGTGCATTAACATATTTTAACCTTTTGTTACACCATACATTCATGTTAATTTTGTGTTAGTTGTGTTTGTGTTTTTTTTATTCTTTTGATACTTGCTCTATGTACGCTTAATTGTTATCAATAAAATATATTTTTTTTATATACTCTCGTCCATTTTGCCTCTAAAGATCTAGTGCCATTTTTGGTCCTCCTTTTTTCAAAAATGTACCCTTAAATATGGATGTGGCTGTAGGAGTGGTTTTCTGAGTCTACCAACCCATACCAGTACCCCACCTCTGCCTTACTGGTGTTTGAATCAAAGTGGAGCTCTGTGCCCATTACTGATCTAGCCACAGGCCCATCCATCTGGTCCGTCAAGAGTCACTCTCATCTCATCAGTCCATAAAACCTTTGAAAAGATATTTCAGATATTTCTTGGCCCAGTCTTGACATTTCAACTTATGTGTCTTGTTCAGTGGTGGTCACGTTTCAGCCTTCCTTACTTGGGCCATGTCCCTGAGCACTGAACATCTTGTACTTGGGGCACTCCAGGTAGGTTGTAGTTCTGGAATATGACAGCACCGGAGGATAATGGGTTCCTGGTAGCTTCACTTTTGATTCTTCTCAAATCTTTGGCAGTTAATTTGCGTTTTTTTTCTCAACACGCTTCTTGCAACCCTGTTGACTATTTGCAACAAAATGTTTGACAGTTCTGTGATCACACCTCAATATCTTAGCAATTTCAAGAGTGCTGCATCCCTCTGAAAGACTTTTTAAAATCTTGACTTTTTCGGAGTCAGTTGAATCTCTTTTTTGGCCCATTTTGCCTGAGGAAAAGAAGCTGCCTAATAATTATGTACACCTTGATATAGGGTGTTGTTCTCCTTAGGCCACACCCTCTCACGTTACACAAATACACGTCACCTGATATGCTTAATACCAATAAGCATTCAAGTTTATACAGCTTGGAGTTGGACAATATGCATAAAAGTGATGATTTAGTCAAAATACTTACTTGCCTAATAATTGTGCACACAATGTATGTCTGAAAGTCTGGTCCTAATTTGGAATGGTTTGAATGTATAAACTCTATACACACAAACACTGACATTAGCTTTCACTATTCTTTGTGTTGCATGATGCTGAATTGGAGACAGTGTGCAGCATCAGTCTATATTAATGCTATACTATCATAAATATAGCGGAAAGCTTTTGGCATCATTGCATCTTTAAACACAAATACCCAATGCACAGTAGCGCTCCATGCTCATGTATGCTCAGCCTAAGTCCAAGAGGAAACACTGAGAATATAAATCATCTTGATGACAGTATTGGTGCTGTCACTATCTTACATAAAGCTCTCGGAGAAGATTAAATCCTCTATTGCTTTCCTGTTCTTATCTCAAGTATGTCATGTGTTGCTGGCAAAGTGATGTAAATATTGTTTAAGAGCCCAGATAAAAGTCATGTCAGCATATTCGTTTTAGCAGCCGGCACACTGTACACCAAGACTGGGGTAATGCTCAAAAATGATTGATTTTGTAATCCGGAAGGATATTTTAGGACTGTTAGGTTAAAATATTTCTTCAGAATTGCTGTGATCCTGCACAGGCCCAGTTTTCGTAAGAGAGATTTATAGGATTGAATAAATTTGTCCAGATTTTCAGTTTTCTGTAATTTCAGTTTAATTGTTGGAGGAGTATTGTTAATTAAATAGTCCAGTGTTTAGAAGGATTTCCCCATCTTTAATGACCTGTCGTGACAATTATTATTATTATTATTATTAACCACTTCAATACCGCTGTATAGTCATATGACGCCCACAAGGTGGATCTACCATCCTGGGTGGGCGTCATATGACGTCCTCGGATTCCCGGCCGCCTGGGGGGCGCGCGCGCGCCGCCGGCATCGCTCGGGACCCGGTGCGAGTGCCCGGCGGCCGCGATGTCCGCCGGGCACCCGCGATTGCCCGTTAAAACAACGGGACCGGGCGGGACCGTGGAGCTGTGTGTGTAAACACACAGCTCCACGTCCTGTCAGCGGGGAGGAGACCGATCATGTGATCCCAGTACGGAGGAACACATGATCGGTCTCCTCCCCTTGAGTCCCCTCCCCCTACAGTTAGAATCACTCCTATAGGGACACACATTAACCCCTCCAGCGCCCTCTAGTGTTAACCCCTTCCCTGCCAGTCACATTTACACAGTAATCATTGCAATTTTATAGCAACGATCGCTGTGTAAATGTGAATGGTTCCAAAAATGTGTCAAAAGTGTCCGAAGTGTCCGCCGCAATGTCGCAGTCACGAAAAAAAAAATCGCAGATCGCCGCCATTACTAGTAAAAAAAAAAAAAAAATTCAATAAATCTATCCCCTATTTTGTAGACGCTATAACTTTTGCGCAAACCGATCAATATATGCTTATTGCGATTTTTTTTACCAAAAATATGTAGAAGAATACGTATCGGCCTAAACTGAGGAAAAAAATAGTTGTTTTTTTTTTAAAAATGGGATATTTATTATAGCAAAAGAAATAAAAATAAAAAATGATCCTGGCTTCGATCGTAGCGGTGAGTCGGTAGAAGCACCAGAGGGGGGATGTCCCCTCTCGCCTCCCGTAAGAACGATCAAGCAGCGGAACAGCTGTTATGATTATCCTTATGGTGTAGGGAATCGCTGGCTGAAAAAGCTGATATCTGAATGATGCCTGTAGCTGCAGGCATCATTCAGATATCCCCGCACAAAGTCAAGGACATCATATGACAGCCGGCAGGCGGGAAGTGGTTAAAACACATTTTTTTTTTTTTTTTAACACAAAGTTGTCCATTTATACAATATTTCTAACACATAGCATGTACATACCAAAAATGGCAGCCCAAAATAGATTCTCCTACTCCTGAGTACGGCGATACCACATGTCAGAGACTTCCACAGCCTGGCCGCATACAGAGGCCGAGTACAGCCGAGTATGGCTGAGCATGGCTGGGTACGGCTGGGTATCACCAAGTATGGCTGGGTATCACCAAGTATGGCTGGGTATTGCAGGGTATTGCAGAGTATTGCAGGGTATCGCAGTGTATGGCAGGGCATCGCAGAATATTGCAGGTTATTGCAGAGTATTACTGTGTATTGCAGGGATGGCTGAGCATGGATGGATGGATCGGTGGTGACTGCAGAGCAGCGCTGTGGGCACTACAGATCCCGCCCACATAGCTGCTGCCACCGATCCCTCCCCCTCTCCACTCACACTGTACCGATCGGAACAGAGAGAGGAGAGAGGAACCGGCGTCAAGAAATTACACCGGTTTGTTTACATGTGATCACTCCGTCATTTGACGGAGCGATCACGTGGTAAACGCCCGCGAGAGCGGGATTCTGGGAGGACGTCACTGTACACGATCCCAGAGTTAAGCAACCGCCCTGTAGCCGTCATTCGGTTGTTAACTGGTTAAACGACCTAATGTGCATGGACACATAGGATAACATTAGTTGCTTCTACAGGCAAAAAGCTGAACTCCTCTAGAAGCAGCATTTTTTAGAGCCCTTTCACACTGTAAAATGTTGATATTTTTAGTGGCGCTTTACCGTAGTTTTTGCTGTGTTATTCGGCCGCTAGCGGGGGGCTTTTAACCCCTGCTAGCGGCCGAAAAAGGGTTTAAAACCCCCGCAAAGCGCTGCTACAATGGCGCTTTGCCTGCAGTTCGGTGGCGCTGCCCATTGATTTCAATGGACAGGGGCGCTTTAGGAGCGGTGAGTTCACCACTCCTAATGCGCTCCAAAGAAGCTGCTGGCAGGACTTTTTCTGATGCCCTGCCAGTGCACCGCTTCAGTGTGAAAGCCCTCTGGCTTTCACACTGGAGTGAATGGAGCCGCTGTTTCAGGGCACTTTGCAGGGGCTATTTTTAACGCTATAGTGCCTTAGTGTGAAAGGGGTCTTAAGAGTTTAAAATATTGCATTCACTATTACAATGCATGCACATTTGCAAATTTGTGTTAGCTTTTCCTATATCCATATGTAGTTAAATAGTCAACTCCAGAATTGAAAAATACTGTGTTACAGCACCAACGTCCCCATAAAGGTATAGAAAAAACAAAGTAGTGGGGATGGGACTTTATAGGTGCAATTAGTACAAGGACATACCAAATTGAATAAAATCACAATTTATTAAAGTTACAAAAGTACATAAAAACAATATTATACAACACATGAACAGCTTTATGGTCATTCAAGACGTGTTATTGTAGCTCCTATAATTGTTCCTACATCTTAATCCTACATGTTTCGCCCTATGGCTTCCTCAGGGGAAAACATGTCTTTGAAGTATGACTCCTTTTTGGGAACTCTTGCCAATGGATAAGATGCATTCATGTATGAAATTTATTGTATACGGTATGTATAGTGTTGGTATTTTCTGATATAACATTACATGTATTGTTTGTAATTTGCTTTTTGTTCATTCATATAGTAGCCTCAAAACCACGTTTGTCCCTGAGTAAGCCATACAGTGAAACATGAAGGATACAAAAACACATCTTGATTGACCATAAAGCTGTTTATGTATTGTATAATATTGTTTTATGTACTTTTGTAACTTTAATAAATTGCGATTTTATTCAATTTGGTTCGTCCTTGTACTAATTGCACCTATAAAGTCCCATCTCCCTACTTTGTATCTTCTTTTCCTATATCCATTGTCACCTTTTGGGGTGGTTCAGACACTAGCCAGCTACCTGTAAAAGTAAACAGTCTTAATTTTATCTTGCAAAGACCCAAGCAAGCAAAAAAAAAGTTTCTTCAGCAAACAAATACAGTTTGTACTTCTGGTACACAGCAAATAACACAACAGCTCACTACCAGTATGCTAGTCCCACACCAGGGTTTAGGGTTCCTGCCTGCTTCAGTGTCCAGGAAATCCACAGGAGCCCAGGCAGTGTCCCAATAGTCAGGTAGTACACAGTCCTTTCACAAATGTGTCCCTTTCACCCAACACCTTACAGACACCTGCTGACAGCTTCCTGCACTTTCCAGCCTTCTCTTGCAGATGGGGTAACCCCTAAAGAACCAAAGTATTTATAATCAGGGTTGGAGGCTATTTGCCACCCACAATCTCTCCAAGCTTCTGAATTCTGGGTCTCATAATATGACCTAATGATTTTGGGAAAACTGCAAATCAGTACTCCAACTGAGCTTCTTTACAACCCAAATAATGGGGGCACATATCTGCCTTCCCGGACCTATCTCTGGTGTCCTGTATACCATATTTCATATTATGTATATGCCATCTTGCTTAGTTTGTTCATTAGCAGTAGTGGGAAGTAATGAAGGTGTGCTATCATCTAAGTAAAGTGAAATAATCCTTTTTGAAAAAGAACATCTTTCATTCGTTAACAGGAACTGGGCATGTAACAGGACAGTTCTATTAAAGCTGGTCATACACTGCTGGAATTTCGTCTGATCCAAAGTTTTTCCAAAACTTTTGTCGAAGCTGGAGCTGGTCCAAATATTTTTGTCTGAACATACAGTCAGATGTAAGCACTATTCAGATACCACTCAAGTGGAAATTACAACCTGGACAATTTGGGCAGGAAGATGAGTATAAAATTATCCAAGTTGTGATGTCACAAAGACTTCTGCCCTTGTTGCCCTTCCACAAAGCATAGTCATTGGTTCCTACCGCTTACCACAGGAAATGTTTGTGAATGGAATGAGGTGGCATCTTCATATTAAGCAGTAGATGTGGAATGCCCACGATGATCTCTGAGCTATGCAGCCAGCAGAGAATAAAGCCAAGAGGTCATAGAGAATCCTAAGTCCTGCTAGTGTACCTGCACAGCAGTTGGGAAATCTATTGAGGTAGTCACAAGACACATATGGGTGTATTAAAGCATATTACAGTGACGGTTCATGACGGCTGTGCAAATGGTTGACACATTTGCACAGATATTTTTGTTGTAAATAGACCCCATAGTTTTGTTAGTATGCATGCATGTATTGTTTTTAATTAGCAGTTTCAAAGTATTTGATTTTAAATAAAGAAACTTTAGTTCTGCTTCCAGTATTAGCAATAAACCGTAGTTGACACCAGTGAAGAATGATACAGATAATACAAAGAGTTGGAGGAAACTTATATAAGTATTCAAGCCCACTGCAAATTTACATGTGAGGAATTCCCACTGTATTGTTGTAGTAATGAGCTGATCAAAGTCTGCAGATGCCTGCTTTAGCGGAACTGAATTTTTTATTTGGTTACATAGTCACACAGTGTTATAAATCTGATGGATGATGTTTGTGTTTCTGACAGCAGCCAATGAAATTCCAGCTTTTGTCTGTTTGCCAAATGGCACAATCTATTATCTGCAGTCAGGAAAATCTTCCAGTTTCCTTTGGTGAGCCTTTCTCTTCTCTTCTCGGTTTATAATGCCGTTGGCTATTATACTGGTTGATGTTGCTGTAAGGGCTCAAATCCCAACCAGGACAGCACTTGCATGGAGTTTGCATGTTCGTCGGTTTCCTCGCACACTCTAAAGACATCCTGGTAGGTTAATTTGCTCCTGTCTAAATTAACCCTAGTATGTCTATGGTATAAATGCATGTGAGTTAGGGAAAAAAAACTGAAACAATTCATATTAAAGGTCCAGTTCACTTTCAGTTCTGGTTCATTCACAGTGTTTGATTAAAAAAAGAGAAAGGAAAATTGGGACTTCATATGAGGCAATGACTAATTAGGTTCATATGCCTCCATCCCTGTTGCACATCATGAAGGAAGGTTTTTTTTTTATATTAAGCACACAACTAGAAATTAGCAAACCGATGGATATAATATAATATATTTAATATTGCATATGAGTATACATACACCTTAGTAAAAATAAAATTATTAGTCTCAATAAATATCATCTAAATAATACATATTTATACACACAAATATTCCAACACGATTCATATTGTAATGGACATTTGGTATGTATTCCCAGAAGTCAATATAGGCATAATCAAATATAAAATTGTGATAAAGGAATAAATCAGCGCAATGGTATAACAAAAGATAAAAAAATATAAATGAATAAATTAAAGCTGCTGAACACCAAGGGTCAACCTTCAAAATCCCTCTGCAAAGACATATATAGAAAAAGGTGCAGCGCTAAGATACACTCAAAAAAGTACAAATGGAAAAAAACATATATAAAATATATGAAGAACAATAGTCCACAGAAGCAGTCCAATGGTGTTTTTCTAGGGTGATGACAGAAGCATGTACATGCAGGTGACAACGTGAAAAGCACAAAATCCCACCACAGAAGGAATGGCCGCTCACCTCACCAAGTGGACCCTTAGATCATAAAGGGTCACTAGAGCCTTCCCACTAGGGGTTAAATGACAGCGATCCTCTGGATGGATTCGTCACACTTGGCAGAGATGCAGGATGGGTGTCAGTAGATCCAACTCAGGCCCATATCACCATCAATCATGTGGATGAGAAATTAAAAGACCATAGTGTTCTCTGCTTGCAAACAATTTATTTTAAAAAATGGGAATATAAAAACTTACACAAGAGAGCACCTATATCCCGGTGCTAGGAGGGTACAGCATATATCATAATGCACAGAATAGGGCTGTGGGTGATGTCACTTTCGTCCGTATGCATTACGTCCTTGTACAGGACTTCTTCAGCGGAACGACCATGACTACAAACACCCGGCTTAAATAGGGAGGCAATAGAATCAACTATCTTCCCATTGGTGGAGCAGGATTTAGTAATCAATAGTAATCTCAAGACAATACATCGATAAAAAACAAGCCAGCTGAATGGTATTACAATTATGATACTATTGAGAGTCCTATGGTTATTAGTTTGTTTCCTACCTTCAGGTTTGTGTATGTCTTTCTCCTTCCCCCTTCCTCCTGTGGTCACATGGCATCCAAAGCGTCCACGTGACCTCCGCGCGTCCTCATGACGTCACGGTGCATCGCATAGATATGACACATCAATAACAGAGACCAGGGGGAGCTATAGACAAAGTGTTGCCACAGTAACGGTTTAGAAACAAGCCACATTACTGCAGCCAATGGCGCAATAGCGCTGAATGCGCTCCAGCCAGTAATAGAAGACCAGGAAGTATCCTCGGCCCCATGATGGAAAAAGGAAAAAAGGAAACATTACAACAATAAAAATAACCGGACCTCGCTCATAAGTGGAGTGAATATCCAATTCTATAATCCATATTAGCTAGACATTTTCATAACAAATGAAAAAATTGAAAAAATGCTTAAATGCTTTCCTAAAGAAAGGAAAAACAGTCAAACAAGATAAGGGAGGGAAGGAAGGGAGGGACTTACACATAAAATATGTATAAATCCCAGAATGGACGAGAAAATATATATATTGCCACAGCATTACTGGGCAGCATAGGACACCACTCACAGCCCTCTGTGCAACAATAATACAAATAATAACATATACATATAAATTCATGAATGTGTACCCTATAACATAAATATGTACAGAAGTAATATACAAAAAATTTTTAAAAAATTTTTAAAAATTATTTATATAAAAGTATATAAATTTTAAATTTTAATTTCCATAAAATCATACTCCAGAGCACGTAACCAGTCATATAGAAAATGATATTAAAAATTAAAAATCAAAAATTAACGATCAGTAATGAAGCAATTTAAATCAAAATCAACGTTGAGTCCGCCAGGCGTTAATACTTTGGTTTGATATATCCAATAGGATTCGCGACGGCTCAATTGGCGTATAAAATTACCACCCCTCCAATGCTTCATTACTCTCTCAATGCCCCAAAACTTCAAGCTCCTAGGGTTCTGCTGGTGAACATGCTTAAAATGGCGAGATACGTTATGAGTGGTGAGACCTCTTTTTATATTATTTACATGTTCTCCCAAGCGTACGTGTAATGGTCTCGATGTTCTCCCTATATATTGTAAACCACACCCACACTCCAACATATAAACCACCCACAGCCCTATTCTGTGCATTATGATATATGCTGTACCCTCCTAGCACCGGGATACAGGTGCTCTCTTGTGTAAGTTTTTATATTCCCATTTTTTAAAATAAATTGTTTGCAAGCAGAGAACACTATGGTCTTTTAATTTCTCATCCACATGATTGATGGTGATATGGGCCTGAGTTGGATCTACTGACACCCATCCTGCATCTCTGCCAAGTGTGACGAATCCATCCAGAGGATCGCTGTCATTTAACCCCTAGTGGGAAGGCTCTAGTGACCCTTTATGATCTAAGGGTCCACTTGGTGAGGTGAGCGGCCATTCCTTCTGTGGTGGGATTTTGTGCTTTTCACATTGTCACCTGCATGTACATGCTTCTGTCATCACCCTAGAAAAACACCATTGGACTGCTTCTGTGGACTATTGTTCTTCATATATTTTATATATGTTTTTTTCCATTTGTACTTTTTTGAGTGTATCTTAGCGCTGCACCTTTTTCTATATATGTCTTTGCAGAGGGATTTTGAAGGTTGACCCTTGGTGTTCAGCAGCTTTAATTTATTCATTTATATTTTTTTATCTTTTGTTATACCATTGCGCTGATTTATTCCTTTATCACAATTTTGTACTTTATCAATTTTCTTCAAAATTAGCAGCAAATATGGATGTTTTCCAGTATCTGGAGAAACGTGAGGTTAAAATCAATGAGGTTTTTTCTATAAACTCCACCACTGAGCCTGTCAGTGATATGCCACAGTCTTTTAAGAAATTGGGTCATATCTTTGAGAAAAAGGTGAAGACCTGGTGGGATATCACATCATTTGAGCAGTATATCAGAGCCAGACTCATCCCTAGACGCCTTAGGTGGGATGTTCCCCCAAATGACGGCTTGGTAGATGATGAATCTGTGGTCGAGTGGAGAGAATTTTTTATCAAAAAGGGTCTAGAATTATTGGATTTTCTCTTAAAAAGGAAACAACGGAAAATGAAAATCCTGGAATCCCAAATTAGAGATATTACCAATATTCTGGAACCATTTAAAGAGAGCACAGAGTTTTTGAAACTATCAGGTGAACTAAAAAACAAACTTATTAAGTGGGATGTAGAGATCCAGACTAAGAAAAAGAAAAAGTTCATTAGGGACTCTAATGACTTTAATGGAGGGACTATATTTAAATGGCAGTCACTTCATGTCCCTCCCACATCCTCAGGGCCGGTTCCTGGTGAAGCAATAATTGACGAGGTGGGGATGGATACACCTAAGAGAGAATCCTCCCATGAATATACATATTCTCAATCATATGATTATGGACCTCAGCATAATTATTATCCAATTAGAAGTAATAATAAAAGGGGAAAGAATAAGAGGGGGAGAGGTAGAGGTAACAACTACCCCCCGTCTACATCTGGTGGAGCAGGTTATTCTAATCCCCCTTATTATCAAGACAATTGGAGAGAGAACCAACAACATGCAACAAGAGGGGGTCAAGCGAACAGGGGAGGACCCCCTATCCCTCTTCATAGACCCATCCCTACACACAACAATTTTACGCCATTAATTGATCAAACATCATATGAAGCAGGGACATATGAAGCAGGGACTTTTTTAGGACAACACAGGGGACAGGGGTCAGGTCCCCCGGTCTATCCTCCCACACAGGGAGAATGGTGGAGACAACCCCCGCCGTTTACACCACCAGGAGGAGTGTCATTAAGAAAAAGAAAAGAAAGAGAGGATGTAGAGGGGGCAGGCGGCTACAAAAAATCCAAACCCCAGTAGGGACTGGAATTTATAATCTCAGCGGGGTTCCGTTGGACAGAGATGAAGTTGAGGTCCTTGATAGGGGCCTCAAGTTTGCCCCTGTCAAGAACCTCGATAAATTCCAGACCTACGTTAGCCTACAAAAATATATGAGAACCCTTAATATGAAAAAATACTTCTTATCCAATCCTACTAGAAGTACGGCACTTACTACCAATGACCATTCCTCGTTGAGGAATAAGTCTATTTTTAACCCTGTCACAGTTGAAAGTAGATACATGGAAGTGTTCAAAAATATGGTCAGTAAAGACCTAGAGGAACTGAAAATTAAAAAAATCAAAGACCCTCTGACCATTAAACGTGGCATTGAGTCTTTGGCTGAACGTAAAGAGATCGTAATAAGGCCGGCTGATAAAGGGGGAGGGTTGGTGGTTCTCAGCAAAGAATATTACCAGAGAGAGATGAGTCGGCTTTTGAATGACGAAGAGACTTATAGGGTCCTAAATAAAGACCCCATGTTATCATTCAAGGACGAATTACATAACATCATAGAAGATGGTAAAGATCAGGGAATTTTAACTAAGAAGGAAGCTTCCTATTTAAATCCTTTATTTTGCAGAACACCTATTATTTATTTTCTCCCAAAAATTCACAAGGATAGTACCAACCCCCCTGGACGACCCATAGTGAATGGGATGGATTCTATCTCTGCTAGGTTAGGACAATATATTGATTCTTTTCTTCAACCGTTGGTTTTTAGCACCCCCGCTTTCCTTAAAGACACAAAACATATCATACAAATTTTGGAGCAATTACCATGCTCCCCGTCCAGCATTATGGTCACAGGTGATGTCAGTTCACTATACACTAGTATTGGACATAAGGATGCACTACAGGCAGTAGAATGGGCATTGTCACACTCCTCTTTGTCGGGCAGACATCAGGAGTTTCTGATGACCAGTTTAGAGTTCTGTCTCAACAGAAACTATTTCTGGTATAATAAAGAATTTTATTTGCAAATGAAAGGCGTGGCGATGGGTGCTCGCTTTGCTCCCAGTGTGGCCAACCTTTTTATGGCCCACTGGGAGGAAGGTGCCATTTTTGACCATCGTCCGCCTGAGCTCATCTGCTACCGTAGGTTTATAGACGACCTGATTATGATCTGGGAAGGAGAAAGATCTAGTCTGGAAGTATTCCTAGATTCACTAAATGTCAACGACAAAAATATTTCATTGACCTGGAATATTGAAGTAGACAAGGTGGTCTTTCTTGATCTAGAAATAAATAGAGACATAGGGAACTTTAGGCTGTGTAACTACTTCAAACCTACAGATCGAAACGCTTATATCCCCCTGGGGAGTTGCCACCATAGATCATGGTTGTGCAACATCCCCAGGGGTCAATTCATCAGGCTGCGGCGGAATTGCACCTCCAGTAGTGATTTCATCGCACAGTCTGATATCCTGGTCTCTAGGTTTCCTTTCTTTAGGAAAGCATTTAAGCATTTTTTCAATTTTTTCATTTGTTATGAAAATGTCTAGCTAATATGGATTATAGAATTGGATATTCACTCCACTTATGAGCGAGGTCCGGTTATTTTTATTGTTGTAATGTTTCCTTTTTTCCTTTTTCCATCATGGGGCCGAGGATACTTCCTGGTCTTCTATTACTGGCTGGAGCGCATTCAGCGCTATTGCGCCATTGGCTGCAGTAATGTGGCTTGTTTCTAAACCGTTACTGTGGCAACACTTTGTCTATAGCTCCCCCTGGTCTCTGTTATTGATGTGTCATATCTATGCGACGCACCGTGACGTCATGAGGACGCGCGGAGGTCACGTGGACGCTTTGGATGCCATGTGACCACAGGAGGAAGGGGGAAGGAGAAAGACATACACAAACCTGAAGGTAGGAAACAAACTAATAACCATAGGACTCTCAATAGTATCATAATTGTAATACCATTCAGCTGGCTTGTTTTTTATCGATGTATTGTCTTGAGATTACTATTGATTACTAAATCCTGCTCCACCAATGGGAAGATAGTTGATTCTATTGCCTCCCTATTTAAGCCGGGTGTTTGTAGTCATGGTCGTTCCGCTGAAGAAGTCCTGTACAAGGACGTAATGCATACGGACGAAAGTGACATCACCCACAGCCCTATTCTGTGCATTATGATATATGCTGTACCCTCCTAGCACCGGGATACAGGTGCTCTCTTGTGTAAGTTTTTATATTCCCATTTTTTAAAATAAATTGTTTGCAAGCAGAGAACACTATGGTCTTTTAATTTCTCATCCACATGATTGATGGTGATATGGGCCTGAGTTGGATCTACTGACACCCATCCTGCATCTCTGCCAAGTGTGACGAATCCATCCAGAGGATCGCTGTCATTTAACCCCTAGTGGGAAGGCTCTAGTGACCCTTTATGATCTAAGGGTCCACTTGGTGAGGTGAGCGGCCATTCCTTCTGTGGTGGGATTTTGTGCTTTTCACGTTGTCACCTGCATGTACATGCTTCTGTCATCACCCTAGAAAAACACCATTGGACTGCTTCTGTGGACTATTGTTCTTCATATATTTTATATATGTTTTTTTCCATTTGTACTTTTTTGAGTGTATCTTAGCGCTGCACCTTTTTCTATATAATCAAATATAGACAAGATAATATGTATAGGAACGATTCATTATATTAAAAGTAAAAAATCAAATAATATACACGTAATTGCTGTGACGTAGCAACATAGAAAAGCTCTACGCGTTTCATGGATAACTTCCACTCAAGCCTGAAGAAGGTGGCACACTTGGACCCCTAAAACATGCTGGTTACTTTTTGTATTGTCCTCCTAACTTTTATCAGAATAAAGTTGTATCTGGACTTTTTTTGAGAATTCAGTTATGTATGACTATGTTTCTTTCACTGAATGTCTTGTTTTCTGGTAACCATTGCAACTACAATGTAGTAAAGTAATTGGTATATTCTTTGTTTACTCAAAGAAAACCTGTTCTAAGAGAAAGTTGGAAGCTGCCATTGCTAATTTCTGTCTGAAAATGCACATTGCCAGGTTATCCCTTGCCGAGGCGCGGTGAGTCACGGCCATAAATTATCATTTCCATGCTTGTTCCGGGTCACTGGCCCAGAAAGTACTGAAGCCATTGGACTGACAGGATGGTTGGGCAGATAGCATTTTCAGAAGCTAAGGTCAGCTTTTGCAGCCTCCACCTTTTCAGTACAAGTTTCCTTTGTCAAGTTGCCTTTTTTGCATATCTTTATTAACCTCTTCTGGACCGTCCCGCGTAGATATACTTTGGCAGGGCAGCTCTCCTGCGTGAAATCACATACCTAATTTTGTGCACTGGGCCTGGGGCACGCGCGTATGCTGCCAGAGACCTGCTCCCACTGGGATTGGACACAGCGGAAGCCAATCAGCGGGTCCGGTGGACCTGATGTTCACTGACACAGCACAGTCGTTCTCAGGAGAGGGAGACCACCGTTCTGTGAGAGGGGAAGATGGATATCTTGTGTTTCTGCTAAGGATCTCTGTCTTCCCCCATCCAAAGCATCCCCCACACAGTTAACAAGCACTCCCATGGAACAAATTTAACACTTTGATCGCCCTTGATGTTAATCCCTTTCCTGCCAGTGCCATTAGTACAGTGACAGTGCATTTTTTAACACTGATCACTGTATTAGTGTCACTGGTTCCCAATAAGTGTTACTTAGTGTCCAATTTGTCCACCGCAATGACATAGTCCCACTAAAAATCGCTAATAGCCACCATTACTAGTAGAAAAAAAAACTCCATAAATATATCCGATACTTTGTAGACTTGATAACTTTTGTGCAAACCAATCAATATACGCTTACTGGGATTTTTTTTTACCAAAAACATACAGCAGAATACATATTGGCCTAAATTGATGAATAAATTCAATTGGAAAAAAAAATTATTAGAAGAAATTTTTTTTTTTTTCAAAATTGTCGGTCTTTTTTTGTTTATAGCGCACAAAATAAAAACCGCAGAGGTGATCAAATACCACCAAAAGAAAGCTCTATTTGTGGGGAAAAAAGGACATCAATTTTATTTCAGTACAGCTTGGCATTACGACACAATTGTCAGTGAAAGTAACGTAGTGCCGTATTGCAAAAAATAGCCTATTCATGAAGGCGGGTAAACCTTTCAGGGCAGAAGTGGTTAAACCAAACAAATTTTATTAAATATACAGGGTGATTGTACAGTTTAACAGCAGCTGTTAAGTGAGGTTGGGATTTGCACCATGTTTATTATATTTTATATATTTTCTCCATTTTGGATAGCAGTGACCTAAGGTTGTCTCATGTGCTTTCTGTACATCTGCTGGGTTTATCTGTCCTGACAAATGAATAGAATGACGTTTCGGCACTTGGCTGTGAAAGGCGTGAGATTCCGGAAGACACAAACACCCAGGGAAAACCTTTTGTATCGAAATAGTGCATTGTTATACGTAAGATTTAAATAAAGGTTTATCTTTTTTTAATCTCTTCAAAATGAGGGAAATCAACATGTGACCCTATTTAAAGATTTTCTCTTTATTACGGCATATATATATATATATATTGTATGCTTAAACTTATAAGTGGGCAGCACAGTGCCTTAGTGCAGGGCTGGGACAATGGGTGGGCGGGAGGGGCGGCTGCCCTGGGCACTGTGGTATCATGTGAGGAGGGGAGTACCACAAGGAGATTGGGGGGAGGGGATTTGTATTGAGAAGGGGAAATTGGGGGGTAACAGGGGGTAAGACGTGTTCTAGGAGGTCCAATTTAGGGAGGTGTGCTAGGACTGGTGTTTGGGGGGGGGGGGATTTGTGCCAGTAGGGATGATTGGGGGTATTTGTGCTAGGAGGGGAGATTTGTGGGATGGATTGGAGTGGGGATTTGTGCTTCGAAGGGTATTTTCAGGGGTAGAACTTTTGTGCTAGGAAGGGGACATTTTTGGGGGGGGCATATGAGGAGAGAGAGGATTTGGGGGTGGCAAAAATTTGTGCTGGGAGGGGGGATTTGAGTATGGGGCAGATTTGTGCTCTGGTAGGTGGAGAAAACGTATGCTTAGGGGGTGACCAAGCAGATCAGTGCTTGATTTTTATTGGGGGGGGATTTTCGCTGACGCATAATGCTCATACATCTTGAGGGGGGGCACAATTTGGCATGTTCGCCCTGGGCTCTAGAATAGATGACCTTGTCCCGGCACTGGCTTAGTGGCTAACATTTCTGTCCCATGTTCTCCCTGTGCATGTGTGGGTTTCCTCCATGCACTCTGGACATGCTAGTGGGTTAATTTGAAACTTTGAAACTGTCCCTATTATGAATGTGCATGTATCAGCCCTGCTTAGTTTTCTTTTGCCAAGCTACTAAATCTATTCTATTATGTTCATTTCCAAAGCACAGGCACTGGTTGACTTGTAGTTCTAAGATAAGGACTGGTAGGGCTAAACTAAACTTTTTGGGATGATGTATGAGGTCTACAGAGGACACAGAAAAGTTTTGAACTGCTGTCAGGATCAACTGATTCGATTTTTTTTTTTTACGGATAAATTAGATATAATAAAACACTTTCAATGGCAGACCAAATAAGAGTTCATTGTTAGGGTTTACAAATACTTTATTGATGAATATTTACATTTTTGTAAAAGCCCAGCTTTGACCAGTTCTCTTTCAAAAAAAATATTCTTGCACATGTTATAAATACCACCAGCCGCGTAGTCAATGCATGATTAGACCTGTCCAATTATAGGACGTCTAATTTAGTAATTAACAAAGTGTTCCCCAGGTAGAACAGAAGGACCTGTTTGTACTGTGGGGACTCGAGTGAAAGGCACATCTTGTGCCATCTCTGAACATTTGGATACTTCTTTGGCCTCATTGTACGAGGAACAAAACCACTATTCTTTTTAAAGACTTGTTCCCCACAGTCCTGTGTTCTGTTGAGACTTTAGCAAGTTGCTGTTTAGTAGTAACACTAGTGTTACTTTTCGTACTGCCACCAGTAAGTGATATTCTACAATTTCCGAAATTAAATAGTTATTTACACTTAACTTGTGTCAGATTGGCTGAAAGGTACACATACTAATCCAAAGGTCTTTCCTATCCAGCGCTGCTGAGTTTGAGCTTTGTCCTTGCTATGTTAGTAATAATTAGAAGGCTGCTTAAGTGACAGCTGCCTGGCACTATTTCCCTAGAATTACTTTGACTGCTGTTTTGTTTGGATGTTTTTAGCTTTATTTTAAGAAGACTAAATATCCAAGAAGGATACAGTCTTGAAATATTAAAACATCTAGCACAAAAGGCTCCTGTGTAGACAGCTCGCTTATAAATTATTGCTTGATTCCTGTGGTGATATACAGTAATTCGTTGAATGGGTTTTCCAGACTAAATGGAAATGCCCTATAATTTCGGAAGACAGGAATCCTCTTTCCGAACGTTTTACACACCCCCTTATAAGCAGAACTTTGCCTTTTGTTACATACAGTGCTCAAGATTCTACTCGTATGCAATGGTAATGCACAATGGATGTTAGTTGAGGGGCAGCAGAGTGGCAGAGGGTCCTCAGTTTGAATTCCAGCCAGGGCACTCTCTGCCTGTAGTTTTGTGTGATCTCCCTGTGTTTGCATGGGTCTCCTGCCACACTCCAAAGGTAAGCTGGTAGGTTTATTGGCTCCTGTCAAAACTGGGCCAAACATTATTCAGTGGCCTGATCAAAAAAAACAGAACAGATTGCCCCATTCACACATTCGAGGTGGGTGGGGGACATACTTGGACACACACCTTCCAAAGAGTTCCACTTTTGTCTCATCGGTCCACAGAATGTTGTCCCAAAAGTCTTGGGGATCATCAAGATGTGTTGTGGAGAAATTGAGACGAGCTTTGATGTTCTTTTTGCTCAGCAGTGGTTTTCTCCTTGGAACTCTGCCATGCAGGCCATTTTTGCCCAGTCTTTTCCTGATGGTGGAGGCATGAACGCTGACCTTAACTGAGGCAAGTGAGGCCTGCAGTTCCTTGGACGTTGTTGTGGGGTCTTTTGTGACCTCTTGGATGAGTCGTCGCTGCGCTCTTGGGGTAATTTTTTGGGCCACTCCTGGGAAGGTTCACCACTATTCCATGTCTTCGCCATTTGTGGATAATGGCTCTCACTGTGGTTCGCTGGATTCCCAAAGCTTTGGAAATGGCTTTATAACCCTTTCCAGACTGATAGATCTCAATTACTTTCTTTCTCAATTGTTCCTGAATTTCTTTGGGGGACATACTTTCCTTTTGCATTTGACAGCAGGACTGTCCGAAACCATGAATCAGACTGAGACAGAAGTACAGTTAACCACATGCCGACCGGGCCATAGCCGAAAGACGGCTACAGCGTGGTCGGCTTATTCTGAGTGGATGTCCGCGGGACGTCCTCCCAGAACCTTGCTCCCGCGTGCCCCCTGGGGCGCGCACTCGGAAACATCCATGACGGCCGGGTCCGGAGGTAAACTGATGGCGGCCGTTTACCACGTGATCGCTCCGTCAAATGATGAAGCGATCACATGTAAACAAACCGGCGTCACTTCTTGACGCCGGTTCCTCCCTCCCCCCTCTGTAACGATCGGTACAGTGAGAGGGGAGAAGCGGAGAAGGGAAGAGATGGCAGCAGCGCTGTGGGCTGGATGTGTAGTGCCCACAGCGCTGCTCAATGATAGTACTCTGCCAGCACTGTGCAATACTCTGCCAACACTGTGCAATACTCTGCCAATACTGTGCAACACTGCAATACTCTGTCAATACTCGCCAATACTCTGCAATTTTAATTTTTTTACCGAATTTTCAGTCTTTTTTAATTTATAGCACAAAAAATAAAAAACCCAGCGGTGATTAATTACAACACAAAAATAAAGCTCTATTTGTGTGAAAAAAAGTACAAAAAAATTATTTGGGTACAGTGTTGCATGACTGAGTAATTGCCATTCAAAGTGTGAGAGCACCGAAAGCTGAAAATTGGTCTGGTTAGGATGAGGGTTTAAGTGCCCAGTGGGTAAGTGGTTAAATCACACTTGTTTAATAATAATAAAAAAAAGGTAAAAAGAGTAAACATAATCAAAACATAGCCAGAGAGAGTTCAGGAACCGGAACGGATAGTCAGACAAGCCAAAACGTTAGGGAGCCAGAGATGAGCGTAGTATAACAGCAAGCAGGATTTGGAGCCAAAAGGAATGTCAGCCAAGCAAGTCCTAAACAGGAACACAGGCGAGCGTCTCTAGAGATGTGACCAAGCCTCAATTACCTTAGTAAAACAATTCATATATGTATTGAAATTTTTGTGCCTCCTTTACTTGGATTTTCATATGTGAGCAAATTTAGCAATGCTAGGGCTGGTCTGTATAGGTGTCCCAGCAGCGGTGGCTTGTCCATTGGGGCGCCCCCTCTCTCTCCATGCCACCCCCTGTATGACTAATGGATAAATTCATACATAGCATGAATCTATCCACTATCCCTATTCAGGTGTCTGGCCCCTTTTAGAATTACAGCGACAGGGGTGTTTTTTTGAAGCACCTGATTTGAGCCATAGGCTCTAATAAGCTTCAAAATATGTGGGATTGTGGTGCAGAGCATTGTGCCATGAGCCCACTCAGGTGTTACAACAGCGAATGAATATTCGCTGTTGTAACACTGATCATCAATCCGGCCAATCAGAAGCAGGTGTGAGACACATTTTCTTATTGGCAGAAAAGAAATGACTCCCGATTGGCCGCTGAGAAGGAGGGAGTTGACAAAAGCAAGAGCCATCGCCTGTGCAGACGGAAGAACTGCCACCGCCGAGAGCCCTGGGAGAAGCGCCGCATAGAAGAGGTAAATGCACCAGTCCCACCCGCCGACCGATCGACCAACGGAGGTACTGTTTGCCTCCCCCCCAAAGAAAATTACCACTGGCCTCCACAGTGTCCCAGTATCTGACTTTATGTTATTTAGTCTTTCAACATTTCTATAGAGAGGCAGTGCTATAAGGCTTAAGCCTGGTACACACTAGCAGTTCTTTTTCGTTCAACCCAGCGGGCTTAACGAAAAAAACAGAAGAGCTTGGGAGGAGTCACTGTACTAACTATCTGATGTTAGTACAGCGATCTCCCCCCCCACTAAGCTATTGTGATCTGACAGGGAGACTGATGTCACTGTCACTAACACACCGGTTAGTGCTCTCAGCCATTGGTCGCTTCTGTCGGACTGGCTGCCGCACACACGGACCAAACGTCGGTCGGTTTCTGTTGAAACCAATATTCGACCCATGTGTACGGAGCTTTAGGTGTCATTTGTCTATTATAAACAGTAGTTGGGCTCCCAGAACATAGCATTCTGGCAGAGCTCACCTACAAGTAGCTTTTGGGTGCATTCATATTAATTGCATGCTTAAACGGTCTATTTTATTGTTCAGCTGATCCCCACTATGTAGCACCAGTGAAGAGTGGTACCTTTTGTTGTACAATGTAAGGCACTGTTCCTTTTAACTTTACAAATTATGAATTCCATTTAGGTCTCCACACCACAGTGCAGTACTCAACATTGCAGAAAAGGTCAGTAATTCCAGTTACTTGGTTTTGTGCCTCTGTCCAGTAGTGACATCAACTTTGAGCTAGTTTAGCCTTTGCAAGTAGATTGAGTTATAAAATAAGTCAACAACCCCTAACCAGTGCATGCATGTATAATTAGGTTCAATAAGTTTTTATTGTTTTCAGAACGAGTTTAAACAGAAAAGAAAAAAACAAGAAAAAGACCAGATGCCTGACAAAAGGCTTTCTGGTATAACAGTTACAAATCATGCAATAAGTAGTACATTCTATGTCTTTTATGTATATATCCCGAGAGAGAGTCAATGAGGTAGAATTTCAAACATTGTATTGACATTAATAAAACTGTGATCTCCTGTGGACTGGGCGCCCCATTGGCAACCTGCTGCTCCCAGAAGCCCAGGAGATCGTTATATCTGAACAAAGCTTGAGGGATTTATCTGTACAAAGGTGCTGGTGTATTTTCAGGTCTCAAGACCGATTTAAGTGCTTATAATTAAGGACTAGAGTACATACGAATTTTGGGTATGGCTATATATAGCCAGGAGGGAGTAGGTTGGGGAAGAATAGGAGTGATAGAGATAGGGTGGGAGAATAGCGTGAGGAGAAGAAAGGGGGAAGCAGAGGTATGGAGGGAATGGCAGGTGGGGGGAGGGAGGCAGCAGGCCTCTGACCATTAAGGTTTAGCCAGTTCATGGCTTCGGGGCCCCATTTTAGGGGGGGGGGTTGACTGCTCAAGGGGTAGTTGCCGTTGAGAGTCTGTGTTTTAGTTTATCTGAGGTAGAGTAATTCCTCCATATACTCCAGATAAAGGAAAATTTTGCATATTTATCTAGGGGTTTGGCTTGAATCTCCTCCCATAAGCATAATACTGTTTATCTCGCTCACCCATTCTATGAGGGATGGGGGAGCGGTTGTTTTCCAGTGTCTAGGGATTAGTTGTCTACCTGCACTGAGGAAAAATTTCAGGAGGCCGTGTTTTTGGGATTTGACAGTGCCAGGTAGTATTGAGAGGAGGGCAATGAATGGGAAGGGAGCAAGGGGTTTGTCGTATAGATTTGGAAGATCTGAGCCCAGAATGGTCAGATCCTGTCGCAATCCCACCAGATGTGTTTGTACGTACATTTTGCTGAGTTACATCTCCAGCAGTGACCGAGGGAAACATGATCCTGAGATTGGTTGGCATTCGATACCATCTTGTAATTTCTTTCCTGAGTGTAGCTCGAGATAGATGATTTGTGGGTAAAGAGAACGGCTTTACTCCATTCTACCTCTGATATGTCTCTCCTCAGCTCCTCGTGGTCGTGGAGTTTCTTGCAGTAGGAGGAGGAGCTCAAGGAGAGCACGTCTTATTCCTCCATGCGCTAGGCCACGTCCCCCTGTGCATGTATAATTAATACAGGGTTACTGCTTTCATTAAAAACGTAACTGTCATTATTGGACCAAACCCTGTTTCTATCATCTAAAGAGCTTCATTCATATATTTCTCCATCCCTGGCTCCAACCTGATTCACATTTGTGTTTTGTCTATATCAATGAGCAGTAGGGAATGGCGCTGGCTGACTTAACAGCAGATGTGACACGCTTGTGACTTGTATGTTGCTGTCTGTTCACCAGATGACAGTTCAGGGCTGAATCGTGTGCTCCTTCTACCTTGGAAAGTTTATTTTCTCTTCTGCTTAGTGGCACAGATTTATAGAAGACTGCTTCACGGCATGTTATAATGCCAAAATAAATATGGCTGTTGCATAATAAGATAAACAGACTTATTTAAAGAACTCCTGTAAACCAAATATGTTTTGATAGTTTCTAATAGAAGAACTGTTGGGTCTCTGAATATAACATGAAAACCAAGTTTGTCTCATTTCTGAAATCGAGAGAGCTGCTAATAAACAAATAAGCTGGCTTCTAAACTAGACAACCAAACATTGTTCTTTAGTAAATCAAATTCACCTTCACTGGTCAAGAGAACATAGAAATGCGATTTTGGATTGGTGCCTGTGACCTACTGAACTTTGAATAATTGCTTTTTGGCTTATTAAATACATGTACTCAGTAATGTAATTGTAAATGTAACTTACAAAGTAATAATAGTCAGCTATGTTTTAAGGGAAAAGGCATAAAGATGCATGCACAAATGGCAAAACCCAAATGGTTCATTATCATAGTTCAAAATCCCAAGACTTGTTTTTCAAACGTGAGGTGAGTGGAGAATGGTTAGATTCCCTGTCAAGTTTTAGATGATATCAAGGTAGAGGCGAGGAGCGCTGGACTGCTAGTTTTTTTGTGATTTGTGGTGAACCATTTTTGAAGATTAGTAGGGCCTATTTTGCCCACCCATTTGGGTGATCCTTGTCGTGAATCAGTCTTGTATAAAAGTGCCCTCCGCTGACTGATGTCCAATCAACAAAGTAAGTGTTGATGAAAACAGAGAATTAGTCTGACAATTAGCAATGGCAGCCTTCGTTTTTTTCCTTCTTTTAGGTTTCCTAAACTCCTAAGCAGGATATACATGAGTCACTTCATCCACACAAGCAATGTGGCTGCAGGGATCTCCCCCGATGCGCTATTGTAGTCACGCAGCAGGGACTCCCCCCATCAGAATACACTGATCAGTGTTGCAGCCATTGGCTACATCCACTGATTGAATTCTGGCTTTTTAGCAGGATCGTTCGATAGAAGCTGGTCGAACAACCAGTTTCTGTTGAATAGACAAGGCTACACACATACTGATATTCAAACTGTTCCTTCTGAACTGCCCAAATTTCAATATGTTTATATCCAGCTTTAAACTGCTACAAACATGTAACCTAAATCCCTATAAAACCTTAACCCAAACAGGCAAACCAAGCCCCTAAAGAATAATGCCAAAATAGATTTCTCTGCAGCGTTACTTCATTCTACACCTTCAGCAGTGACATTCTACCTGAATCTACCATTGTTGAGATCCCAATGGTGAGAACACAATGCTTCTGTTAGCCGGAGATGTGGTGTTTGGCTTTAGCTCACATTAGAGATCTTGTTTGAATAAAGTGGAGAAGATCTGAAATTTCTTTTAGGGTTCTACTGTTCTCTCTGGTCCCAGTGTAGGGATCTTTCTTTCTTCCCTTGCTGTGTTGGAGACATTTTTTGTCACAGGAAGGAAACAATGGAAAATATCCAACACTGACTTAGAGCAGACATTTTCAACAAAGGTGCCTTGAGGTCTGTTCAGGGGTGCCTTGGCAAAATGCATAAAAATTGCCTAAAAATTGTATACAAGGCGGCAGGTGGATGCAGCCTGCCTTTTAGTTACACAAAGCCACAGGTTTTTATTGTACAGCAATACGACCTTCTAGCTGCCGACCTCCTAACGACCAAAGACATCATCAGTTGATAAAGAGTATGTCAGTTGCCTGTATTGCATTCTTGTTTGACCATCCCCTGCCTCTCTCCACCTGCTTTGAGGTCACATTAGCTGAGTGATGGAGAAAAACTGAGGAAGAAGAGAAACATTGGAATACTAGTCAGTACCAGTTTGCACCTCCTAACGTTGGGTCTCCTATGTGTGTGGATGTTACTGCATTATGTTAAACTATTAGAATAGTTTTTACGTTTTATGATGGTGTGCCTCAAGACTGCTCATGATCTTAAAGGGTGTCTGGAGATTGTTTATAATTTTAAAGGGTGCCTTGACTGAAAAACGGTTGAGAAACACAGACTTAGAGGAAGGGAAGGTTAGAACCCTCAACCAGCTTATATTTACCATCCACATCCATTTTGTAGATTTCTTCCCTCACTTTTTTGTCCTGTCTATCACCAGAACAAGAAAACCTCAGACAAAAATAAATATTTGACACATGTTCAAACCCTTCACTGTTATGTCTAAACACACACACAAAAAAAAAAGGCTGAATTTAAGCTTCAATTAATAGTAAACAAGAGGTACAGTTTTACTCAAATTAATGATTAAGTAAAGCTGACATGCCCTGTTGATTCGTGTGAAGTGTGAAATTACATAGTAGGTCTACTTTAAGGATATCTTAACCCAAGCCTTGTTCCTTTAATTATTGCAGCAACCACTAATTTTTTTCAACATCAAGGGGCTTAAATTGCAACCTTGACTTTTATTGCTGGTTCCTTCAACCACATTCCAAAACTGCTTTGTTAATGAGCTTCAGTAGACTAATGGAGCACCACCTGTTTTCATCTAGCCCAACTAAAAAACTATACAGCTAAGAAAACCTAACAGATAACTGTAATATGTGGGTATGTTCAGATTCATCTTTAAACTGTAAGTCATCTGATTTGAAATAACTCTAGCAAAGTGTTCACTGCTGTTCTCACACAAAGGTCTATTTACTGACAGTACACCATGGGAAATAGGCATGTCAGTATGATTTATTGAATACTTTAAATGTGTATGCAACTCAGCCTTCATGGAATTTGACAACTCTGTGGGTTTAAATTTTGGTTCTAACTCAAAACTTTAAAAAAAATCTGAGTTCTTTACGCTTACTAGTTTAAAGTGAAACTTTAGCTTTGTTTAAAATCTCAGACATGTTTACCTTTTAATGTTTTTTTCCCTGTGGCTTGTAAAGTATGTGACCACATTTTTCCTTTCTAGATCAAACACTATGGGGGTTATTTACGAAAGGCAAATCCACTTTGCACTACAAGTGCAAACTACAAGTGCAAAGTGCACTTGAAATTGCACTTGGAAGTGCATTTGCTGTAAATCTGAGGGGTAGATCTGAAATGAGAGGAAGCTCTGCTGATTTTATCATCCAATCATGTGCAAGCTAAAATGCTGTTTTTTATTTTCCTTGCATGTCCCCCTCGGATCTACAGCGACTGCACTTCCAAGTCCACTTCCAGTGCAATTTCAAGTGCACTTTGCACTTGTAGTTTGCACTTGTGGTGCAAAGTGGATTTGCCTTTCATAAATAACCCCCTGTGTGTTGAAAGGTTTGTGGACACCTGACCATTAGGTTGTTGGACATCCCATTACTATACATGGGCATTGGTATGGGATAGGCCCCTCCTCTGTGGCTATACCAGCTTACACCCTTCTATTAAGGTTTTCCATTTTGGAGTGTGCCCTTAGGCATTTGTGTCCATTTGGCCAAAAAAGCAATTATGTGGTCTGGTACTGATCTTGGTTGACAAGACCCAGCTCACAATCAGCATTCTAGTTCATCCTAAAGGTGTTCAGTAGAGTTTGGGACAGACTACTTCAGTTTCTCCACATCATATTCATTAAACCATGCCTTTACGGACCTAGCTTTGCTAGAATAGAAAAGGGCTTTCCCCAAACCATGTGCACGAGGTTAGAACTGCACAATTGTCTAAAATAACTTTGTATGCTGTAGCATTTAAAGCATCCTTCCCTAATACCACGTACACACGAGCGGACTTTTCGACGGACTAGGTCCGACAGTCTTTCTGACGGACTTTCGGCGGAGTTCCGACAGACTTTCCGAATATACGGACTTGGCCACACACAATCACACTAAGGTCCGACAGATTCGAACGTGATGACGTACGACTGGACTAGAATAAGGAAATTCGTAGCCAATAGCTGCCCTTGCGTTGTTGTTTGCCCATCGGACTAGCATACAGACATGCGGATTTCTCGATAGGAACTGGGTCCGGCGGAGTTCCGGCAGAAAAATTTGAAACATGTTCTATTTCTAAAGTCCGTCACATTTTTCGACAGCAAAAGTCAGATGGAGCCCACACACGATCGAATTCTCCGACGTATTTGCTCCTTGCTGTCAAAGTCGGCTCGTGTGTACGCGGCATTAGAAGAGTGCAGGCTGTTATATATTGGGTGCAACTCCATATTAATAAACAAATATAGCAGAGTGATAAATACTGGAAAAAAATAAACATCAGTGAAACAATACAGTGCAATATTCCAATATATAATAGAATAATTATAATATTGAAAAAGTGCAAACACAACCCACACCCCAAACAATCATTTGTGCTCAGAAAACATCCTACAGAAAATACTGATTCAATAAAGTAATTTATTTTTACTTGTAAACCCAAGAAACCTTACCAGATGTAAGTGACCTCTCTTTTTAAAATAGGTCCTAAATCACCAAATATCAGAATACAACTAGGCACCTCTTTCAACCAGATTTTATAAAATAAAAATATAGGACGTTTTAAATTATCATGATGCTGGTAATAATAATACAATCATAACTTGCTGAACATTACATCATAAAAATAGAGTATTATGAAAGGTAATGCCTAATGAATCCCCTAGGCTTGATTTAATAAGTAGGCTTTCAGGGCTATCCAGGACTGGATCCTCTTGGACTGAAGTAAGTGGAAAGTTTTGCAGTGCCAAAGCTAAATGTGAGATACACCATCTTATATCACTTTAGAAGGAGATGAGGAATAGACAGACTTCTTCTGGCTACGTAAGGGAAGGAACGAATCAGGATATGGAGGTGCAGTTTTTGTTTGGATAGTTGGTGTTTTTAATTACCAAAAAGTTTTCAAATACCTAATAATGTTGAGAATTAAAGTACTGTGTGCCCAATTTTTGTGGCAGCCAATGCATGGTGCTATGACGTTAGTTATTGGAGTTTTTATGGAAGCCAATGCATGGTGTTGAGAAATAAGTTATTGAGTGTATAGAGCAAGGTTTGGTAATAGTCAGTGCGTGGTGTTAAGAAATTAGGTATTTGTTGTAAAGTAGGTGTTATTTGTGGAAGCCAATGCATGGTGTTGAGAATTGAGGCACTGTGTGAATATCAGGTGGTTCTCTACTGTAAATGTGGCAGGCCCTTTTCTGGTAACTTACTGCAGCCCACAAGTATGCAAAGTCTTGGAGGTGTCTGTGCTGAAATCTGGCAGTGGCCCAAAAGTAGAAAAATTAACATTTGACAACAGCTGACTCCTGCGGTCTAATTGTCAAAATTCCATCAAGCATTACTCCAAAGTTATATCCAGAATCAGACTACTGCAAGGATCTTCCACATCAGTGTTCTGTTTCAAATGTCACTTTATGCATTGACATACCTCCTCAGACCCAGTATGTACGGACAGTATGTTCACCTGCTGATTTGGCAATATTCACAGGCAGCTTAGAGGCTGGTACAGAAACCGGCCAACATTAGGCCCGTGTGTATGGCAGCCTGTCTGTCAGAAGCCAGCTGAACGTCCGGCTTCTGCCAAAGGGGCATGCCAAAAAAACATCTACTGATCAGCATCTGTTAGCTGAAAGTGTGATCTGGTGTGGGGGGGGGGGGGGTAGGGGCTGTCCCTTTGTCAGAACAAAATAGCTCAGTAGGGAGATTGCTGTACTAACTCTGATTCCTGAGCACCTCAGTTTTCTTTTTTGTTTATTGCGCTGGGTTAAATAAAAAAATACTGATACCAGGCTTTACTCTTCAGTAGGACACATACATTGTATCCAGTACAATTTTACACCATCTAATTGCAGTACATAGGATGCTTTTCAATTCTTTTGAAGTGTAAGAAGGCAATGACTTTCCTAAGCCATGTCTCTGCAAATAACTAACACTGATTGAGGGAACATGGAAGAACATGCGGATGTCTAGCTAGGACTGGACTAACTAGCACTAAACAGAAGGGGAGAACAGATGGAAAAAACAAAATCACATAGTAAATAAGTTGTAGTGGTCTAAAACCGCTACCAGATGTCAGCTTACTATTGAACAATAACAACCTGATGCAATTCAATAAAACACAGAAAAAATACATGTAAGTTGGATAGAACATTCAGTCCAGTTTACAGATGCAGAATGTATATTTTTTTGGTCACGTGTAAGCCAACTACAATCAAAACAGTTTTTCAGAGTTCGAATTCAGTAATTTACCTTGGTTTAGACTATTAATTCACAGGTAGCTGAATATGTGCAGTACATGGTGTATTACACGCACAGCACATAGCACAAGAAAGACCAAGATACTCACTTGATATATTACATACATAGGACATAGCAGAGTAACGAGGTCATGGCGAGGTACTGTTCCATTTTTTTTAATAGCACTAGAAAATTATTGGAGAAAATCAAAACAGTGTTACTAAGTGTAAATGGTTAGGATGAAAGCAGTAGTTGGATCAGACAACTGGTCACCTGAAAGGCTGCTGGATTGTGACCACATCAAAAAGCTACAGGAGACGCTTTAAACTGAAGACTGGTCAAGCTGTCATCTTCTGAAGCAATATGCAACAATTATTGCTGCAGTAAACTAAATTAGAATCTACTCTTTGTGTGCATGTCCCTAGGTGAACAGAGCAATTTTGCAAGTAGGTGCATTTTTGGGGTTCTGTAATTTTGGCAGAGAGTGGAGAGAAGGCATTAAATAGAAGAATGAGGGTGGGAAGCAGATGGAGTTTACAAAGGAAGAGAAGACTTGAGGGTGGACATTGAGTTATCGATTGTATTGAACTGTAAAAAAAATTGAAAAAGCCAAAGTGTAAAGAGCAATAATGAATGCTCAGATACAATAAAAATCAGCTCCAGATTAAAGTATTATCCATCTTGGATCTCCTTAAAGTCTAAGTTCACCTTTTTATTTTTTCTAAATTCCAGCTTCCCTGTGTATCAATATAAGCATTTATGTACTTTTTTTGTAAAAATATCAAAGCTTTCCATAAAATCTACAGACGCGTACCTTACTGTCCTCCATCCATGATTCCACACGTATCTATTGCTTCTGTCTTACGTCCTTACAGACTGTAGGTCATGACACAGGAAGGAGTTGACAAGCTGACCTCATTAGCACACACTCTGCATCATCCACCCACCCATTCCCAGATGCATGTTTTTTAAGTGAAATGCAATTAATTAGTGATCACCCTTCTCACTAAATACACAATATACAATCAGATTGCATAGTGTATGGCCATCTTTATACAAGTACATAGGAGGGAGTGGACAGAAACACTCAGCTGTCAACCCCGTTCACAACTCTGCAAAGTGGGAATTTGCATTCCCACATGCATTTTCTTTTCTTTTTTTGCGAGGGGGGAGGCATTTTGGAGCATTTTCCCTAATCACACATAGGGCAGCCCATTCACCTGAATAGGCTGCCCTACACACAGCTATCACCCCAAAGAAGCTTCAGAACTTTTTTTTAGAGCGGAGCTTGGTGCATTTTTTACTGCAATTTTTGGTGCAGCGCATTTCTGAAATTCAAGGAAACACACAGATGTGAATGGAGCCTCATTGTTCTTGTGTTAACACACCAATTTCACTTTCAGGCTCCATTCACATCTAGCATAGTGGTAGTGAACGTTTTGTGGCTCGTTTTTCCTCTGACATGCATGGCACACATTTTGCCATGTAAAAAAACGAGTAGCAAATGGAGTAAAAAACATGCAACACTCAAAACGCCAACATGTCCCATAAGCCACATATAGCACAGCCCATTTAAATCAGCAGGCTGCCCTATACGTGTCATACGAGCCACAAAATGTTCGCTCAGCGGGGGAGCCGATGCTCATGACAGGCGGTTGCGATGACTGCCAGCCACGAGCGATCACAGGCATGAGAGGCAGAACAGGGACGTGTGTGTGTGTGTGTAAACACACACATCCCAGTTCTGTGAGGAGAGGAGAGAGATATTGTGAGTTCCTACGAGCTGGGAAACACGATCTGTCATCTCCTATAGTCAGTCCCATCCCCCACAGTTAGAACACACACATAGGGAACACAGTTAACCCCTTGATCGCCCCCTAGTGTTAACCCCTTCCTTGCCAGTGACATTTATACAGTAATCAGTGCATTTTTATAGCACTGATCACTGTATAATTGTCAATCAACCCAAAAATGTGTCAAAAGTGTCCGATGTGTCCGCCATAATGTTACAGTCTCGATAAAAATCACAGATCACTGCCATTACTAGTAAAAAAAAATAATAATAATAAAAATGCCATAAATCTATCCCCTATTTTTTAGACGCTATAACCAATCAATTTACGCTTTTTTTAGATTTTTATTACCAAAAATATGTAGAAGAAATTTTGTTTGGGTACAGCGTTGCAGGACCGTGAAATTGTCAGTTAAAGCTATGCAGTGCCGTATCGCAAAAAATGGCCTGGTCATTGAGCAGCCAATTCTCCCGGGCGGAAGTGGTTAAAGTTTATGTCAGTGCATAATAAAAAATGCATCACATGTCTGCAAAACATACACATTTTGCTATGTTTTATCCCTTTAAAGCTCCTACAAGTACAACAATATAAATTATCTCCTAATTTCTTCTTATAAATGACACCACATGCCTTTTTGTAGACTGAAAGACTTGGTATCAGCTCTGTTAGTCTATTGTTAAACTAATGAATCCGACCTTCCCTCCTCATATTTACAGCATAGGGACGAATCGTTCTGTAGAGCAAGATAAGAACTGGGAAGACTCCTTGCCTCCTTGGCCCAGGAAACCACAACAGCTCCGAATTCCTGACATGATCAACAGGCTTTTTTTTGCACCTAAACAAATGTAAGAGGGGTTCATTATTAAGGTTTACATGCATATTAAATTGTATATGTATAAACTGGTACCTGAGGATATTTAAAAACATGTTAACAGTTGTATGGCAGTTCTCTTTACAATTGTTGTAGGTGAGAGCGTTTGGTATGGTGTCTGCATTATATCACACAGAAGAGTGGCAATGGGCTCCATTTTTCTGCTGTACTGTCTGTATGTCACACCTTAAGTACTATTTTTATTCATCCAAAATCAATTTGTCACAACTTCTGCTCTTGTCTCTGTTCATGGCCTTCAGGAGTTGTCTACCCATGCCAAAGTTTAGGTTTTTAAAATTAGTGCCAAGTTTAACACATAGGGTGTTAGATTAGCACATTTTGCACATAAGTCAAAAAAAGGCTGCTTGTGCCCAAATATAAATGTAGTAGAGCCTAGTTACAGGCTTTCCATCTGTAGTTGTTAAATCAAACCTTTAATGCAGCCCACACCTAGAAAAGTAGAGTGAGAAGGCAGAGAGCTACATCAGATTCTGCCAAAACATTATGGCAATCATACAATGTCCGTATGGACTTTTATCCATCCTAATGAAATTATAATTAATTTGCTCTATTCTATGTTAGGTTTGTTTGTCATTTTTTATCATCTTTTTTATCATCTCTTTTAAAGTATATGTCTAAAAGCTTTTTTTTTTTTTTCTTTGCAAACACACATTTCATCCAGTGTGCTTCTATCACTCAAAAGTTTTAAAGCATGCTGGACTTTCTAATTAGAAAACCCAGAGCTAAACAGTAAATACACACAGTATATTATAAATATACATTATAATAAAAATATAAATATATATATATATATATATATATACATATACAGTGGTGTGAAAAAGTGTTTGCCCCCTTCCTCATTTCCTGTTCCTTTGCATGTTTGTCAAACTTAAGTGTTTCGGAACATCAAACCAATTTAAACAATAGTCAAGGACAACACAAGTAAACACAAAATGCAATTTGTAAATGGAGGTGTTTATTATTATTTATTAAGGTGAAAAAAAATCCAAACCATCATGGCCCTGTGTGAAAAAGTGATTGCCCCCCTTGTTAACATACTATAACTGTGGTTGTCCACACCTGAGTTCAATTTCTCTAGCCACACCCAGGCCTGATTATTGCCACACCTGTTCACAATCAAGGCATCACTTAAATAGGAGCTGCTTGACACAGTAAAGCCCCATACACACGGTCGGACAATCCGCGGACCAGGTCGGTCGGATTCTGTCCGACGTACTTTGTCCGATGTTGGTGTTGCGTACACACGGTCGGACTACGTTGTCGGAATATCCGGTCCGGAAGAACGTCATGACGTAAGTCGTCGTCCACGAGATTACAAAAGGGAAGTTCAGCACCACGTCAGGCACCCGTTGGGCTCCTTCTGCTGATCCCGTGTTTATCGAGAGTTAGTGGAAGTTTGGTGACTTAAGATTCGCGCTTCTCAGTTTTCTGACTCAGATCGTTACTGCTCTTCAGTTTGTGCTTGTCGTGCGTATCTGTTTATTAGTGCGTGTAGTCAGTTCGCATTTGTTGGTCATTGCGGCCTATATCTTGATATAGGACGCTTTGATTTGCACTGCTTATTGTCTGCTCGTTGCTGGTATTCAGTTCGTTCTTTCAGGCCTTGCTGTTTATCGGTGCTTTCTGTTTGTCCGTTCTGACCAGCCGACCTTTTGTGACCTTCTGAGCGATGTTTCCCGTGCGTACTCGTCGCCGAGTTCGTGCTGTACGCGGAATTGGTGTTGGGCTTTTAGCTTTGACCCAAAACCCGTCCATGAACAGAGTGACGAGGAGTATGTGGACCAAGAATTGGTTGCTTCAGCGTGACCAGTTCTCGCACATGCCTTTGCTTCGTGAGATCCGGGAGAATAATCCTGATGATTTCAGGAACTTTCTCAGGATGACGGACCCCGATTTTCACCGTCTTTTGGCTTTGCTGACCCCCTTTATCAGCCGGCAGGATACCTGCATGAGACAAGCCATTACTCCGGAGCAGAGGCTTGTTGCCACGTTGAGGTACTTGGCGACAGGGAGAAGTCTTCAGGATTTGAAGTTCTCTTCAGGTATCTCTCCCAGGCCCTGGGACTCATTATTCCAGAGACCTGTTCTGCCATCATCCAGGTCCTGCAGGAGGACTATATTAAGGTAACATTTATACTTTACTATTCCCTTCTATGTATGCTCTGTTTGCTAATGTCTTGTATTTTTGACCTCCTTCCCTAATTACCATGATTGCAATATGTTCTAATATGCTGTGCCCCTTTTCTCCTTCATGCATTTTTCCCTTCACTTACCTCCCCAGCATGCTCTTCTGCCCCAATAGACACCTATGGCCTAGTCACTTAATCAATGTCTTTTGTCTGCTGCATAGTATTGTTTGCCCCCAAACACCCCCTAAAATATGCACAAATGTTTGCTGTGTGGTTTACTTCATGTAGAGCCCCTTTAGAAATTTTTTTTTTTTGTTGGGGGGGGGGGGGGTGGCAAACTCATTAGGAACCCCCTCCCCCAACTGCTCTGTCAGATGGTACCAATCCTTTATCTGCTGGCTTTCCCAAGGTCCATACACACTATATACCTACCTCTTTATAGTGGGCATCTTTAGGGATGAATTCAGCAAAGCATGTAGTGCAAGGGGCAGCCTCCATACATTCCATTTCCTAATTTTTGGTCTTCTTTCCCTCCTATTAGGTTTCTTGGTAATTTCAGAATGTCACAATGTGCCTGCCTTTTTTTGGGGGGGGGGGGGTTGAAATGTTATTTTATCTTTCCTGGGGGCTGCCAATAGTGTTAAGTACAGAGGGTCTGGCCAAACTAGCACACATTATTGAGCCATTTGCCAATCAATGAAGTGCAGAGGGTTACCTGTCCCCCCCCCCCCAAAACCCTAGTTATTGCCAATGGCCCATCAGAAGTGGGGGGATTGATGGGGGGTGAGTCATCTGTGAAGGGGAGCCTCTTCTTTTCTGTGCAAATACTTTCCAGCCTCCAATTTTATACAATGCTCTTGTTCCAAGATGTTGATTGCACCTAAACATTGCAAGCAGATTAGACAAAGTGACTAATTATTTTTTCTTGTTTCACTCCACAGTTCCCTTCCACGCCACAGGAATGGCAGACTGTGGCCTCCCACTTTGCCAGCCGTTGGGACTTTCCTAACTGCGGAGGGGCAATTGATGGGAAACACGTCTGCATCGTCCCACCGCCCAACTCGGGGTCCTACTATTATAATTATAAAGGGTTTAATAGTGTAGTGATGTTGGCGGTGGTGTCGGCAACATACGAGTTTATGTATGTGGACGTGGGGATGAACGGCCGGATATCGGATGGTGGTGCCATTACGCACACGGAGTTCTACTGGCGTCTCCAAAGTGGCAGTCTGTGCTTGCCACCTCCAGAGGAGAATGCCGAAGGACTCCCCTTCGTCTTTGTCGCAGATGAAGCGTTTGCGTTGACTCCCCATGTGATGAGGCCGTTCCCGATGAGGACCCTCACCCCGGACCAGAGGGTCTTCAACTACAGGCTGTCCAGAGCCAGAAGAGTGGTGGAGAACACTTTTGGCATCCTGGCCAGCCGCTTCCGCCTGTTCCTGACGGCATTTAACTTGGCGGAATACAAACTGAACCACATAGTTCTTGCCTGTTGCATATTGCACAACTTCCTCAAAAGACATAACAGGAACTATGTGGTGCCCGTTGGCCCAGATGTGGAGGGCCCTCCAAATGCGGACCTCACAGCCCTTCGAGTGGCACGTCCAGGCTTGCCCCCTCTAAATGCCTGCGTGGTCCGCGACCAATATATGGAGTACTTTGTGGGTAGGGGGGCCATTGCTCTGCCTGACGATGTGTGAGAGGCATTTTTTTTTTAATAAATCGGATATTTGAACCAACCTATGATTTCTTGTCATTTCAGTCTTGTTTTTAGCTTATTTTACCTTGACATTTTTTCCCTTTGCCTTCGACAGTGGGAATGCACTTTCTGGGGAAAAGGAGGTAACAGTCTCTTCTTCACAAAAAGATTCTTCTCATGTTGTGTGTTAGCTACCTAATCTTTGGTCTCGAGAAGGTTTGTCCTGCATAACTGACAGCCAAAATACTCCTTTTCATCACCAGGTCTGACATGTGTGTATTCTGAAAAATGCTGTGCTCCGTGTTTTCGTACAAAGCACTGTGGGTGTCATTTACATAAGTCAAATCCGCTATGCTCTACAAGTGCATTGCAAAAGTTCCCTGGGAAAGGAAATTGCAGTGCAAAGTGGATTTGCCTTTAGTAAATAACACCCATTGCCCCCCATATCCTTTACATTTTACATACATAATGCATTGTGTTTTTTAAATAAGGAAGCCACACATTTCGAAAAATAAAAAAGTTTACTTGGAAAACATTCACAAGTGCGTTTACAATCTTCACGCCAAAACTGACAACATCTTGGTTATTTACAACATTGTTTACAAAGATTACGCAAATGGTAAAACCAGGCATGGAGCTAAGCAGAACCTATGAAGTAGGAAAGTTCAACTTTGTAAAGTGAAGACAAGATCAGACATGACTATATGTTCAAAGTGTGTTTGATCTTGCCTTCATCACATGGGGGGGTCACCCCCGAAAAGTGGAAATTTGGAACATGCACACAATTTTGGTCTGAAAATGGTCATTAGATGGTAAAACACATGCCTAGAAGCTTCAAAAGTGCCATTTTCCATCATGGGGATGAATGGACGTTTTTTGGGGGTGCAACCCCTTCACCACAACCACTTTCGTAGTTCGTAAAGTGTTTGCACCCCCAAAAAAACGTTGGCATTCATCCACCATGATGGGAGCTAGCACATGTGGACACAATGTGTGCATGTTCCAAATTTCACACAGTTTTTAATTTGCAAATGTGTTCAGAAGCTGGCACAAATGTGTGTTAATTACTTGGTGCGTTTTCATATTTTTCCTAAAACATCAATGATGTTCTTCAATTTTTGTTGAACATCATTGATGTTTTGCTTTATGTAATCTAGATCTCTATTGCAGACCATTATCTCTCCGATGAGTACGTGGGCACTCTCTGTGGTAAAGTGCGATTTTTCTTCCACAACATCCACGTCACCTAAAAACCACAAACAAACAAAAATGGGGTGTTGGAAATGAGGCAGCCATACATGGATTAGCTTACCAGTAGCTGTGTTCTCCAACACTCACCTGTTGTGGTGACAATTTCTCCAAGTTCGATGATCTCTCCTTCCTCCTCCTCCTCCTCTGCTTCTGCTCTTTCCCCTTTTTTGGGAGGTGTTGGTTTGGGGGTTTCCTCAGACGGCCCAAGTTTTCGCTCCCCTATGAGAATGTACAAAAGGAAGATTTAGCAACACAATCTATTGAGGGCAGAAATAGGAAATGACAAACATTGCTTGAAAGTGACGGACACTATTTTAGTTTGGCCAGTTACAAATGTCAACTACATGAATGTAGTCACTTTGTAAAGGTGCTAAACTGACTAGCTTTTTGGTAGAAGTTTGTGTGATGGAGACCCCCCTCTAGTATCCACTGGAGCACATGTGTGGAAAAGCCTAATAAAAAGGGGGTTTGGGTGTCCCAGCACTAGTGCTCTAGAGTCCAGATGGGTAAACAGCTACTGGGTGACCTCTCCTTTACATTGAATAAATTGGCTTTACATTCTTGATGACATTTCTAGTGAGAACAAACTTCCTTTCCCCCAAAAAAACACCAAACCACGTATTATAAGTGGCCGAACGTTCGAGGTTGCGTACGATCGAATGGACACACACACGACCATGACAGTGGCAGAAAGATCGAGGCTGAGTACGATCGAATGCACAGACGAACCTGAAAGTGGCCATTTTGGAATGTACAACTTTGTAAAAATCAAACCACAATGGAGCAGTATGCAAGCAAGAAATCAAACACAAAACACAACTACTTACTTTTTTGAAGAATTCGCTTGATCTTTCTGTACTGATCGGCCTCCCTCAGTTTCAGGTCTGACCAGCGTTTCCTCAGTTGTTCCTTGGATCGTTGTACCCCAAAATTATTGTACAGCCTCCTCACAACTTTAGACATGATCTTGGCCTTGCGGACATTGGGGTTGAGGTAAGGCCCATACTTCCCATCATAGTCGCTCCTCTTTAATATGTCCACCATCTCCAACATTTCTCCAAATGACATATTGGAGGCCTTGAATTTCAGGCTCCGGGATCGGGACGTTTCTGCCTCCGGACTTTCCTCGTCCTCCTCCTCGTTGGTGGGATATTTGTGGCGCACCTGCTGTGTCCCCGCCATGTGCTCTCCCCACTGCGCCGTAAAGAGAAGGGGTGGGGAATAGACGAGAAAGATCGTCAGGGGCGGGCGGAGTTTGACGCATGCGCACTGTATATAAAACGTCACACGCCTGTGTCGTAGCCACGATCTGGGAGACGAGGGGAGAGAAAACTCACACGAGACGATCGCTACAAACGAAGGTACAATTTGACGTTGGTACATAACTAGCCTAGACTGATTTGAACTTGAGGCTTCTTTATGGAGAAGATTAGGAGAGTTTAGACTGACATAATTGAGAGGGTTTTGTGTGGTGTTGTGTCTTGCAGAGATTATGCAGGGATTCAACGACATGAGTTTTCTCCCCCTCTTCATTGCCAAATACAGGGAATTTCCCATTTTATGGCAGGGTAAACACCCACATTACACCAACAAACCAAAGAGGCACGCAGCCCTGGAGGAACTTGTGGAATTTGTCAAGCCAAGGTTCCCCACGGCAACTGTTGATGATATAAGAAAGAAAATTGGCAGCCTGAGGAGTGCGTATATCAGGGAGCGCAAGAAGGTCGTGAAGTCTGAGGAAACTGCAACTTCAGCAGACGAGGTCTATGTGCCCAAGCTCTGGTACTATGAGAGTCTCCATTTTCTGAAAGACCAGACTGATGTCACGGAGCCAACCTCGACTCCTCCTTCCACGCTTCCTTGCGCGCAGGCCACCCCTGATGAGGATTCCGAGGAGCAACCTGGGCCTTCCAGTATGGAAGAGGTGGAGGAGACCAGCTTGTTCCAGGTATAGTAGTTTTGTTACCATTTCTGGGAATAATGAATGATGTTCACTTAATTCAGGATCCCCAATTGCTTAGTTCCTAACGTGTTTGACATATCAACTGACAGTAGTGTTGGAGACATTTGGGGCCAGAATCTAAACTGCTGGGCTGAGAATTGTATGGTTTTCTATTTGTAAACATTTTGCAACAGTCACTAGATGAGAATTGTGTGTGTTTGATGAACAAATAACTGAAACTATGTCCCTTTTTCATACACAGGAAGACCTCAGCCAGGAGGTGGCTGTGGAAGGTGGCAGTCAGGAGGAGGCAGGGGTTAGTGGCAGCCACCAGCTGGGTAGTGGCAGCCAAGAGGGGGCTAGGCCGCGGAGCCTGACTGACACCCAAACCCCTCCCCTCCGCCTTCCGTACAAAAGGGCGAGAAGGGGGGGTTATGCGGCACAGTCAGCGCTCCGCATGATCAGAGAGGCTTCAGACTCCCTACATGCCACACCCGCCGACGAGGAGACCTTTGGCTCGGTGGTTGTCACAAAAATGATGGGTATGGAGATGAGGCAACGCAACATGTGTGAGGGGCTCATCCTCCATGTCCTAAATAAGGGTAGGGCTGGGGAGATGACCCCAGTCACACATGTTTGCCATAGCTACCATGCTCCGCCTCCTCCTCCTCCTCCTCCTCCTTCTGCCACCCCACCAGCACGACAGCCACAGCGTGCAAGGAAGCGTGGAAGGAAGACCTGAGAGTGAGGACCTGGAATCAGTCTGGTCTGAGAGAAGATGGAGCCTCTTGTAGTACCAGAGCCTGGGGACCTAGATGGCATCTGCTGCAGTTCCGGATACTTTGGACTTCACGACCAGATTGCACTCCCCTTAATATACGTACTCCTCAGGCCCCAATTTTCTACGCTTGAACAATGATGGTTGCCGTGGGGGCCAAGACTTTGCAAATTCCCCAAGTTTCACCATGGCTGCGTTCCTCTTTGGTTTGTTGGTGTGACCTAAATAAAGGTTTTTTTGATTTGAAATAATCATTGACTATTGTGTTTTACTTTGCTACAATGACAGTTTTTCTTTGAGTAAGCAGGTACATTTCACTAATCCTAAAGTAGAATTAACAAGGGGCACCAACAACAAACAACCTCCTAGTAAATTTAAGCAAGAAATACAAATGTTAATAATGTGTTTTTGGTAATTTGAGACACACAACCCCCCTCCAAAAAAAACAAAAAAAAACATTCAAATATGTATTTCCCAAAAAAAAAAAAAAAAGACAAATCATGGTAAAAAAATAACAAAGATTCTTTTCCGTTCAGAGTCAAAATAAACATGTAGTGTATAAATGCTGCAAAGTAATAAAGAAGTAAGTTTGTGAGAAGTGCGGGTGAATAGGAGCAGCTAAAAGATGTCATTCTTGTTGCATTGTAAAGAAAAAGAGAATGCGCTGCATTAAAGACATTTTTAACATTGCAGCGTGACGAATGTGCTGTGTCGATTAGGAAAGGTAGTTTTACCTGACCGAGCGCTTCCGTCACAGAATTTCAGAACAAGCGTACACACGCTCGGATTTGGTGTGATCGGAGGTCCGCTGGACTTTCCGAACGTGTGGACTTGCCCACACACGCCCGGACTTTTCCAGCAGACAATCCACCGGAGTTTTGGCGGAAGTCCGCAGGGACATTTGAAATGAATGGACTTGCCCCACACATGGAGTAAAGTCTGTTCATTATTGTAGATGGGACTAGCGAAGGAAGTCAATGCCGCCACCGCTAGCCCCGTCACCTGGTATGGATTTAAAGGGGAATCCCTACGCCAAAAAAACATTGTGGGGGTCCCCCCAAATCCATATCAGACCCTTATCCGAGCACGCAGCCCGGCCGGTCAGGAAAGGGGTGGGGACGAGCGAGCGCCCCTCCTGAGCCGTACCAGGCCGCGTGCCCTCAACATGGGGGGTCCCCACCCCCTTTCCTGACCGGCTGGGCTGCGTGCTCAGATAAGGGTCTGATATGGATTTGATTTTTAAATCCATACCAGGTGACGGGGCTAGCGAGGTTGATCGAGGCGGCGGCATTGACTTCCTGGAGTCACGTTCAAAATGTGACGTGTGTGGGCAAGTCCGTTCATTTCAAAAGTCCCGCGGACTAACACACAGACGGCGGGATTGTCCGCCGGACAATTTTAAGTCAAAAAGTCAAGTCAAAACTTCAAACTAAGTCCGCTGGACTTTTGGGAAGAAAAAGTCCACTGGAGTCCCACACACGGTCGGATTGAGTGTGCGCGGCTTTAGAAACAAAGTTAAAAAATGTGCGTTCTTCAAAAGTGCAAAAATGCTCCAATTCTTCTCTGTGCCGTTCTCCCCTCCTATGTGCCCTCACTCACCAACTTTGAGGTTAAAATGCGCCTATTGATAGGGAAATAATCCCCCAACCCTCGGAAAAATGTATTTCTGACTTTTTGAGATCGGTTTTCCTACCCACACTATCGCAGTCAGATCTCCTGCAATTAAACTGATCAAAAGCTTGTCACGCAATAAATCCCCAGGCCCAGATGGTTACTACCAATTCTATCACCCTATCTAACACGGGATCTTTAATGCCGCCATGTCCAGAGCTCAGTTGGTAGCCACCATAGTTATTATGCCCAAACCGGGCAAGTAACCGAATGTACCCCCAGAATTTTAGGCTAATTTAATTATTGAATATTGATGTGAAAGTATACAGTTAGCCAATGGATTGGCAAAATTCCTACCAAACTTGATAAAACAAGATCAGGTCAGGTTTGTAGCTGGACGCCAAACAACGGAGGCCACTAGAAGGATGGTGAACTTTCTTCACATGATAGAACCTAAGAGACTTCTCTGCTTCTCACTTTAGATGCAGAGAAGACCTTTGATAGAGTACACTGGGGCTAGCTCTCCAGGGTGCTAGATAAATTTGGCCTACATGGCCCAATACAAACAGCTATCTCTGCCCTATACGCTTCGCCCTCAGCACATGTTTTCTCGGAAAGGATGTTCTTCAAAAACTTCAAAATATCAAATGGGATGAGACGGGGATGGCCCTTGTCTCCACTGACCTTTGCCCTCCTAATGGAGCCCTTGGCGGAATAAATTAGGATACAACCTAATATCTGAGGAATTCAATTGCAGAGTATACAGCATACCATTACACTATATGCGGATGACGTTATACTGACGCTATCTAACCCAGCTATCTCCTTACCAGCAGCTCATGAGGTCTTACACATGTTTAGTAAAGTTGCATACTACAAATTCAACGCCTCCAAATCCAGTGTAATGGGCATAGCGATTAAACTTAGTTTACAATGTACATTACCATATCCTTGGACCTAAGGCCCATTGCAATACTTAGGCATCCAGCTAACACCATCATGTGTAGATCTATATAAGGCAAATTACACTCCTCTTATCACTAACATACAACAAGAGATGTCTAAAATTAAAAAATTCTATAACTTTCATGGTCTGGCCACCTAGAATCCTATAAAATGCCGATATTACCAAACATTCTGTATTATTTTAGAGCACTCCCAATCCCGATGCCTTCCACTTTCTTTACAAACATGCAAAAACTACTATCTGATTTTGTGTGGGACAGTGGCGAAGCGAGATGCAACCCCCAGATACAATTGAGACATAGGATGGTGGGAGGCATGGGGATTCCGATACTAAAAGACTACTATATGGTTAGCCTATTAGATTAGATTAGATACTGGTTTGTAGGATCGAACCATTGGTGCTGGATAGGGATGAGCCGAACACCCCCGGGTTCGGTTCGCACCAGAACCTTCGAACCGACCGAAAGTTCGCGCGAATTTTCGAACCCTATACGTTATAATGGACGCGAACGTTCGAAATCAAAAGTGCTAATTACAACGGCCAATATGCATGTTAATGTCATAAAACAGGTTTGGGGACCCGGGTCCTGCCCAGGGGACATATATCAATGCAAAAAGAACTTTTAAAAACTAACGTTTTTTCGGGAGCAGTCATTTTAATGATGCATAAAGTGAAAAAAAAAAAGTGAAATTTTCCTTTAAATATGGTACCTGGGGGGTGTCTAAAGTATGCCTGTGAAGTGGCATGTGTTTTCCCGTGTTTAGAACTGTCCTTGCACAAAATGACATTTGTAAAGGAAAAAAAGAAGCCATTTAAAAACACTTGCGGCTTTAGGTTTGTTCTTAAGTAGAATCTGAACAGGTACATTATGAAGTGTAGCTCCATCCCAAAAAAATCTATTTTTAAGCTTTTTGGAGAACATAGGGAGGGGTTATCACCCTGTAACATTTGCTGTCTTTGCACATCTGTTCAGAACATGTCACCTAACTTTCCGTCCCAATGACAAATGTTTTTGGAAAAAGTGGGGTTTTAATTGAAACAAGGATTGGTGATAAAGTATCAGTAGAGAGGAGATACCTTTTTCCCAAATTAAATCTAACAGGATAGAATTTCCCTTCTAGGGGTAGATTTCCTCTCACTTCCTGTTTTCTCTTTCCATTTGCAAGTAGGAGTCGTTTGTAAGTTGGATGTTTGAAAGTAGGGGCCTGGCGTATATACTCTGCAGAAATTTGCCCTATTAGATGTTGGTGTAGCCACAAGACTGGTGGGCACAGGAATGGGCCCTGCTGTGAGTTAATAGATCAAGATTTGTAATTGCATGCACCTGTTGAACAGGGCAGAAAAATTGGGGGTGGTGGTGGTGGTGGTGGACGGTGTTGCCACAAGACTGTAAGCTCTCACAGTTACTCTTGGTGGGCGCAGGAATGGGCCCTGCTGTGAGTTATTAGATCAAGATTTGTAATTGCAAGCACCTGATGAACAGGGCAGAAAAATTGGGCCTTTGGCGGTGGTGGTGGACGGTGTTGCCACAAGACTGTAGGCCCTCATAGTTACTCTTGGTGGCGCAGGAATGGGCCCTGCTGTGAGTTATTAGATCAAGATTTGTAATTGCAAGCACCTGATGAACAGGGCAGAAAAATTGGGCCTTTGGCGGTGGTGGTGGACGGTGTTGCCACAAGACTGTAGGCCCTCATAGTTACTCTTGGTGGGCGCAGGAATGGGCCCTGCTGTGAGTTATTAGATCAAGATTTGTAATTGCAAGCACCTGATGAACAGGGCAGAAAAATTGGGCCTTTGGCGGTGGTGGTGGACGGTGTTGCCACAAGACTGTAGGCCCTCATAGTTACTCTTGGTGGGCGCAGGAATGGGCCCTGCTGTGAACTATTAGATCAAGATTTGTAATTACCCGCCCCTGTTAAACAGGGGCTGAAAAATTGTGCCTTAGGCACTGGTGCTGGTGCCACAACACTGCAACCCCTCACAGATACTGTACTTGGAGCACACCAGTCACACGTGTTGCGAAGCATTTTTTTAAAAAATTGTAATTACCCGCCCCTGTTAAACAGGGGCTGAAAAATTGTGCCTTAGGCACTGGTGCTGGTGCCACAACACTGCAACCCCTCACAGATACTGTACTTGGAGCACAGCAGTCACACGTGTTGCGAAGCATTTTTTTTTAAAAAATTGTAATTACCCGCCCCTGTTAAACAGGGCTGAAAAATTGTGCCTTAGGCACTGGTGCTGGTGCCACAACACTGCAACCCCTCACAGATACTGTACTTGGAGCACAGCAGTCACACGTGTTGCGAAGCATTTTTTTTAAAAAATTGTAAGTACACGCCCCTGTTAAACAGGGGCTGAAAAATTTGCCTTAGGCACTGGTGCTGGTGCCACAACACTGCAACCCCTCACAGATACTGTACTTGGAGCACAGCAGTCACACGTGTTGCGAAGCATTTTTTTATAAAAATTGTATGTACACGCCCCTGTTAAACAGGGGCTGAAAAATTGTGCCTTAGGCACTGGTGTGGTGGCATGGATCATTGAGGAGGAGGAAGAGGATAGTCAGTGAACATAAGAGGACAGTCACTCAGCATCAGCATAGGCAGTCTTGAAGGGATGTGATATTAAAAATTATTCGGTTATATCCGCCTCAGGTGCCTGGTAGCTGGTGGTGATCCAAGACTGATTCATTTTGATGAAGGTCAGTCGATCAACCGAGGCGGTGGACAGGCGCACACTATGATCGGTGACAAATCCTCCAGCAGCACTGAATGTGCGTTCGGAAAGAACGCTGGAGGCAGGACAGGCCAGTAGCTCAATTGCATACTGTGCAAGCTCTGGCCAGTGATCCATCCTCAGGACCCAGTAAGCCAGAGGATTTTCGGTGGGAAAGGTGTCCAAGTCTGACCTTGCCCCAAGGTATTCCTGCACCATGTATATCAGACGCTGGCGATGGTTGCTGGAACCGATCATACCTTGGGGCTGCGGACTAAAAAAATTGTCTGAACGCATCGGTCAGACGTCCACCTTCCCCACCGCTCCTTCTGCTACTGACCGAAGCCTCAGCAACTCGTCGCCCAGGACCAGGAGTTTGTAGCCTCCCAGTTTCTGGGAACGCGTTGCACAGACCTTTCTGCAAGGCCTCCCTGAGATGTCTCATCCTCTGCTCCCTCTGCGACGGCAAGATAAGGTCCGCAACCTTACCCTTGTACCGCGGATCAAGGAGAGTGGCCAGCCAGTAATGGTCCCTCTCCTTGATCCGAAGAACACGAGGATCCTTCCGCAGGCTTTGCAGGATCAGGGAGGCCATGCAGCGTAGGTTAGCTGAGGCATTCGGTCCGGAGTCTTCTGGGTCACTGAGGATGACATGATCGCCAGCCACCTCCTCCCAGCCACGTACAAGTCCACTGGTTTGTTGGGACTGTACATCATCCCTAAAAGACTGCTGCTGCTGATGCTGAGTGCCAGGCTCCACCTCCATGCTCACACAATCCTCCTCCTCCTCCTCCTCCTCCTCCTCATCCTCTTCCTGTGTGATGGGTGGGACAGAAGGAACACTGTCCGGATAAAGGGGGCCTTGAGAGGCAAGGAAGTCCTCCTCTTCCTGCCTCTGTTCTGCCTCAAGTGCCCTGTCCATTATCCCACGCAGCGTATGCTCCAACAGGTGGACAAGAGGGACAGTGTCACTGATGCATGCACTGTCACTGCTCACCATCCTCGTGGCCTCCTCAAATGGTGAGAGGACAGTGCATGCATCCCTGATCATGCTCCACTGACGTGGGGAAAAAAAACCAAGCTCCCCTGACCCTGTCCTGGTGCCATAGTCGCAAAGGTACTCATTGATGGCCCTCTGCTGCGTGTGCAGTCGCTGCAGCATGGCCAACGTTGAGTTCCACCTGGTGGGCATATCACATATTAGGCGGTTCTTGGGCAGGTTCAGCTCCTTTTGCAGCTCAGTCAGCCGAGCACTGGCATTATAAGATCGGCGGAAATGCACACAGACTTTCCTGGCCTGCCTCAGGACATCCTGTAAGCCTGGGAACCTGCCCAAGAACCGCTGCACCACCAGGTTGAGGACGTGAGCCATGCAGGGCACATGGGTGAGCTGCCCCTGTCGCAGGGTGGAGAGGAGGTTGGTGCCATTGTCAGAAACGACCATTCCTGGCTTAAGCTGACGTGGCGTCAACCACCTCTCGGCCTGCCCCTGCAGAGCTGCCAGAACCTCGGGCCCAGTGTGGCTCCTGTCCCCCAAACACACCAGCGCAAGCACGGCATGGCATCTTTTTGCCTGCGTACTTGCGTAGCCCCTTGTACGCCTACGGAGCACCGCTGGTTCCAAGGACAGAGCACTGGAGGAAGAAGAAGAGGAGGGGGTGGAGGAGAGAGGTGTGTCACAACCAGTAGCAGTAGTAGCGTTTTGGAGGCGTGGTGGCGGAACAACCTCCAACACTACTGCACCTTGTCCTGCATCCCTCCCAGCTGCCAATAGAGTGACCCAATGGGCCGTGAAAGAAAGGTACCGTCCCTGTCCATGCCTGCTGGACCATGAGTCAGCGGTAATATGCACCTTACCGCTGACCGCCCTGTCCAGCGAGGCATGGACATTGCCCTCCACATGCCGGTAGAGAGACGGAATCGCCTTCCGTGAGAAAAAGTGGCGTTTGGGAACCTGCCACTGAGGAACCGCACATTGAACAAACTCACGGAAGGGGGCCGAGTCTACCAACTGAAAAGGCAGCAGTTGAAGTGCTAGCAATTTAGCCAGGCTAGCATTCAACCGCTGGCATGTGGATGGCTGGGAGTGTACTTCTTTCTACGGTCCAGCAGCTGGGGCAGGGAAATTTGCCTGCTGCAATCGGACGTCGGTGTACTGCAAGTACTTGGTTGTGACACACCTAATTCTACACCTTCAGTCCTCTCAGAGCAGCTTTCAGAGAGGACTGAAGGTGTAGTGGGGATGGAGATCCCAGCTGAGGAGGAGCAAGGAGAGGTCCGCTTAGTTCTTTGGTGTGGGTCTTTTATGTGTGCCTGCCAACGAGCTGCATGGCAGGTCGCCATATGTCTGGTCATGCTTGTGGTGCCCAAGCGGCTGATGTTTTGGCCACGCGAGATACGCTTGAGACAAATATTGCAAATAGCAGTGGTGCGATCTGATGCACTCGTCTCAAAAAAGGCCCACACCAAAGAACTTTTCTGATAACGTGCAGAGGCAGCGCCCTGCACAGGCGGAGCTCTGCGGTGTTGTACAGTTGCTGTGCTGGCCTCTACCTGGCCTCCAGGGGGCATCCTGCCTCGTTGGACATGTGACGCCGCATCCTCCTCCTCCTCGTCCTCCTCCTCATCCTCTCTCCCTTCAGGCACCCACGTGGAGTCAGTGACCTCATCATCCCCTCCCTCTTCACCACTAGAGCAAACCTGGCAGTAAGCTGCAGCTGGTGGAACAGTACTGCCAGATTCCTCAAGCTGGGTATCATCATCCGAGCCTTCGAATCGTTGGGCATCCTCCTGGAGCATGTACCCAACACTGTGCTCAAAGAGTTCGGGGACTCCTCAGGAGGACATGGTGGGTCTAGGGAAGGGTGGCTGATGATGCTCTGCCAGTACCCTGAGCCTGGGTGAGAGAGGATGAGGAGGATGAGGAGGGCTTGGTCATCCATTCTACCAAGCCTTCAGCATGATGCGGCTCCACATGTCCAGCTGCCGAAAACAAAGACGCGCGTGTCCCATGGCCACGTGCTGATGACGATGCACGACCACGTCCACGGCCACGGCCACGTCCACTAGAAACAGAGCCTGCCTGCCCTGTGTTCTTGGCTCTGCACGCTCTGCCTCCCCTTGGCGGTCTTCCAGCCATTGTAGTCGGTAGTCCTGTGGGTGCTGCTGAGAAGAAAATATAGGAGCTCTGTGTGATGCCACTAACACACTAGAAGTCCTATGGGTGCTTCTGCAAAGAAAATAGAGGAGCTCTGTGTGATGCCACTAACACACTAGAAGTCCTGTGGGTGCTGCTGAGAAGAAAATATAGGAGCTCTGTGTGATGCCACTAACACACTAGAAGTCCTATGGGTGCTTCTGCAAAGAAAATAGAGGAGCTCTGTGTGATGCCACTAACACACTTGAAGTCCTGTGGGTGCTGCTGAGAAGAAAATATAGGAGCTCTGTGTGATGCCACTAACACACTAGAAGTCCTATGGGTGCTTCTGCAAAGAAAATAGAGGAGCTCTGTGTGATGCCACTAACACACTAGAAGTCCTATGGGTGCTTCTGCAAAGAAAATAGAGGAGCTCTGTGTGATGCCACTAACACACTAGAAGTCCTGTGGGTGCTGCTGAGAAGAAAATATAGGAGCTCTGTGTGATGCCACTAACACACTAGAAAGACCTATGGGTGCTTCTGCAAAGAAAATAGAGGAGCTCTGTGTGATGCCACTAACACACTAGAAGTCCTATGGGTGCTGCTGAGAAGAAAATATAGGAGCTCTGTGTGATGCCACTAACACACTAGAAGTCCTATGGGTGCTTCTGCAAAGAAAATAGAGGAGCTCTGTGTGATGCCACTAACACACTAGAAGTCCTGTGGGTGCTTCTGAAAAGAAAATAGAGGAGCTCTGTGTGATGCCACTAACACACTAGAAGTCCTGTGGGTGCTGCTGAGAAGAAAATATAGGAGCTCTGTGTGATGCCACTAACACACTAGAAGTCCTATGGGTGCTTCTGCAAAAAAATAGAGGAGCTCTGTGTGATGCCACTAACACACTAGAAGTCCTGTGGGTGCTGCTGAGAAGAAAATATAGGAGCTCTGTGTGATGCCACTAACACACTAGAAGTCCTATGGGTGCTTCTGCAAAGAAAATAGAGGAGCTCTGTGTGATGCCACTAACACACTAGAAGTCCTATGGGTGCTTCTGCAAAGAAAATAGAGGAGCTCTGTGTGATGCCACTAACACTCTAGAAGTCCTGTGGGTGCTGCTGAGAAGAAAATATAGGAGCTCTGTGTGATGCCACTAACACACTAGAAGTCCTATGGGTGCTTCTGCAAAGAAAATAGAGGAGCTCTGTGTGATGCCACTAACACACTAGAAGTCCTGTGGGTGCTTCTGCAAAGAAAATAGAGGAGCTCTGTGTGATGCCACTAACACACTAGAAGTCCTGTGGGTGCTGCTGAGAAGAAAATATAGGAGCTCTGTGTGATGCCACTAACACACTAGAAGTCCTATGGGTGCTTCTGCAAAGAAAATAGAGGAGCTCTGTGTGATGCCACTAACACACTAGAAGTCCTGTGGGTGCTGCTGAGAAGAAAATATAGGAGCTCTGTGTGATGCCACTAACACACTAGAAGTCCTATGGGTGCTTCTGCAAAGAAAATAGAGGAGCTCTGTGTGATGCCACTAACACACTAGAAGTCCTGTGGGTGCTTCTGCAAAGAAAATAGAGGAGCTCTGTGTGATGCCACTAACACACTAGAAGTCCTGTGGGTGCTGCTGAGAAGAAAATAGAGGAGCTCTGTGTGATGCCACTAACACACTAGAAGTCCTATAGGTGCTTCTGGAAGAAAATATAGGTCTGTGTGATGGGACTAACACACTTCAAGTCCTATAGTGCTTCTGGGAACAAAATATAGGATCTCTGTGTGATGGGACTAACACACTTCAAGTCCTATAGGTGCTTCTGGGAACAAAATATATGATCTCTGTGTGATGGGACTAACACACTTCAAGTCCTATAGGTGCTTCTGGGAAGAAAATATAGGTCTGTGTGATGGGACTAACACACTTCAAGTCCTATAGGTGCTTCTGGGAACAAAATATAGGATCTCTGTGTGATGGGACTAACACACTTCAAGTCCTATAGGTGCTTCTGGGAACAAAATATATGATCTCTGTGTGATGGGACTAACACACTTCAAGTCCTATAGGTGCTTCTGGGAAGAAAATATAGGTCTGTGTGATGGGACTAACACACTTCAAGTCCTATAGGTGCTTCTGGGAACAAAATATAGGATCTCTGTGTGATGGGACTAACACACTTCAAGTCCTATAGGTGCTTCTGGGAACAAAATATATGATCTCTGTGTGATGGGACTAACACACTTCAAGTCCTATAGGTGCTTCTGGGAACAAAATATAGGATCTCTGTGTGATGGGACTAACACACTTCAAGTCCTATGGGTGCTTCTGGGAAGAAAATATAGGTCTGTGTGATGGGACTAACACACTTCAAGTCCTATAGGTGCTTCTGGGAACAAAATATAGGATCTCTGTGTGATGGGACTAACACACTTCAAGTCCTATGGGTGCTTCTGGGAAGAAAATATAGGTCTGTGTGATGGGACTAACACACTTCAAGTCCTATAGGTGCTTCTGGGAACAAAATATAGGATCTCTGTGTGATGGGACTAACACACTTCAAGTCCTATAGGTGCTTCTGGGAACAAAATATATGATCTCTGTGTGATGGGACTAACACACTTCAAGTCCTATAGGTGCTTCTGGAAGAAAATATAGGTCTGTGTGATGGGACTAACACACTTCAAGTCCTATAGGTGCTTCTGGGAACAAAATATATGATCTCTGTGTGATGGGACTAACACACTTCAAGTCCTATAGGTGCTTCTGGGAAGAAAATATAGGAGCTCTGCCTGCCTGCCACGAACACACTACAAGTCCTATAGGTGCTTCTGGGAACAAAATATAGGAGCTCTGCCTGCCTGCCAGGAACACACTACAAGTCCTATAGGTGCTTCTGGGAACAAAATATAGGAGCTCTGCCTGCCTGCCAGGAACACACTACAAGTCATATAGGTGCTTCTGGAACAAAATATAGGAGCTCTGCCTGCCAGGAACACACTACAAGTCCTATAGGTGCTTCTGGGAAGAAAATATAGGAGCTCTGCCTGCCTGCCACGAACACACTACAAGTCCTATAGGTGCTTCTGGGAACAAAATATAGGAGCTCTGCCTGCCTGCCACGAACACACTACAAGTCCTATAGGTGCTTCTGGGAACAAAATATAGGAGCTCTGCCTGCCTGCCACGAACACACTACAAGCCCCTCTTTCTAAATCAATCTTTGTAAATGAATCTATCTAACTCAATCTCTCTAAGTAAATCTCTCTAACTAACTAAATCCAGCAGAGTGTCACAGATCTATCCTGCTCTATCTACGCCGGAACAGCATGTGACCGGCGCAGACGGCGTGGCGGCCTTTTATAGGGGGGGGGCGTGTACTAAAGCCCCTGAGCTGTAATTGGCTACAGGCGTCCTGCCTGTAGCCAATTATGGCTCTTCGAGTTTCCGGCGCTGTGATTGGCCAAGCATGCGGGGTCACAGTGCATGCTTGGCCAATCATCAGCCAGCAATGCACTGCGCCGGCCGCGCCGGCCGCAATGCATTGCGGGGCCGCTCGCCTCACACCAACGTGATGCGAGCGGCCAAAATAGTTCTGGGCTTGCCGAGCGAGCGAACACCCGGTGCTCGATGCGAACATGGGTTCGCATCGAGCACCGGGCCCATCCCTAGTGCTGGAATATGCCTGGTTATATCCAAAATCCCATCATTCCCTTCTTAGGGCCACAAAATTCCTTCACAGAGGGAAAATTACTGACCATCTGACCATTCAGGCTTCTCTTCAGGCCTGCGAGTAACTAAGACAAAATGGTGATCCCACTCAACCGAGCCTGGATATTCCAATTCCTTTAGAATCCCTCCAATGGGGGAATCACAGATCTCTCTTTGACCACATATTCTTAGATGGTAAATTTAATGCCCTTTACTGAAGTAACTAAGACATTTAATCTTTCGAAAAAAGAATTCTACACATAAGCTCAAATTGTCTCCCTTTACCAACAGTTGCCAAGCACCTACCTTACAGTGCCTAAAAAGATATGGAACTTTTGGCAATCTGGAGATCCCAAATTAAAAGGGATTAATTTATTCTACAACCTTATTCAATCCAAAATGGTATTTTCCAAGCCAAACCCCTTTCACAAATAGGAACAAGAACTAGGGAAAAATTTCTCTGACCAAAAATGGATTAGTGCAATCAGATGCAATTACCAATATTCACAATGTTCCAACTACTGGCAACTAGCGCAAACCTTTCATTTGTGCTGGCATTATACCCCATGCATAATGGCAACATTTTCTAAATCCAATACCATTATCTGTTGGAGAAATTGCGGAGGGGTTGGAACCTTAACTCATATGGCCTGGTCCTGCCATCACTTCTGATCAGAGATATTTAATTTGATGTCATCTGTTACTGGTTTCCTCATTAAACCAAACATTGAGCAGGCTATGCTCAGTAACAACATGTCTCTTTTCCTTGTTTCAATGCGCTCAATTGCCATGCACATAATTTTTGCTGCACGCTTGGCAATAATGCACAGTTGGAAAACGAAATACCCAGTTTTAGAGAGCCTTTAGAGATGGGAAGCTCAATAGATATAACCTAAACTAGTCTATCTGGATCTCAAAATACAATCAGACTTAAAACTGAAGAAGAAGTATATCTGTTGGTATACAAAATAAGTTTGTTATCTCTCTTTCTCTTTTCTCTGTACGTTTCTCAATCAAATGTTTGCTGTAGATGTAACCTTATATAATGTACATATGACCTTGTGGCTCAATTTTTGTTTTGCATACTATCAACCAGTGAGATATTGTTACTCATCATTACTTACTGTATGTAAAACTATTAAGCATTGCTTATGTTGAATACCAATTATACTACTTTGTATTGTTAAAACTTCAATAAAAAAAATATTTGAATTAAAATAAATATATACATAAAAAGGACCTCCACTGTGCCACATCCTAGGCTATGCAAGAACAAATAAATGCAGGGAATTTCCTACCATAGTCAGGACTTTAATGACACCCACATGAGACAGACGCTTTTATATAAAAAAAAATTATCTTTAATTACAATCTTAGATCAAAAAACATTATTCTTTGTACAAATATTAAAATCATGCAGTCAGCATCATAAAATATGTATATCTGCTAACTGCGTATCTTCTTAAGGACCATAATAAATGGGGTATTTATTATGGTCTTGAAGAAGCTATTCAGTTAGTGAAAAACCGTTGACTGTTGGATGGGACCCACATACCTTTACCAATAAGTCTTAGGATACAGAGTAATATATAAAGGTGGTTCTGTTGTTGGTCCGATTGGTGTATACATATTTTATGATTCAGATGCGGCATCTTGGGGACTGCATGGTTTAAATATTTGTATATTTAAACCATGTAAATATTTTACCTTAATACATAAAACGTATAAACGAAAAAAATCTTTACAGCCACTTTAATTTTTTCAGGTCTTAAACTTTCAGATCCAAAATAAACTATTACTTTGAGATATGAAAAGCCTTTTTCTTAATTTTTTTTCTTTCAGCGGCTTAGCAGATGTCCCTTACTTATTCTTATGTAGTAATAGAGTGTTAATTTTGACAGCAAATTTCGATTTAGTTTGTATTCATAGTCTTTTGACTAAAATGCCATTTTAGTTGTATTTTAGTCATCTGAATTGTTTTAGTTTTGGTTGTATTTTATTAAGTTAATTTATTCGATGAAAATATTTTAGTCGACAAAATTGACACTGGTATCCTTCACATATGATCCTGTCACCCCCCCCCCCCCCCCCCCACAAAAAATTAAAAGATTACAAATGCTGTAGCTGTTGACTTTAATATTAGGACACTTACCTGTAAAGGGTTCCCGCGATGTCAGCACTCCAGACGATTTGGGGATCGGCTGTCGGGTGCTGCCTCCCCCATTCCTGGTTAGGGAAACTCGTCAGCCTGTTCCCTACTGTGCATGTGCGAAACGTCTTCCAATTGGCCCGGCGCCAGAGGAAGGAGTCGGGGGGCCAAACTTCCAAGGGACGGCCCCGTGGCCCCGTCTCCGTGAAGTGAGAAAGGGGGACCTGTCATAAACAGGTACCCATTCCCCCCCCTCCCCCCTGAAAGGTGCCACATGTGACACCGTGGTGGGGGAAGACAGGTAAGCGGAAGTTCCACTTTTGAGTGGAACTTCGCTTTAAAGATAAAAGGAAAAGGTATCTTGTCAATTTATTTAGCAAGGGGGAAATGGACAGAACCAGTACATGAAATGGTTATATACTATATCATTGTCATATTGTATATCACTACTAACACACACATTCCCTTAAATATTGATGTAAAAATAATCTAGAAAATCAAATAAGATGTTCGCAATATTTTCTGGTCCTTGGTGGCCCGGGCAGAAAAAAAAAGGAGGAAATAAATTACTTTGTTGTGATAACTGCTAGATTTTAACGTAAGACTTTTGGAATCAATAATTGGCCGAGTAGTCTCATAGTTACAGCTGTGCGTGAATTCTGAGAACTATAATTGGCTAAGGATTCTGGGAATTGTAACCATCTGAGGATTCTAAAGTACACAACAACAGCAACAAAAGAATGGATTCTTCGTATCTATGTTTGAACCTGGAGCTTAGTTTGCCAGAAACCCACCTATAGCCCGAGGGTCCCCAATATAAAGTAAAATTATTTGGTTAAAATACAAGTCCACGCAGATAAAGCAGCATTGCCCAAAGAGTGTAATTAGTGGTAAGAAAATCTCAGCAAATCCACTCTGGTGGAATGGAGTGGACAGAGACTTGTTTCCTTAGCAATCCACTCAGGTCCTTTGAACACCTCACTAGTGGGCACATAAAATTATAGAGTGGCATTATCTTCTTTGATGTTGTTACCATGCTTCATATGAAAAGTCTGACACTTATCTGTGTGACTGAAATAAAGGTACCTAAAATTTAAAAAGTCAGAATGATCAAGTAAAAAAAAATGTCAAAAAATCTTTTTAAAATGAGAATATATATATAAAAAAAAAAAAAAACAGTTTGCTGTAATTGCTTATAAAGTATTAGCTGGAGTTTACTTTTTAATTTCTTAGTGTATCTAAAGCTGCTAGGGCATCTAACACTCTCCTTCCCTCCAGATTAACAATGCTGTTGTCCAAAGGTGCCCCTGTACTCATTCATGGGGCCACTACAGCAGGTGTGTTACTGGCCAGATCACAAGGCGAAAACATGAGAAAATCCTAGGAAAAGAAAATTGATGCAGCCACCATATCTAATGATAAGTAAGCTGTAATATATTAAATTTTTGGTTTGGGGCTTAATACTCCTTTAATTGTGCAAAAATGTAAATCTTTTCAAATTTATACACATTTACTGTTTATTACTGTTTATTAGCAACGCCATCTTTTATGATTAATTGAAGAAAATGAGTCGGCAGCAAAGGCTTAAAAAAAAAAAAATTTTGACATATGGCTACAAGTATATTTACCTGAATCTGCTTTCATATCATCCATCAGTTGTGCCCTACATAACTACTAGGGTTCGAGGTCAGTTGCTTTGAGGAGACGTGAACTAAAAGATGACCAAACCCTAATTTTGGGTTGTCATCAGAGCAGGAATAGAGGGAAAATCTCCTAAAAGTGACCCTGGTGACAACCTAAATTTTCCTGCCTTTGAAGGGACTTTCTCTTACTTTCTTTTATAGCTATTGAAACAGGAAGTGAAGGGATATCTCCCCCACAGGGCACAGATGGCAAAAAAACAGACTGGGATTATAATGCTCTTTTCCAAAAAAAAATAATATATATATATATATATATAAAAGAAGGCCAGTATAGTGTCCTGAATTTATGGGAGGAGCCTGAAGGGGATTTAAGCAGCCCACTCGCCAATGCTCTTTGTCGGTTCCAGTGCACGATTCGTTACGTCACCAGGCCGACTCTACAGCCGACTCTACAGCTCATTGCGTGTTTGTGTGTCTGTTGTTCCTGAGTAGTGCATTTGCATCTTGTCCTAAATCGTATTCCCCATATCGTGTGTTCAGTTCCCACTGTAGAACATATAAATCGTTAGTACACTGTCCCCCCCCCCCCCCACACTTGCCAATATTGAGTTATGTTGTGAGCATCATGCACGGCGCCACACCACACATGGATAAGTAGCATACCCGCTACAGACCAATGCAGACCCAGTCGCACGGCCGCTGTCGCAGGTAGGATTCGTTACCATGTTTTAGTGCTCGACTGACTACTGTCCCATCTACCCAGCCAATCTGATGGTAGCTCATTTCTACCCTTTCTAACCAGCCTCTTGAGTGGCAGCCAGTTTATCAAGCATGTCAGGATCTTCCTAAGCAACTTGGGCTTCAACCCCAGTCAGTTCTCTGTACATTCCTTCCGGATTGGAGCAGCCACAACTGCCTCCCAGAATGGAGTACCAGACCACGTAATCAAGGAACTAGGCCGATGGAAGTCTGCTTGTTTTGCCACATAGATCCCAAACCCTCAGGAAGAAATGGCACAAGCCTTCACCAAGCTGGCTCAATAACCACAAGGAATCAATAAAGAGTTATTTCCCTATCTGAGTCTGTTGCCCCCTTTTTTGGCACACTTCAGGTCTATTTATGTTGTAAGTCTTGTTGCGTGTTTATGTGATCCACATCTCTCTTGGTCATAGGGCCACCACCATAAATAAGAAGGCCAGTATGGTGGCTTGAATTTATGGGAGTCCGGAGGGTATTTAAGCAGAACACTCGCCCATTAGACATGTGCACAACAAAAAAAATCGGTTTTTTTCGTTTATTTTTTTTCGTTTCTGTTGATTCGTAACGATTCGTACATTCGTAAGTCGTTGGTGTTCGGATTCGTAACGATTCGTACATTCGTAAGTTGTCGGTGTTCGTATTCGTAACGATTCGTATATTCGTAAGAGTTATTTTTTCGTTGATTAGTTTTTTCGTTAGTTTAATTTTCGGACGCATTCGTATTTATTCGTACATTCGTAACATTTGTAGATTCGTAATCGGAGCATAATTCATAATTTTATGTAATGTGTATGCTATTATTACATTTTTAATAATTTACGAATCGAAAAAAAAAGTTACGAATCGAAAAAAAAGGTTACGAATCGAAAAAAAAAGTTATGAATGTACGAATTTTTTTGTTCAATAGAGACACGGAAAGTTACAAATCGGAAAAAAAATAAAAGTTACGAATCGAAAAAAAAAAGTTACGAATCAGAAAAAAAAGTTACGAATCGAAAAAAAAGTTTGTTATGTACGAATTTTTTTGTTCAATCCATTCGAAGCACGTTTAGCAGCACCATTGTAAGGGACACGGAAAATTACCAATTCAACAAAAAAAAAAGTTACGAATGTACGAATTTTTTTCGTTCGTTTTTCGGATTTTCTTCATTAGTACATTTGTTGTTTCTAATTATTTTTTTTCGGATTTTCGTTGTTTTTTTTCGGATTCGTTCGATTCGAATGATTCGTTAATCGGATTCGTACGATTCGAAAGATTCGTACGATTCGAACGATTCGTTACGACTCGTTATTCGGATTCGTACGATTAGAATGATTCGTTCATTCGTACGAAAACGAACGAACAAAAAAAACGAAAAAAGAAAAAAAAACGAAACTAATTGCACATGTCTATCGCCCATGCTCTTTGTCGGTTCCAGTGTGCAATACCCTCCCGCCCTTCCCTTTTTCAGGGCACTTCTCAGCACATCCTTCTTCATAAACTACCCATTACTTACCTTGGGTATGCCCCCTTTATTTGCATACCGACCAGGACACCAAGGCACACTTCAGGTCTATTTATGTTGTAAGTCTTGTCGCGTGTTTATGTGATCCACATCTCTCTCGGTCACGACCATAAATATATATATATATATATATACATATATATTTTTTCTTCTTCTTCTTTTTTGCCTCCATATTTAATTAGGAATAATGTTTGCTACAACATACAAATGTAATTATGCACTACACATAAAAACAAGGTTTTTACAACATGAAAGCCCAACTCTAGCTTTTTGCAGCCCCTCCCTTTATAAAATTAAATTTTTAATGTTTGAAGTGTACGTACAATAGCTTGAATGCAGGTTTCTTCCAATAGGTCACATGACTAATGTGGTCCTTCCCTTTCTCTGGCATCGGTGGTCCTCAGTGCTGCAAAGAATGTCTCTCGTGTTGTGTTCTGTGGGCACCATTCTTTGCAGCACATGAAGGGTGTCACTGGCAGCCTGGGCTCACAAAAAGTGGCTAAATGACGATGGCCATTATTTCATCCAGAAAAGAACCAGTAGCCAGCATTGGAGTAGGGTGCTGAAGGCAGCACTGGAGCCTGGAGCCGGTGAATGGTGCTTTAGTCCTTTTTTTTACCATACAGGAGGGGAGAACAAGTGACTTTTGAAGAAAAAAAAATTTCAGATTATTTGGGCTTTAACACATTATTCACATCTCTTTTACTTATTCATATTCAATAATATTCTAGAATTTTTTGCCAATTGTGGTCGCAATTTCATTTTAAAAAATACACGTTGCACAAGAGAACAGGTTAAAATGTGTTTTTTAGATAATAGCACAGCATGTTTTTGCAGCTTGAACCTTAATCTGTATGTAACAGCAGATGGCTGTGATACGGCACTGATTTATGGAAGCACTGGTCTACAGTCACTAAAAATTTTCTCTCCTGCTGCTTTGTATACTCTACTATGACCACAGAGGAACTGTATACACTTGTACAGGAAAGAAGTATACAGGTGCAGTGTTTTCACGAAATAGCAGCCACAAAACACTTGATTTGTTACCTTGTGGCATAGGTTTGATTATATACTATTATAGAGGGAAATGGGGCTAATTTATGAATACTGAAGAAATTAAAATTTCTCTAAAGGCTAAAGTTTTTTTTACCTTTGTGCATTCTATGCGTGAAGGTAAAAAACCTTTGGTATGCAGCTCCCCCCTCAGCCCCCCCCCCCCCAATACTTACATAAGCCTGATCTCGATCCAGCAATGGGCATGAGAGCAGCAGCTTTCCCAAGTCTCTCCCTCCTCATTGACTGAGATGCAGTAGCAGTAGTCATTGCTGTCAATCACAACCAGCGTGGGGGGGAATGGGGGGGGGGGGGGGGGGGGTGCAGGGCTGAGCCACGCTCTCTGTCTCTTATGGACACAGAGAGTGGGGGGGATCAAGCATGCATGAGTGCCCCCATAGCAAACGGCTTCCTATGGGGGCACTTGGCAGGTGAGAGGGACCCAAGAAGAGGAGGAGGATCCAAGCCGCTCTGTGCAAAACCATTACACAGAGCAGGTAAATATATTATGTTTCTAATTTTTAAAAAAACATTGCCTTAACAAACACTTTAAACATTCACTTTTAATATTTTCTTTACTCCTGCTTTTAAAAATCAGCCAAATTATATCTATATAAATTTTAAACTTTCACAACCTGTTAAAAGCATTGGAAAAAAAAAGGCAGGCAATATCTTTCTTTGGATAGCTAAAACAAGCCTTTAAAGTGGAGTTCCACCCACTTTTACAACTCTTCAGCATCCCTCACTAAACTGTGCACTGTAAACAAATTGGATTTTTTTTTTTTTTTTTTTCAGCACAGACTGTATATGTGCTGTATTCATTTTTCACTTCCTCCTCCCTGGCCGCGGCCCATCGCATCATTTCCTGTTTGCAATGCCTCCTGGGAAGGGGCAGCAACTTCCTCTCAAACTGCCGTTGCTATGGAAACCTGACCTGAAACCTATTACACTGCTTATGCTGCACTGAGCATGTACGAGATCTGCAAGGATGAGATCCAGGAAGAAATACAGTCTGGCTTCAGATGCCCACACTTAAGATGGCCACGGCCTGCTGCAAGTTCATAAAATAACAAACTACTGCTAAAAACTAACAAAACAGACCTTAGTTTACAGACTAACTTTACTAGAATACATTAAGCTTGTGTATTATAGGGGTATTTTTATTTAAAAAGTATAATTTTGGCCGGAACACCGCTTTAAGAGTACCCAGTCCCTCTTATGGGGCATAGGATTCATTTACAAAAGGCAAATAGGCTTTTCACTTTGCAAGCAAATTTCTCATTCCAGAGCTTAAAGAATGTGGTGAAATTGCACTTTGCTAGCATAAGAAGAACAGATAGGATGATCAAAATCATCATTGGTACATTTAAAATTTGTGCAAGTAAGACATTATTTTAGGGGGTTTATTATAACAGCCTGAGTCTGCCACTGACCAGCAATGTTGGGAGTTTAAAATTACTATCAATGACCACCAATGAAGAAAGAATTGTTGTGGCCACTTTTCCCAATGCTGGGGGTTATGCCTTGTACACACGACCGGTTTTGCTGTCGGAATAAACTCTGAAGGTTTTTTCAACGGAATTCCGCTCAAGCTGTCTTGCATACACACGGTCACACCAAATTCCAACCATCCAGTACGCGTATGACGGGACTAGAAAAACGGAACTTCAATAGCCAGTAGCCAATAGCTTCCGTCTAGTACTTGCTTCAGAGCATGCGTGATTTTTGGTGCGTCGGAACAGCATACAGATGAGCGGTTTTTCCGCTCAAATTTTTTTCCGGCAGAAAAATTTTGAAGAAGTTGTCTACCTAAGTCCGTCTGAATTTTCTAAGTCCGATGGGGCATACACACGGTTGGAATATCCGATGAAAAGCTCCCATCTGACATTTTCTGTCAGAATGTCCGACCAGGTGTACACAGGATTATTTTCACTGCCAAAAACACCAATGCTTGGGCTTATTTTACTCCCACACTACAAGCTATACCCCGTAAAGCAACACCCACTTTATTGGCCACACTCCCAGATCCTTTCAAGGCATTCCTGGTAACAATTTTCACATGTTGGCTACTATGGAAAGCATCTCAAAACTCCTGCATGTGGGGTGGATTGATATTAGTAAGTTCAGTACCTGTGAACTGTACAGAGATACTGCAGCAGCACTTACAGCTGCTTCTCTCCACCCTCTAACCGCTACTTCTACTCCCACCCACTGTGTGTATGACATTACATTTTTACAAGTATTACTGAAATTAAGTTTATGTATGGGGAGGTTAAAGAAAAAAAATTATCAGACCCAGGGGCCAGATATGCTGGGTACACTATTGAGTGAAGGCGAGGTGCAGGAACCAATACTAAATTCGATTAAAGCCCTTCTCCAATCATGCAGAGTCTAGGTCTAGGGAATCTTGTTTTTTTCTATGGGATGGGATAACACACTAATATTTACGTTACCTCCAGCATTCTGGTCCTCCACTCTACAGCGCTGAAATGTGGGCATTACTCATATCACCTGCCACCTCCCTGCCTTTATATTGTGTGAACTTATTCTCAAAATACAAAGGCTTCTGTGAATGGGCAGCAAACGGGGGGGGGGGGTGAGCATAGCTGCTGTGTGTGCTCCTCTCCACTCATAGCTTTAGTGTGTCCTCTGGGAGTGCAATAAACCTCTTACATACAGGTAAGAGTCCCAGTAAGTGACATGCACCTAATTGGACTTAACACATAATGTGCCTGTACAGCTGCAAAGTTGCTGAATTCCTGGTATTCAGCTTTAAGTCTCATTACTTGTTGCAGGCCAGTGACTCAATGAATGAAACCAAAAAGGTCAAAACAGCCAGGAAACTATCATTTTCAGAAACAAAGGGCATCTATAGCAGCCTCTGCATTCTCTCCGGAGAAGTTTGCTTTAAACTGACTTGACCACTTTTTGAACAGAGAATTTTTATATCAACTCTTACAAATCAACCCAATGCACGCATTGCATCCATATCTGTTTCTTACACATAACCTTTCATAAAAGGGCCTTTATTGTTTTACCCATCCTAAAAGAAAGCGTTTGTTGCACTATGTAGAACAGCAGAACAACTACTGCCAAGAATCCTGCAAGGTTTGTGTTTCAAGGTTTCCTCCTTGAATTAAGTTCCAATCTCAGCAATTTTGTTACATTTTCCATTATCTAGAAAACTCTCCTACTGGGGATATCATGGTAGCACAGGAAGTGGAACAGCGGTATTTTAACAGCAAGCTCTTTGTACCCCGTCATTTAATCTACTTTGGAAACATTCAGATGTTGGACTTTCAAAACATCCTTTGCTTGCTCAAGGAAGCTGCAGATAATAAAACAATTACATCTGCCTAACTGGAACACCAAGTTTAGATATTATGTTGCCTGCTCTTGTTAAGGTTTGTTGAGAAATAGTGGCAAAGAACTGAGAAAAGAACATTTTAAAACAAGGTCTACTGCATCAGGAATAGTTGCTGAAATTTACATATATGGAAGAGATAGTCTGTGCTATGACTAGTTAGCAGTACAATGGACTGGGGTCCTGGGATCAGTTCCCACCACAAACAATATCCTATGTGTTTAGGTCTTAACTTTTCACTCTGCAAAGAAAAAAATGTATTCTATATAGTTTTAGACCACATGGCGATTTTATTTTATATGGAGCAGCATTTCTTTCAAAGGTACACACGTCAGTAAAAAATGAAACTCAAACCTTGAAATGCTTACATAGGAATACATCTGTTGGCTGTGAGCAGCTTGGCTGTACTCTTTCTTTTACCGCTTCAGCCCCAGAAGATTTTACCCCCTTCCTGACCAGAGCGCTTTTTGCGTTTCGGCACTGTGTCGCTTTAACTGACAATTGCGCAACGTTGCACCCAAACAAAATTGACATCCTTTTTTTATCACAAATAGAGCTTTCTTTTGGTGGTATTTGATCACCTCTGCGATTTAAAATTTTTTGAGCTATAAACAAAAAAAGAGCGACAATCTTGAAAAAAAGATTGCTATAATAAATATCCCCCAAAAATATATAAAAAAATGTTTTTTTTCCCCCTCAGTTTAGACCGATATGTATTCTTCTACATATTTTGGGTAAAAAAAATTGCAATAAGCGTATATCGATTGGTTTGCGAAAAAGTTATTGCGTCTGCAAAATAGGGGATACTTTTATGGCATTTTTATTATAATTTTTTTTTTATTGGCAATGGCGGTGATCTGCGATTTTTATCGTGACTGCGATATTATGGCGGACACATCGGACACTTTTGACACTATTTTGGGACATTGTCATTTATACAGTGATCAGTGCTATACAAATGCACTGATTACTGTGTAAATGACACTGGCAAGGAAGGGGTTAACCACTAGGGGGCAATGAAGGGGTTAAGTGTGTCCTAGGGAGTGATTCTAACTGTGGGGGGATGGGCTACAACTCGCATGACAGCGATCACTGCTCCCGATGACAGTGAGCAGTGAAGTCTCAAGGCAGAACGGGGAAATACCTTGTTTACGAAGGCACTTCCCTGTTCTGCGGCTCTGTGACACGATTAGCGGGAGACCGGCGGACATCAAGTCCATGGGTCCCATGGGCATGGTCACGCTGTACGTGCGTGAGCTAACCCCGCCAATTAAAGGGGACGTACAGGTACGCCCATTTGCCCACCGTTGCCATTGTGCCGACGTATATCGGCGTGCAGTGGTTGGCAAGTGGTTAAAGTCTGAATGTGATTAGTGATCAGAAAGGTCTCATACACACTGGGCATTTAGCCTCATGTCATGAGATTAGCATTTAGATGCCTGTAAAATCGACGGGTTGAAAGCTGTTGCGACTGGATGACGGATCGATTGGTACTAATGTTTAGGGCAGCATGCACCCCAGGGATGAATGCTTTGGACGCAGATTGCTTACATTGAGGGCATTGCTCCCTGAGGACATATTAAGCTGGCCAATTGGCCATACATTAAGCTGGCTGGAAAAAAAACTGAACGGATTCCCCCATCCACACAATCAAGGTGGATGGAGGAATCCTCCCCATTATGCTATTGTATTCTGAAAGCAGAACTCCTCTGCTGTCAGAATATACTTATCAGCACTGCAGCAGATTGGCTATAGCACTGACTAAACAAAAATTTTCCAACGAGCATTGAATCACCTTCTCACGAATGGAAATGGCCATAGATGGATCAAAATGTGTCCAGTCCCTGCTGAACCATCCAAATTTGTATTTAACTATGGCCAGCTTTTGTAGCGTCTATGCCTTCTACCCATATCTAAATGTCTCATGCACCAAGGCTAACTGCCCAGTGTGTATAAGGTCCAACAGAAATACAGTCACACATGTAGGGAATGTGAGCAAGTACGGCAAGTACGAGCCATTTAGTGTCCAACTGTCATTTTGTATATAGTGGTACAAGATACGTAATACAAAGTTTGCAAACATCGTACCTTTTTTAAGCTCTAGCTTTTAGTTCTTTGTTCATCAATTGCTTTGAGTTTCCTTTTAAGTCTTAAATAAAGCAAATGTATATGCATGAGTAGAATTTTAATAAAACAATTAACAAAATAGCATCTGTTTCCTGCTTCCACATTCTATTAAAATAGGAAATGCTATAAACTCCTAACACAAGAAAATTTACTCTGCCCGAGGGTTCCTTAACCATTGTTAACAGAAATCTGTCCGTAGTTAATATGTTAATAAAGCTGGATCTGCTTACAATATGTTATTTCTTCAACATATCTGTGTTTCTTGTTTTAAAATAAATATTTAGCAGTAAGTATTGTACTGCTTTGATGTAGCCAGGCAGTGGAGAGTTTGGGTTTTATTCCTCCTCCTTCTCATTCCAACTGTCTTGTGTGTTCCTCCTCCAGTAAGAATAGACGTAATAGCAACACATTGCACACTGTTTGCTAGGAGCAGATGTGCTAAAGAAGCAGTTTGAACATTCTGCATCAGTACCCCTAGAACTGATGACTAGAAGAGTAGGGCAAACTGCCACCCTTTATAAGAGCAAACCAAGGAGCAAACCCTTTGTTGAAGTTGTTAAGTCAATCCTCCATTCAACCTGCCCCATTTGGTTACACACATCAGTCACAACATGTTCCCTTTTTCTGGCATTTGGCCTAGGCAAGGGGTCACAAATAAATCTTCGTGGTATCAGGTTCAGTCATATGGGGAGCCGCATGCCACACCCAGGGCCAGTGAGAACAGATGCCTGGGCAGCTTTTAAAGTGCACCGGGGTCAATCTATCTAGTCATCGCTATAGACCAACTCTCCACCATCAAGCCACCACTACTTCTGCCCAAACCGGCTGCTACTGAGAATATTCCCAGGTAAAGGCTGAACATGGGTGTACAATGGATTATTATAAGACTTTAGTGCTACACCTGTAGCCTTTAAGCAGGTGTGCCCACTTGACACCAAATTTAGCAGTTTCCAGTTTTAGTAAATCAACCCCATGGTGTTACAAAGTCCACAGGTATGGCAGTGCAACGTACACAAGTGGAGGATAGGAAACTCTAAACCAGAGGTAGGTAACCTCGGCCCTCCAGCTGTGGTGAAACTACAAATCCCATCTTGCCTCTGCCTCTAGGAGTCATGTCTGTGTTTGTTAGGGTCTTGCAATGTCTAATGGGACTTGTAGTTTCAAAACAGCTGGAGAGCCGAGGTTGACTACCCTTACTCTAAACATTAGTTTACAGTTCCAGAGTGGTAAGAAAATGAACTCAACTGTTCAACAGTCAGATGCATTGGAGGGGTGCTGCAGTGAAATAATAAATTGTGCTACACTAACTCTTTCATGCTTTATAAGCCCAAGGACTAACCATCCCAATGAGGCACAGTCCTAACAAACTTGTTTTGACAGGGAACCTTGACTCCAGCTTCTTCCACTGAAAATCAGTATGTGCACTGAATGTATACTGTAGGGCAATGACTAGGTCTCCCAGAAGGGAAGTCCACCCAGGACCTACTCAAAGTTACCTACTTCAAATGCTACCCCTTCTAGAACCCATGTAGGCTTCCCCATAAAATAGCACAGTACAATATTTATACGGCCTTCTAATCTTGTAGCAATTCAATGCCATTGGTAGGCCATGGCTTCGTCAAGATTTCTGCTGAGCTACAAAAGCTTGGCCCCCCAGACCAGAGGACAAGTACGTTCTCCACTGGGTTCTCTACTGCCCAGAGCACAGCAGCGGTCATGTGACAGCTCAGTTTTCTGTACAATGAGCGATCATTAAACCAGCACTCTGCCCAGCGCCACCTAGCAGTGGGCCTTATGACAATGGGTTGCGGCTCAGATTTCCACACACTACCCCAACACCTGTAACACCCTGCTACAACCCTCATGTGCATGCAGCTCAGCTCTAGGTCTATAGACCTAGAGTCGATGAACTGCAGGTACACTGTACACTATTCAATATACAAAAGTACAGAAATTGTGCAGGGACAGCAACCTGGACAGATTGCAGTGGCGGGCAGTAGTTTGGAACCTTGGAACATTTGTTACTGGTCATAATATGTGTTGGTGGTTGTGAAATTCTTTGGCATTGGCCCAAGTTGGCTATGCAGAAAACTGATCCTGTCCCTAAACAAAAAATGGCATGTCTATATCTATGCATATGTGAGCACATGCAAGACTTAGTCTTGCATGTGCACAAGCACAGAATATAGCTGTGCATGGTAGCCAACCATCTTCTAACTTTAGCTTGTTCAATTAAGCTCTGACAATAAAACTTGGAAGCTGATTGATCGCTATGTAGAGCTGCATCAGATTTTGCACTCACCAGTTTTAGTAAATTAACTTTTTTTTTTCGATTCGTAACTTATTTTTTTTTTTTTTTTTTTTCGATTTGTAATTTTCCCGTGTCTCTATTGAACCAAAAAATTCGTACATTCGTAACTTTTTTTCGATTCGTAACTTTTTTTTTTCGATTCGTAACTTTTTTTTTCGATTCGTAAATTATTAAAATGTAATAATAGCACACAATTACATCAAATTATGAATTATGCTCCTATTACGAATCTACGAATGTTACGAATGTACGAATAAATACGAATGTGTCCGAAAAAACGAATCAACGAAAAATAACTCTACGAATGTACGAATCGTTACGAAAACTAACAACGACGACTTACGAATGTACGAATCGTTACGAATCCTAACAACGACGACTTACGAATGTACCAATCGTTACGAATCGACCGAAACGAAAAAAACGAAACGAAAAAAAATGATTTTTTTTCGGAAACGAAAAAAACGAAACGAAAATAAACGTATTTTTTGGTTGTGCACATGTCTAGAGACCCCCCTCTAGTATCCCCTGGAGCACATGTGTGGAAAAGCATAATAAAAAGGGGTTTGGGTGTCCCAGCACTAGTGCTCTAGAGTCCAGATGGTAAACAGCTACTGAGTGACCTCTCCTTTACATTGAATAAATTTGCTTTACGTTCTTGATGACATCTCTAGTGAGAAGAAACTTCCTTTCCATCAAAACTTCCCCAAACCTCGTATTATAAGTGGCCGAACGATCGAGGTTGCGTACGATCGATTGGACACACACACACGACCATGACAGTGGCAGAAAGATCGAGGCTGAGTACGATCGAATGCACAGACTAACATGAAAGTGGCCATTTTGGAATGTACAACTTTGTTAAAAAAAAAAAGCAATCAAACAAAATCAAACACAAAACACAACTACTTACTTTTTTGAGAACTCGCTTGATCTTTCTGTACTGATCGGCCTCCCTCAGTTTCAGGTCAGACCAGCGTTTCCTGAGTTGCTCCTTGGATCGTTGTACCCCAAAATGATTGTACAGCCTTCTCACAACTTTAGACATGATCTTGGCCTTGCGGACATTGGGTTGAGGTAAGGCCCATACTTCCCATCATAGTCGCTCCTCTTTAATATGTCCACCATCTCCAACATTTCTCCAAATGACATATTGGAGGCCTTGAATTTCAGGCTCCGGGATCGGGACGTTTCTGCCTCCGGATTTTCCTCGTCCTCCTCCTCGTTGGTGGGATATTTGGGGCACACCTGCTGTGTCCCCGCCATGTGCTCTCCCCACTGCGCCGTAAAGAGAAGGGGTGGGGAATAGATGAGAAAGATCGTCAGGGGCGGGCGGAGTTTGACGCATGCGCACTGTATATAAAACGTCACACGCCAGTGTCGTAGCCACGATCTGGGAGACGAGGGGAGAGAAAGCTCACGCACGAGACGATCGCTAGAAACGAAAGGTACAATTTGACGTTGGTACATAACTAACCTAGACTGATTAGAACTTGAGGCTTCTTTATGGAGAAGATTAGAAGAGTTTAGGCTGACATTATTTATATTGTTTTGTGTGTGTTGTGTCTTGCAGAGGTGATGGAGGCCTTCTACGACGTGAGTTTTCTCCCCCTCTTCATTGATAAAAACAGGGAATTTCCCCTATTATGGCAAGCAAAGCACCGCGACTACAGCAACAGACCAAAGAGGTACGCAGCCATGCTGAAACATGTGGCATTTGTAAAGCCAAACCTGCCCATGGCAACCCTGGCAAACTTAAAAGTCAAAATTAATAACATGAGGAGTACCTATTTCTGGGAGCGCAATAAGGTCCGGAAGTCCCTAGCATCTGGAGCGGCAGCAGCTGATGTCTATGTCCCCACGCTCTGGTACTATGAGAGGCTCCACTTTCTCAAAGACCAGGCTAATGTCAGGAATCACTCTCGACTCTTCCTTGCACGCGTCCTTCCACGCACGCCACCCCCTGATGAGGCTTCCGAGGACCAACCTGGCCTTCCAGTATGGAAGATGTGCAGGAGCCCAGCTTGTTCCATGTATAGTAGTTTTGTAACCATTTTGGGAATAATGAATGATGTTCAGTTAATTCAGGATCCACAATTGCTTAGTTCCTAACGTGATTGACATATCAACAGACAGTGGTGTTGGAGACATTTTTGGGAAGAATCTAAACTGCAGGGCTGAGAATTGTATGGTTTTCTATTTGTAAACATTTTGCAACAGTCACTAGATGAAAATTGTGTGTGTTTGATGAACAAATAACTGAAACTATGTTCTTTTTTCAGACACAGGAAGACCTCAGCCAGGAGGTGGCTGTGGAATGTGGCAGTCAGGAGGAGGCAGGGGTTAGTGGCAGCCAACAGGGGGGTAGGCGTAGGAGCCTGACTGACTCCCAACTCCCTCCCCTCCGCCTTCCCTACAGAAGGGCGAAAAGCATGGGGGAGGTGGGAGAGTCATCGCTCCAGCTGATACGAGATGCTTCAGCCTCCCTATATGCCACACCCACCTACGAGGAGGCCTTTGCCTCCTTGGTTGCCAATAAAATGACAGGTATGGAGGCGGGGCAACGCAGCATGTGTGAGGAGGTAATCCTCAAAATCCTAAATGAGGGGATGGCTGGGAGATGACTCCCCTCACACATGTTTGCGAGAGTGACCTTGCTCCGCCTCCTCCTCCTTCTGCCACCCCCCCAGCACCAGCACCACGGCGTGGAAGGAAGAGTACAAGGAAGACAAAAGAGTGATGACCTTGATTCAGTCTGGTCTGAGAGAAGATGGAGCCTCTCGTAGGACCAGAGCCTGGGACCTAGATGGCATCTGCTGCAGTTCCGGATGTTTTGGACTTCAGGACTAGATAGCACTCCCTTATTATTTAGATCGGTACTCCTCAGGCCCCCAATTTTCTAAGCTTGAAAAATGATGGTTGCCGTGGTGTCCAAGGCTTTGCAAATTCCCCAAGTTTCACCATGGCTGCGTTCCTCTTTGGTTTTTTGCTGAGACCTAAATAAATGTTTTTTTGGATTTGAAATAATCATTGACTATTGTGTTTTACTATTCTACAATGACAGTTTTTCTTTGAGTAGGCAGTACATTTCACTAATCCTAAAGTAGAATTAACAAGGGGCACCAACAACCAACAAACTCCTAGTAAATTTAAGCAACAAATACAAATGTTAATAATGTGGTTTTGCTGAGACACACAACCCACCTCCAAATAAAAAAAAAATTCTCCTTCAAATATGAATTCCCAAAAATAAAAAGAAATAAAGACAAATCATGCTAAAAATATAACAAAAGATTCTTTTACGATCTGAGTAAAAATAAACATGTAGTGTATAAATGCTGCAAAGTAATAAAGAAGTAAGTTTGTGAAAAGTGCGGGTGAATAGGAGCAGCTAAAACATGTCATTCTTGTTGCATTGTAAAGAAAAAGAGAATGCGCTGCATTAAAGACATTTTAACATTGCATCGTGACGAATGTGCTGTTTCGATTAGGAAAGGTAGTTTTACCTGACCGAGCGCTTCCGTCACAGAATTTCTTCTGAGCATGCGTAGCACTTTGTCCGTCGGACAACCGTACACACGATCGGATTTGGTGTGATCGGACCGTGTTGTCGGAAAATCTATCCAGCAGGAGATAGGACTTTGTCCGTCGGACAATCCGACGTACACTGTCCGATGGTGCATACACACGGTCTGATTTTTCAACAACATTGTCCGATCGGACAGAATCCATGCAAAAATCCGACCGTGTGTATGGGGCTTTAGTCTTGCATGTGCACAAGGACAGAATATAGCTGTGCATGGTAGCCAATCATCTTCTAACTTTACCTTGTTCAATTAAGCTCTGACAATAAAACTTGGAAGCTGATTGGTCGCTATGTAGCGCTGCATCAGATTTTGCACTCTCCAGTTTTAGTAAATAAACCCCAATGTCTTCCAAAAAATTAATAGTTTATGCAAAACAATTTCAAATTAGAACATTAGGGGGTGGGTGGACAAATATAGGGGAGGGGCTTAATATATATATTTTTTTCCATGATAAATCAAAAAGCTGTCTAGGTACCTGGTAACCAGGAAGTGCTGGAATTCTGTTTTTATTTTCACAGATTTTTTGGTACCATACCCTGCATTTTAGCTATGTTGTGGGGTTTTCAGGTATTAAGACTATAGGATGTATTTCTAAAAAAATTCCACAGCTATTCTATGAACCTGCATGAACATTCATACAGAGTGAATCGGGAAAATACAGTATTATGGCCCCTAGATAAAGCTGACTATCACGGGAAATAAATACTTATTTACTACCTCAACCAAACAAATGGTTTCAGCACACTTAAGGAACTTTCACATAGGCGGACCGATTGGGCGGAGTGGACACAAACTTGTAATTCGCCTGCTCAGCAAGGATCAGCGGAGAGATTTCAGGCTTAGCAGGTGGACTCCAATGGAGACTGCCTCTTTTGTAAGGAGCCTTACCAGCTAGTCTGCAAAAAAAATGAAAAATCTAATGGACCTTTTCTAACAATTCACATTAGAAGCAGAGGATTTAGTTTGCACACAGTTGCAAATATATGTGGCAGACACAGTGCCTTGCCAAGGCTGCTCTGTGTTCTGTGGTCCTAACTCTTCATGTTGAAGTATGTATAGTAGTGGATAAATTAAGGGCATGCCTGAAGGTGTTTATATTTTATTTTTGGCAGACTAGCTGATAAGTGTGCTGGGAATTTTTTTGTTTGTTTGAGATGTGCAAAGCCATTCCATGTGTACCCTAATGCAAAGGCTAGTTATAAATTGGGGTAGTAGCCATCTTTTTGTATTACTTATTTACTATGATTGTCAGCTCCACCTAGTGGCCATAGTGTGGTATTTTCCTAAACCACTCTGTTCTGTGTGAAGAATAGAATTTAACCTGGAAAGAAAATCGCTTAATATAATTTGTTTGCTCACCCCCCCTTTTCCAACCTTTCACACAGAACAAATGTACATGCAGTCACCCAGGATGACATGGGAGCTTTTCTGAAGGCTCCCCATGCAGTCGGCTTGTATAAAAATGCGGCCATGTTTGTAATGCAGAAAAAACACATACAAAAATGACATTTAAATCCTGCATGGCTATTTAAAATACCTGAAAATATTCAGCAAGAAGAAGACGTGATGACGAAACGCGTTAGAGCGTGACCACAAGGCTCTCCTGTCAGTCAGTCTCAGTGAATGTCTTCCCAGGTCCCATCGCAGCCAATACCATTCAGGAGGCGGTAAGAGTGAGATATGCTGTGCCGTACAGACCTTTTTACTCACATGCCGTTTTATCTAGTGTTTCTTGTAAGCATATATTATTGTGTGTGCGGGTGTTTTCCCAAATAAAAACAGTATTATGCTATGCTAGTCCCCTTCTTCTCTTGCATGATGCACTTTATGAATTTCCCTATGAATGAACCAATTTAATTCAGGGACAGGAGTCCTCCCCAAGTACAAGGAGATAATAGGCTCTAGTGCTTCTGACATTGCACAGTTCCTGGAGCAATCTAAGGACTGGAGATCATCGAACAGTGTATGGTGATACAAGGCTCTTTTACCGTTTACCTGTGGTGAGTTTATTACCAACAGGGATTATCCGTGCACATGGTGTCTTCTGGTGATGGTATTCAGATGAGGAATCTTTTTTCTTTGCCATTGAGGGGATACGGAGCACTACATATATTATAAGGACTTTTTATGTTTTTTACGCATACCGATTGACTATTTAGGTGGCTTTTTTATGCCATTGTTTGAACTGGATACCTCTAGTTATTGTGCTAGCGCTGTTAGTGCTGGGATGATTATTTTGATTTTACAAAAAATATGGGGATTTGGTCACACCATATGGCCATATAACGCTTAAGCCCACTACTGCGTCAAAGTACCCCATTATCAGTTTTAAATAGCCTTGCAGGATTTAAATGTCATTTTTGTATGTGTGCGCTTTAATCTTTTTTTTCTGTTTGTATGGTCTTATAGCTGCACCATCTTTAATGTAATGCATTTTAGGGTGTGCCCCCCCAAGTCTGACTATGTTTGTAATGCAGCACACAAGCAGCCCCCGTTACTATCATCTACTATCATCTACAGTGCACACCACTTTCTTTATGGGTTGCACAGTCCTACTACTCATTGCTATCCATTCTAAAATCTTGCACATACAAAGATTTATTATGACATGAATTTAGGAGTGCAAATATTGGATGTCTCAGGAGGCTGCAGGCGGAGAGCCATTGATGTCAGCAAGCTATCAACATTCCCCCTGCATAGTGGGGCACATGCAAAGTATCCAAGGCTGGAATTTACAGCTTATAAGAAACAGAACCCTTGACACGTTTTTGCTGATATGGAATACAGTACTAAAGGTAGCTGCCCTGCATTTTATTTCGGTAAAATGATTTGCGATGTGACAGTTCCGATAATGGCTGTTTAATAACCAAATAAGCTTTTTAAATCTTTGCCATTCTGCTTTATTGTGTAAGATCGGTGCACATGTGTTCTCGGCCTGATAACATATCTATGTATACATACACATATGATACTCTCCATGACCTCTTTATCGGTACCGTAACTCATTTAATCTTCTTGCCATTACTAAAACCAGGCTTCCTGAATCTAAAAACTAATTCTCCTGTTGCCCTCTCCCATGGTGGCCCTCTCATGACTCACTCCCTCAGACCCAATGGACAGAAGGGAGGGGAGTGGGAATCCTTCTACCCCACATAGCACCTTTCAGGTACTTCACCCACCTCCCCCTCTGTCACTCTCCAAATTTGAGGCACATTGCATTCTTTTCTCTCAAGTTTCTCCAAGAATAGCTGTGATCTACCTGCCCCCTGGACCAGTATCAGCCTTTCTTGATGACTTCTCTGCCTGGCTTAACTACTTTCTCTCTTCTAAAATCCCCACAATCATTCTTGGTGACTTCAACATCCCTGTTAATACTAACACTCCTGCTACTTCCAAACTTCTCAGTCTAACCTCATCCTTTGACCTGAAGCAATAGATACACCCTTCTACTCACTCTGACGGTAACACCCTTGACCTTGTTTTCTCCCATCTATGCACTCTGTGCATCCTCTTCAACTATCCTTTCCCTCTCTCCCTCTCTTCCACCTCCTCTCCCTCCAACCACCTAATAGTTACCCGTAGAAACCTTTTGCCTTTTTATTTATTTATTTTTAATTTTTTTTTTTTTTTTTTTTTTATATTTCTTTTTTTCTCTCTTCTTCTCGGTTCTATAGGCCCCTTATAGGGGTCGGGCCTTGGAGCAGAGGGATGTTGTGGGGAATTGATATTGTAATATTGTTATTTGTTTATAAAAAATGGCAGGAATACATCATGTTTTGCTTTCTAAAAGAATAAGCTTTGTTCTGAAAGTAGATTCAATAAGTTGTCTTATGTAATTACTATTAATGAGCTATGTTATGTATTCGTGCAAAGAAATAAAGAATAAAAAAAAAAAAAAAGAAACCTTTGCCATCCCTGTCCTGCCCCAACTTAGCCACTTATGTCTACAACACTTCACTGTCATCCTCCCTAGACAAGCCCCCCCCCCCCCTCACTACACACAGAATCAGGCCACGACCCCTACAACCTTGGTGGACAGATGTCACTAGAAGTCTGAAAAAAACGCGCTCTTGAGCGCCTGTGGTGCAAGTCTCAGCAAGATTTCAACCAATATAAATCTTACCTCCAAAAATACAATTCCTGCCTTCTCACTGCCAAGAAGACCTATTTTATCACTCTCATTAACAACATAAGATTGATACAATTCATGGGGAGATCTTCTCTGTACAGATGCCTTCTCCACCTAACACCCCATGTCCACAGGTACAAGCATTACGACGAGGTTGCTAAACCTTTCTCTAATGTCTACCCCCACTTGCCCCCTGCACTATGTTCCCTCACAAATGCTACGTTCACCCTCTGGCTCTATTCTACACTCCCTAACTCACATCTTCAATCTCTCCCTCTCTTCTGGCATCTTCCCAAACTCTCTAAAACATACATTAGTCACCCCCTTTCTTAACCACTTGCCGCCCGCCCATTGTCAAATTACTTTTGGCAAAGTGGTTATAAAATCCTGACCGGACGTCATATGACGTCCTCAGGATTTTGAGCCGCTGCGCGCCCCCGGGAGCGTGCATCGCTGCGATCGTTGTTGCGGGGTGTCAGTCTGACACCCCGCAACTACGATCTTGGTAAAGAGTCTCCGACGGAGACTCTTTACCACGTGATCAGCCGTGTCCAATCACGGCTGATCACAGTGTAAATAGGAATAGCCGGTGATCGGCTTTTCCTCACTCGCGTCTGTCAGACGCGAGTAGAGGAGAGCCGATCAGCTGCTCCTTAGACAGGATGCCCACACTGGACCACCAGGGATGCCCAGCACAAGGTATGCCACCCTAGACCACCAGGGATGACACACAGTGCCCACAATGGGCATCACTGATTGGCATGCATTATTGTTTGGCACTGATTGGCATCCATCAGTACAAAACAATGCTGCCTATCAGTGCCTATCCGTGCCACTTATCAGTGCCCATCCATGCTCATCCGTGCCGTCTATCCGTGCCCATCCGTGCCAATCTGTGCCAGCTATCAGTGCCAATTTGTGCCACCTATTAGTGCCCATCCGTGCTGCCTATCAGTGCCGCCTATCAGTGCCACATATCAGTGCCCATCAATGCCACTTTATTGGTGCCACCTCATCGGTGCCCATCAGTGCCGACTTATCAGTGCCCATCAGTGAAGGAGAAAACTTACTTATTTACAAAGTTTTAAAACTGAAACAAAAAAAAACATATTTTTTTTCAAAATTTTCGGTCTTTTTTTATTTGTTTAGCAAAAAATAAAAACCGCTGAGGTGATCAAATACCATCAAAATAAAGCCCTATTTGTGGGAAAAAAATTATAAAAATTTCATTTGGGTACAGTGTAGCATGACCACGCAATTGTCATTCAAAGTGCGACAGCGCTGAAAGCTCAAAATTGGTCTGGGCAGGAAGGTGTTTAGGTGCCCTGTATTGAAGTGGTTACAAAGCCCTCACTAGACCGCACCAATCTTAACAACCTATGCCCCATCTCCTTGCACCCCTTTTTATCCAAACGTTTGATCGTCTAGTTTACAACCGACTGAGTGACCACCTCACCAAGAATAACCTTCTTGATCCCCTTCAGCCTGGATTCCGCCTTCAACACTCCACAGAAACTGCTCTCCTAAAACTCACATATGATCTGCTAATAGTCCAATGGACACTATTCTGTACTCCGGCTCTTAGACCTCTCTGCTGCCTTTGACACAGTGGACCACCCCCTCCTCCTCAAATAACTCCATGCCTTTGGTCTCCGTGACTGTACTCTTCGCTGGTTCTCATCCTATTTATCCAACCGCACCTTCAGTGTCACTGACAACTCTACTTCCTCCTCCCCCCCCCCTTTCTCTGTCAGGGTCCCCCAAGGTTCTGTTCTTGGACCTCTCTTATTCTCCATCTACACCTCCTCCCTGGGTCAGGTAATAGCCTCCGATGGCTTCCAATACCATTTCTATGGGGACGACACCCAAATCTATCTTTCTACTCCTCAGCTCACTCCTTCAGTCTCCTCACGTATCACTAATTTACTAACAGACATATCAGCCTGGATGTCACACTACTTCCCCAAACTCAATCTATCCAAATCTGAGCTCATGATTTTTCCTACCCTACGTGCCTCTTCCCCTAATTTCTCTGTCAAGATCAATAGTACTACTATGAGCCCATCCCCACATGCCAAGGTTCTAGGAGTAACCCTGAACTATCCTTTTGGCCCCATGTCCAAACACATTCCAAATATTGCTGCCTCAACCTCCACAACATCTCTAAAATATGCCCCTTCCTAACCAATGACACCACAAAGCTCCTAGTTCACTCCCTGGTCATCTCCTGCCTTGACTACTGTAACTCCCTGCTCACGGAATTACCTTTACATAGGCTGTCCCCTCTTCAGTGCATCATGAATGCTGCTGCCAGGCTCATCCACCTTACCAACCACTCTGTGTCTGCTACTCCTCTCTGTTAATCCCTCCACTGGCTTCCACTCACCCAACAAATGAAATTCAAAATTCTAACAACTTACAAAGCCATCCACAACTCGGCCCCCAGCTACATAATTAACCTAGTCTCAAAATACAAACCTACTCATTCCCTTCATTCCTCCCAAGACCTCCTGCTCTCTAGTTCCCTCGCCACCTCCTCCCATGCTCACCTCCATGACTTTTCCCAAGCCTCTCCTATCCTATGGAACTCACTACCCCACTCTGTCCGACTATCTCCTACTCTGCTTGCTTTTAGATGATCCCTGAAAATGCTTCTTTTCAGAGAAGCCTATTATGAACACACCTAACAACTATACATTTACTTTCTCCATCAGATCATCCCACACAGTTATTACCTTTTGTATCACTTGACCCTCCCTCCCAGATTGTAAGTTCTAATGCGCAGGGCCCTCTAATTCCTCCTGTATTGTATTGTAACTGTACTATCTGCACTCTTGTTGTAAATCGCTGCGTAAACTGTTGCTGCTATATAAATAATGTATAATAATAATTCAACCAAAGTTCAGAACCTAACAGGAAACATACTGTGTATGGTATTGTGTGTTTCTATGGCTTAGCCGGCTGGCTAAGCTGACATAGCTGTTCAGTTATGTAATTGTACACGTGTGTCCAGACTTCTGATACACCAGAGTGCACTAAATAGAAGGTCATAAATTCAGGTTCTGTATTGTAGCACTGGGATGACGGCAGACTCTCAGACTTCTGTGTGATGCCTTTTGCACCTGGAGAATACATGAATTTTCATTTTATATTAGCTACAATTCATATATATTTCATGGTACATGTAATAGCTGAGCTCTACTAGCTGATTCTGTAAGATAAAGAAATAGAAAAGATTTAGCAGGTAAAACAGTAAACATGCTGTATATGTATTTAACTATGTACTTAACCATTAGAGATCAATATATAAAAAGTAAAACGTTTTTACCCATACCTGATTCTAGATTTGTGCAGGCAGATCCATCTGACCCTACTGCTTCTGACTGAACTGGAAGGAGCGAAGATGGCAAAGCAAAGCCAGCCATACACATATTGATTTCTCTATTCATGCTAAACAGCTCAGATGGATGAATCTCCTGCTGTGGCGGTATTTTGACAACCAGTGCTGTGGTGTGTAAGGGTACCCAAAGAGTGCAGGCAGCCTGTAGTGGGTGGGCTTGCTGGAACCTCCCCACAGGTCTGCTCTTTGCTCAGGCTGTGTGCACCCAGTGATGATATAATTGCTGCTATGGAAATATCTGGGCTTGCAAAGGCAGGCCGAGGGGTCCTTATGTAGATGGACCTCCCATTTACCTTAGCTCAGTGCTGATAACTGGCATACTACAAACTATTTAGTTTAAAGTGGTTCTAAAGCCTCAAGGCAGTCTATAATGCAGTCTATGCATTAAGGTAAAAAAAACCTTCTGTGCTGCAGGAGCCCCCCAGCCCACCTCTTATGCCACGTACACACGTTCGGACTTTGTCCGCCGGACCTAGTCCGGCGGGACTTCCCCACACACGCCCGGACTTCCGAGTGTGTGACTTGCCCACACACGCCCGGACTTCTCCGGCGGACAATCCGCTGGACAAAGTCCGCGGGACTTTTGAAAATGAACGGACTTGCCCACACACGGAGCAGTCCGTTCATTTAGAACGTAACTGCAGGTAGACGGAGCTAGCGAAGGCAGTGAATGCCGCCGCGCTAGCCCCATCACCTGGCATGGATTTAAAGGGACTCCCCACACCGAAAAAAAGGCGTGGGGGTCCCCCCCAAATCCATCTCAGACCCTTATCCGAGCACGCAGCCCGGCAGGCCAGGAAAGGGGTGGGGACGAGCGAGCGCCCCCTCCTGAGCCGTACCAGGCCGCGTGCCCTCAACACGGGGGGTGCCCTGGGGAAAGGGGGCGGTGCGGCCCCCCCACCCCAAAGCACCTTTTCCCCATGTTGATGAGGACAAGGGCCTCTTCCCGACAACCCTGGCCGTTGGTTGTCGGGGTCTGCGGGCGGGGGCTTATCGGAATCTGGGAGCCCCTTTTATAAGGGGGCCCTCAGATCCCGGCCCCCCCACCCTATGTGAATGAGTATGGGGTACGATGTACCCCTACCCATTCACCTAAGGTGTAAAATGTAAAGTAAAAAACCACACAATTTTGAAAAAAAATATTTTATTGCACTGCTCCGGGGGTCTTCTTCCGTCTTGGGGGTCTTCTCGCCGGACTCCTCCGCCATTTACCTAGCTCTTTTACCGAGCGGAGGAGGCCGGCTACCTTCTTCGCCGTCGACGCCTTCGTCTGGGGGTCTCGATCCGCCTTTGGGGGTCTTCCGGGGTCTTCCGCCTTCTTCCGCCTTCTTCTTCTTCTTCTTCTTCTGATGTTGACTCGTCGCTCTCTCTGGCCGGAATGCCAGAGCCGCGCTGTGCTGGGACTTATATAGGGACAAGGGGACAGGGTCACATGCTCATGTCACATGGTGACCCCACCCCCTTGTGATGTCACAGTCCCGGAGGACAGCGCGGCTCTGGCATTCCGGCCAGAGAGAGTCAACATCAGAAGAAGAAGAAGGCGGAAGAAGGCGGAAGACCCCGGAAGACCCCCGAAGGCGGATCGAGACCCCCAGACAACGGCGTCGACGACGAAGAAGGCAGCTGGCCTCCTCCGCTCGGTAAAAGAGCTAGGTAAATGGCGGAGGAGTCCGGCGAGAAGACCCCCAAGACGGAAGAAGACCCCCGGAGCAGTGCAATAAAATATTTTTTCAAAATTGTGTGTTTTTTTACTTTACATTTTACACCTTAGGTGAATGGGTAGGGGTACATCGTACCCCATACTCATTCACATAAGGTGGGGGGCCGGGATCTGAGGGCCCCCTTATAAAAGGGGGCTCCCAGATTCCGATAAGCCCCGCCCGCAGACCCCGACAACCAATGGCCAGGGTTGTCGGGAAGAGGCCCTTGTCCTCATCAACATGGGGACAAGGTGCTTTGGGGTGGGGGGGCCGCACGGCCCCCCTTTCCTCAGGGCACCCCCCATGTTGAGGGCACGCGGCCTGGTACGGCTCAGGAGGGGGGGGGCGCTCGCTCGTCCCCACCCCTTTCCTGGCCTGCCGGGCTGCGTGCTTGGATAAGGGTCTGAGATGGATTTGGGGGGACCCCCACGCTGTTTTTTCGGCGTGGGGAGACCCTTTAAATCCGTGACGGGGCTAGCGCGGCGGCATTCACTGCCTTCGCTAGCTCCGTCTACCTGAAGTCACGTGTTAAATGAACGGACTTTCCGATGATCGGAAAGTCCGCTCATTTCAAAAGTCCGGCGGACTAGCCTACTAACGGCGGGATTGTCCGCCGGACTGCCAAGTCCAGCGGACAATTTTAAAACAAAACTTAAAACCTAGTCCGCTGGACTTTTGGCGCCAAAAAGTCCGCCGGCGCCCACACACGAGGGGATTGTCCGGTGGACTTGAGTCCAGCGGATAATCCCGCGGGATAGTCCCTTCGTGTGTACGCGGCATTATTCTTACCTGAGCCTAATCCGATCCAGTGATGTGCACGAGAGCAGATTGATAGCAGTGGTAGCCATTAGCTCCCACTGCTGTCAAGAAATTCTGTGACAAGGGAGCAGGGCCTAGTTGCTTGGTTGGTGTCAATAGACACAAACTTGGTGGCTCGGCAGCGAGCACACATGGGTGCCCCCATGGAAAGCCACTCGCTGAAGAGGAGGGGCCTGGAGCGCTGATGGAGGACCCCAGAAATGGAGGATTGGGGATGCTCTGTGCAAAACTATTGCACAGAGCAGGTTAGTATGACATGTTTGGTATTTTAGTTAAAAAAAAAGAAATGAAGGTTTAATATCACTTTAATTTCATGTAATCCTGGCAGCACCTTTATTAAATGAAATTTTTTGAGTGTCTGTTAGCACTGAGAGGGAATAAGCCAGTCTCTATGCCCCCGAAGGGCCTGATATGGATTATGAGGGGGACCCCAACGCCAATTTTTTTTTAAATTTTTGTTCCTGAACTTCCTTCAGAAGTAGGGGGATAGCGTGTGCGCTTGCCCGCACATCGGCGCGATCCCGATGCGCTCGTGTCACCTGGACACAGCGCATCTTGGATCGGCAGGAGGGCCCTGTGATTGGCCCTCCTGATCACATGACGGCTGTGTCCAATCACAGCCGTCATGTGATTTAAGCATACAGCCGGTTGCTAGACAATCGGTTCTCCTCACACGGAAGTCGTCGCTGAGGAGAGGAGAGCGGATCGATGCTGCCGGCTGGTGATCAGTGAGTATTAGCTGTTTTTTTACAGCTTTTTACTCACTGATCACCAGTGTAGTGTCACCAACACAGTAAACACACATGTCCCCAAAACATACATGTCCCCAAAACACACATGTCCCCAAATAATAAAAACATGTCCCCAAATAATAAAACACATGTCCCCCACATATGTCCCACTAAAATCACATGTGCCCATGATCACCTGCACACATCTGTACATGATCATTTGCGTTCATATGTCCATGATGACACAAACCAATTATTATACACTTAACGGAATTTTTTTTACTAAAAACATGTAGCAGAATACATTTTGGCTTAAATTTATTACAAAATTCGATTTTATTGGATTTTTTTTTAAAATAGAAAGAAGAAAATATTGTTGTTTTTCCCAATTTCCGCTGTTTTTTCGCTTATATCGCAAAAAAGAAAAAACGAGGTTGTGAATAAATACCACCAAAATAAAGATCTATTTGTGCAAACAAAATGATGATAATTTTAATTTGGGTACAGCGTAGCATGACCGCGCAATTGTCATTGAAAGTGCGAGAGCGCTGAAAGCTGAAAATTGGGCTGGGAAGGAAGGGGGCGAAAGTGCCCTGTATTTTAGTTGTTAATCACAAAGTATAATTCCAATCATCTGTTTTTTCTGGCCACTGAGTATATACATATAGCAGTGGTTATGAGGTTTTAAGCATACATCCATGGAGGAATGTGTGGTTGGGTGAAAGTCGCAAAGCAACCATTACTTAGTATGTACATAGAAGTAAAATTAACTGTCTAGAGAAAGACATCAAAATATGATACACACATGACACCAATTATAGAAGAAGAAATGCTTCCAAATTCCTTGGATGAAAAAAAACAAAACTAATCCATATGTCATTACATACTGTTTTCATTGGCAGCAGAAGGAACATATTTGAACTAGAGTTTGTTATGACCCGCTACTGGTTGGCATATCAAAAAAGCAACATTTATTTTGTGTCATCTATGGCCGCTTGACACAGATGATAGAGGCTCCTGATGACGCAAGATTGTGCGAAACGGCGTTGAGCAGAATTGCTAAAGCTTCTGCCACCATTCCAGTGCTGGACTGGTGGCTCCTTATGTAAGTGCAACAAGTGCATCTGCCATTATATATTTTTTCTGTGGATGTTTTTACGTATTTATGTATCGTGGATCATCATTAAATATTGCACTATGATTATTTCTCGTGCATGCGGTGGTTCCTTGTGGATCTAAATACTGAAACTGACCCCTGGTAGAGTGGAAAAGTACAGTCCTCATTTATAATTATGATGGATACCATATAACAGGTGCATACTGCTCTTCTATCCTTAGACAGCTTATACTTGTGGTGAATTTGCAATCGACTTCTATGGTGGAGGAACAACACAGCGGGTGTTTCCTTGCATGGGGAAGGTCTGAGCAAAAGATTTTCTGTTTATTGGTTGTATGTGTGATATTGACACCACATTGAGATTTATCAGTGGAAGAATTGTTTGCTTTTTTGATTAATGGATACATACATTTTTGCACAAATTACTCATGGTACATTATTGTTAATAATGAGCGCTGCAATTATTTTATATAAGGTGTTGTGGGTGTACTGTAAATCTATACCTATTCCGTGCAGCTTTTGGTGTTTATTTTGATAGCACTGACTTTTTTCACATTTTTTAATTATAATAGTTTTATTTCCAATAAAGAAGAGACTGTTTTGGGCTTCAACAAAATGGCAGCTTCCAGCAAGAAGAAACAGGAGCAATGCTGGAGGCAAGTTACAGCACACACTAATTTTGGTAGCATAATTATGTGCAAAGTTGGTGATTTTGTTAAAGAACATTAACTGCTATCAAACTGTTATGGGTAAAGTTCCACTTTAAGCAGCAGTTCTCTGATCTTTTCAATTAAGACCTCACATGCTAAACCCTAATGACCCTGTGCTTTATATCTTGTTATGTGATTATGGTTAAGGTCACACCTGAACAATTTGAAATGCTTTTCTAGAAGTGCTTTAAAGCTCAATATGAGCATTCCTATTTAGAGATGGCCTTGTGGTTTGGCCGGCGGTCGGTTCACGGCAAACTTTGCTTGTTCGCTATTCGCCAAACTGTCGGACATATGGCGCTGTTTGCGGCCGCCATATTCTTTTACATTGTGAAGAACTTTGACACATGACACATCCATCATGTGGTACAGGACAGCCAATTGAGACATTTCAGCACATGGACATACCCCCTACCTTATAAATAGACCTGATCTGGCTGCCATTTTACATTCTGTCTTTTGTCAGTGTAGGGAGAGGATGCTGTGTGGAGCAGGGACAGTCTGTAATCACTAGCTGTTAGGTCCACAAAAGTCCCTTTAAGGACTGGTATAGGTGTACAGTATATAGGGGTGTAATACACTTATAATATACTTTCAAATATAGAAAGCATATTATAGTTAATTTCTATTGTGCAGCATTGTGACTGCAGTGCTAAGCGATTCTGCAGCTGTCTTTTGTCAATGTAGGGAGAGGTTGCTGTGTGGAGCAGGGACAGTCTGTAATCACTAGCTATTAGGTCCACAAACGGCCTTTTAAGGACTGGTATAGGTGTACAGTATATAGGGGTGTAATACACTTATAATATACTTTCAAATATAGAAAGCATATTATAGTGCATTTCTACTGTGCAGCATTGTGACTGCCGAGCGGTTCTGCAGCCCTTATGTCAGTGTAGGGAGAGGTTGCTGTGTGTCGCAGGGACAGATTGTAGCGACACAAATCGTTAACGAATATAGGTCTACGAAAGTCCTTTTAAGGACTGGTATAGGTGTACTATTTGGTGTGCAGTATATAGGGGTGTAATACACGTCTAAAATACTTTCAAATATAGAAAGCTTAGTATAGTGCATTTCTACTGTGCAGCATTGTGACTGCTGAGCGGTTCTGCAGCTCTTTTTTCAGTGTAGGGAGAGGTTGCTGTGTGTCGCAGGGACAGATTGTAGCAACACAAATTGTTAACGAATATAGGTCCACAAAAGTCCTTTTAAGGACTGGTATAGGTGTACTATTTGGTGTGCAGTATATAGGGGTGTAATACACATCTAAAATACTTTCAAATATAGAAAGCATAGTATAGTGCATTTCTACTGTGCAGCATTGTGATTGCTGAGCGGTTCTGCAGCGATACTACAAATAGTGACAAACGCAATTAGAAAAAAGTATTATAACTGGTGTGATAGACCAGTGGCCCCCCAAAACGACAGATTGAAGCAGGGTGTTATATACCTTCTTCCACATATACTGCACTTCTCTAGAGACTTTTGTCACAGGGTCATTTAAAAAATGACAGGCAGAGGAAGAGGCAGGTCCTTCCACAGGGGTGGTAGGGGTAGGGCAGGAGGACCAGGCTTGAGCCAAAGTGGGAAGTTGCAGAGGGTGCCTTCGATTAGGTCAAAGGACGCACCAGACTTGGTTGAGTGGCTCACTCTTCTGCACCCTCCTCATCCTCCTCAGCCTCTCTATCTGCACCCTTTTCACTCTCTGCTGTGTGCACCCCCAAAGACACTACCACCAACACCACCACCACCATATACCCTCCGCTTGAGTCACAGGAATTATTTTCCGATCCATCACAAGACATTTCCGATGCGCAGGCATTCCTGGCATTAGATCAGGAAAAGGAGGTAGCAACAACCGCCACTCAGCAGTCTGACGACAGTACCCAAATCAGCACAAGGGTGTTGGTCCCCACTGTTGCTGCCTTCTCCGAGATCTCTAATTATAGTGGTGGGGAAGGTGACGTCGATGATGACGTGTCTAGGGACGTCATGTGGGTGCCCACAAGAGAAGAAGAGGAGGGGAGTTCTGAGGGAGAGATGGACCAGCAGATAGGGAGGAGAAGCAGGCAGAACTTGCATTGCACAGGAGAGACAAACCAGACTGCTAATGTATCAGGAGCGAGCCATCAACCATGTACGGTCACATCTGTCACTCCCAGGACACCGGCACATGGCTCCACAGTGTGTTTTTTTTTTAACGTGTCCGCTGCTGACAATAGTGTTGCCATCTGCAGCCTTTGCAGTCAACGCATAAGTCGCGGTAAGCCCAACACTCACCTAGGGACGACCGCCTTAAGAAGGCACATGAACTCCCATCACCAAGCCCAGTGGGAGCAACGCCGTCAGAACCCACAAAGCCACACTCCAGGCTCTGACCGTCCAGCCTTTTCTACTTCTCCTTCTCCTCTCTCCTCAGAATTGTCCTCCACTCCACCTTCCACCATGCTGTCCTCACGTTTTTCTGGAAAAAGGCAGGCTTCCGTGGGCCAAATGTTCGAGCGTAAAAAAATGATGACGCCGGATAACCCTCTTGCCCAACGGTTGACCTCTGGCTTGTCAGAACTGATAGCCCGCCAACTACTGCCATATAAACTGGTGGACTCGGCCTTTCGGAAATTTGTGGCCATTGGAACACCACAATGGAAGGTCCTAGGAAGGAAATATTTCTCACAGAAGGGCATCCCAGAGCTATAGGGCCATGTTCAGCGGCAAGCGAATGTATCTCTGGCACAAGATACATCTGAACACAGACACGTGGTCTAGCAAACACGGGCAGGGAAGGTATATAACTTTTGCTGCCCACTGGGTGAACCTTCTGATGGCCGTCAAGCATGATTGCATGCAGGCCTGCCTCTTCTTCTCCTCCTCCTACTCCATCCTCCCTCTCCTCCTCGGCTGACTCCTCCTTTTCCGCTGCACCGCCCAAGATCCCCAGAACCTATTCGACATGCCAGGTGAGACATTGCCATGCTGTGCTGCGTTTGTTGTGCCTGGAAGCTAAGAGCCACACTGGCCCTGCACTCCTTTCAGCTTTGCGTTCACAGGCAGATCAGTGGCTAAGACCGCTCAATTTGACAGTTGGTAAAGCGGTGTGCGACAACGGTGCCAATCTGCTGAGCGCGTTGAAACAGGGCAAAATTACCCCTCCAAGGACAAAGTCAAGGAGATCCCTCCTTGGGTAGCAGGCTAGCAGCACTCTGCAAAGGCAGTCTGCGGAGCAAGGAATCCTTCCCTCCAACAGGTCACCAGGCCTCTCCCGAGACAGCAATCTTTATCACTCGCCTCCTGTTATGGGACCGATCCTCCCCTGGCTTCCTCTTAGTCAGAGCGGTCGCCCTTACCTGGGCTCCCTGGGTTTCCTTTCTGTCTTTTTATACCCAGTTAAAGGTACTGGGCCTACCTGGAACTCCGTAGCCTCGGGCTGAAGGTACCCGAGACCCCCACAGTCAATGCTCGTATCCCCCCTCGAGGGGATCCACTCCTCTGGGTACAGGTCCCCGGGTATTCATGCCCAGAACAATGGTGTCTGCCCCTTTTGTACCCTCTTCCGGCATGCACAGCGGGTAGACCACGCCCACTGCACGGCTGCCGAGAGAGGACACCCAATAGCCACTCCATCACCTGTGGTTCAACCCCGGGTACAAGTGTCAGCACCACCTATACACCTAAGGGGAACTGCACGCCAGGTGAAACAGCAGCAAGGCAGAGTCCAAACAATTAGAAGACCCGAGCCAACTATTGCTCAGCACACCCCTAAATTTGGGATACCCGCTACAATAACTTATAGAAAAAAAAATTATGGCAACTTTTCCTAAAGCAGGATCATCTCCTGCACCCCCTTCATAGCCTGGCCTCTCCTCCATGGCCTTCATGCGCTCCTGAATTGACAAAATTTCACAGATAAAAAAAGAATGCTTGTCGTTGTCAATCCCAGATTCGCTTGATACTTCTGGTATGTCAGTGTCCATGTTGTGAGACTATGTGTGCACAGCTAGTAAGTATTTTGTGGCTGCAAATATGACCTGGATGTTTTTAATGTTCACCTGCCATTAAAATGAATGGGACACGCCGCGAACCTGCGGTTCGCGAACATTTGTGCGCGTTTGCGCGATCGTGTTCGCGAACCGTCCCGTCAGATGTTCATCCATCACTATTCCTATTGTATCCTATGTAAGGTGACCATATTTTTTTAAATAAATCCGGGACATTTTTTTTGTATTGACAAATGGTAAACAATTTTATAAACATATTTTCCTCAATTTATATATGCAGTGTATGTGTTTATGGAATGATTGTATGATATATACGGTATTTCTCACATTTCGTCCATGAGATTCAAAAAAAGATTTTTGGGGATATGACTACCAAATTTTAAGAAGATAAGATAGAGAAAAAAACCTTTCAATGCATATCTTGTATTTTATTCTTAACAAAGAAGCACAGAGGTGCGCTACAGAGTGCAGAGTTCAGTGGTAGAAGGTTTGAATCTTTGCCGGTCTCTGCTAAACCAGGCAAGATTCTAATAATCTATGGCTGGCTTAACTGACATTGTCATATACTCTGCACTCTCCCTTAGCTGATCATTAAATTAGTGTCACTGTTGATGTCAGTGGGTAGTATGTGCAGGAGAAAAGTGGGTAGTATATGGTGGTGGGTAGTATGTGCATGACCAGTGTAGATAAGATGTACACCTCCCTTCATAATGACTACCGCCATTTATTATACCCCACAACCTTATTCCCCATAATCTTACCTATAAAAACGAGACCACTCTTTAATTGGGGTATAACTGGCCATAGCAGCTTTTTATTCACAAATATAAAATATATATAAAACTTTTTAACCATAACAAAACAAAGTATCAGTTCTCCCACCCAGTGGTCTTAGACGGCACTTCCCCAAATAACTATGTTCCACTTTTTACACTGCGGGCCTGCTATTGTACTAGGCCTCCGGCCGCGATAAACATCAGCCCGGTGACAACTCATTACCCGCAGTGTCCACATTATCCTCTTCAGCTAATCTGTGTTAACTGTACACCAAGAGGGCCCATGGCACTACTGAGTCCCCCACACTTCCATCTCATGGGTTAGTTACCACCATAAAAGACCACCACCACTGCCAACTGAACGCTGCCATGACATATCTTGAAACCGCACCTGAAATAAAAGCATTAGTACAACCTAACACACACTCGGGGAGGGTGGGTGGGAAACATCTCCTCTCTGGCTAACTTCTGAAATGTTGCCCGGGAAAACCCCCCAGGCCTTAAATAAACTAAACCCCTCCCCACCTGCTTACTTTTCCTTAACCACACCCAGCTCTACACTTTTCTCACCATCTATCCTTTTAACCCCTGCTGTGCCCCCTTATCACTCCTGTCATGCTGGCCCTCTGCTATGCTCCTTTTCTATACACTTGCTCCCGGGCCTTTCTTGACCAGTGTAGATAAGATGTACACCTCCCTTCATAATCACTGCCGTCATTTATTATACCCCACAACCTTATTCCCCATAATCTTACCTATAAAACGAGACCACTCTTTAATTGGGGTATAACTGACCATAGCAGCCTTTTATTCACAAATATAAAAATATATAAAACTTTTTAACCATAACAAAACAAAGTATCAGTTCTCTCACCCGGTGGTCTTAGACGGCTCTTCCCCAAATAACTATGTTCCACTTTTTACACTGCGGGCCTGCTATCGTACTAGGCCTCTGGCCGTGATAAACATCAGCCCGGTGACAAATCATTACCCACAGTGTCCACATTTTCCTCTTCAGCTGATCCGTGTTAACTGTACACCAAGGGGGCCCATGGCACTAATGAGTCCCCCACACTTCCATCTCATGAGTTAGTTACCACCATAAAAAAACACTACCACCGCCATCCACTAACAAGGGTGACCCCCTTACCCTTGGGAGCCCCGCCAAACTCTCAGCGCCCTCTGTATCCCCTTCTGCAATCCCAGGGCCCAGAGATCGATTCCTACGTCTGACAGGTGAACTTCGTCCTGCTGAAGGTACAGCCCCACATCCTTCTCCAACTCCCGGTGGCGAACCACAAGTCCTCCATTACGTATAATAAATTGACCCACCCTTTTGTTAACTTTAATGCGGGTTTTGTTCAAGCGGTCAACCGACCTAGCCAATCTCCAAGATGTCCTGGCCACAATATCGGACCAGACAATCAACATACTAGGGAAGGAAGTACTCAGGAGCAGGAAGTCAATCTCCACATCCCTTATGAGCTCCCTTACGGACTGGCCCCCCAGGTCGTTACCCCCAAAGTGAAGTACCAACACGTCAGGTGGCCTGTCAAGGTGCGCAACGTGCAGCACCTCCGGTAAAACCCTAGCCCACTGCATGCCTGGCCTCCCTATCCAACAGATACATGCCTAATTGCCTGCCATTGGGTCTCATATCTACCCGCCTGGCCCCCCAGAACACATAAGAGTGGCCCAGTATCCAGACGAGACCCATCTGGATTCCATCTAAAACAAAATAGAGAAAAACACAGATAACCAAGAAAAATTTAACAACTAGCCACCAGCTTGCAACCCTTTACTTGCCACCACTCCCCCTCCTCCCTTTTAAGTTCCAAATCAGTGGGCCGCTCTCTACTCGACCACCAAGAATGTACGTACGGAATCTCCGTAAGTCCCAGCGGCCGATCCTTTTAAACGCATCTTCGTCCAACCCACAGCGCGCGGCCTCAGTAGCCGCTCCAATGCGGAAGGAGTGCAAAGCGTACTGCGAACTATCCAGTCCGGCCGCTTTCAAACATTTCTTGAAAACTGCCACGAACTGAAATTTTGACAATGGAGAACCGTCCTCGTGAATCAGCCACACCCCTTCCGCCATCAGGCGAACCCCTAGAAAGTCGTGCACCGCCCTTACAGGGCACACAGGAGAATCCGGCAATGGATAAAGCTTCACCCTTACCCCTTTACCAATCTGATCCGTCTTGGACCTCCTAAGCAAGACCTCCACTCCACCCCCTTTTAACACCACATCCCGGGCACGCAACCCCCCCCGGAACCCTTCTGGCTGGACTCACTAGCTCACTATTGAAATAGAAATGTGCAGTTTAAAAAGGTATTGTCACAGGGTGATGATGCAAAAACACCGGTATTAATGTGCCAACATCCTGATAATAATTGCGGAAAGGGAACTCTAATAATTGATGGACTTTAAGAGGCACTATGTCTAAAAGGTAACAAAGTATTTTATTTAAACAGAATAACAAAACAGTTGCAAGTGCAAACAGTCAAAACAAATTGAAAAATAGTACTAATAGGGCCTACATATGGCTAAGTCTGACACCCTACAGTAAGACTCATGATCAAATATAAGATACAGAGAAGTAATACAAAACCAATGGTTTAACAATAAACTACCTAATACGTTTAAAGATGTGCAGAGTCTTGTTTGCGAGGGTAAGTAAGGCATGTAGGTCCAATTTATTTGACATGATGGCTCGACATGTTCCGCGCTTTGGAATAGCGCTTCTTCAGGAGCAGTTAACTCTAAAGAGGTATATGCATAGAGAATAGAAAAGAATATTTTTACAAATTTAAACATAACATATATTTAAGCACAGAATTCTATAAACAGGTTACACAAAGTGAAAAAATAATAAAAACATCTAAAAATAAGCCCAATCGCCTATAAAGGAAATCTCGGTATGGCTGGGGAGGCAGCAAGGAGCACCAAAATGAACCATCTCATGGGTTACGGCGGGTGAGGATAAAGCGGGCAAATTGAAATCCCATAGTAACAAGCATGCGTGCGGACCAGTGCAATAGCACCAATTATAAATTCCTGCAGGCATAGCTCATATAGGCTTTAGAAATAGTAAGCAAAGTAAGGTCTATATATACATGTTGTATAAACTAATCCATAGATGGATCCAAGTATTATATGCTAGTGTCAGCTCCAAACAGGATTTTGTCCACCAGCATAATTCCTAAATATAGATTGAACAGTAGTGTACATTTTAATTATAACAACAAAATGTTATATTAAAGTGTCTTACCGTGGGGTATCACTCCTGTCATGCTGGCCCTCTGCTATGCTCCTTTTCTATATGCTCGCTCCCGGGCTTTTCTGGATGGTGTCAGTAGGGCAGTGGCTAGTGTCAGTAAAGCAATAGACATTTGTACATTTTTTGTTTATTATTTCATTTTTAATAATTTTTTACAATTTTATTTTTGTATTATTTTTTTTACAAACATTTTGTGAGGGCAGTGGACAGTGTCAGTAGAGCAGTAGATTGTGTCAGTAGTTTTTTTATTTTTATTATTTTATTTTTTACCATTTTTTATCTTTTTTTTTATAATAATTGTTTTCACAGTGTTTCGGTTGGAGGTAGGGGTTGGCTGCTGATGGTTTTGGATGGACAGTATCAGTAGAGCAGTGGACAGTGTCAGTAGTTTTTTTTTACAAATGCATTTATTTTTTGTACAATTTAATTTCTTCTTTTTTTTTTTTCACAATCCTCTTTTGTGGGGAGGAGGTTGGCAGTGGATCGCATCAGTAGGGCAGTGGATGGTGTCAGTAGAAAAGTGGACGGTATCAGTAGTATTGTTTTTTTTTTTTTTTACAGAGGACAGAGATTCCCCAGTTCCTTTCTCTGCACTGCAGCCTCAGCTGCACTGAAGATGAATGGACAAGAGACAGAGGCTCCTATTCATTCATAAACTAAAGCAGTCGTGTGTACAGAGCATTACACTAATCCTCCCTGTAACAAGAACATTAACGCTCCCTTTAACCCTAGCACTGATCCTCATTGTTACCCTAACATGAATCCTCCCAATAACCCTTAAGCCCCATACACACGCGCGGATTATCCGAGGACCAGGTCCGTCAGACCATGTTCGTCATACTTTGTCTGATGTTGGTTTTGCGTACACACGGTCGGACAAAGTTGTCGGAAAATCCAATCATTCTGAACGTGGTGACGTTTGTTGCCTACGACGGGACTACGTAGAGGCTAGTAGCCAATAGCTTTGGTCTTGTAATGTGATCTGAGCATGCGTAGCACTTTGTCCGGTCGGAATTCGCTACACACGATCGGATTTGGTGTGATCGGACTTTGTTGTCAAAAAATCTATCCAGCAGGAGATAGGACTTTGTCCGTCAGACAATCTGATGGAAACTGTCCGATGGTGCCTACACACGGTCTGATTTTCCGACAACATTGTCCGATCGGACAGAATCCATGCGAAAATCCTACCGTGTGTATGGGGCTTTACACTGATCTTCCCTGTAACTCAAACACTAACCCTCTCTGTAACCCTAATATTAATGCTTATTGTAACTTAAAGGGTAAGTTCACCTTTACAGAAAACTCTGTAAGGTGAAATTACACAGGTCCCCCTCCTTGCCCCCCCCCCCCAGTCCCGCTCACCTGTACCGCTGCAATTGCCAGTTCTAAGCCCCCGTATATCCGCGTCAGGAGCCCAGGGCTTAGAAATCCTCTGAGGTGAATGTATTCTAATTTTCTAATTGGTCAGCGCTGTCACATGGGTGGCGCCAGCTAATCAGCAGCCGATTAGCCGGTCCTGTCAGCTATGAAGCAGACACGAGACTGGAGAGAGGATTTCTAAGCCCTGGGCTCCTGGCGCGGATATACCGGGGCTTAGAACCGGCGATTACGGTGGTACATGTCAGCGGGACCGGGGGGGGGGAGGAGGGGGACCTGTGTAAGTTCACCATACAGATTCTTCTGTAAAGGTGAACTTACACTTTAAAAACAAAAACTCCATGTAAACCTAACACTAATCCTCCTTGGATTAACCCCCCCCCCCCCCCCCAAGCTGCAATCGCAGTGGACAGGGTGTTTACATGCGGTGGTTGCAATGTTTCCTTTTGCATCCATGACACTTTATTGAGTTTCATCACAATATGAATACTGAGACAGGTAGGGTTATGCATTGAATATAGGATTAGATGACTGGAGTAAGGGAGTGTTTTTTTTTTTTTTAAGTTATCAGTGCAAAAGATCATAGGCACAATCCAAATAAAGAAGATTTGAGATATGGTTCCACTAAAAACTCTGAAGGCAGTTTATTTGAAGTGTAGGTCAATGCACAAATATATCTAGAAGTCAGGGAATGTTATTAGTTCTACAACTGTCACCCAACAGCCCAGTTTTTATTAGCAGGCAGAAGGAAAGCTGTCATGGAAACAAAGGATAGTACATTTTGTAGTTTTTATTTATATGCATCTTGTGAAACCTCTTGGCAGGTATACTCGATAGAACCTCTGCTATCTCCAACAATATTTCTGTAACTGCTTGCCAAGAGTCAAGATGAGCTTTGTCAGTGGAATGCTCCTAAACCCCAAAATGCTCAGAGAGAGGTAAAATTTGGGAGCAGATGGGACAAAGAAAGCAATAAAAACTGCTACAGGAGCCCAGCCCTGACAGTACCCCCTCCTCAATGACCCCTCCCTCTCAGAGGACCACCAGGCTTGAGGGAAAAATGTCTATGGAAATCACGAAGGAGGACAGAGGCATGTAGGTCCGAGGATGAGACCCAAGAGCCTTCCTCCGGACCGTACCCTTTCCAATGCACCAGGTACTGTATGCGCCCCTGGGAACCTACGGGAGTCAACAATGGACTGTGCTTCATACTCCTCATGGTTCTCAACCTGTACAGGGTGAGGACGAGGCACCGAGGTGATAAAGCGGTTGCAGACCAAAGGTTTTAATAAGGAGACATGAAATACATTTGAGATACGCATATTAGAAGGAAGGTCTAATGAGTAAGCCACTGGGTTAATCCAGCGAAGAATACGGAAAGGCCCAATAAAATGAGGTGCAAACTTCAGAGAGGGAACACAAAGTAGTTTGCGAGATGACAGCCAGACCCTGTCCCCAACCTGGTAGGAAGGCGCAGGCAGGCGTCTGCAGTCAGCATGGAGTCTGTACCTAGCATTAGCTGGAAGACTAGGCCACCAGAATTTGTTCGAAATGGCCCAAAAGAGTTGATTCTTCCCAGGGTGGCCAGCAGCCTTGGGAGAATGGTAAGTCTGGAGCACGGCAGTATGGAGACTCTCTGGGACAAAGCAGCGGTCACAAGGTTTCTCAGGAGGAGCATGAACCTGAGCAACAAGAATTTTGTCACCCAAAGGAGAAGGGACACTTGTACAAACCATAGCCAGAATACGATCAGGAGGAATCACAGGAAGGACTCCTTCTTGGAAGTGGAGGAAAATTGTTATGACAAAGCGTCAGCCCTTACATTCTTAGTACCGGGTAAGAATGAGACAATGTAATGGAAACTAGACAAGAAAAGAGCCCATTGCGCCCTTCTGGGAGAGAGCCGTTTAGCCTCAGACAAGAATGTGAGATTCTTATGGTCAGTAAGAATGAAAACCGGCACAGTGGTACCTTCAAGGAGATGTCCCTATTCTTTCAGGGCTAAAATGATCGCTAACAGCTCTCTGTCACCAATCTTGTAATTGCACTCCGCAGGTGACAATTTCTTGGAAAAGTAGCCACAAGGATGCATAGCGCTCTCAAAGGTAGGACGTTGAGACAGAAGGGCGCCAACTCCAGTCTCAGAAGCATCAACCTCGAAGATAAAAGGTAACGTAGGATCAGGATGTTCCAACACAGGAGCAGATACAAAGGCAGCCTTAACCGCTTCAGCACCGGGCCATTTTACACCCTTCCTTACCAGAGCACTTTTTGCAATTCGGCACTGCGTCGCTTTAACTAACAATTGCGCAGTCGTGCGACGTTACACCCAAACAAAATTGACGTCCTTTTTTTCCCACAAATAGAGCTTTCTTTTGGTGGTATTTGATCACCTCTGCGGTTTTTTTTTTTTTTTTTGCGCTATAAACAAAAGAAGAGCGACAATTTTGAAAAAAAACACAATATTTTTTACTTTTTGCTATAATAAATATCCCATTTTTAAAAGAAAAAAACTATTTTTTTCCTCAGTTTAGGCCGATACGTATTCTTCTACATATTTTTGTTTATAGCGCAAAAAAAATAGATCAGTTTGCGCAAAAGTTATAGCGTTTACAAAATAGGGGATAGATTTATTGCATTTTTTTTTTTTACTAGAAATAGCGGCAATCTGCGATTTTTTTCGTGACTGCGACATTGCGGCGGACACTTCGGACACTTTTGACACATTTTTGGGACCATTCACATTTACACAGCGATCGTTGCTATAAAATTGCAGTGATTACTGTGTAAATGTGACTGGCAGGAAAGGGGTTAACACTAGGGGGCGCTGCAGGGGTTAAAATGTTCCCTAAGGTAGTGATTCTAACTGTGGGGGGAGGGGACTGACAAGGGGAGGAGACCGATCGGTGTTCCTCCGTACTGGGATCACATGATCGGTCTCCACTCCGCTGACAGGACGTGGAGCTGTGTGTTTACACACACAGCTCCACGGTCCCGCACGGTCCCGTTGTTTTAATGGGCAATCGCGGGTGCCCGGCGGACATCGTGGCCGCCGGGCACTCGCACCGGGTCCCGAGCGACGCCGCGGGCGCGCGCCCCCTAGGCGGCCGGGAATGATAGGACATCATATGATGCCCACCCAGGATGGGAGATCCACCTTGTGGGCGTCATATGACAGTGGGCGGTAGGGAAGTGGTTAATGAACTCCGGAGACCAACACTGTGGGTTACCGTCCTTTCTGGTCATACCAGTCAGGGGCTTGACCAGAGAGGAGAAGTTACAAATAGACTTTCGATAATACTTTGCAAAGCCAAGAAAACGCTGCAGAGGACGTAAACCCACGGGTCGGGGCCACTGTAGGACTGCTGAAAGTTTCTCTGGGTCCATTGAAAAACTAGCAGTGGAAATGACATAACCCAGGAATTTAGGGAGGAGAGAGAAGAAGAGCACAGGACCTTGGCTATCTTCTGGAAGCAAGTCTCACTGCATTGTGGCGACCAGGAGAGAACCTCAGCACGGAGCCACTCAAAAGAGGGGTTGTGCCTCTGTAACCAAGGATAACCAATAACCAATGGAAACTTAGGTGAGGAAATAACTTGGAATTGGATTATCTCATGGTGAAGAGCCCCTACGGCCATGGACAACGGAACAGTCTCATGAGTCACATGGGCAGGCTGTAGAGGTCTCCTGTCGAGAACCTCAATGGCAAGTGGAGTATCACGCAGCTGCAGTGGAATCGAGTTCTTCGATACAAAGGCAGCATCAGTGAACAGGCCTGCAGCCCCAGAGTCGATTAGAGCCTGTATCTTGATCGATTCAGCCCAAGAAAGGGTAACCAAAACCAGGGACTTATCCTTCTGGATAACTGGGGACAAAACAACGCCACCTAAGGTCTGTCTGTGACAGGACCTCAAGGTTCGGGCATTCTCTGGACGGGTAGGACAAGACTTCAAAAAAAGACCTGCCTGACCACAATAAAGGCACAATCTCTCCCTCCTCCTAAGGGTTCTCTCATCCGCAGAGAGACACGTGAAGCCCAAGTGCATGGGCTCATCTTCACTGACCAACTCGGTACCAGGAGAGGTGAGGGAGGCAAGGGTGGGACTGCAAAGCTTGGAGACAAATATACAGGAGGCTTCTGCAAGCACTCCTAAAAAGAGAGTCTTTCTCCGAGTCTGGAGTCAATGAGGATGGCAAACGTGATCAATTTTTCCAGCTCAGTGGGTATATCTCGGGCTGCTATGTTATCCTTGATGGTATCCGAGAGACCATGAGTACAGAATTCGATTGGTGTAATCGACAACAGTTCTCATACTCTGATGGACATGAGGCACTTGGCAGCAGAAGCAGAGCGTGCGGGAACTTCAAATACCCATTTAAAGGAAGCCACAAACTCAGGGTTACTAAAGACAACATATTTTTTCATCTCCCATAGGAGGGTTTGCCCAGGCCAAGGCTCTCTCAGAAAGCAACGATATCACGAAACCTACTTTTTCTTCTGTCCGTGCAAAACGCCTGGGGCAGCATCTCAAAGTATATCTCAACCTGGTTGAGAAACCCCCTGCATTGGACTGGATCGCCCCCAAATCGATGGTGAAGCAGACATACCTCCTTATAGAGGTTATACTCGAGGTGGGTGCCTGCACAGAGACTGGAGCAGCTGCAGGGATGGCCTGCAACACAGGTTGTACCGTAGTAGCCACAGTGGGAGATTCCAGGTGAGCCGTGCAACTCAGGAGTGTTTGTAAAGCCATGGCAAACTGATCCATGTGGTGATCCTGCTCATCCAATCTGGAAAAAATATTACCAACAAGTGGATTGACTGCATCTTCTGAATTCATGGCCTTCACCTACTGTCAGAAACCATGATTTAGACTGAGACAGAAGTACAGTTAAATCTCACTTGTTTAATAATAATAAACAGAGTAAACAAAGTCAAAACATAGCCAGAGTTCAGGAACCGGAAAGGGATAGTCAGACAAGCCAAAACGTCAGGGAGCCAGACATGAGCGTAGTAGAACAGCAAGCATGATCTGGAGCCAGAAGGAATGTCAGCCAAGCAAGTCTTTAACAGGAACACAGGGGAGCGTCTCTAGAGATGTGACCAAGGCAGAGATCATCTGGGCTGGACGGCTTAAGTAGGAAGGACTGACGAGCAGGATATCATCAACAGGTGAGTCACTGTGGAGAGATAGGAGCTGGCAATTAGCCGACAGCTGAGCGGCCAGCTCAGAGAAGAAAGGGCTGAGCCCAGCCCTGACATAGCCTTGATGAAGGTGGAGGGTTGAGCCCCGAAAGCACGTTGGCTGTTGCAAAATAAAATCTTTTAAAGGACTATACAAGTTGGTGTGGCATCTCTAGGCCCGCAAACCACCCATTAAATTATAACACATCTCCATAACTTTCAGCATTCCTACATCACAAATATTGTTTAGACTCTTCGACCTACATGTATGGTCATGGTGTACTTGCCTAACACTCAATCATTATGTCCCCATGCTACCAGGCAAAGTACTACTTAACCTAGAATAGGATGACCTATCAGCCTATGTGTTAGCATCAGTTTAAATCTATCAAACATGTTTTGACAAGCAAACTTTAGCAAACGCCTGGCTATCTGACTCGATCTTCCTACCCGAGGTTAGGACTAAACTTCACTGAATATTCTCCATTGACAAATTGACAGCAAAACTCTATGAAAGATGAGAAACAATATGTGATCCTTGGGTTTAACACTTCCTATCAGTGGTCTTTGCCGTGATGTTGACATACTTTGCCCCTTGTGACTGATATAACTCACCTTTGCTCCGAGGCCCTCACTCCCTCTTTCTGTTTTCTTCCCTTTCTGGCCAATACCTATTCATTCTTAGCTGCTTAGGTTTACAAAATGTCCAGATTTCTGAGTCAGTTATGGGTTAAGTTCTTGTAGGTATTTCTTATGTTGTTCTTCACTTATGTCGCTCCAATGTAGCCGAATACTATGTTATATTTCTGCATGCTGCGATATCAGTAATCTGAACATCAAATTGCCTGTATACTTTAGGTTTTCAATAAAAATATTGAACAAGAATTCAGAATGCTTCTCCCAAACAAATATGCAGAAGTTCTGAACTCACTTTGACTTTGCTTGTTGCATGCTTGTTCTGGATCAGTGACTTAATAAGCCAGGGACAGCTTACAACGTTCATTATTGTTCTCAAGTTTATTGCAGACTTGTGGTTCAGTCACCTTTCACCAGCCTCAAGCAGCTTGTAAAGAACCATCATTATATCAGTGTGACTCCTTATATCACACAGAGATCAGCATTTTCTGTGCCGCAATCATTTTCAAATTGCTCCACAGAGAAATATTTACAAAGGAAATGCACATTTTATTTGCAGGTTCCTGACAGATGGTCAATTAAACCATGGCAATTACTTAACAGTAAAAGTTTATCATTTTGCTTTTAGTATATTATTGTTTTTTTCAATTTTCACCAAGAAAATTGTCATTTATATAATAAAACAATCTTATTGAGATGTGTATATACAGTAATACAGTAGATACTATATATCTGCATTTATGCTATAACTGTCGCGATTCATAACATGGGGTTTGCCTCTATTCTAATGAAAGAGTCTAATATAAAGACATCCCAAAAATAATAAAGATGTATACAAAATATTCTGAAATCATTAGTAAAATAATTTTAAAAAAGGGCTTAGCTAGGTATTGTTTATGTCTGTGTAACTACAAAAATACATTTCTTAAATTTTTACATTGCTTTCTGTGAAAAATATTGTTTATGAGCTTTCTGTGCCTCCTAACCGTCAAAACATGTAAAAGAAATACAAAACAGGAACTCCTCCTGTAGCTCCTCTTCAGCTTTTAATAATATGATGGGCACAGAACAGCATGGTTCCCACCAACTCTAAATGATCTTAAAGCGGTTGTAACCCTAAAAAAAAAAGCTACTATTCCTTTAAAGCATGAATAACAGCATAGTGCTGTTGGAGTGTAATTTGTCCTTTTCTAATTTCTAAGATACCTGGTTGATCCTGCCTGTTCCTGTGTCCCCCTATGTGAACACAGTAATCATGGCTACTGATCCCTGATATCGTGGTCAGTTTACGCGCCTCTATCATCCCGCAGTCTCTCCCTCTCCCCCTCCCTCCCTGCCTGTCAATCTGTTTAGTGATAGCAGATCTCCTCCCCAACCCTCCCCTCCTGTCGCTATTTCTGCTGCAATATATAACCTCTTACTGGTATCCTCTTTGTTATAAAAAAAATTTTAATAACTAATCTTTACAACCCCTTGCTTCCTGACAGGCGCACACAGATGTACGTCTGCAGAATGGCACGGACAGGCATAAGGGCTTACAGGTACGTCCCTTTGAAAATGCCACCGTGCACGCCGGTCGGGACCCCCGTGAGTCCAGTCGCGAGACCCACGGACTTGTTTGCCATGGGGATACCCGCGATCGTCTCACGGGGAGGACGAACAGGGAGATGCGGAAGTAAACAGCATCTCCCCGTTCTGCCTAGCAACAAGTGACCCTGATCTCTGCTCCCTGTGATTGGAGCAGAGATCAGTGATCACTAACACACAGCCACGCCCCCCACAGTTAGTAACACGCCCCTAGGACACACTTAACCCCTACACTGCCACCCCTGGTTAACCCCTTCACTGCCAGTGTCATTTACACAGGAATCAGTGCATTTGTATAGCACTGTTTGCTGTATAAATGACAATGGTCCCAAAAATGTGTCAAAAATGTCTGATGTGTCCGCCATAATGTCACAGTCACAATAAAAATCGCTGATCGCTGCCATTACTAGTAAAAAAAAAAAAAAAATATCAATAAAAATGCTATAAAACGATTCCCTATTTTGTAAACGCTATAACTTTTGCGCAAACCAATCAATAATTGCTTATAGCGATTTTTTTTTACCAAAAATATGTAGAATAATATGTATCAGCCTAAACTGAGGAAAAAATTTTTTTTTATATATTTTTGGGGGATATTTATTATAGCAAAAAGTAAAAAAATAATGCTCTTTTTTTGTTTATAGAGCAAAAAATAAAAACCGCAGGGGTGATCAAATACCACCAAAAGAAAGCTCTATGTGTGGGAAAAAAAGAACGTCAATTTTGTTTGGGAGCCACGTCGCACGACCGTGCAATTGTCAGTTAAAGCGACGCAGTGCTGAATCGCAAAAAGTTCTCTTAACCACTTCAGCCCCGGACCAATTGGCAGCCAAAGGACCAGGCCCCTTTTTGCAATTCGGCACTGCGTCGCTTAACTAACAATTGCGCGGTCATGCGACGTGGCTCCAAAACAAAATTGGCGTCCTTTTTTTCCCACAAATAGAGCTTTCTTTTGGTGGTATTTGATCGCCCCTGCGGTTTTTATTTTTTGCGCTATAAACAAAAATAGAGCGACAATTTTGAAAAAAATGCAATATTTTTTACTTTTTGCTATAATAAATATCCCCAAAAAATATAAAAAAACATTTTTTTTCCTCAGTTTAGGCCGATACGTATTCTTCTACATATTTTTGGTAAAAAAAATCGCAATTAGCGATTATTGATTAGTTTGCGCAAAAGTTATAGCGTTTACAAAATAGGGGATAGTTTTATAGCATTTTTATTAATATTTTTTTTTTTATTAGTAATGGCGGCGATCAGCGATTTTTATTGTGACTGCGACATTATGGCGGACACATCGGACATTTTTGACACATTTTTGTGACATTTGTCATTTATATAGAAATCAGTGCTATTTAAATAGCACTGATTCCTATGTAAATGACAGTTGTAGTTAGGGGGTTAACCACTAGGGGGCGGGGAGGAGTCAGTGTGACGTGTTCTGTTTTTTTTTACAGTAGGGGGCGTGGCTGTACGTCTGACGTCATTGATCGGCGTTCCCGATGACAGGGAACCGCCGATCACTGACAGTCAGTGTAGGAAGCGCGGGGAGAGGTTTGTTTACATAGACCTCTCCCCGTTCTTCCGCTCCGTAACCCGATCGCGGGATACCAGCGGCGATCGGGTCCGCTGGTCCCGCGGCCGTGGTCACGGAGCTCCCGACCGGGTCGCGCGCGCGCCCCCCGGGCAGGCAAATTAAAGGGGACGTACAGGTACGTGCTTTTGCCTGCCCGTGCCATTCTGTTGACGTATATCTACAGGAGGCGGTCGGGAAGCGGTTAAGCCAGCAAAATGGTCCAGTCTGAAAGTGGTTAAAAAAACTGACACACAGTACTTTAGGTCTTCAAAAAACAAACATGTTATACTTACCTGCTCTGTGCAAGGGTTTTGCGCAGAGCAGCCCCGATCCTCCTCTTCTGGGGTGCCCCCGCCGGCACTCCTGGCCCCTCCCCTTCATTGGGGCACCCGTGCGGACTTGCTCCTGAGTCCTGCTGCTGCGTCCATTGACACTCCTGTGTCACTGGATTTGATTGACAGTTGTGGGAGCCAATAACTCCTGATGCTATCAATATGAGGAGAGAGACAGTGGCTGGAGCCACTGGGCTCATGCACATCGCTGGATCGGATCGGGATCAGGTAAGAAAAAGGGGGGGTTCTTGGGGGAGCTGCAGCACAGAAGGTTTTTCACCTTAATGCATAAAATGCATTAAGGTGAAAAACCTTGAGACTTTACAATCACTTTACATTATAACCCTAAATACCACCTTTCACAGCGCCACTCTATGTTACCTCCCTCTGACGTCAGAGGGGAATCTCAGCCCCTCCCGCTGCTCTCCTTAGATCAGGGAAGGAGAGCAGAGGGGAATCACATGACTGCAGAGCAGTGGTGTGAGAAAAGGTATTTAGGATTATATTTTTTTTTTTTTTTTAAAACTGACACGTAGTACTTTAGATATTCATAATAATAGAGAAAATACAAGTAATGGGGTTATGTGACTTAACCACCACTTTAACCACTTCAATACCGCCCATTCTCATATGACATCCGAAGATGGGATCTCCCACTCTGGGCGGGCGTCATATGACGTCCTGGGCTTCCCGGCCGCCTGGGACCTGATGCTCATGCCACCCGCGATTGCCCGTTAACCGAGCAGGACCGTGGATCTGTGTGTGTAAACACACAGAGCCATGTCCTGTCAGAGGAGAGGAGACCGATCATGTGATCCTAGTACAGAGGAACACTGATCGGTCTCCTCCCCTTGTGAGTCCCCACCCCCTACAGTTAGAATCACTCCCTAGGACACACAGTTATCCCTTTTGATCACCCCCTAGTGTTAACTCTTTCCCTGCCAGTGACATTTATACAGTAATCAATGCATTTTTTTAGCATGGATCGCTGTATAAATGCCAATGGTCCCAAAATGGTGTCAAAAGTGTCCGATGTGTCCGCCGTAATATCGCAGTCACGATAAAAATCGCAGATCACCGACATTACTAGTAAAAAAAAAAAATTATAAAAATGCCATAAAACTATCCCCTATTTTGTAGACACTATAACTTTTGCGCAAAATAATAAATATACGCTTATTGCGTTTTTTTTTACCAAAAATATGTAGAAGAATACATATCGGCCGAAACTGAGGAAAATTTTGATCAAATACCACCAAAAGAAAGCTCTAATTATAAAAATGTCAACGTCGCATGGCCGCGCAATTGTCATTCAAAATGCGACTGCTAAAAATTGGCTTGGGCAGGAAGGGGGTGAACATGCCCTGTATTGAAGTGGTTAAAACAAGGTAGGCTCATTTTTACTTTGTGAATTAGGAAGAAAAGCAGTTGCCTACTGCCCACACTACCAACACTAGCATCTCAGGACAGGACAACATTGTGTCCTAGACCTGTCTATCCTATATGGAAGTAGTCTTTTCCTTGTGGAAACAAGATTGCTGTACCCATAAGATGCCATAGACTAGTTTTCAACCACTATATTGGGATCAGTGGAATTGCGTAGATGTCCTATGGCCTTTTCGCTGGCGGTCCCAACAGTGGAGTGGAGCTACCTGTGAAATGCGTTGACAGTAATCAGTGTGAAATGGGACACTCAGCGTGATGCAGATATATAAGTGGTCCTTGTAATGCATTAAAAAAAAAAAGAATATTGTATTTTGCAACTTATGTTAATCTTTAAACTTGTATATGATTTGATTAATATATCTGGAATTTTTTTTATTATATTCATGTGTTGAATTTATGTCCTTGGGTGCCATTCTAGAAAGTCCGTAGTTCTTTGTCTACTGTGATAATTTGCTTGTTTGGGATGATAACACTCCAAGGTTTAAGCCCAGTGTCATCTTGCTTCTGTCCCCTCCTTTTTAGAACCGGGTACTTTGCTAGGCAAAACTTTGGCTATCTTTTAGCTGTGTACTTGTTTTACAGGAAAATATTTCTTTCAATACACATCAGCCTCCTTCCCCTAACATCCCTTTCAAGTGCTACTTACTTGATCCCTCTCTTCACTGTGCATTGTCTCTGGCACTGCACAGCCTTGTTTTCAAAATTCTCCCAGACAGGCACTGCACCTTCTGTACATGCACACTGCAATTTCTACTCATTCCTATGGAAAGTCCTGTACAACCCGTACTGGCTTGGATCAAGTATGACACTTAACCACTTACAGACCGTTAGATTTTCCCCCTTAATGACCGGATAATACAGCACTGTGTCGCTTTAACTGACAATTGCACGGTCATGCGAAGCTGTACCCAAGCAAAATTGATGTCCTTTTTTCCCCACAAATAGAGCTTTCTTTTAGTGGTATTTGATCACCTCTGCAGTTTTTATTTTTTGCACTATAAACAAAAAAAAGCAATGTTTTTAAAAAAATATATATTTTTTGACCTTTTGCTGTAATAAATATCCCCAAAAAATTAAAAAAAAAGGAATTTCTTCATCAGTTTAGGCCGATATATATTCTTCTACATATTTTTGGGGAAAAAATTGCAATAAGTGTATATTGATTGGTTTGCTCAACAGTTATAGTGTTTACAAAATAGGGGATAGATTTATGGCATTTTTATTTATTTTTTTATTTTTTTACTAGTAATCGTTTTTACTAAACCATCTGCGATTTTTAGCGGGACTGCGACATTGCCGCGGACAGATCAGACACTTTTGACACTATTTTGGGACCATTGACATTTATACAGTGATCAGTGCTATAAAAATGCACTGATTACTGTGTAAATGTCACTGGCAGGGAAGGGGTTAACACTAGGGGGAGATAAAGGGGTTAAATGTGTTCCCTCGTGTGTGTTTCTAAATGTGGGGGGATGGGATTGACTGGAGGAGGAGACATATCGCTGTTCCTAATCACTAAGAACAGCAGATCTGTCTCTCCTCCCCTGTCAGAACGGGGATCTGTCTGGTTACATACACAAATCCCCATTCTGGCTCTCGTGCCCGCGATTGCTGGTGGCCGGCGGACATCGCGGCCGCCGGCCACATGCAGTGGGTGCGTGCCCGATATCTCCCTTAAAGGTGCCGAGGTACACCTACAGCGATTTACGGCAATATAATGATGGCGGCTTGTCGACAAGTGGTTAAAGGATAGGTTCTCCTTTCAAGAAGAAATAATGAATGCACCTATTTTTGCAAGGAAAAAAAAATGTGCATTTATTATTTTTTCCTGCAGGAGCCTAGAAAGCAATGTCAGGCTTCTGTTGATAAGCCCTGCAGCTTTTAGACTACCTGCATACAAGCTGTCTGTTTGAAAGCTGCAGGGCTTGTGAATGAACGAAAGCAATCATCAGTGCCCTCGCACACACAGTTACACAGTTAGTGAGGCTAAAAAAAAACATCCAGTTACACAAAAAAAATAAAAAATAATATCATACAATCCCATATACCCAATTCTATACCCACAGTTAAACCAGAGGAAGGATAAAAACCCCAGCAGACAAAACTTAATAATTTGCGCCAAGGGAATGAACTACAAGAAAAACGCTTAAAACACAATAAGCTAAATAAGAAATCGCATGGAACACACACAACCGCTGCTGCTGCCTGCAAAGGTTACATAAACCTTAAAAATGAGTAGAATATATAGGCTGCGCTAGCGGATATATATCACCACTGTGAAATAGTTATATAAAGATCATATGTGATAATGCACAACAATTATAAAAGTTGTGCAGCAATGGCTACCGTGAAAGAGAAATAAAATTCAAAAAGCAATAATCAATACTGCATAATTAGTGATGAAAAAGCAAATATACAGACTAATATTATTTGGATGGTTTTGATAATAAGATTTGCAGGTTGTCACTAAACGATAGTCCCCTCTGAAACCCCACTCACCAGAAGAAAATGACCCGCGGCTTTGCAGTCCTAGGGTCTTTAAAGCGTTTTGGTGGGGGGATGAATGATGTCAGGGATCCCAGTAATGCTCCAGATAAAACAGCAAAATCTCCAAATGAGAGCCAGTGACGCTGCTTCCTGTTCCGTTGGAACGCACGCCAGTCCCGTGCACCCGGAACACGCTGATCCTTGTCTTCCCTGTAGTGAGTTACTATAGCACAGGGTATTCCAGGTTTATTCTCAGCGATACCACACATGTTATTTTTTCTGTTTTTTCCTCCACGGCATCTATTCATTTGGAGATTTTGCTGTTTTATCTGGAGCATTACTGGGATACCTGACATCATTCATCCCCCCACCAAAACGCTTTAAAGACCCTAGGACTGCAAAGCCGCGGGTCATTTTCCTCTGGTGAGTGGGGTTTCAGAGGGGACTATCGTTTAGTGACAACCTGCAAATCTTATTATCAAAACCATCCAAATAATATTAGTCTGTATATTTGCTTTTTCATCACTAATTATGCAGTATTGATTATTACTTTTTGAATATTATTTCTCTTTCACGGTAGCCATTGCTGCGCAACTTTTATAATTGTTGTGCATTATCACATATGATCTTTATATAACTATTTCACAGTGGTGATATATATCCGCTAGCGCAGCCTATATATTCTACTCAAAAACCCCAGCAGAGCATGATCCAATTTGCTAAAGCAGGGGAAAAAATTCCTTCCTGATCCCCCGAGAGGCAATCGTATTTTCCCCGGATCAACTTTACCTATAAATGTTAGTACCCAGTTACATTATGTACATTTAGGAAATAATCCAGGCCTTTCTTAAAGCAATCTACTGAGCTGGCCAGAACCACCTCTGCAGGGAGTCTATTCCACATTTTCACAGCTCTTACTGTGAAGAAACCTTTCCATATTTGGAGATGAAATCTCTTTTCCTCTAGACGTAAAGAGTGCCCCCTTGTCCTCTTTGTTGATTGTAAAGTGAATAACTCAACACCAAGTTCACTATATGGACCCCTTATATATTTGTACATGTTGATCATATCCCCCCTTAATCTCCTCTTATCAAGAGTGATTTCTAGATAAATTCAGTTCCTCTAATCTTCCCTCATAGCTGAGCTCCTCCATGCCTCTTATCAGTTTGGTTACCCTTCGCTGCACTTTCTCCAGTTCCCTGATATCCTTTTTGAGAATTGGTACCCAAAACTGAACTGCATATTCCAGAAGAGGTCTTACTAATGATTTTGAACAGGGGCAAAATGATATCTCTCTCTCTGGAGTCCATACCTCTCTTAATACAAGAAAGGACTTTGCTCGCTTTGGAAACCGCAGCTTGGCATTGCATGCTATTATTGAGCTTATGATCTACCAAAACCCCCAGATCCTTCTCCACTATGGATCCCCCCAGTTGTACTCCCCCTAGTATGTATGATGCATGCATATTCTTAGCCCCCAAGTGCATAACTTTACATTTATCAACATTAAACCTCATCTGTCACATAGTCGCCCAATTAGACAGAGCATTGAGGTCGGCTTGTAAATTGGAGACATCCTGTAAGGACGTTATTCCACTGCATAGCTTGGTGTCATCTGCAAAGACGGAAATGTTACTTTTGATCCCAGACCCAATATCATTTATAAAGATATTAAAAAGTAAGGGTCCCAGCACTGAACCTTGGGGTACACCACTGATAACCTTAGACCTTAAAATATTTTTTTCCTGCAAGAACTCGTCTATGTGGTCTTTTATTAATCTCTCCAGTATCTTCCCAACTATAGAAGTTAAACTAACAGGTCTATAGTTACTTGGTAAAGACTTTGTTCCCTTTTTAAATATAGGCACCAAATTGGCCCTGTGCCAATCCAGTGGTACTATTCCTGTCATTAATGAGTCCCTAAAAATTAGATACAATGGCTTTGAAATTACAGAGCTCAATTATTTTAGGATCCGTGGGTGGATGCCATCAGGTCCAGGTGCTTTATCCACCTTTATTCTGTCTAAATATTTCTGGACCATATCACTTTTGAGCCATTGTGGATTTGGGGCTGTGTCACTACCACCCCCATTATGGACATGAGCTCCCCCATGCTCTTTTGTATCCACAGAGCTGAAGAAAGTATTTAATAAATTAGCCTTCTCTTTGTTCCCAGTCACCCAATCTAGATTATTTTGTAAAGGGCCTACATGCTCAGACTTGACCTTTTTTTTCTTTTTTTTTTTTTTTTTTTTTCCACTTCAGAAAGAATATTTGTAGGTGAGTGTCAGCTATGCCCGCATCTCCATCTCTCCAATTTGTCTTAGCATCATTAGTGGATTATTTCATTCTCGCCCTTTTTTTTTTTTTTTTTTTTTTTTTTTTTTTTTTTTTCCTCCCCCCCCTGGGGTTGGGGGGGTCGAGGTCCTGAGTCGGGCATCAGAAAAAATTTACGAAGTCCAAAAATACATGTATACGTCCGTGATCCCACTCAGCCTCTACTCCCCCTCCGCTTCCTTTGTCCTACATCCTGTTCCATCACTCTTCCAGTTAGCCCCCCTGGGGGTTTTTGTTTTTATTTCCTCTCCCCCCTCCCCCCTATCCCTCCCTTGCCCCCACCCTCCCCATCCCCGTCCGCTGTTTTGTTGTTAGAAGGTGATCCTTTCCCCCCAATATCTTCTCTGCCCTTGGGGTCAGCCTTTCCATGGCTGGGTCTCTTTTCGGCTACCGTCATCTCATCCTCAATTGTCATGGCTGCACTCGTAAGGCCTCCCTGTAGCTCCAAGATCTCTTGAATTTTCTCCAGCTCTCCCATCTAGCCCTCGTGGCCTCTCTGTCCTCCTCCCCCGTGTACAACACACATTCCATCATGTAGGTGGACTCCACTGCGTCAACCCATTCCCATAAGGGTGGGCTTTCCTTGTCTTTCCACCTCCTTGGAATTACCTTTTTGGCCGCATTAAGCAGATGGGGTATCAATGAGCCTTTATATTGTTTAATTTCTTTGGGTGTGGCGTGCATAAGTACCACCCAAGGGTCCTTTTTTACCTCCATTGTTGTTATTTCTTTGATATATTTTAAGATAGTCTCCCAGAATTTTTTGATTTTAGGACATCCCCACCATAAGTGGCCCATTGTGCCCCTTTGATCACACCCCCTCCAGCAATTCGCCGATGTATCCGCCTGGAAGTTGCTGACCCTGTCTGGGGTTCTATACCACCTAGCCATGCACTTGAAGTTTGTTTCTGCAGTTCTCACATCTACCGCTGACCCATGTGCTAATTTTAAAATTTTCTTACTTGTGCCTATTTCTAATTGTGTTCCTAATTCGCTTTCCCATTTGGTAAGGTATGGCGGCATCTCCGGTCTATCTCTTTCTAATAACAGTTTATATATTCTGGATATTCTTTTTTTTGAACATTCTACCGTAAAAATTTTCTCTAATTTTGTTAGGTCCTTAGCGTCCCTTAATGGGCTTGGAAGAGAGCCCACAAAGTGGGTTAGCTGGCGATGCCGCCATCCATCTATGGAAAAAGCCTCATTGTTCTGTAACTGGTGCAATGTCATAACCTTCCCCTTACTAATAACTTCCCCTAGTCTCGTGCAGTCCTTTCTAATCCAATCACCTCCTATTTCCTTTAACCCTGGCGGGAAAAAAGGATTTTCTTTAAGTGCTATAAGTGGCGAGTTATAATTTTTGTTGAATATTTTATATATTTTGTCCCAAATTTTCAAAGTCGTGATTGTGATTATATGTGTTTTTTCTCCCAGTGTCCGGCTTTTCGGAGGATTCCATACAATCTTCCCCAGCCTAACTTCACTCAGTGCTCCCTCCAAGCTGACCCATCTTTTAGTGTTACCTATTTTACCCCATTCTGCAATTCTTAATAGTGCTATGGCATGGTAGTAACTTTCTATGTCTGGGACCGCTAGACCGCCCTGGTTTTTATCTTGTTTTAGAATTTGGAGGGAGATTCTATGTTTTTTGTAATTCCATATGAAATTCATTATAATAGATCTTAGTTTATCGAGGTACTGTTTTGGGAGAGGGAGGGGGAGCATCTGGAATTTATATGTGATGACTGGAAGGATCATCATTTTTACCGAATTAATCCTGCCTATCCAGGATAGAATTTTTCCCTTCAGCTCTTGACATTTTTTTTTTTGTATCTTCTAGGAGTGGGATATAGTTTATTTTATATAATTTCCTCGGGTTATTGGCCAGTTCTATTCCTAAGTATTTTATCCTTTTTTTCCAGACGAAACTGACTGTTTTCTGTAGGGTCTGTTTCTCTATTTTATTGAGATTAATGTTAAGGATAAATGTTTTTGAGGGATTGATTCTAAAATTTGTTAGTTCCCCATATTCCATTAAGATTTTAAGCAATATGGGGACTGACTTCTGGGGTGAGCTTATATAAAAGAGGACGTCGTCGGCGAAGGCCGCAAGTTTGTGTTCTTCACTACCGACTTTACAGCCTTCCACCTCTGGGTTTCTGCGGATTGTGGCTAGCAGCGGTTCCAGGGATAGAATAAAAAGGAGAGGGGAGAGTGGGCAGCCCTGCCTAGTACCATTGAACAGTTCGAACTCCGCGGAGGTCGTTCCATTGACCTTGATGTTAGTTTTCGGATGATTATATAGGGTTTTGATTTTTTGAATGAATCTGGGTCCGAAACCCATCCTCTGTAGAGTGTTGAACATGAACCCCCAGTCTACCCTGTCGAACGCTTTTTCAGCGTCTATCGAGAGGAGTAGACTGGGGGTTCTTGAATCTCCCATCCTCTGTATAGCTAGCAATGTCCGAATCCCATTGTCCCTCCCCTCTCTGCCCGGGACAAACCCGACCTGGTCCGGATGGATCAGTGTGCCCAAATGCCCCTTTATTCGATCCGCCAGTATCTTTGCATATAATTTTGTATCGAAATTTAATAAGGAGATGGGTCTGTAGTTCGAGCACACCGATCCATCCTTCCCATCCTTCCTCAAAAGAGTGATCGTCGCTTTTAGGGCCTCTTCGCTCATGTTATAGTCTATCCCTAATCCATTCATATATCGCAGCAGTCTCGGTACGAGAATCTCTTTGTACGTTTTATAATATGAGGCCGTAAAGCCGTCCGGGCCCGGGCTCTTCCCTGTTGGCGAGTTCTTAATAGCTGTTATAATCTCCTCCTCGGTTATTGGCCTCTCAAGCTCGTCTCTCTCCTCTCCCCCTAAGGCTGTCAACCCTGCCCTCTCTAGGAACTCGGAGGTTTTCTGGCTGATTCCAATGCTGTCGTTGTTACCCTTGGTTTTTACCTCGTAAAGTTCTTTGTAATAGTCTCTAAATGTCGAGGCTATTTCGCTAGGAGTATACTTCGTCTCCCCATTTTTTGTTTGGATTTTTTCGATAAAATTTCTGGTTTTCTTTTTTTGTAGTTTCCTTGCTAAATATTTCCCTGGCTTGTTTCCCCAGATGTATTGTTCCCTGGCCACTTTATTGAACTTCTGTCTGACTTCCTGTTCAGCTAGATCTTTTAATTCCTCTCTCTTATCTATAAGCTCTATATATGTGCCCTGGCTGAGTGCCCCCCCGGATTTGTGCTTTTGCTCTAGTGTTTTAATCTCTACTATTAGAGCCTGCGTTTTTCTCGCCCTCTCCTTTTTCTTCCATGCGGCTTTTGCTATCAGAAGCCCCCTAATGAACGCTTTATGAGCGTCCCATAGTTGTGCCTCTGAGACCTCTCCGTTGTCGTTGATTTGAAAGAACCATTCTAGCTCCTTTTTAATATAATCCCTGATTTCTTTGTCGTATAACAATTCCGGGTTGAGTTTCCATCCGCTAGAGGGTTGTTTGTATTCGGGGAAGCTTAGCTTCATGGACACCGGCGCGTGGTCCGAGAGGGAAGCTATTCCAATTTCGGTTTCCTTGGCCCTTTCCAGTATGCCGTGGTCTATTAAAATATGGTCCAGGCGAGAGTACATCTGGTGAACAGGGGAAAAGAATGAGTAATCCCTCGACTGCGGGTGCTGGATCCTCCACACATCCACCAGTTGGTCCTCCGCTAGTTTTTTTTTAATTTGTTTCAATTGTATGTTGCCCCTCCCCATGCCACCAGACGTACTGTCCTTCGCGGGGTCCATCACAAAATTGAGGTCCCCCATCAGGATCAGATATCCTTTCCTGAAGGCCCTTAGCTTACGTAGAATTGCTTCGAGAAATTGGATGGGTCTGGTGTTGGGGGCATAGACATTGGCCAGTGTAAGTTCTACCCCTAGGAGGGAGCCCCTAAGAAACAGGTACCTCCCCTCGGGGTCCGTCATTCTCTCCTCCACCGTGAAGTCAATATCCCTCGCAATCCCAATAGCCACTCCTCTTGCCCTGCTCGAGAAAGTATCTCCATAGAGCCAATTTGGGAAAGCTGGAGAAAAAAGTCTAATATTTGAGGAATGTGCTAGGTGGGTCTCTTGCAGGAACACTATACCTGCGCCATATCTCTCTACTTCCTCCAAAATTTTAGGAACACTATACCTGCGCCATATCTCTCTACTTCCTCCAGGAGGAGTTTTAAGCCTTTCACATTATATGATAACAATTTGATTTCTAGATCCCTCATTTATTGGGTTTTTTTTTTTTTTTTTTTTTTTTTTTTTTTTCCCCCCTGGGATATTGAAAGTGACAGCAGCCCCACAGCGGACGTGGTTTCCCTCCCTCCTCCCCCCCCAACCCCTCCCCCCCTCCCCCCTTTCTCCCGAGTCCCCCTCTCCCTCCCTCACCCCTCCCCTCCTTCCCCCCCTCCACCTCCCCCCCCTGTCCCTCTCCCCCCTCCCCCCCCCCCCCCCTCTCTAGCCCCAACTAGGGTCTCTAAGTCTTTGGGGGCCATCCTTTGTGGCTTCCCTCAGACACTAGATCCTGGTGAGGTGGAGTTTGTTTAGCCCTCCCCTCCCCCTCCGCGGCCCGGCTCCCCGGGCCGCCGTGGGGGGAGGGGGTAGGGCCGGCTTGAACAGATTTGTTTTTCTACGTCAGATGGAGACTCTCCCCTCCTCCCTCCCCTCCCCCGCCCCTCCTCCTGGGATCCCATACACCCTCCATTTCATTCCAGCCCTGAAGATCCGGGACTGATATCCCGAGTTTCGTGCAAAAGCTTTGCACTTCTTCTGGGTACCTCAACCTGGCCGTGCACCCCTCTTTTGACCCTATTAAACATGAGGGGAAGCCCCAGTTGTATCTAATATTTTCCTTTCTTAGGATTTCCAGCAGAGGTTTTTGGTGTCTTCGTCTTTCAAGAGTACGGGCCGATAGGTCTGCGAACACTTGAATTTCAACGCCCTCGTACATTAAGGGTGATTTATTTCTTATTTTTGCCCATAGGTCCTCTTTCTCTTTAAAGTGACTGAATCTGACAATTATGTCCCGTGATCTCTCCGACTCACGCCTTTCAGTTCTTCCTACTCGGTGAATCCTTTCTATGTCAGGAAAGTGATCTGAGTCCTTGCCACTTATTGGGCCCAAGATTACCAATAGTTTTTTTTCCACGTCTTCCCCTCTTTGTTCCGGGACAGAGCGCAACCTCAGATTTTGCCTCCTGTCCCTATTCTCTTGGTCCTCAATTTTGTAGAGGGTATCTCTCTGGGTGATGGAAGCGATTTCCAATTGCGATTTTAGCCTGGCGATTTCCAAATCTGTAGTATCCGCTCTCCCCTCCACCGCTTCTACCCTAGACATCAAATGGCCCATATCTTCACGCAGCGAATTAATTTCTAATTTGATTACGTTTTCCAGGCGCAGTAACATCGCCTCCATTTCGAGTTTATTGGGGATGTGGGTCCCTGCCTGTTGGTCTTCCTCCCGGCTAAGATCGATCTCAGTCTCCAATGTGAGGTCCGCTCTAGAGTTATTGATTTCCCCTTCAGCCCCGCCCTTACTGTCCGAGGTAGCTCCAGCCTGAGTATCCTTTCCCAATGCTTTGGGGCTTGCCCCCTGCCTTAGATAGTGTTTGATTGTGCTTGTCTCCCCTTTGCCACTTTTAGTGGATGCTTTCTTTGGCTGTTTCACTGGGTCTTTACTCATGGTGACCTTCTTGGTGGGTCTTATTCTCTTCCCCAGTCTTATTATATTCCTGGGCCGCCTTGGCCCTTTTCCTCAGCCTTGAATTGACTATGATTTTTACTTTTGGGGTGGGCGTCGCCCTTAATGTTTTTTTTGTACGCTTGTGGTCTCGAAAATCAATACTTAAGACCGTCTGGGCTGTAGGTCTTTATAGGTCCTTATCGGAATCACACTTTCCCTCCATGGTACGGCCCCTGGTACATGATGCTATATTTTCCTGGTCGCCTGATCGAAATCTCACTCTCATTCCATAGTGCAACCTTTAGTGTGTGATAATCGATCTTCCTAGACACCAATCAGGATCTCGCTTTCTTCTCAGTGCGATTTACAATATGTGATAGTCAATCTTCCTAGATCCCGATCAGTATCTCCCTTACAATCCGTTGTGCTGTTTTAAGGGTGGGTGAATAAGACCTCGTGAACTCCAGTCAGAATCACACTAACAGTCTATGATGCAGTTTTTAATATATGTGATATCTGAATGGCAGATTCAAAAATTTTCTTTTTCAAAACAGTTTTGTGCCATTGAAGGCTATGGTATCCATGGTCTTACCCTAGTCTTAGGTTTTTGGGACCTATAGACCCCCGTGTGTATCCATAATACTTAGCTCCAGTTATAACCAAACTGTATTTTAGAAAAGCAGGGGTCCACACCGCCTTTTTACAAAGAGTGTCAACTCTGCGACTTAGTGCGCTCCAACGTCTGCCTAATGCCGTTTGAGTATATATACTTAAATGCGTCTCACACTGCCAGATATACAATGCGTGACCTGGGGACCCACTAGGCACCGTCTGCTGCTCCCCTCTTGATGTAGGGTCAATGTGCCACCAATTTGGGCTATAGCCCGCCTGTCCCCTCTTGCAAGGGGTGGAGGAGGTAATACCCTAGCTAGGGGAGGAAAGAAGGGGAAGATGAAGAAACCCCATCAGAGCAGAGAGACGCAGAGCCCAATCTGACCATCTACCACACACAAAATAACTCTAGGGAACAAGGGATACCAAAAAAAAAAAAAAAAAAAAACCAGAGGAATGGCATTTACATGTTATCCTAGCATTTTTTTTTCTTTTCCCTTAAACAGTCCTGGGTATATCTTCGGCGGAGCGCCACCACAGGTAGTTTGTCCTTACCTCTAGGTGGACCAGGCTTCGGTGGGGGTGTCTTGCATACTCACGGTCGGAGGTCTTCTCGGCGGCGCTAACCGCATCTGTTTATGCTACGATGCCGGAGCGGGGCGGTGGGGGGGGGGAGAGCCGGGGTCTGCCGTCCTAGTTGCTGCTTATTAGAGCTGCGGGTCCTGCCTTCCCTATGCGGGAGATCCCGCATGTCCTATGCTGTTTTTCCCCGAGGGAGCGAGACGGCAAGCCGGCGTCTGCATCGTCTCTTCCCCGGAGCGGTCCCGCGTTCTCCCTGACAGTGTTGCGTCTGTCCTCCTCGGCCCTCTGGCATAGACTCCTCCCTCCGTGTCGACACTACGTCGGCACGTCCATCTCAGACTTGACCTTTTTACTATTAATATATTTGAAGAATTTTTGGGGGTTTGTCCTACTATCTTTTGCAATCTGTCTTTCGTTTTGAATTTTTGCATCCTTGATTTCCTTTTTACATATTCTGTTATATTCTTTGTAACATTTAAATGACACTAGTGTTCCTTCATTTTTATATTTTTTAAAAGCTCTTTTCTTTTAATTCAGAACTACAAGTTGTTAGCCGCGGGCTTGCAGGGATCGAGTAGTGTCTGGAACGCAAGCCGAGGCCGCACTTCCGGTTCTGCACACCGGTGTGCGCTCCAGCCTTAGATATAATGCCAAACTGCGAGGCGGTCTGTGTCATAATAGACAAGCGAGCTTCGGATAGGCCCTGCACAGCCATCCCTAGAGTGCAGAATGCAGTGCTGGGACTCCATATGGGTATATTTGCGTCGCCTTATTATACACTGCTGATTTTAATGGTATGTGCATACAAAAATCGTTTCATCTAAGAATATTACTCTATGCAAAAGTAGGAACTCCGCCCCCTTTCAAATATGGGAGGAACCTTTGACTCTCATGTTGTGGGAGGGACAGTAGTCCTTAGAAAATAGAAGTTAACAGCAGAGGAGAAGCTGCAAAGCATACAGGGAATCCAGAAAGTTGTGGAAAGAGATGACCAGCAGACAGGCAGCACCCACAACATGAAAGGAGATTTTCCAAGAAATCTTATATTGGAATGTCAAAAATAACCATTGTTTTATTGCTATTACAATTCTGATGTTATAAAACAAAAATATATGCTGTGAATTTAAATCTCTTTTAAGTATGCAATTAAAAATGAAGTCAAGGTAGAAGCAACACACTTAAGATCTCATCTCCCTGTCACTCTGCTCTCTCCTTCTTTTCACATGCCAGTTTTGTAGCGCCTAAGTGCCGCTGCACAGCTGATTGGCTTATCGTGCTGCTTCTCTCTTCCTACCAAGCCAAGTTCAGTTATTTACACTGCCTGCATTATAAAAAACATATTTAAGAATAAATGAATGAATACAGAGCTGTATGAATTTATTTTATTTTTAAATGCCTGGGGTCCAGCTTTAATCCGTTCAAAAAACATAGAAGATAAAAAATAGTACAATAATACCTAAAAAGCATGTGCCCTGTTGTTCATGGAGAGGTATCTCCAAGCCTCAGTGAGGCTCATTAGCACCATCATTACTTGTAAATTCTTTATGTAAGTACATATTCTGATGGTTTGTTTGCTAAGTACTTTACGCAGTAACAGGACCCTATTCAACTAAACATACATAAAAAGGATATAAACTTGTGAATTAAAACAAACTGAGGTGCAATATTACCAAAGCTGTAACTGTAAATAAATAGCTTAATGGTTTCCATTTGGCTCTGCTTAGATAAAGAGAAAAAGTACTTTGTTGTGTGAAACGGTCATTTGTCTACTAAATGAAAAGAAAAGCTGATAAACTGATTGTAATGCACCGTTTATTTTGCATTTACATGATTTTGGAAGAGTTGCCATATTTATAGTTTGCTTTGTTTTCTGTAGGAAATATTTAAAGTCATTAATCTTTTTATAATGGAAAGTCTGCAGCTTGGCCCTGACTGATCATTTGCTATTACTACTGTTGGCAATAATTTCAGATATCTTGCATATTTTACAGCTTTTAAACAATAGCGGGATCAGACAGTCTCCACTGTAAATAGGTTCTGTCGGTGGCTACTTTGATCTTAGATAATTGCTGCAGTGTATCTTTCCATATGGATTATAGTATCAGTTTGCACAACACATCATTTATAAAAAAAAAGGTTATTTAAAAAGGAACAAGATTATTTAACTTATTTCTTTCCATTCAAAAACATGAACTATAAGGACCATCCATTAGTGGAAAGACAACCAGTACCATAGCTGTTCTAATGAGACAATTTATAATAAGTGGAGAAAAGAAGACAGGTACAAACATGGAATTGTTGTGCACAGTGACCAAACATATCATAGAAAAAACAATGAAAGCTAATTGGTCACAATGGACAACACCATCAGTTTATTGTGCATGAGCATCCCATAGTGGACCCTGTATCAGGAATGTTTTTTTCATATGGGTCAATGCACCAGCTGAACAATGATACTACAAGATTTTTCATTTAGGAAGTGTCTTGCATAGTTGTGTTATTTTTTATTTTTTTTATAAAATGTAGAGTATATATTACTATATCAAATATCATGGGGTCCTAATTCACATTTTACATAGAGGCAGGAAGTGATGAGAAGTCTTTCCGTTGAGGACGCAGATTGCAACTTCTTTTTTTCGTAAAATTAAAAAGGGGTAGAACCTTTGAGTATTTTTACTCTCTTCTTTTTGTCCAAATGGCAACCACGTCTCATAATAAGCTTTAATGTACTACTGGTATTAGCAAAGTTGGGTCATGCTCACAAACTTAAAGCTGAACTACAGGTATTATATTTTTTTGCAGCTGTAGCACCCTGATATTTAGGCAGGGTTGCTAGTAAATTTATTTGCCAATTGATAGTTGCTTTGGCCAATTGATATGAGGTCAATTGATTTCGCCCTAACTCTGGAATTGCTGCATTCTCTCTTCTGTCACTAGATGGCCGGTTATCTGGTGGCATTAGATAAGACAAGGGCAGGGGTGTCCAAACTTAGATGAAATGAACGTGCATGAGGGCCGACCATTTTGCCTGACATTCTTAGACCGAATTGTAATGGTTTAAAGTGCTTTTATCCAAGTACTTATACACTGCAATTTCTCTTGCCTTTGTTGCTGTGTGTGGTGAAGAGTTGAGCTTGGGCGTGTTATTTGGATATACCATATTCATCGGCGTATAACACGCACCTTCACTTTAAGAGGGAAGTTTCAGGGAAATTTTAAATAAAGAACTGTGAAGCAAATAAGGGTCAGTGCCCATCAATGCAGCCTAGTCGGTGCCCATCTGTAGCCTCACAAGTGCCATGAATGCAAACTCACCCGTCTGCATGATGGACAGGACTTCCTATTACAGAGGCTGCCGTGCAAACAGGAAATTCACCTGTATGTACGGCACTCGTCCCGCCCCCTCCCTGTCCCTGTCTGTTTTTGGCCCCTGGCGCTTGGGGATTCATTGGGGGCCACAAAAGATATACATGTCCAAATTACCAGTCGGCTGTTCGAAACCAGAACGCGGGCCACTATTGGCCCGTGGGCTGGACTTTGGACATACCTGGACAAGGGCATTGCAGGGACAGATTAGGAATGAATGGGGTGTCTCAGCCAATGGGCAGGGATTTTCTTAGGTCCCTTGGCCTGCTGGGAGAGCCTGTTTATTTGGGAGGAGTCAGGTGATCAGGGTTCTGTCCCACCTGGACGGCTATCTGAGTGGACGTGTTGTTGTGCTGCCCCAGGCTGCTAGGCCAGAGCCTGAGGCCTATCCTGGGGACATCTGGCTGCTAGCAGCGTAGGGTTGGGATTGCGGTTTGCAGTCCAACCAGAAGTGACGGTTCTGTCGGCCGGAGAACATGTCGTGGCCGGAGTTAGAGGGGAAACTGTTGCCACGAAGGGACCATCCACCTTACTACCAGGGCCCACTGTGAGTAGCTGAAGCAAATACCAGAGCAGTATTCTCACCAACCGAGGACGGTGAAGAATTGCGAAACTTCAGCAGATGTCAAGCCAAGTCAAGGGACCCAGCCAGTGGAGGTGACAATTGCAAAGCAATATTGTGTGCCAAGCCAGGGACCAAGCAGGCTGGTGGGGTGACGCTTGAAGAGTATCTGTGAGTGCCAAGCTAGGGACCCAGCAGGGAAGTAGGGGTGACGCTTAAGGAAGATACTGAATGAGAAGATTGGAAGAGCTCAGGGGATTCAGTGGCAGTGGCAAGTCTAGTGAATGACTGGGAGATCAGTTGAGTGAAGATCTACAATAGGAGATTGTAGAGGAAGTTCATTACAACTTTTATTAGAAACTGTTTCAAGATTGTTGCCATAGGAGACAGCGGTCCTACTCATGCAAATGTGGTGTCTTGCTGGATGCCTTTCCCTGCATGGCTGTCTGCCTATAGAAGTCTCGGAGTCTGCTAAATGAACATTGCAACTACTAAAGAGTGTCCTGGCCCTAAACCTCTCTCACACAGTTCTGTTTAAGAGACAATAAATCTCTTTGCATTCATGAAGTGTCTGGTGCCCATTAATCCAGCCCAGCTCGATGTATGCATATGTGTTATCCAGAGGGCCACATATGCTGTAAATCATTGTAGTAGCCCACACTACGTACAGTGATCACTGTGATCTTCTGGCTCCTGTGCTAGTAGCTTCCCCTCTGAACACTAACCACAGGGAGTCGCTTACTCTGCACCTCCACCATTTAAAGATTGTCTCATATTTTTTCAATGAATATAAGCTGTTCTTTGATTGGACGATGTGGAGAGAAGGGGTGGTGAAGTCACATTCTCCACCTCGTCCAAACAGAGAATGCCTTATATTCATTGAAAAAATACAAGGTGTTCTATTAAAGGCTGAGGTGCCAAATGAGTGACCCCCTGAGGTCAATGTGCAAATGGGAAGCTGCCCACATGCAATCTGGCTCTCACTTTAAGTAGCATCCCCTACTATAGTGATTTACAGCATTACTAGCAGGCTTCAGGATATAACAAATGCATACTTACCTCGAGCCAAGCTGACCTAATGTAAGTATTCAAAAAGTTTAGCTTTAAATATTGAGCTCTTTAGTCCCAATCAGTGTCTAGCACAATTTTTAGAAAGTTATTTAAAACTCATGAACCCAAATTGATCAGGGTTCATTAATGAATCTGTGAGTTATTTCTGAGTCCCTGCTAAATTAGGAATTATACCAGGTATAAACAGCCCCATTTGCTAAATTCTCAAAGATTAACCTGTCAATAGCCAAGGTGGTAAGGTACATGGGTTACCCTCAGCCCAACCTAATACAATGGACCAAACAGTGCAGAAACTTACCTTGTGCTGAAGAGCTGTCACCTAGCAGACTATATATAGATCAGTTTAAAATTTAGCAGTTTATTAATTAGGATGACACTTATCTAGGGAGTAATGTCCAATCCCAGATGTTTTTTAGTGGACAGTGGCTGGCCAACATCAGAGAGAAATAGAGGTTCCAACTGCCACCCTGTAATGAAGTAGACATGGGCGCCGTCAAAAAATTTGTTTCGTTTCGTTCCGTATTAAAAAAAAATCGTATTTCGTAATTCGTGTACGAAATTTAATTCGGATTCGTACGAAATACAAATTTCATACGAATCGTAAATTTAAACGTTTCTGTTAATTTGGATCGGAAATTCGTAAACGAAATTTTGTATTTCGTACAGAATTCTTATGCATATTAACACCAGTCACGTTTCTGATACTTTCTGTTAATTTGGAACGGAAATTCGTTTACGAAATTTCGTATTTCGTAAACGAAATTTCGTACGGAATTCGTATGCATAAAAATTCGTATTTCGGATTCGTACGAATGTACGAATTTCTAAAAATTCGGACGAATTTCCGATTCGTACGAAACTAATCGCACATGTCTATAATGAAGTGGAGTATTTTAGGGCACAGAGACAAGTGAGCTGCAGAGGTACAGCAGAATGGTGTCTATCCTTTAAAACTCAGTCCTACTGGCAAGAATTGGAAGAAGACACAGGAAGTGGGGACCTCCAGTGTGAACACATCAAAAGGATTGGGTGCTGCATTTGGTTTCTCAGCATAGTGCTAAGTGAAGTGAAATTTTGGGACTTTAAGGGGAAGACTGCTCCATTCTGCAAAGAGTGTCTAGAGGTGATCAAGTAGCACGTTCTACTAGTGTATCTATATTGTGAACGTTATTTGAGAAATAGACCTCTGCACTACTAATATAAAATAATAGTGGAACGAAATGCTGCTGAGTCTAATGATGATCACAAATCAAAAATAAAAGAATATAAATGTGTACTATGTGTACATGACTCTGCGCATATCTCGAAAAACTCTAGGGTGCTGGTAGGATAATATATGCTTAGTTGAATGTCAAAAATAAAGTGCTAAATTACAGTGCTACATTCAATAATGTGCATATGATAAAGTGCATGGAATAAAAACAATACTTGCAATAAAAAAAAATACAGAATACTTCCAATAAAGTGCTTCCAAAAAGGTGCTCACAGATGCTGTAAAATATACAGTGAAATGATGTATCCAGTGGATCAATTATATACAGATCAGTATTGTATATTAAAATGTCCAGTGTGGTGTGTCGGTGCACAAATAATATAGTTCACTCAAAAATAAAATACATAGAGATGTTCAAATCCTTCCTCCAGGTGTATTATTCCACCATAGAACCAAAGCCTTAATGCTTGTAGGTTTCTTTCAGTGAACAAGGGTAACTTAGATATCCATCACAGTGCTCACTAAGCTCTTACCTTAGGGTAAATATAAAGCGCTTCAGTGCTCTAGTAGATGGTCTGTTCCTCCTTGTAGTAGAATCCTATGGGGGTGCTGAGTGGCGGCTCACAATGGTATATGCAAAAAAATAGGGCTCAGATAGTGTGTTACCCAATAAATAGATCAATTTAATAAAATAAATGGGCTGCTTACATTTATTAAAATAAGAATCACTTTAAAATTGGCAAAAGGTTATGTACAGTTGAGAAATAGCATCGAATACCGTTACTTAGTTCCTCCTTACTTCTGTTTGCAGTCCACGGTACCTACTTCCAGTCCGCTTTGTTTACTTACGGTTTGCGTACCCACGCGTTACGTCACGTTACGCACATCATGACTTCCTCAGGGACTGTGAATGTTGTGAATATTGTGAACGTTGCTCTTAAAATCATTGTTATTCATTTGCCAGTTCTGTGTTAAAGTCATAACTTGCCTTAAAGAGTTTGCTGTGTGGTTTAGCCGATTGAGGAGAGCATGAATCTTCTTCTGCATTACATTGAGAACACTTTAACCCCTCTATTGCCATTTTTTATTGCTATAAGTCCCAATCCTCATCCAATCTTGTATAACAAAAAAACAACCTAATGATTGTATGACATTTTTTTCTTCTTTAGACTTTTTTGCTGGTGTAGCAGACGGAGGAGTGCTAGACGGTGTGCTCCTGTGCCACTCTCTTCTCCCCCCCAGTCACTATGCTTCTTTGTGGCTTCATCTGTGGGCTTTCTCCTCTTCTCTCTGCCACCGCTGCATTCTGTCAAAGCGAGCTGTATGATTCACTGCTCACTCCTGCAAGCAGCAGAGTGACCAATTTAGAAAAGACTAGAGGAGGATCATAGGACATGTAATCACCTTAGAGCATGGCCCAATGGAAGGTATGGGGCTTGAACTATAGCCTTCACCAAGCCCTGCATGAGAAGGAGGAGAACTGAGGAATTTTCCTGGGAAGTTTACCGGAGGTCTTGGGGGAGCAGGTGAGAGAGCATAAGGACCTGCTACAGCACTGTGTGCCTTTTATCCTGGGGGGGGGTACCAAGCATGACCTGTGTGCCGAGGGGCTAAGCCACTGCCAGGATACAATCCATGCTGTGCTGAGGACCAGAGTCACCCAGCAACCCAAAATGATGGGACATTTTACCAGAGAGACTACTGCTGCTGTGTCACTGGGTCTGCTGAGAGGGCCTTGCAGTCATAACCTGTTAATACTGACTGAGAGACTGAGCCCTTCCAGAACCGACCACACAGCTGCCTAATAGCCTTATTGCTACCTGTAGGTTTAACTGGGACTGTTCTCATGTGCACCAATGGTACAACTGGGCCCCAACGCTGGATGGCTGAAAAATGTGTCCTAAAGACTGCCCCTCTACAGAGACCTTTACTTGTTTCTTATGCTACCTCTCAGGGGACATTGCACCATATCCAAGCCATTCTCCTCAAGTGTGCTCTAGACTAGGTATAGTATTATTATTCACTTTGCAGTTAATGCTTATATGCACTGTTTATTGCTGACTTATGTGTTGATTCCATTTAGTGGTACAGAACTCTATTATTAATGAACGTGGCATAGTGATTATACTGTCTAGCAGGCTGTGTCTGAACCTACCTTCTGTAGGCTCATTAACGCTCAAACCACTATTCACTGTAACCTGTACCAATACATTGAGTTAATTTACCACTAAATGGCCTTGTGTATTTCCTGGTACTAACTCACAGTTGCGTTAAAGGTATCCATACTGGTGTTCTTAGAAGTGCTTGCAATCATGTGTGTCAGAGGGGCTGAGGTTATTCATTGAGTTAAGGTAAAGAACAGAGAACCCATTCAACCAAGCAGCTCCTGAAGGGGTAGCACTACACTGGTAAGGGGTAGGGTTAGGTTATGATGTCAACATGGAAATCTCATAAATGTGAATAATCTTGACTGCTCAGCCTCCTCACTGTGAACATTTTACATACAGTGTAAGGTTTGGGAACGGAACCAATAATAACTTAATTATGCCTTTTCCATTCTGTGCTTTATTTTACTTTCTTAACCACATGCTGTCAACTAAATAACTACAATTAACATAATTTCCAGGCACAGTTTGTTGAGTAATTTATAATCTGTATATGGAGGCAGCCAAATGGCAGAAGAATCGACAATACAAACATCTATTATCTACTACTGCTGCTGTAATTGATTCCCCTGCAATGTTTAATTTTTTTTTATGTTTATTTCTTCTTGTCAAAGCTCACTGCAACAAACATGCTGAGACGAATTATAATCAGGATATACATGTTTAATAAGATCGTGTATCTTGTATTTATTGTAGATATCCTTGATCTCTGAAAGTAATTTGAAAAAATGTCTGTGTGATGTGTTCGGTCCTTACACATAGCTGAAGTCCAGGCAAAAATGAAAAAGTGCCAATCAAAACCGCAAGCACCGATGACAGTTCTCAGTTGATAAGCTGCTGATTTTTGGCCATACTTCTCCTATGGATCACAGGAGTCCAATTCATTCTGCACTTCTGTGACCCATTCTCAGACAACAGTGGGCTAAAGCCCGCTGTCTGCTGACGTCACTCAGCTAGTCCAGGCTGGGGAAAGATCCCAACTTTACAGTCGTTGATCTCTGCTCAGAGCGGAGGGGAGAACTGAACGATCAGCTGTGTTTTGCTCAGTTCTCAGTGCAGAGGTGACAAGGGACAGATGCACCATCAATCCTAGATGAGTATAAGGTTTTTTTTGTTTTTCATATACCCCATACGTCTCTTTAAAGAAAGCCTAGTGTGGGAGCTGCCCTGTTATTTCCTGTCAGCTCATGGAATGGATTGTGCCTTGCGACCACCAAGGCTCACCATAAATTTTACAATCAATTGTAAAATTTACATTAGCCCTAGTTCACATTGCAGCGAAATGGCATGCTAAATCGGGGGGTTATTGCCAACAATGCCACCGTCTGAATTAGTGCGGCACCGCACCCATTACCAAAAGTAGTTTCTGTACTACTTTTGGCGACTTCAGGGTGCGATTTCAATAGACCTCTTTGCAGAAACCCATACAGATGTCTCTGAAATCGCCCCCGAAGTCGGGAATGAAATCGTGCGAGTTCAGCTGAACTCGCACAATTTCATTCCTGCTGTCAGTGTGAACCTGGGCCTAATCTACCAACAAATATGTAGTGCAAAAGCCTGCCTAATTAGATACAGGTGGATAGTTCAGTCAAGTTCTCATATAAATTTATTTTGTTCATCTAAAATTGTACAAAGATTGTACAGTCAGATGGTATTTTGTAAACCTATGCTACCCTAGCCAGACTTCTGTGTTTGCCAGTGATAGTGGTGAGCAGGGAGCAGAGGGTCTGAGCCAAAGGTAGTGGAACTGAGTTCCACCAAGTTCCACTCCAGGGCAACAATCTGAGGCAAGCAGTTACTACAGCAATCCAAAAAACAAAAACAATAAGGAAAGAAGCTATACAAAAAAATCTAATTATCAACGTAACTGTTAAAAGATAAGACTACAGCTGTTGCATATACTATATATAGTACAACAAACCTTACTTAAAGGTGAAAAATCATGTGATAAGTGGCTTTATATACACATATAAAACAGGGACATCAGGAAATAAAACCAAAACAACATGCACTACAAAGTCTATGCAGCAAACTTGATGGTGAATATCAAACGTGACAAAATCTTCTATTCGCTTTCTTGCTAGTGCCAGTGATCCCCAATAAACAAATATGGTTCTTCACTCTTCACAAAGTGTGGAATTAGGGTTACAAGAGAGCCATGACCATCTTGCACAGATAGGACAAATAGCTCTTGATTAGAGCAGCAACCACCTCCAGGAAAAGGAACCAGCTCATTACTTTTCTCTCACAACTTCCCTGGGATGGATGGGATACATAACCAGGAAAAGATCCTCTCAACTTTCTCAGTCAAACAACTCAGTATCATATGCAGAAGTATAAAACGCAAAGGGCACATCCCATAGTGTAAGACTATTTAAAACCAAACTTTTATTAATAAAATTAAACTCACAATATGCATAAACATTAAACATTCCTGTTTCAGTTTAAAAAAAGCCTCCAATATGCCAGTATCCAAGATGGCCACCAGATGGCGTATATGGCGTGTTTCCTAGCTCCGCCCAGCGTGTTTTGTCAGATGTGATGTCGTTGGGAGCTGGATGTACATTGTTTTGGTTTAGTTTACTTTTGTCCCTATTTTATTGTGTTTTATATATATATATATACATATATTTATTATGTGTTTGTATGTGTATGTATATATATATATATATATATATATATAACGTGATTTTTTCACCCTACTTAGGGTTTATTTGTTCAAAAAAAAAAAAAAAAAAATATATATATATATATAAACAGTAGTAGTCTTATCTTTTAACAGTCATGTTGATAATTTGATTTTTCGCATAGCTTCCTTGGATGTATAGCGCTACACTTACTGTTTTTTATTTTTATATATATCTTGAATCAGGATTGGTAGCTACCTTACTTAGGTACATTTTTCCCAAGTACTGATTTTTTTTTATTATTTTATCAATCCAGAAAACAAATCACAAAATCCCAAACAGGACCCTAGATTTATATATTTAATTCCGTGCTATACGACCTCCCTCTCATATACCACTATATGTGGGGAAGCATACAGTCAACTTAAAGAGAGCTTATATATTGGACCATTTAACATCCTGTCTTTTTTTTTTTCGTAAAGACTAGATGAAGACATCAGCAACAAGAGGGCATTAGCGAACAGGGTAGTCTGGCGCAGAAAATAAATGCCAGATAAAAGAACTAGATACACTGCATCTTCTTAATCAGTTTGAAAGCACATTACCATGCTCTCCACATATTGGTGTTAGTATCAGCTCAACAATATGTAGATTTGATAGCAGACTCTTCCTGAGACTGTGATCCCTGACTCACAATGATGTGTGGACTCCCATGCAGAGTGACTATCAGCGATAACCCTGTTTAGCCTTACAAGCCCAGATGTGGCTCCATCTGCAGTAGTTATACTACTAATAATTTTCCAAATTATTTAACATATTTAAAATGAAATATTCATAGGAATGATTTTGAAACAGCTGTTTCTTTCTGGAACAGTCTGGAAGCTGGATGTCTCTGAGATTTATAAGTAAAATAGATTTCCTTGTGACAACATGGGGAAAGTGTACTGCACTAGATGAAATATGGACGAATGCTCTTTATTTACACAGCAGGAGCCTGCTACTTGCAGGGAATTTCACATACAGTAAATCATAGAAATGTACTGTAGTATTGTGAGACTGCAAGGAAAACCTGATGAGTGGAAAACACATGAATTAGGAGGTTTGTCTGTCACCCAGGTAAAAAAAGTGAACACTTTTTTTTAGAAGGAAAGGAAAGGATGGTCACATCCAAGGGTGCCACCATTTTTGTTAGAGCCACAAGAGGGACAGCGTATGTTTGAGGGCAATGCCGAGCTGATCACAAAGTAACACTGTACTTATTGTTATCTGACATGCATCAATCTGCCCTATGTAACAGGTTAGCATTATACTCATTACTCATTTCACTTAAATAGTTTGTTTGGTCCAAACTGTATATTACTAGTAAACGTGCCCACTGTCAGCGTTGTATAAACTTTATGTAGTATTAGCTATTTACAGTATACAGTGCTGTGTTTCAGCAGCAGTACAGGGACTTCCTGTCCCATTTCCAAAACAAAATCGAGTCCGGCCTCAGAGCTGCTTAGTTATTCATTGAAAGATTTGTATTTTATGAATAAATATAAGGCGATCTCTGATTAGCTGAGCTAGGGATTGCGACATCAGCCACCCGCCTCTCCACCGCCAATCAAAGGAAGCCTTGTATTCATTCATAATATACAAAGTTTCCTGTAAATGGGTGAGCAAAACTAAATTGTTCAATTGGCATTTGTTGAAGGAGCCAGTTGGAAAGGTGTCCGCTGAACCATTACAGCTGAAGCCATCACTCGTGTATTCTGACAAGCGGGGATTCGTCCTTCTGCATTGTTTTGGATGGGAGAATCTGTTAGATTTCTTTCTTTCAGGCCAGAGGCTTAAAGTGATATTAAACCCTTAAGGCCCGTACACACGATAAGAAAATCGGAAGTTCATTTTCGTCCGACGAACAATCTGCTGATTTTCGGATTGTTAGTATGGTGCTTTCGACAGCCGATTCTGAATTTTCGTACGTCAAAATTTGAATGTGCAGGATATAAAATTGTAATCGTATGTGAACACAACATCCGATTTTCATTTGCTTAGTACAGTTTTCATCCGAAAAATATTGTAAGAGCAAGACTATGCATGCTCGGAAACTAAAGGATACATACAAAACAAGTCAACACATTATATCACTTCTGAAATTGAATTCTGTGGTATAAGAATTTTGGTATGTTAAGTAACCTCTTCACTTTCGACTTCTGAAACTAGCATACAACAAAAAACAAACAAACATTCGAAAATCCGATCGTGTGTACGAGGCTTTAAGGCTTGTTTACACTTCCTTCGACTTCAACACACATTAAAGCGTCTACCGCTTCAACATGCTTTTTTGAAGTGTTCTTGATGCTTGTGTGGTGCTTCGATTAAGCTTTTTTGAAACTTTAATGAAGCGTGGCAGATCCCCTGTGTGTGTTAATATCTCATACCTGCAATTTATCTAAAACAAAGCGAAGCTTTGGAGGCTTTGAAGATGCTTTGAAGCACCACTAAAGTGACATGGGGTATCATTTTTGAAGCAAGGCATGTGAACAGGACTGTAAGCTAGCCATTTTTTTTAGTGACGGGTGCTTTTATTGATGTTCAGAGTGCTTTAAAAAGTGTCTTTGCAAAAATATAATAAAAATAATAATAAAAAAAAAAAAGTGTATCCGATTCCAAGTGTAAATGAGCCCAAAGCAATTATTTTTTATATTGCAGCTTACAAATTCTTAGATATGATGGCATATTAGTTTTCTTTTTTTAGACTTTCTTTCTTTTAACTGAGCAAGTCGACCTGCTGTACCAGTGTGTCTGCCATCATGATGGACTCCTAGACTTGAGGTGACCTATTACTCTCTAGTCATGAAACAAATTGTGAATGAAAGTGAATGCTGAGTTTCGCACTGAAGCTAAGGTAGGCTAAGTATATATTTTTACAGTGACAATAATTTTTATTAGAATTTCCTACATTTTTTTCATGCCGTCCTTACTTTTATTGGGGGCTTGCTAGCTAGTTTCTTGATTTTTGATCTCTTCCATGTTGTCCAGGTAAATCTCCACCTCTCAAAGGTTGCCTACCCCTAATTTAGCATATTGTAATTTAGATGCTAAGTTCACCTTTTTAAGGTAAAAAAATGTGCATTTATTTATTTATTTTTCTGGAGCCTGCAGAGCGTTGTACTCATGATCAGCAGATTGCGGGTGCAATGTCAGGCTCCTGCATATTCTCAGTATAGCTGTCTGCCTGTATCTCCCTTATGGGCAGGCAGTTACTGGAGAGCAGAAACATCAATGAACTATGACAGCGCTCAACAGCACCCTCACAGTTCATTGATAACTACAATCCATCTGCAGAGGTTGAAGACTGTACTTGTAGTTCATTCATTCAAAGAAATCTGTGAATGAATGATGTGGCTGTGGGCAGAGCCCCACATAGGCCGCACTCTTTTTAAATTGTGACAGTAAGAAATTGGTAGGACACAGACAGGTGCTCTTTGGTTACATGCTACACCCTAAATATGGGTGTAACATGTTACCAAAGGTGTACTTATCCTTTAATGTTAATAAAGAGATATCGATTTTTTTTTTGCTCAACAAAAGTGGAGTTACTCTTTAAAGCATCTAATCCGACTGAAACCCATGTGTGGGAATGTTACATTTTTTTCCCCTGATTGGTGGCTCTAGACACACCAATTTACCTAATTAGCTTTTTTTGAATAAGACTAGTACAAATTTCCTTAACGTGTTACTTAACCAATGATCCTGCCTTCACTATATCTGGTCTCCCACAGTACACATAATATGGAAATGCAATCATTTTAGTAAATATAAACTGTTAAATAAATTTTCTCATGAGCAGTATATAGCAGTCTTGTGACTTCTGTCAGTGTCCAGTATATAATTTTGGGGGTTATATAGCACCAAACATATAAGTTATGTGTAGTGGTGTGTATTTCATTCTCTGCAGGGGTTTGCTTCTGCTAAAAATATTCTCCTTAGTGTCTCTGCCAGCTGCCAGATACCGTCCTCAGTAGCTGTCTTCCTGCGCTGTGGTTAGCAGCTGCTGCTACAGAGAAAAGTTGCACCACTTACCCGTTTCCCTCTACCATTCCACAATGTTTTGCATTGTGCAAGGGGGTGGAGGAGCAGTTGAATGACATGTCTCCTGTGCCCATTCACAGAATGTGATATATTGTGCGATTGTAGTATGCCAAGTTTTGTAAATGGTGGCGATGGCAGAAGGGAGTGGGCGAGCTGAGCAACATTTCTGTGCAGCAGAGGCTGCTGTTAACTCTCACAGCCCACGAATACAACCACTGAGGACCATATCCATTGGCTGCAAGGAGGCACTGAGGAGGAGATTTTTAGCAGAAACACAGATCAGCAGGTAATGGGATTTAGACAGTTACACTTAACTAATATGTATGTTGCTGCTTCCCTCAAAAAATATATATCATAAAATTCAGCCTTAATGTTTTCCAGAATAAATGTGTCACGTTGCTCCATGCAAAATACTATGTCAGTGCTGTGTGGTTATCAGGAGTATTCCACATACCTCAAACTCTAAAAAAGATAGAGTTACACATAGCCATGCTAAAACTAGCAGCACCATGGAGAAATATATCATTAAAGTATTCCGTTATTTTCTCGACTAAGTCAGTGAATGCAATTATTTGTATGGTACCAATATTATGTTACACTTTGAGTGCTAGGAATTTTTCCCGAAATCCCAAAACTGCTTCTGTTCCATAGCCTCTATTTAGTTACATCCAAGGCTTTCCAGGTATAGTCGTTTTCTACGTGGGCTCTTTATTTATTGGTTAACGAGTCTTACTAATCTGGAAGTCTCCTGATTAAAAAATGCTCAGTAATAGAAAGAGGTAAAAAAATATTTACCTTAGAAGTGGGGCTGTATATATTAGAGTCACTTAGCAGAGCTTAGAGAGCTCATAAGGTAGTAAAATAATGACATTGTTTATTTGTTAATTAAATATAAAAAATAAAAACTGCTATGCCTGGAGTCAGTCTTTAAGTGAGTTTGTATTGAATGCCTTTGTTAGATAACCGTAGGGCAACCATATAAGCTCCAAACATACACATGATCTTCTTTCTCTTTTTCAGCACTACACAATGACCTTACTGTTCTTCAATGCAAGTCTGTGAGTCAGTCGACTTATTGAAAATGCACTCCATGTGTGGTTCATATCTTATGGCAGCATATAAAAAAGGGACACAGAATACCTGTATCGAGCCACCGATAGCTCCTGTTTAGTGGATAATTTTAAAATATCTAGATTTAATGCACCAATATATGCAAAAATGTAAAAGTCATATAAAAAGTATTGTTCTGTCTCAACTGTCGCTTTATACACTGACATCCACAGTAATAGCATAGATACCCAATAGATAAAATAAACGCTGATAGTGTAAAACCTTTTATAAAACTGCATTTATTAAAATAACTTAACACAGTCCAAAAAACGTCGATGACTTGTCCTCTGGACCTGAAAGAAAAAAAAGAAAATATGCAAAATACAAGCAAAGCAAACATGCAAAATATAAACATTAGACTAAAAAGAGAGGTGACATTTCTGATGATTTTTGACAAATTCCTCTGAGTCAGAGCGCTCACGACCTCAACTGATTCAATTATAATTAAACAAGCAAAAGATAAACAGAACTAGTTCAAGTTGTCCAGATTACATTTTGATGTCCTGGAACAGTTCTCAAAGACCTCAAGCCACTGCTCTAAAGGTAACAAAGCTTGCAAGGTCCTTTATGGGTGGAAGTAGGATAACCTTTCTAATCGTCTGAAGAAACCTTTTTGACACATCTAGGACCCTCTGTTCTTGCATGATAAAATATGTTGATTATTCTGATGAGCTTCTTAGGGCTTTCCCTTTTAGCAGGGTTCTTGGCGTGCCGCTAAAGCAGTCAGCTGTATAAGCTTGGATCTTGATGGACAAATCAGCAGCTTAAGCCCCATACACACGGTCGGAAAATCCAACCACCAAATCCATCGGATTTGGTCCGACGGATTTAGTCCGACACTGGTGTTGCATACACAAGGTCGGACAAAGTTGTCGGAAAATCCGATCATTCTGAACGTGGTGACGTTTGTTGCGTACGACGGGACTACCTAGAGGCTAGTAGCCAATAGCTTTGGTCTTGTAATGTGATCTGAGCATGCGTAGCACTTTGTCCGTCGGAATTCGCTACACACGATCGGATTTGGTGTGATCGGACTTTGTTGTCAAAAAATCTATCCAGCAGGAGATAGGACTTTGTCCGTTGGACAATCCGATGGAAACTGTCCGATGGTGCCTACACACGGTCGGAATTTCCGACAACATTGTCCGATAGGACAGAATCCATCGGAAAATCCGACCGTGTGTATGGGGCTTTGGTGCAGGAATATATAGTCAAAGTCTTTAGAGCTCTTGCTGGAATTGTGAAAGTGAAGAGACGTTACCGTTTCACAGTTGTCAGGTGTAACATATTCTGAAATAGTAATATAGTGTCACTAGCCATACAGTCCAGGAAGTGATGAGCATCAGGATTGTTGTGCAGGATTTCAGTAATATGAGGTTTCTGGTCACCTGAATAAGATGTAGGCTGGCAACTGTTTGTGACAGTCTGGAGTGTTGTCTTACCAGGGTTATTACAAAGCCATCTATCATACAATTGTCTATAATAAAAGAACATTCAATCAGAAGATAAAATTACCTAAAGAACATTTGTTTTTGTCAAATTCGCTCAGAACAAATGTACACGCTGATTCGCTGGATGAATAGCTATGCATATTTTTTTAGAAATGTACTTTCCCTTTAACATTCCTTGTGTGTGAGTGTGTGTGTGCAATTTTCTGCAGGCCCAGATGTATTTTATGTCTTTGCTCCTTCCACTAACACAAAAGAATTCATTATATTTATTTATGACCTCCAAAGCTATATTTTGGTATCCCATCAGCCACCTCTAATTGGAAACAGTGATGTATTCTAAATTGCACTCTCCTTGCATAACAAACTATAATGAATCTCATGCTGATTTATATCACTATTTTCAGTCCTGGTTATGTGTTATCACATTAAGAGGACATACGCATGGTTGCTGAATGGTGTCTAGTGGATTTATACTTGTTCTTCGAGCACTTGGATGTCCAGAAGGAACACAAGTTTCTGGCTTGAGTTTCTGAAGTATGTATGCATCATTGGAAGCTTCATGTTCAAAGGACTTCTGTACTATTGGTGGATGAGTAAAAAAAGAAAGAACCCCCTTAGGAAGTGGGACTTTGAAAGTGACCAATACACCAAGTAATGTCAAAAGAATATATACTTTATTGTATAAATCTAAATATGATAACAATTGTCACACTGGACATAAAGTATGAAATACACAGTTGATACATATACAGACATTGCTTTCATCTCTGAAGACCTGACATTTCTGGCTCATTGCCTTTCTTCAGGGGTTATTAACAAACAGAGCGTGAATGTCTATTGAAGAAGCATACACATCATTAAAAAACAGTAAACACAGGTTGAGACAAATAACTGCAGGCAAATTTTGATAAGAGTGTCAAATACATACCAATAGTATCAATTGTTTGTATAAAGAATAAAAGGGAGGAGAGACCTAGAGGGGCCCCCTCCAAGAAGAACAGAAAGACTGAACAGATGGATCCTGAACACTAGATCCCTCGCAGGCAGGGGCCTCAGCAAAGGTCCAAATACTGATCACATACATGACATCAGAGCTAGTACAATCTAGGTAAACAAAAATAGCATAGTGATAGTCCATATGTCCTCCTAATTATACCAAATGGGTGTGTGTTAGTATGTGCGTAAGAGTACAAAATATACACACTTAAAGAGTATGTACTCATCACATATCCACGGGTATCCCCAAAAGGAGAGGTCCCACAAAATAGCAGGGGAAGTTCCAATAGATCTCTCTGCTCAGGAGAAATGCCTGTGCTGGACCAAAGAGGGGGAGATAGGGAGAGGAGGGCCATTAGATTGTAAATCCACAAAATTAGATCAGTACAACAAGGGAGTCATGATGAGTAGCATCATCTTACCTCCTGTGAGTTGATCATGTGCACGTCTTATGTCTTGTCCACCACAGCCCTGTCAATGACTGGCCGTGGCAGAAGCTTTATACACGCCGGAAAAGTTATGCATTTGAAAAATATACAGTATATAGAAAGTGTTTATCTGGCCTATATGCTGACCTGTCTGCAAAAGGTCAGTTCTGCCCGGACACTACATTACAACGTCATCCCCCATCGGTGCTGGTGAGCCCGTTAACTGAAGGGAGGACTATGATCATATGACCATCGCAACAGGAAGGAAGGAATCTGGGATGCATGTCCATGGACATTGCCTGACATATAGGTGATGAGTCCCTACACACAGCAGCCCTGCTTGCCTTACAAATACAGCGCTTCCTTAAGCAACCTCCCGGATGGTATTAGGACCCCATGGAAGCTGAGCACATATGAAGGAACGTATTACGTCCACAGCTCCAGATGGCATACACTCGAAACCAAGAGTGGTAATGTATGGGTTACTTTCATGACTGAACTGCATCAGAATATTGATTAATTTTGCTCTTTGCTGACTGGCAACAATTGTTCTATTGGGGACATATTCACAGCAGGATATTTTTGGACTTTTGGCAGCCCACAGCCATATTGAGTCGCAGTGATACACATGCACCAACGGACTGTGTTGTTACTTATATCATACCGGCTTTCCGGTCCATATCTGCCTAGTGTGTTAGATGGATATTCCATGTGTTTTTTCCAATATTTAGTCTGAAGGACACACACATATTTTATTACTCCATTCCGGCTTTTGCCCCTCCTTCCCTTCACTGGCTCGAGCCCCCGGGGTGATTGGTGCTAGCCTTCTTGCCACACCCAGCAATTGCTGGACATTCCACTTAGGTGGATGGCAAGGCTGCCACCAATTTCTTCTGCGTCCGGACGCTTTTGTTGTTATTCGTTACATGTTGTCTTGTCCCCCCATTTTTGTGGTTGTTTTTGGCTTGCCCACCCGGACTAGTCTGCAATATGTACCAGGATTAGTCTAATACTAGGTTTTTATCTAACTATCTACATGTTTTGTATATACCAATAAATATTTTTTAAATACATTTTTTTTTTTTGATTAGAGATTCACCACGTGTATTGCTTTTCAGTAAGCCCCATCTTTTTGTTTGGAATACTTTTTTACCATTGTTCTTTCGGGGGTTGAAATGCAATCATTAACCATTTGGTATATACTATCTACATGGTTAACAAGCCTCTATTCTTTTATAATTATTAAACCCGTCACCTGATTAGCTAAAAAAGTCAGGCGATCCTATTGGACGCCTAGCAGGAGGAAAGAAATGACACACGCATGGAGGACACAGGAGCTGCTGCCTGATATGCTGCCCGTCCCATAGCTCACCGCCATCACCTGCTGCCTGACCCGCTGCCAAGATGAGGTAAGTGCCTGTCAGACAACGAGCGAGCGGGGGGTTGCTGGTTAAAGGCCACCCGGGGGTCACAGTGGCTGCATTTGGGCACAGTGGCTGCATTTGATGGGCACATTGGCTGCATTTGATGGGCACATTGGCTGCAATTGAAGGGCACAGTGGCTGCATTTGATGGGCACAGTGGCTGCATAAATGGGCTTAAAGAGGGATCAATGAGTAGAAGATGCCAATATTTGGATATAATTGCTGTTTGCTGCACCATGTGATAATCCTCAGTTTATTAGATTGGTTATCCTGTGCTGTATTGGGAATCTTTCTTAAAAAGTAAGTCCTGCCTCGATCTTTCTTAGGCACTTATGAGAATAGCCTCGAAGTAATAGTCTCTCCTTAAGTTTTTTAGCCTCTAATTGAATAGTGTTCTCATTCGAACAGTTACGTCATATTCTCAGATATTTGCTAAACAGGATAGACTTAATTAGGGGCTATTGATGAGCACTGCTGTCATGGAGTATTGTGTTACCTGCCGTATCTTTCCGATATAGTGAACTGGCTAGTGTGCCATCTTCCTGTTTTGATATTGTAACATCCAAAAAATCAATTTTCTCTGAGCTATATGACATAGTGAAGTTTAAGTTGCATGTATTCTTATTCATAGCTGCAATGAATTGATATAATAACTCAATCCCCTCCAAGCGATTAAAATGTCGTCTATAAAACGATACCACCCTAGAATGTTTTTTTCTGTCAAATATGACAGAATTTTATCTGCCAAAAAAGACTGCTTCCACTCCCCCCAGGTACAGGTTGGCATAAGATGGGGCACAGCAAATACCCATAGCCAGACCCTGCACCTGGAGGTAGTGGGAGGCATCAAAGGTAAAAACGTTATGTGTGAGTATATATTCCAGAGCAGAAAGTATAAACTCATTGAAGGGCCAATTGTCCCTATGTGATTGAGATATGACATGTGCAATTGCTCTGATGCCCAACTGGTGGGGGATGGAGCTATATAAAGCTTTAACATCAAGTGCCACCAGAAGGGCATCGGAGGGCACAATAGTCCCCTCCAAATTTTGGAGGAGATGCATGGTATCTATGATATAAGAGGGTAAATTAATCACATAGGGTCTGATTTGTTCATCAATGAACTTGCTTATATTTTCTGTTATTCCACCACAGACAGCCACTATAGGTCTTCCCAGGGGATTCTTCTTGTTTTTATGAATCTTAGGCAAACTATAGAAAGTGGGTACTTTAGGATGGGAACTACGTATAAAGTCCCAAGTTTGTTTATTAAATTATTTAAATATGCATTATCAACTTATGAAGAAAATGCTTTGTCATATTTATCAATCAAGGATTTAGGAATTCATCTATAACATCGTTGGTTATTTAGAATTTTCTGGCACATGGCTTTATATTGGACGTTAATCATGACAATATTGCCCCCCTTGTCCACTGGCTTTATTGTTAGATTATGTTGATTAGTAAGAGTGTCAATAGCTTTTTTCTCATGGGCAGGCAAATTCCCTAACTTTCCAGTATGGATACTGAGTTTCTTTATTTCTTGGGTCGTCATAGCTAGAAATGCTCCTAGATTTATGTTGGAGTTTAATGAAGGAAAATTATCTGATTTCTTTTTTAGTTTAGAATTTAAACCCAATTTAACTTCCTTTGTGGTGGTGTTTGCATCAAGGAGTGTATCAATATCGAGTCTGTCGATTAAGATCGAAACCCTCTTGCTCATCAAGCAGATCCATAAGATCATCCAAAGCTTTATCATTTTTAACAAGAAGAAAATATTTATTCTATTTTTACAGTACAAGCGATACATATACACAGTTGTTCCCAGAAGATTGTTACAGGACGAATGGGCTGTAAATACATTTAGGCAGGAGAAAGATGCGCCGGGCTGTTAAGTTACAATACATTAGGATATTGGTTTGAAGGTAGTAGATTTCAGCAGTACTAAATAAGGAGGTCCTGAGGAGAGGGGGGGTCAGAGGAAGGCAGGATACGGGGAGGAGAAAAAGAAAGGGGGTGAGACGTGAAGGGGAAGCGGAGGGGGAAGGAGGAGGAGGGAGGGGAGCAAACGAGGGACTTCATATACTGTACTAAGTTCACATAGTTCAAACAATGATTAGACAATCAGTAGATCATAGCAGTGGTACACTATTTCGGGGCAGGTCCAGCAGTAATATTTTAGTGATTGTCCACCAGTTCTGTGCCCCAGGCGTCTATCCATCCCGACCATATTTTGTCAAATTTGTAAGGGCAATTTCAATTGGCATAGGTAAGCTTATACAATTGCAACACTGAGTTCAGTGTTAGGCGCCATGAGGACACCCTGGGAGGCGTAGCGTCCTTCCAATGTAGGAATATCTCTGTGTGGGCATAATAAGTAGCGTAACTTAGGAATAGTATAGTATATTTTCCCCTTATTCTGGAGTCAAAAACATTTAGTAGCATCATTTTGGGGTCTGTTCCTAGCTCCAGGGAGGTAACCTGGCTAAGGGTGTCAGCTATCTCTGACCAATAGTCTCAGAGGCGGGGACATGACCATGTCATATGAAAAAATGAGGCGGAACTCCGATCACATCTAGGGCAGGCCACCGGGTTGTTAGGATTCATAATTGTTACCCGCTTAGGAGTGTAGTAGGCTCTGTGGAGGAACTTGACCTGTATAAATCGGTCTCTGGCCGAGAACATGTTAGTGACAAAGGAATATACACATGTCTCCCATTCCTCCTCTGACAGGTCTGGGATGTCCACTTTACCAGGGTTTTTTCAAGTTTCTTCAATGGAGCTATAGATAAGTGGAATTATAGGGAGGAGAGGGGTTTAACTGTGATCTTGGCAGTAAGTAGTCCCTCCACAGAGTCTGATTTCAGTATGAGCTGCACTGGGAACTGTTTCCTATACGCATGGCGAAGCTCGTAGTATCGAAACAGCATCCACCCCAGATGTGAGTAGGCACTTTTGAGATCAGAAAAGGTTCTCAGTTTACCCCCTGTAACTATATGTTTCAATTTGACTATACCCATCCTTGCCCAGATCTTGGGGTCTGGAACTGTATTCATGTGTGATAGGTTGGGATTGCCCCAGAGAGGGATGTGGGGAGAAAACGTTTAAGGGGAGCCAAAGCGTATCCTGGCTTTATTCCATATATATAATGGTTGTGCACATCAGCTCCATCATGCCAGGATGAGATCTCGACCCCCTGAACACCACGTTGCAGCTTTATCATTTTTAACTTTTTCTTCAGTGGATATTAATTCTTTGTTATACATACTTTCAAGCAGAAGTTTTCTTGCAAATAACTGTAGATTCCTAATAATTTCGATCTTGTCTATATTTGCATCAGGGCAGAAGTTCAATCCCCTCAACAGAACTGATATTTCAGTTGATGATATTTAGTAAATTGGCATCATTTGAATCAGGGGTCAGCTAGGCTAGATTGTCCTCCTGATTCAAGGTGGGGTCCAAAAAATCATCGGCCATAACCTTACTCATGACTTCCTTGGAATTAGTGTTTGAATTGGAAATTTTATAAGAAGATTGCCCAGAGCCCATGTGTCAGTTACCTGAGTACCTGAAGATCATCATAACAATGCGCAAGGTTCATCCATACGACGCTGGCTGGCCAAGGGGAGTGTAGAGGTGGGCGGGTGTCTAGTGACGTCACAACTCTGCCCACAGAGTGCTGAAGCATAGACCCACCCATTAAATCAGGAGATTTGCGGGGCTTCGTGTGAAGAAGTGGGTGACTTTTAACCGATAGGGATACATGCAGGGGTCATGTATATATGTATACTTTAGTATGATGGCAATAGTTTAGAATCATGAGGGGTGGGTTTACATCCACTTTAAAGCAGTATTAAAGATGCATATACAGTGGCTTGCGAAAGTATTCGGCCCCCTTGAACTTTTCAACCTTTTGCCACATTTCAGGCTTCAAACATAAAGATATAAAATTTTAATTTTTTGTGAAGAATCACCAACAAGTGGGACACAATTGTGAAGTGGAACGAAATCTATTGGATATTTTAAACTTTTTTAGCAAATAAAAAACTGAAAAGTGGTGCGTGCAAAATTATTCGGCCCCTTTACTTTCAGTGCAGCAAACTCACTCCAGAAGTTCAGCGAGGATCTCTGAATGATCCAATGTTGTCCTAAATGACTGATGGTGATAACTAGAATCCACCTGTGTGTAATCAAGTCTCTGTATAAATGCACCTGCTCTGTGATAGTCTCAGGGTTCTGTTGAAAGCGCAGAGAGCATCATGAAGACCAAGGAACACACCAGGCAGGTCCGTAATACTGTTGTGGAGAAGTTTAAAGCTGGATTTGGATACAAAAAGATTTCCCAAGCTTTAAACATCAACAAGGAGCACTGTGCAAGCGATCATTTTGAAATGGAAGGAGTATCAAACCACTGCAAATCTACCAAGACCTGGCTGTCCCTCTAAACTTTCAGCTCAGACAAGGAGAAGACTGATCAGAGATGCAGCCAAGAGGCCCATGATCACTCTGGATGAACTGCAGAGAACTACAGCTGAGGTGGGAGAGTCTGTCCACAGGACAACAATCAGTCGTACACTGCACAAATCTGGCCTTTATGGAAGAGTGGCAAGAAGAAAGCCATTTCTCAAAGATATCCATAAAAAGTCTCGTCTAAAGTTTGCCACAAGCCACCTGGGAGACACACCAAACATGTGGAAGAAGGTGCTCTGGTCCGATGAAACCAAAATCAAACTTTTTGGCCACAATGCAAAACGATATGTTTGGCATAAAAGCAACAAAGCTCATCACCCTCAACACACCATCCCCACTGTCAAACATGGTGGTGGCAGCATCGTGGTTTGGGCCTGCTTTTCTTCAGCAGGGACAGGGAAGATGGTTAAAATTGAGGGGAAGATGGATGCAGCCAAATACAGGACCATTCTGGATGAAAACCTGTTGGAGTCTGCAAAAGACCTGAAACTGGGACGGAGATTTATCTTCCAACAAGCCAATGATTCCAAACATACAGCAAAATCTACAAAGGAATGGTTCACAAATAAACGTATCCAGGTGTTAGAATGGCCAAGTCAAAGTCCAGACCTGAATCCAATCGAGAATCTGTGGAAAGAGCTGAAAACTGCTGTTCACAAACGCTCTCCATCCAACCTCACTGAGCTCGAGCTGTTTTGAAAGGAAGGATGGGCAAGAATTTCAGTCTCTCGATGTGCAAAACTGATAGAGACATACCCCAAGGGACTTGCAGCTGTAATCGCAGCAAAAGGTGGCTCTACAAAGTATTAACGCAAGGGGGCCGAATAATTTTGCACGCCCCACTTTTTATTTTTTTATTAGTTAAAAAAGTTTCAAAAATCCAATAGATTTCGTTCCACTTCACAATTGTGTCCCACTTGTTGGTGACTCTTCACAAAAAATAAAAATTGTATTACCTTATGTTAGAAACCTGAAATGTGGCAAAAGGTTGAAAAGTTCAAGGGGGCCGAATACTTTCGCAAGGCACTGTACTTACCTATTTGCAGGTCATTCTGGTCCTGTCACTTGATCCCGCTCTTCTGTGTCAGCCAGTGGCAGCTTCAGGGGAGAGGAGGAGGCACCAACAACAGATGGGCCATAGTAAGCCTATGGGTGATATCGCCACTCAGACACTCCATTGTCAGGTACTTTCTCCGCTGTAGCCAGCCACCAGGAGCGGGAACACGTGAAGTAACCAGAGCGATCTGAAAATAGGTAAGTATATAGATCTTTCTTCTACAGGTTAGTTAGTATGTTTGTTAGGTGTAGGGAGGGAGGAGGGAGCAGTTTTAACATTAGTTAGCTATATGTCAGAATTCTACCTTAAGGCAGAATTTTAAGAAGATATCAAATGAATGCATCTCTGTATTTATTAATACATGATTATTTAAATGCAACCAGAGTAGGCACTGGAATTTGACATAGTTTTATCCTCTTGCAGTACACTTTGTACAGCAGGGCTCAAAGATAGGGAGGAAAAAGCAGCACAAGAAGTCATTAAGCTGTGCTACTGTTACAAGCAGCATGCTGATAACATCAAGGGGATATCAGTGTGCTGCTCCTTCCCCACTGCCCATGTCACAAGGTATGGTTAAGGAGGAGATATCTAAGAATTTGCTAATGAAAACAGTATTATTAGTAGTAATCAGCATGGATTCATGAAGGATCGTTCTTGCCAGACCAATCTGTTTTCATTCTATGAAGATGTGAGCTGCCATATAGATAAAGGAAGGCCTGTGGATGTGGTGTACCTGGATTTTGCAAAGGCATTTGAAACAATTCCCCACAAATGTTTAATTTACAAACTGAGGTCTGTCGGCATGGACCATATGGTATGTACCTCGATTGAAAACTGGCCACCAAAGAGTGGTGATAAATAGCAAATACTCGGAATAGTCCAGAGTGGTAAGTGGGGTCCCCCAAGAATTCTGTTTAATTTATTTATAAAACATATAGAGAATGGAATAAATAGCTCAATCTCAGTATTTGCTGATGATACAAAGTTAAAGTGGAAGTAAACCCTTCCACATGACTTTGGCCTACAGGTAAGCCTAGATTAAGGCTTACCTGTAGGTCCAATAAATATCTCCTAAACCTACATGGTTTTGGAGATATTTAGCGATGAAAAGGCATCGCTGTCTACGGCGCATGCGCCGTAGACAGCGGCGCGCAGGCGCACTGAGGGCGCACTGCATATGCCGCTCTCACGGCAATATGCCGATCTCGTGCGCATGCGCGGGAGTGACGTCATCGCCGCTCCAGCGAATGATAGCGCTGGAGCGGCGAGACCCGGAAGTCACTCCGGCCCTGCATGGCGGCGAGGAAGATGGAAGATAAGGACGGCTTCGGGGGCTTCGTTTTCAGGTAAGTTTTTCATAATGAGCTAGTATGCTATGCATACTAGCTCATTATGCCTTTGCCTTGCAGGGTGTCTTTTTTTTTTTTTTTTTTACAGAGGCTTTACTTCCTCTTTAAGCAGGACCATAACTTCACAACAAGATGTAGAAACCTTACAAGAAGACCTAAACAAAATAACGCAGTGGGCAATTACATGGCAAATGAGGTTTAATGTTGAAAAATTAAAAGTAATGCATTTGGGTGCTAAAAATACGAACACAAGTTACTCCCTAGGGGGAGAACCTCTGGGGGAATCCAGAATAGAAAAAGATCTAGGGGTTCTAGTAGGTAACAAGCTCAGCAATGGCATGCAATGCCAACAGAATTTTAGCGTGCATCAAAAAGGGGATTTACTCCAGAGATAAAACAATAATTCTCCCACTCTACAAAACTCTGGTCCGGCCGCATCTTGATTATGCTGTACAGTTCTGGGCACCAGTCCTCAAGAAGGATGTGCTGGAACTGGAAAGAGTTCAGAGAAGGGCAACAAAGCTAATAAAGGGACTAGAGGATCTCAGCTATGGGGAAAGACTACAAGCATTTAACTTATTCTCTCTGGAGAGGGGATATGATAGCGATGTAGAAATACCTTACTGGTGACTAGGAATGAGCCCGATGTTCGACTCGGGTGTTCACCTGTTCGCCGAATAGCGAACAATTTGGGGTGTTCGCGGCAAATTCAAAAGCCGTGGAACACCCTTTAAAAGTCTATGGGAGAAATCAATAGTGCTAATTTTAAAGGCTTATATGCATGGTATTTGCATATATTTTTTCGGGAGAAGTGATTTTAACAATGCTTAAAGGGAAACAATAAAATGTACTTATTCCTTTAAATTTCATACCTAGGGGGTGTCTATAGTATGCCTGTAAGTGGCACGTGTTTGCCGTTTTCAGAACAGTCCAAGAGCAAAGGTGCTTGTACTTTGTTTTTGTTATTTTATTTAGGGGATTGTAACTTGGATAGGGTAGATATGGGATGCCTACTTGATTGTAAAGCAATATAGGGACTGAGAACAATATACAACTCTCTTCCTCCAGCACATTCACTTGATTGCAGAATATCACTCCCCGGGACCAGCTAGCACTGTATTTGAGGCCTGACACTGGTACAGCTAGGTCCAAAGCAAAATTCCCTTTGCAGGCAGGGACTGCAGGCCCCTATGTTGAAGCAAAATGGTAGTCCTAGTGCTAGCTGTCCCACGTGGCTACTGATCAAAGTACCACCTCTTCAGGCCCTGTCAGCCCTCCTGGCTGCAGCTGCCACTTTCCACTGCCCTTGCCAGCACAGTCCTCAATACTGGCTCTGCACCCATCCCAGACTGCTTGCACCCAGTCCTCTCAGGCGTGCCTCCCAGTCCTCCTGACTGTGTGTCACTCACTAGCCCTCTTGGCGGCACCTTGTTGTTCCTGCTGGAGACTTGCAATATTGGCAGTGTTCTACTGCTGTCCTCTTCTTGCTCCCGTGCCTCCTGTCTAGGACATCTCCATTGGTTGTAGGATGGTCCCGTCCACACCCAAGCCCAGGCCCATTGACCCCCCCTCAGACTGTGGAGCTCCCTCAAAGGCCACGACAGCCTAACACTCCATCTCCAGCTTCCACCGAACAACTTCTCCCCCAGCTGGGCTGACCCTGAGTATTTGAGGAGGCCTGCCCCCTGCCAATCCAAGTTGGGGATTGGTCAGGGCCCTCAGACTACTCCAGGCAGCTCCACCTCAACTCTCTTCCTATCTTTCCAGAAGGTTCCAGCACATTCTGGAAAAAAGTGGGAGGTCTCAGTGATGCTGCCTGTGAGTCATCCAGCTCTCCCTGAGTGACTCAAACCCTGACCCAGAAATAAAAACACACACAGGCTTGGCTGCCAGGCAAGCCTGGAAATGTACCTAATCTACAAAAACTTTCTTTCACACCTAGCACACTAGAGGGTGCTACAGGTAAAAAAAGTTTCAGTGAAAGGGAGTTTAAAAAGGCATGTGGCCATTCACTAAAATTGAAAGAGAAGCAGTTTAACCTTAAGGCTGGGTCCACGGCTGACAGGAGACTGTGACCTGCTCTCAATGGAGCCGGTTCACACATCTCCAGGGCGGCTGTGGAGCAGATTGCACAGGGGTCCGGTGCGTCCCTGTTCTCCGTTTTAAGGGAACAAATCAGGCCCAAATTTTTGCAAAGACGCACAGGACCCCTGTGCAATCCGCTCCGCAGCCGCCATGGAGATGTGTGAACCGGCTCCATTGAGAGCTGGTCACAATCTCTTGTCATGCGAATTGGATGCGGGGAAACTCAAAGTGTGAGCCTAAACTGCTTAGAGGGTTCTTTACTGTCAGAGCGGGAAGGATGTGGAATTCTCTTCCACAGGCATTGGTATGAGCAGGGAGCATCCATAGTTAAAAAAAAACTATAATGCCCCGTACACACGATCGTAAATTCTGCCAGCAAATCCGATGAGAGCTTTTGGTCGGAAATTCCGACCGTGTGTATGCTCCATTGGACTTTTGCTTTTGGAATTCCCGCCAGCAAAAGATTGAGAGCATGTTGTCTATTTTTCGGTCGGAAAAAGTTCCGATCCGAAATTCCGATCGTCTGTACAAATTCTGACGCGCAAAATTCCTACGCATACTCGGAAACAATTTGACGCATGCTCAGAAGCATTGAACTTCATTTTCTCGGCTCGTCGTAGTGTTGAACGTCACCGCGTTCTTGGCGGTCGAAAGTTTATAGAACTTTTGTGTGACCGTGTGTATGCAAGCCAAAGCTTGAGTGGAATTCCATTGGAAAAAACATCCGAGATTTTTTCTACGGAAAATCCACTCGTGCATTAGGTGGGCATCTTAATGATCACAGCATACAGGGATATGCGGTTTACTATTGACATAAACACACATTCACACACACCACAGGTTGAACTGGATGGACTGGTGATTTTATTCAACCTTACCAACTACAGTATGTTACTATGTAACCTGTAAGTTAAGTTAAAACAGCAGCAGAAAAAGATCAGGTCCCCTCTCCTCAGTGTTGCCAACCGTCAGTATTTTTACTGACAGCCAGTAAAAAAACAGCAATTTTCTCCTGCCAGTAAATGCCAGTTAAAGTAAAAGGTTGCCAGTAAAAAAATATGGCTGTGACCCTCAGCTTGGTCCAGAGCCAGCTGAGACCATCCGAGTGCCTTCTACAGTGTGATCGGGTGGCTCTGGCGGAGGCGGTGCAATGGAGCCAAGCAGAGTGGCCAAAGCCTCGTGTGCGGGTCTGTGGTATGGGAGGAAGACAAATGGGGACCGTCAGTGCTGTTTAGACTGGAGTGGACTGAAGGAACCACTAGGCTTGGAGAGAAACTGTCACTGTGACTCAGGAGGGGACATGTTGTGTCAGTGAAGTCTCATCCTCATCTGTGCTGCTGCACACTGCTGTCAGTGTCACTGGGAGAGTCAATTTTATGTGTGTGTGCTGCCCATTCTAACTTCTTGTCCTCCCTGTCCCTGAGCTACTTACTTACTATATATAAAATAAAATAATAAATATGTTTTTTTTACCTTATTATCTACCTTAAATCATATTGCTAATTGCATATTGTATATGTTTGTAAGTAGCCTAAATACTCTAATTTTCACTTAAAAATGTAATTTTGTAACTTTTGGAAATGCCAGTAAAAACGAGTATGTGCCAGTAAATTTTGGGTGTTGTTTCAGTAAACTTGAATCTGGTAGGTTGGCAACTCTGCCTCTCCTGTAAGACATACTGTAGCTTAGCTATGTGGCAGGGCTGTGCAATTCCTAGGACAGGATGGACAGAATTACAAATCCTTCAGCAAGGTAAACAGCTCCTCTGTATGTATTTCCTCTGTGCATTAAGCCGTTTTGCTTTTAGTTCAGAGAACACAAAGCGATGTCAAATACTTACCCTTCTCTTGATGGTATCCCTCACTTAGATCAACACATAACATCTGTAAAAATTACAAATGTTGCTGAAGTAAATGTCAAGAGAGGACAGCAAGCAGACACAACCCGGTGATGTACTGACCACTGCTGCTGATGAGCAAATCAAATGTGTTTTTCTTCTTTAAATATGCATTTAGATTTGTCCACTCTGCAGAACATCATCACATTCATGGAATTATTCAATTTATCTTCAATCAAATTACTCCATTCTTCACAGATCAGAATAATCTACACAAAAATATTTAGGAGAATCAAAAAAGTGATGGACTATCAATTTTAGTAAATCAGTCATCCCTATTCATTAGACAATCAAGTTTATGTAATATGAAGGAAGAATATTGTACTCTGCTGCCTCTTAGTGGACAAGCTGTGAATTACAGTCAGAAGTGTGTTCACACTAGGCACTTACAGTGTAGTAATACAGTAATATGTGTACTGGGCTTGCCTGGTTATAATAACTGGGTGAAAGCCAGGAATAGACATTCTCAGGAATTTCAAACCACTGCTGTCAACAAAATGTCAGTAATGGTACCACATTTGATAGACTGTGAGCGTGCTAACATGACATTAAACGGTTTTAGAGAAGTCCGATCAGGTTACAATTCACCTGTACATTTACATGATGTCATGCAATATATAATAGTGTTTTTATTTCTGACTGTGAACCGGAATTAAAGTTTCAAAACGAATATGCGGCAGCTGAGAGCAGCTTGGATCAAGCTGCATTAAGTATCTGATTTAGTATGTTGTCTGTAACCAAGAGTTAAGCTGCAGTCCTTAAATGTTGTATAATTATTTATTTTTTTCATTTTGGTGTCCTTCAGACACCAAAATGACTAAAAAAGGCTATAATTTAGACTTTTGTGCCCCTGAGTTACACTTCTAGGGAGGCTTACACTAGGGTTGCACTGATACCACCTTTTAAGACCGAGTACAAATATCGATAGTTTTTTCAAGAACTGGTCGATACAGATACTTTTTTTTAATGTCATGTGACAGTGGCACTAGTATGCAGCACTAATGGGCACTGATAAGTGGTACTGATGAGGCGTGGACTGTGTCAGTAGTTTATTTTTATTTTATTTTTTACAATTTATTTTTTGTATTTATTATTTTTTTTACAGTTTATTTTTTTTTTTTTTTTTACAATGCCTTCTTTTTTTTTGGGGGGGGGGGGGGGGTGGATGGTGTCAGTGTTTTTATATTTTGATTTAACCTTATAAAAAAAAGTTATTACAATTTTTTATTTATTTCTTTTTTTATCAACCCTGTGCAAGGCTTTGGTGCGATATCAGGGGTCTAAACATCCCCCTGACATATCCCCTTTGAGACTGGGAAAGGGACTAAGGACACAGATTCCCCAGTCCCTTTCTCTGGAGCCTCAGCTGCACTGAAGATGAATGGACAGGAGACAGAGGCTCCTCTCCATTTATAAACTGAGACATTGTAAACACAGATTTATGATGCTCAGTTATGAATGGACAGTCAGTGATCACTGACTCTGCTCATTCAGAAAAGGAAGGAGCTAGTAAATGACAGATTTACCAACTCCTACCTCCCCTCTCCATCCTGACAGATCTGGGACAAGGGGGAGGAGGACAGAGGGGGCAGAGGAGAACGGAGGAGGACACAAAGGGGGAGCACTGAGGGGGACCGGAGGAGCACAGAAGAGGACCAGAGCAGACTCAGGGAGCTGGCAGAGGACCCGGAGGACAGTCAGGAGGATCGGTGCGGGCAGTTACAAGCACCAATCTCCCTGTATACCTTTTCATAAAGCAGCTGAAAGCTGCAGGAGGGAGAGGAGGATAAGCGTCTGTCAGCTGCTTTATTAAAAGGTATACAGGGAGATCGGTGATTGTAACTGCCCGACCGATCACCTGTGAGGCTGCCTGGCCTCCTCTGCTACGATGAGGACACAGGTATCGGGTCAAGTATCGAAGCATTTGCACGAGTACTTGACTTGACTTGACCCAAGTACTCATGCAAATGCTTGGTATCAGCACCGATACTGATACTAGTATCAGTATCAGTGCAACCCTAGCTTACACTACAGTCAATTTCACACTCATTTGTCTTTTTAGAAGCCAAATATTCCACCAATTATTTTTTTTGGACTTTGGGAGGAAAATGGGGCAGACAGAATGAACAATAAAAAAATGGAGTTAAAGAATAATTTCATTTAGCACTGTAAACCATACTGCTTAATACACTGGCCTCATGTATAAAACTGTCTTAAAGTACCGGTATATCTAAAGGCAAAGATTTTTACATTTTGTATAGAGTATGGAATGGTCAAAGCCTTTATTGGAGGTTTTTTTTTTTGCCATCTGTGTCCCATTGTGGAAATTTCTCTTCACTTACAATCCTAATCATTCAACAGGAAATCTTTCCAAATTAGAAAGAAACTTTGGTCATTTATATTAGCGCATATATATATATATATATATATATATATATATATATATATATATATATATATATAAAATAGTTAGCAGTTACAAAAACTGTAGCTGACTTTAAATAAACAGGTACTCACCAGTCCAGGAGTCCAGCGCTGTCTTCAGTGGACTTCAGGTCCACGGTTGGTGCCCCCATCTTGATTGTGGGAAGCTGGCTGTGATTTTGTACTGTTGCACATGGGCAGTGGGGAGCCAGCTGTGAAAGACACGTTGCAGACTGGTCCCACAGCGTCCTGGGACATGTGACGTGTCCTGGTAGTTTGCGGGAGGTGGAGGGGGGGACTTCCGCTATTCTCGCCTAGGTGAGAAAAGCAGAAGTGGGAGCAGATACCTGTCAGAAATGGGTACCAGCTCCCAGAAAGAAAAAAAAAAAAGATTCTGATGATTGCAGTGGTGGGTGAGTGAATTTCCTATTTTAAGTAAAGTTCCACTTTAAGGGAGATCCCCTCTTGGATAGTTATCACCTGAGCAAGTGTTCCCATTGGAAGATTTCCTCTTCTGGCACAACTCAAGGTTTTGGAATTCTACGGACTTTCTGTCCAAATGTCAATAGTCACCAGGACAAATAGAGTAGATGAATATTGACGGGTTTTAACTCTTCCTCACCCTCTCCTAAAAAAATAAAAAAAAAGTTTCAGCTTTAAATAAAATTTTTAAAATAAATTCTGTTGCCTAAAGAAAGTTCTATTTGACTTGTTTGAGCAGCAAGAATTTGGTTACTATGTCAGCAAAAATGCTTTCAGACATGTTTGAGGTTATGTTATATACTGTCACTTCTCTTGATTGTTTCTGAGGTCAAATTAGCTAATGTGATATGTTCCTCCCGGTCTGGATAATTCAGACCACATAATTATTAAGGAACAATCAGACCTCTTCATTCTTAATGTAATCATAACACCTGATTTCTATAGTAAAGGCACCAGACGATTAGGCAAGCTGAAAAATAAAAACGTATGCCCCGTACACACGGTCTGAAATTCCGCCAGCAAAAGTCTGATGTGAGGTTTTGGTCGGAAATTGCGACCGTGTGTATGCTCCATCAGACTTTTGCTGGCGGAATTCCCGCCAGCAAAAGATTGAGAGCAGGTTTTCTATTTTTCTGACGGAAAAAGTTCCGATCGTCTGTAGCAATTCCGACACGCAAAATTCCTACGCATTATCAGAAACAATTTGACGCATGCTCTGAAGCATTGAACTTCATTTTCTTGACTCGTCGTAGTGTTGTATCTCACCGCGTTCTTGACTGTCGAAAGTAGAACTTTTGTGTGACCGTGTGTATGCAAGCCAAGCTTGAGCGGAATTCCGTCGGAAAAAACATCCAAGATTTTTCCAATGAAAACTCCGATCATGTGTACACGCATAAGAGTAAGGAAATGTATATGTTTTGCCCGATGCAAATTCGATTTTAAATAAGCCTTCCGGTTAACCACCTCAGTACAGTGCATTTTCACCCCCTTCCTGACCAAGCCATTTTTCAGCTTTCAGCGCTGTCGCACTTTGAATGACAATTGCGTAGTCATACAACACTGTACCCAAATGAAATTGTTATAATTTTTTCCCCACAAATAGAGCTTTCTCTTGGTGGTATTTGATCACCTCTGCGTTTTTTATTTTTTGCGCAATAAACAAAAGAAGAGCGACAAAAAAAAAAAACAATTTTTTACTTTTTGCTATACTAAATATCCCCAAAAAATATATATAAAAAAAAATTTTTTTTCCTCAGTTTAGGCCGAAACGTATTCTTCTACATATTTTTGGTAAAAAAAAAAATCTCAATTAGCGATTATTGATTAGTTTGCGCAAAAGTTATAGCGTTTACAAAATAGGGGATAGTTTTATAGCTTTTTTATTAATATTTTTTTTTTACTAGTAATGGCGGCGATCAGCGATTTTTATTGTGACTGCGACATTATGGCGGACACATCGGACATTTTTGACACATTTTTGGCACCATTGTCAGTTATACAGCAATCAATGCTATTTAAATGCATTGATTCATGTATAAATGACACTGGCAGTGAAGGGGTTAACCACTAGGGGGCGGGGAGGGGTTAATTATGTTCCCTGGGAGTGATTCTTACTGTAGGGGAGGGGACTCACAAGGGGAGGAGACCGATCGGTGTTTCTCTGTACAGAGAACACACCATCGGCTCCTCTCCTCTGACAGGACCGTTGATCTGTGTGTTTACACACACAGATCCACGGTCCCGCTGTGTTACCGGGCAATCGCGTGTGCCCAGCAGACATCGCGGCCGCTCCCTGGAGTGCACTGAAGGGGAGGACGTCATATGACGCCCTCCCGCGCTGAGAGCTGCGCCGCCTGGCCGTCATTTGACAGCCGGCGGTCGCAAGGTGGTTAAAGTGCCAAAATTGAAAACACTTTTAGGCTTCTTGCAACTGTAGCTTGAAAAAGCTCACAGCTGTTTTTTTTTTCTTTTACTGATCTAAAATGCAGCCCATTGTTTACAATGTGTCTGTACACACAGGCACATAAACCAGCTCTGGGTGTTCTTGGGTTAAAAAAAAAAAATCAAAAATCTGTGTTTCTGGTCAATGCTTTGCGCCAGTACGCCCAAAATGCGTGCAAATGCAGACAAATGAGAATAAATATTCATGGCTTTTGCCTAGGAATGTATTGTACATGCAAATGTGAATAAATATGTGTGAATACACACAACACAAATGCCTGAACTTCCCTCCAGAAATGATGGATGCTCAAACATTAGTACAAGAGGCCTTAGGCATTTGGGGCAGTTATTATCAAATGGGAAGGGTCCTAAAATTGGTTATTGAAAGGGGATGCATAGTGTTTTTTTACATATTTTCTTTATCTAATTATTATTAATTGAACATGCAACCACTACTACCACCATCACCTCTCCACCAACACCCTCATTACCACATTACCACTGTGCCTGCACCTCTCTTCTCACCACCATGCCTGAAACCTCCTCACCACTACACCTTCATGACAACCCCCTGCATGCTCACTACCACAACTGACCCTCACCCTCCTCCCTTCACACCATACCCACACACCAACCCCCACTCTCACCACTGTGCTTGACCCCGTCCTCTGCCCCTTCTCTCACCACCTCTCCCACATGCCCCCACTACACTCTCCACTGCACCAATGCCGGTATCTGTATTTGCTGTCACTGCACTCCATCACGCTCTTCACCACTGTACCAATGTGCAGTTCTATGCTATCCACCACTGCAGTGATGCCTCCTTCCATATTCAGGCCATTCAATGAATGGACACACTTTTGCTTGTGCTTATTATTTTTAGATAAACATATATTTAGTTAGGGAATAATTTAATATCACAAATTTATATATATTTTTTTTCAACCAGCCATTGAAGCTTTAATCTCCGTTTTTATATGCCTTCATAAGACTGCTTGGCAGTCTGTTGTAAAAAGGTATGTTTTTTTACAGAGCTCCATAGCTCAAGCCACAATTTACACATCTTAGTGACTTACCAGATGGGTTAAACCAAGGTTACATTTAAACAAAGCCAGATGGGATGTAGGCTGTTGCTGTACTTTAGAAAACCCTATATGGCTCTGAGAATTCCTCGCCATTTATTAAATGCTTAGTTGTTAAGCATTTTATGTACCCATACCATAATCTGGCTAAAGGAGGAGCCAGGACCTTTGTAAACACTTGAGGTGCAGTAGCTAGACCAAAAGGCAGAGCAACAAACTGAAAATTATGATTTTCTAGCTCAAACATAAATATTTCTGGTGAGCGGGGAAAATCGGCACATGGAGAAAAGCATCCTTGATGTCGATTGATGCCAGAAGTTCTTCACCTTGTAGGATGGAGACTACTGATCGGATTGACTCCATGTGAAAAGAGCCGATATTCAAAAACCTTTGAGATCTAAAATGGGTCTGACATCCTTGTTTGGTTTTGGTACCGTGAAAAGGTTTGAATAAAACCCTAATCCTTGCTCTTCCAAGGGGACCACCGATATCACTCTTTGAGACAAGAGAATTCCCTAGTTTATAACCTAGAGAAATTGAGGAAGCCACCCATCTGTCTTGACATTGTTCCTGCCAGACCCTTAAAAACTGCAGAAGTCTTCCCCCCACTCGAACGAGCGGGGGCACCCCTTTATAAGGAGGTTTTAGTATTTCGTTTAGTGGGTTTCCTCCCCCAGGGCCTCTTTTGACCCTGGGACTGACCCTGAGGTTTACCTCTTAAACCTGACGGGGGGAGGCTGATGCTCCTGGCACTGGAGAAGAAGCTCATCTAAAAGAAAAACGCTTTCCCATTAGAAATTCTTTGGATGTATTTATCTAGATCGTCTCCAAATAACCGTTCACCGTGCAATGGGAAACTGTCCATGAGCTTTTTACATGGCGCTTCGGCTGACCAATTTTTCAACCATAAGATTCTACACACATGTACCAGCCCTAGCATAAGCCCCGAGGCCTGGAGAATAGAATCTTTCATAGCGTCTCTGATATCCCGGGCAAATCTTGGGCCTGCTTATCAGGAATAATTTTGAGTACCTCTATAAACTGGTCCTTTAGGGACTGAGATACACCGATCGCTGCCAACGCAGGCTGAACCACTGAACCTGCAAGGGAAATATTGTTTTTAAAAAGGAATTCCAACTTCTTATCTGTTGGATCTTTCAGAATTTGAGCATTGTCTACAGGACAAGTCAGGTTTTTTTTCACAGAGGATATAGCAGCGTCAATTGCTGGAATCCCCCATTTCTTATTACACTCTTCCTCCATAGAATAAAGTGTTGAAAACTTTTTTGGAGGAAAAAAATGTTTATCTGGGTGCTCCCACTCAGAATACATAAGCTTTTTTTTAGCCATGAATGGATAGGAAAAGCATTAACAGTTTGAGGAGGCTTTAGTGAACCCAAACCAGAAGTGGGCTCATTGACTGACTCCGCTACTGGCAGCAAAGATTTAGAGCGGACCTTTCTTGTGAACCTGATCCTTCCATATTAGGTTCTTCAGATGAGCAGTCACCAGCCTCTTCCTGGTCCCCTGAGAGAAATTCATCATCTCTCGCCCCTTGTTCCTCAGCATGAGGGTCCTGAGCAATGGACGGGGACCTGTTACGCTTAGTCCCACTCTGGGATGCGATTAAAGCATACATTTTTTGCTCCAAGTCTAAAATGGTTGAAGAAAAAAAACCTCCTTGGTAATATACACAGTAGCTGCAGTGTTAAGCGCAGCTGCAACACTCATCCCTCCTGATGGCTCACTCTGACCAGCCATATTACTCTCAGGGGAGAATGCCATCTTTTTTGAGATGGTTCTAGGCTTCCGTGTGACTGTAGAAGTCTTTATAGAGCCCTTTTTTTAGGTGTTTTTACCCCGCCTTCCGACCATAGCCCGAAGCACAAAGAAGAGGTACTACCAGAAGGAACGCATTCACTGCTTGAGCAATAGTCCAGCCCTGTTGTTGCTATTAATGCTCAGCCTGATGCAATAGTAAATGTGTCAAAAGGAATGCCTGTGTCACCAAACCTCTTTCATGCCACCTGTGATGGATTTTATCCCACACTCCACTTGAGTGCTTCTGTCAGTATATCCCACTTCCTCCAGTCTGACCATCAGAGAGATATATTATCATAGCTGCATTAAAAAACAAGTCTAGCCGAAAATAGCATGTAGAATCTTGAATGATTTATTGGACAGAATACAGCCTTTTTATACACTTTTAACACAAGGGGTTAGATAATGAGGTAGAGCTGCTCATGGATACTCCCCCCCCCCCCCCCTATAGCAACAACTTAAAAGACAATTACATAATTAACATGTTAATTAACACAGCACTTAAGGCAGCCTAGGTGAACAGACAGTCCGTCTCCGGAGGTCAATGTGATCAGTTCTTTCAATGACCATCTATTCAGAATTAAATAAACTAAGAATAGTCTTTACATATATCCTGGGAGATATTGTGGATAAATATTACTTATGGTACTTACATTTTAAGTAATCCAAGATATATTTTCTCACTCACCATCCTGGCACAGGGTGACATAGACATACGAGGTGCTTGGGGAGCTGAAACATGGGTTTCCCAACCTTTCCAAGGGATTCTTGGTACCACGTGCCTTCCCGTCACACCACCTTTGCTCTTGTGTCCCTCCGCAGATTACAGCAGAAACAAAGGTGCCTTTTAAACACTTTACCCCGCTAAGCCCCACCCCCGTTGCCTACAGCCCCTCCCCTTTCCTTTGAAAAAAAAACCTTTCCCGCGTGAGCGCGGGCTTCCGATCCTATGGGATCAGCAGCCGATGAGTAAGGCAGTGTGCCGTTCGCGCTTTTCTTTTTGCGATTTTTCCCCGTGAAGAGGAGGAGAAAAAGCAACACAGGAGGGCATCTGGTGTGGAGGAAAGCCCCCCCCCCCCCCAGACTTACCGAAGGTCTGCTGCTGGCTGAAGGAAAGGAAAACTGCTTGTTCCTGGACACAACGTCAGCTCGCGGAGGAAGCGTGAGAAGGTAACCCCCAGTGGTGACACAGGCATGACAACATTTACTAAATTTAAAGGACACATTCATAAGAAAATTTCCCAAAAATTCTTAGAAAACTCCACTTACCTTTCCCGCTGCATGTTTTTTGTGGTACAACCAACAGACCCAATCTTCACCCTTCACGGTGGGTTCCGTTAAACCTTCAGGAGCTGGGGATCCTCGGGAAAACCCACAATCCTGGACCTGTAATAGCACCACCGCCAGTAAAACTTTATGGCCTTACTACCAAAAGTGTTGGATACTGGGGTCCAGCTCTCTAAAAAAGAAGCATTTACAGGCAAAACCTTGTTTCTTCAGATACGAGGCCCGGGTACCATTCAATTCGGACTAAAAGACACTTTGAATGGATCCGGCTGCATGGCTAGCCCCAGCAAGGATTGCTCCAGTGGAGCTCAGCACAGCACATCTTTACTTGTGACCAACACCTTAGACACTGGTGAAAAAACTGAGGTACTCCCAGTAGTGGGAGGGGTTATATAGGAAGTGCACGTTTTGTCTTAGGGCGTGCCAGTGTCCATCACCTGAAGGTGGTCTATAACCCATATAGTAACTACTATGTCTCTGTGTCCCGTGATGTACGATAAGAAAAGGAAAGTTGCAGTGTCTGCATCCCTTTAGAAGTATTTAACCCTTATTGAAACGCCAACCTGAAATTCCAACTGCAGGGGATGCCTAAATGGGACTCGTATCTTAGTGCAGACTTTTCAGATGATCAGTGAGCCAATCACACAAGCAGGAAATTACATTTCTGGGATCATTCTGTACACCAATGGTGTACAGAACACCTCCAGGTTGCCATATTGCATTGGATTCTACAGAAAATTAACGTGACTGTTGATTGAAAAGTAAAGGTAATTTTTAATAACATTAAATTAGAACATGGCTTGTGTAGCAATTGTATATGCCATTTTATTTTTCTGCTTTTGTTATATTTTTTTCAACTAAAGTAGAGTAACCCTTTAAGACACCCATCCAGCTCCAATCTCCAGTTGGCTTTAGAAAGGATTCTGGGTTTCTTTTGATTTGTATTGTAAAACTATGAAAATTTCAATAAAATCAGATTGAAAAGAAAGTATTCTGTTTGGTGATTGGCTAGGAAAACTTCTCCTCTTTAACTTTTTTATTTTTTATTTTTTTAATGCATTCTGCACTTTAAAACTGATAGACTTTGGCATAGTCTAAATGTTTCCAACACTAAATATTCTCTTGGGCTTACATGTTCAGGTATAGATTCAAACAAAACAGGTGTGTAAGACAATAATAACTAAGATTCACTGATAACACTGCAGTAACTGATATAAGCCTTCTGCCGTTTTTAAAGACTGCACAGACTTAACATTTGTCAGCGACTTCTTAAAATGTATTTCCAATTTGAGGTACCAATTAGATATCTTAAGTAATTAAGGATTAATTAAGGCTAAAGTGTGTTTCATTTTATAAATACGGAGCTTTATGGCTAGGTGATAAGCTTTTGATTAACATGATCGCTGCTTTCACATGCTGAGATTTTACAATCTCTTAGCCAGGCTTTCCATTTCACTAGAGGCGGACCATTATCAGGCGTCATTAAAGAGCAATTAGATGAAAATTAAGATGAGAACAAGTATTGATTAGGTCATTAAGAATGGGGGAGACTGCACTGTCAATAAGAATTACTGCTGTTAACCCCATTATGAGCAAGGTTAAAGACTGCGGTTGGTACTTCTCATTAAAATCCTAGTGATTTATTGATCTCCCACTTACTGGCCTCCTCTCATTTAAAAAAAAAAAAAAAAAAAGTGTTTATATGTTATTTCTTTAAAGTGTCACAGATGGTAGACACTTCATCATTTAACCCCACTAGACTGCCTTCCTAAGTGTTTAACTGTCTCTGTTCTCACCTGCATACCAATACATTATGCTACATTACGGGCAGCACTTCTAAGGATTTGATGACCCTATTAATTGTTCTCTGGTACTGTATTTTGGGATCATTGCTGACCGTGCTTATATTTCTTCAGGAAAACACATGCAAAGCTCATATCATGTTTTAGCGTCTTGATGCCATGACTGTAGATATATACCCCCAGATCAAGTAATTTGTAGGGTATTGATCCTGGCTTAAGTGGTCAGTAAGTCTAACTCTAAGTCTTTGTGAGTGACAGTAATGCACACACAATAAGTTTTCTATCATTTACTCTGGATGCACTCTGGAGTTCTGTGTATTAATTAAATGTTTTACATTTACTGATCATATAATGTTAAGATTAACTTATGTTTACATAAAAAATGCAACAGCCTAAGATACATATAGGGATTTTTTGCTTCTTGTCCACAAACTTTAGCGTTCTGACCCTAGAACTCTGGAGGCCTTCCCGATCTCTGTAGCCCCCTCCATAATCTAGCAAACGTAAACATTTTGGAATTTTGTCATGTCCCTTTTTCGGAATGTATAAAGCAGCCTTTTCAACCAGGGTTCTGTGAAACTTTAAAGCGGAGCTCCACTCGATTTAAACATATAATGTACAATGTGTATACTAACATTCATCTATCCAAAACGGTATTTTTTTAAAAAAAAATTTACAGTACCTTTTTTTTTTTTTTTGCTGCTGACATGCTGGACTTTCTGTCTTTGTGATCATGGATATGGGCGGGGATATTACGGCTATTTCGTAATATCCCCTATCCGCACTGTCTCCTGGGAGCTTGTGTCATAGTTCCCAGGAGTCAGTGCGGCGGCCTGGCCCGAGTTATCTCGAGATTTGGAAACCGAACATGACTTCATTACGACAGTCACGTTCGGAGGGCAATGCTCTATCTGCCATCACAACGGGGTGGGACTTAGGACAACGACGCCCATTGTGATGGCAACAGGAGCTGCTGACGGCGCTCCTATGTTAATGTTACTGCGCATGCGCAAGATCTTAGCTCGAACGGGCATTGCATTCTGGGAGATGCACGTCACTGCATCCCGGAAGAGAATGCCTGTGGGCTTCACATGCCCACAGGCAAGATGAAAACAATGGGAATTAATTATATAAAGCGTTCTTTCAAGCTAAAAATACAACGGGAAACCGGCTAAAAACGGGACATGTAAGTAACACATGTCCAAAGTAATTTGTTTAAAAATTTTACTCTAAAAAAAAACCGTCAGAGGCAGTGGAGCCCCACTTTAAGGTTTCTCCTGAATTTGCTAGGGGTTCCTTGAGCTGTGAGCAACAGTGAATTGATCTCTCACATACCACCACCATCGTTACAAGGTGCAATTTTCTACCACCATTGTAATAGGTCTTCTTCACTGACCACCAGTGTAAACAGACACCATCATTTTTTTATTTCAAGATTATTGAAAATTATTTTGTTTTATAGAGCCACAGGGTTGATAAATCAAATGATTGGTCCTGTTTGCGTACCCATACCATTTTCTGGCGATGCTGTTCCTTTTTATCTTACTGGCCTTTTGATTATACACTATATTACCAAAAGTATTAGGACACCTGCCTTTGCACGCACATAAACTTTAATAGCATCCCTGTCTTAGTCCATAGGTTACAATATTGATTTGGCCCACCCTTTCCAGCTATAACAGCTTCATGACTGCCATTCAGAGAATGTCTTGAGAATGCAATGAATTCTCTGGACAAAATGGAGAGGAATGACAATTAACTCCACCAGAGAACAGTTTGCATTCATTGAGAGAAATTTAAGGCGTTTTCTGAATGGCGGCCATACCGAGCGAATGCGAAACCCCCCTAGTGGTAACTCTGCAGAAGAGCAGCTGATCTGCACCGCAAACAGAAGACTGCTGCTATCACTGTTAGTAACTTGTGTTATTACTGTGAATTACAACTTCCACAGAGGCCAATTGGGTATGACATATACATGCTTACATTGTAATAAGCTGGCCCATTGTAAGCATGTAAAATATGTCATTCTTGCAGTTCCAGTTTAAGGATCCAATTTTTTGCTCTTTTTTGATTCATGATTTGTAACAATGGTAACATATAAAAGGTAATAAAGTTTCTCATGCCCCGGAACAAGTCCTTTTTGTGATGAAATCGCTCGGGTTAGGAGCTGTTTCCTGCTATCGTGTTTTTTTGCACAGTGCCTGGATATCTTAAGGCGGAAGCCTATATTGTACACAACGCTGGTTTTACCTGTACTAATGTAAATGCAATACTTTATATTAAACAAACCTTTTGGGATTTTATACCATCTGGCATCTATTTCAATTTATGATCAATCAGATCGTGGGGTGGATGGAGCTTGGCTTGAATATCCTGCTTATGCCCTGTTTGATCTGAGGACACATCTCCAGCTGATGACCCCTGCAAGCCTGTTTGACCCTTCATAATAAAGAGTCCAGGCTCTCTGGTAAGAGTCTATATTGCCTGTGGTGACGGTGCACGCACAAGGTGGAGTTTTTTTTTTGATTCAACTACTCATCACAGATTTGTGTTTTCTATAGTTGGATTTTAATACCCCAATATGAGATTTTTGTTTACCGCATCATTTTTTTCTACATGTTGTTTGTTGTGATTATATCTCACTTTTGTGGTGCCGCTGGACAATTTACACTGTAATGGTGGTAATTGACATAATTTACTTTTATGTTTTTACAATATTCTTCCTCTATATAAAGTTTCTCATAGAACTGTCAAAGTTGCCCCATAAAACCCCACCAAGCTGGTGGGGTCAGATGCCATTTCTCCAGCATTTTTAAAACAAGAGCAATAGTCTAATTGAGTGTTCTGGATGGTATAAGTGGTTTTATTTATACACTTTGATAAATGTAATGAGTTACTACTGGGGCTCATGTCATGTTTGCCTGCATTTGACAAATTTTTGGGAGCGCACATCATATACAGATCGAAAAAATCACTATTACTTTTTTGGAGCAGAAAATGTCAGTTCTGGGGCTGTTTTTGACCAGATTTGGGTTGGGTTGCATTGTGCTGCGTTTTTTTTTTTTTTTTTTTGATGTAGCATGTCCTATTGGGGTGCATTTAAACTTCAGGCAAAGCAGGTCAAACACAGCTTTTTCTTATCAAATGCTGAACTTGTCATTTAAATGAATGCATTTGCATTGAAATAGCAAACACAGCTTTAAAAAGAATGCCTGTCAACAGAGTCGTTGCAATTACTTTTTTAAATAATCCAGACAGTTATAATTTTCTTGATTCAGATAAAAAGAAGATTGTTGTTGGTTAAAAGCCACAGTTTGTCTTCTGTTCATTTAGAAATATTTTCAATCCATTAAGAAAAATTCGTAAACACTCAATATTCCCAGGGAGCACGTAATTCTGCATTGCTGAATGAGTCAGATGAATTTCCCGGGCCATGCAGCAGAAATGGCTGGGGCTGAATGTTTGTAGTGAGCAGATTAGGATAAAGGGCCACATCTTCAGGGAGTACAGGCGACTGTGTGCAGACAGTATGATGTTTCCACACTCCCCTGGGGGAAGAAGCTGAGCCCCCAGCCACATGCTGGACAGTTCTGCCCAACATGTAAGATTATCTGTTCATCAATGTAAAGGTTTCTAAGGCAGACCCTTGAGGATGTGTGGAAGCCTCTAGTTGATTGCTGAGAGGTTAGAGACACAGCAGATGAATACATGCACCTTCTGGCAACCTTTTGATGGGTTAACCCCTTGAAAACCAATGTTCTCACATCATCCCTTTAAAACCAAACACATTTATTTACAGGATCTGTGCCTGATAAAGGTGCTAATTATATTCACTCAGTACCTAAATTTAAATATCCACAGAGCATTATATTTTGGGATGAGGTGATAATCCTAGCCATAGCCTTCTATCTGTCTATATACTGTAGAGTATATAGATGGTGATGGTCTTGCGCAAAAGTATGATACACTTACTTAAAATATATTGCCTATCATAACAGAGCCTTTCTTAAACAGTCATCTGCATGTAATCACAAATCCCAAAACTAAGTGGTTTATACCATACACTGCACCGATGATGGTTAACAAGCCTAAAAAATCTAAATGCAGTTTGGAATAAATGGTTCTATATTAAACTATATGTTAGTGGGGGCCATGGCCTGGGCATTAGTAGTGTCCCTGGACTGAATTTATTGCTGCTAGGCTGTAGTTAGCCTGAGCATGGATTGAGAGTTCTGCTTACCTTAGGTTTTCCCTAAGCTTGGTGTTATTGTTTGCCTCTACCTGCTGTTGGGGAGAAGATACTTATGAATGTCTCTGTAGCCAACCACTAGGTGGTTTATTGCCACTGGTAAATGCTGAGAAAGGATATACATATTTTGACTTTTGAAAGTCCTCTGCTCTCCTAGGCTCTGCATGATGGAGAGGTGTGGGTAGTTGTTTTTCTTTTCCTCCCAGGCCTGCTGTCTTGGGAGGGTGTGCTGTGCTAGAGGGGGGCCTAAACATAGGGCATGAATCTTCCTGCTAGAGGGTATATCCAGGGGAGCAAATGCAGGAAGGCGATTTCTGGGGAAAAGTGTCTGGAAGAGCTGAGTACAAGCTGTGAATATTGCAGGCAGTTCTGGTGATTCACCCAAGGAGTACAGGTGCTCCCTTAAAACTGCTGTACAGTCTGAAGAATACAGATTGCCAGTCTGGCTTACATGTCCTTTCTTCTGTATTGACTATAAGTAGAGGTTTTGCATTTTTTGAGTACCTTGTGCCCTAACCCCTCTTTTCCTGTGCTTATCTGTCCTATATGAAGCTATGCTAAACTTATTAAAGTAACTTGTGCTTAATTTCCTCCACCCCACAAAGAGTCCAGGACTCCACCCTGAAGTGAAATGCTACAATACTGAGTCACTTGGAGGGACTCCACCTTTGAAATCTAGGGGAGAAGATAATGATTTGGATGGCTTTGCCTGTCATCATAAAATGAGAAACTATTGTTTTGGATTTGTAATGCCAGACTAGGTTCAGTTTTATCCTTGATTTTGTGCTAGGCCAGATTCACTTTAGATTTTGATTTGGTAGATGCTACTTCTTAGAAACTAATGTGAATCAAGATAACTGCTATGCTTAAAATAACAGGATAGATCTGTGTTGACTGTATAGCAAATAAACTACATGGATAAACGTTTGTGGAGCTGACCATCACACCTATTGTACAGTATATAAGCATTGTTTAAACCACTGGAGTTAGTATGGACCATCCCGTTGTGGCTATAACAGCTTCCACTTCTCTAGGAAGGCCTCCCACAAGAGTTTTGAATTTGTGCCCATTCAGCCAAAAGTGCAACTCTACGTTTAGGTATTATATTGGGTGAGAAGATCTAGCTTGCAGTTGGCATTCCAATTCATATAAAAGGGTGTGCAATAGGGCTGAAGTGGGCACTCAAGTTCCTCCACACCAAACTCATCAAACCATGTCTTTATAGACCAGGCTTTGTGGACAGGGCAAAGTCATATTGGAACAAAAAAGGGCTTTCACCAAATTGGAAATGCACAATTGTCTAAAATGTCTTTGTATGATCTAGCATTAACAATACCCTTTACTCAATAATATGGAGTAGTATTCCCATACTTCTGACCATATAGTGTAGGTTGGTTGCTGCTAGCATCTGTGGATCATAAAGAAATGATAACCTATCCAGATTTCCTTTTTAGTGAAAAAAAAAAATCTGCCCATTGCCAGTTGTATTTTAAATTTGTCCACAGGAAGGTTTTCTATCTCTGTAGCATTTTTGCAGCTGTGACTCGGTTAAGTTTTGAGTCAGTGATTCAAAGCGATCTATAACTATTTGTCATTCCCTCTTCCAACATTACACATCTTTTCCTATTCTCTTTCAGCACCTACAACCATTTGTCTTTGTAGAATTTCCTATACTGCTTGTAACCCGATCACAGTTTTGTCCTGTACAAAGGATGAACTTGTAGCTGTGACATGTCTGAAAGACTTTCCTTCTGAATGAAGGAACTGTGAAAGGTGAATTGCAATTTTCTTATTTGAAATAACTAGCTTGTGTGGTTTGCTTCCTTAACCGGGGTTCTCGCTTTCTGTTTTCATAAACGTTTGGTAAGTAGACATGTGCATTCGTTTTCGTCCGAATTCATTTTCGTCCGAATTTCGGGTATTTTCGTTATCGTTTTAACAAAGGATAACAAACATGCAGAATCTGAAAACCGAAAAAGATCCGACATAAACAAATGCTTTATTTTTGTTTTCATTGTCACAACAGTTCGATATAGATAGGAGATTCGACATGACGCTGACAATAGTGATCTGTGCCTAACCTTAGCTCTATTAGTTCAAGATTAGTCTACATAGAGAGAAAATATTTGACATAGAGAGAAAAGATTCGACAAAATCAAAAAAAGGTCGAATGTGCCTAACCTAACTCTATTAGTCCAAGATTATTCGACATAGAGAGAAAAGATTTGACATGAAGATTAGACGAAGCTGTCGTGCCTGCGGACATTTATGGTCAAATGCTCTGCCCATAGGCTATAGAAGAATTCTAATGTTGGTTGACTAGTAATAATAATTAATAAATATAATTATTACTAGTGTCATACAACATTAGAATTCTACTATAGCTTGTAGGCGGAACATTAGACTGGAAATGTACGATTGCGGCGTCGTACAGTTTAGCTGCTCTGTCAAATCTTCTTAGAACATTTGACAGACACCATAAGCCTTCAATGACAGATTTGACCTTAATCATTTCGGATTTTCGGACGAATGCATTTTTTAACGAAACAAAATAAATAAAAACAAATTTTGGGAGTAACTAAATAAATGTATTTTTCGGGCGAAAACTTAATTCCGAAACAAAATATTTCAGTGTGCACATGTCTATTGGTAAGGTGGAGATAAGTAACAGAGAACAGTGATCATTGTGTGCGCGATGAGGGCTATTTCACACTTCCGTGGTTTGGTGTAGCGTGGATGCAATGGGGTTCATTTACTAAAGCCTCACAAACTATTTACTTTGCAACAGAGCTTGAATTTTGGAAGGGAATATGCCCCAGAGCATAGTGAATGAGATGACTTCCATCATCCACTCATGTGCAAACAAAAATCCTATATTTTTTCCTTGCACATGATTGGGTATACATTGCAAAGTGAAATTTCACCACATTAACTAAAATCTGGGGAAAGCAACCTTGCAAAGTGCAGATTCCTTGGCACAGTAAAAGCCTGTTTGCCTATTTGTAAATCATCCTGTATGTTAAAAAATCCACTAATATGGCCATAAGGTTCAAAGAAGAATCAAAATATTACAGAAAATTAGCATATAAAGGATCACCTTTCTGTTTGTAAAAAAATATTAGAGATCTCAATCTAATTTAGAGAAAATAAAAGCAAAAGACCAAATTAGGCATGTCAAATCCATAGAAATAGCTGTTTACTGGCATCTAGGTATGTTCTTTGATGTCCTGTTTGAAACCCAGTTTCAAAAAGAAGACCTATTTAATCTACTTCTAATTTTGAAACAGAGGTATTAGTCACAAACAGTAAACAGGTCCTTTTTGCTGGTATGTATGATATGTGCTAAGGAATTTTTCTACTTGTACACTCATAATAGTACTGTCCATGTAAGTTTTATATAAATGAAGGGCCTGCCATTTTTATGTTTGTTACACTGGGTACATACTTATGCCCTGTACACACGGTCGGACTTTGACGGAAAATGTGCGATCGGATCGTGTTGTCGGAAAATCCGATCGTGCGTGGGCTCCATCGAACTTTGTGTGTCGGAAATTCCGACGGAAAAAGTTTGAGAGCTGGACCTAAAATTTTCCCACAACAAAATCCGATCGTTTAAATTCCGATCGTGTGTAGACAATTCGGACGGACAAAGTGCCACGCATGCTCAGAATAAATTAAGAGACAAAAGCTATTGGCTACTGGCCCGTTTATAGTCCCGACGTACGTGTTTGACGTCCGACAACTTTCAAAGACAAGTTTGGCCAAAAATCAGTCGGAAAAAATCAGATGGATTTTGTCATCGGAATGTCCGACCGTGTGTACAGGGCATAATATGGAGATTTCAGTTGATTTTATATAGGTTGGACCATAGGAAATGTTGGAGAAACTGCGAGTTCTGCTTGCTTGCTTTTCAGTTAAGACTTAAATATGTCTTATTTTTGGTACACTCGTTCATTAGAGTAGACTGATATATTTTATTGAGGCACCTTGCTTCTGTCACATATATTTTCAAATACATGCAACTTAGACCACTCTTTGTAAATGAGAAATGGATTACATGAGTCCTCTAGTCTGGTTGGTTAAGTTGGGAAGCAAATTTTTTTTCTGTGCTTGAAGTACAGATCCCCATTATCCATTAGCTCGCTTTCACTTTCAGTGGAAACCCCTTTAATAATTACCATGCTAATAAAACAAAAAGTAGAAAGTTTTTCAACATGATTCAAAACCTTATAATATTTTTTGCCGAGCCCCTTACTCGGATCGCTGATCACCCGAGTCTCAGTGACTCGTGATCACAGCACACCTGTAGGGCACGCGCAGGGAGCGTGCACAGGGGAGGCCGTCATATGACAGCCTCCCGGGAATTGAGATCTGCGCTGTGGCTGTCATTCGGCCATAGCGCGGATGTCAAGTGGTTAATGATTACGTTTCTCAGGACATATAGCTGAGTTAAGCTATTGGGCTCCATTCTTAGAATCAGATCGTATGTGGTATTTAGGTGTTTTCCCCAAAACTGCATGCAATCCTGAAAATGTCAATTCACTACAGCTTTATGCTGTATTAACAGCATAAAGCAAAAATGCTCTGTAAATACCGAATAAACAGCAGTTACATAGTTACATAGTTAGTAAGGTTGAATAAAGACACCAGTCCATCCAGTTCAACCTGCGATGAGTGTGTCTACAATTATCCCTATTTATTTAAGGTACCCATATATTGCCGTCAATTTACGCAGCGCCCCACACATACATCGCACACTCACATCAGTCCCTACCCTCAAGGAGCCCACAATCCAAGGTCCCCAACTCACATTCATATACTAGGGCCAATTTTGGACAGAAGCCAATTAACCTACCTGCATTTCTTTGGAAAAGTCAAATCACAAAAACAAAAAATTGCATGTGATAAACATATAGTGGTCCCAGGATGCGATATGTATGGAACTGTTTTTTTTTTTTTTTTAAATGGCGTGGGGCCCCCCAAAATCCATACCAGACCCTTATTCGAGCATGTAGCCTGGCAGATCAGGAAAGGGAGGGTATGAGCGAGAAACCCCCCCCCCCCGCAACAAACCAGGCCACATGCCCTCAACATGAGGGGGTGCTTTGGGGCAGAGAGGGGCTCTGAACCCCCAAAGCACATTGTCCCCATGTTGATGGGGACAAGGGCCTTTTCCCTACAACCCTGGCCAGTGGTTGTGGGGGGTCTGCGGGCGGGGGTTTATGGGACTCTGGAAGCCCCCTCTACAAAGTACCCCTACTCATTCACAAAAAAAATGTGTAGTGTAAAAAATAGACAGACAGTTTTTGATAAGTATTTGAGAAAATAAAATGTTTAAAAAATGTCCCCGGTGTAGATCCGACATCAATGCTGACGTTCAGCTGCCACCGCCGACCGCCCCCCCCCCCCCCCCCAAAAAAAGGTCCGCTCGCGCCAAAGGCTCCGCTACCTGACAATATTTAAATAACTAAGGGGTGGGGCCACCCGGAGACGTCACTGGGTAATCCCACCCACTCGTGACATCATTGGCCAGGGGCATGCTGGGTTAATGGTGTCACAAGGGAGGGCAGTGTCACCTTTTGGCCCCACCCCTTAGTTTTTTTTTTGAACGGTCAGGCTGCGGAGCTGGAAGATGGCGGGAGCCTTTGGCGCAAGCAGACCTTTTATTTTTTTATTTTATTGGGTCATAGGTGGCAGCGGGCGTAGTGATTGAAAATGGACCTACACCAGGGGAGATTTTTTTTTTTTTTTAATAAAAGACTTGTCAAAAACTGTCTAATGTCTTTTTGTTTTACACTACACATTTTTTTGGGGGTGAATGTACTCCAAACTCATTCACATGGGGGACCAGGATCTGGGGGCCCCCTTGTTAAACATTCGGCTCCTTAACAATGCCTATTTATTAATGTTAATAAATACGTTGGCTACCGGCGTAGTGTTAAAGTAAAAGTTCACCCTAAAACTAAAATCCCTGCATCTACAAACATCGACGACCTAACACTAACCTATCTAGCCTTTTAAAGAAGAGATCAGTATACATACCTTTTCTGCAGGCGAGCCGACCCGATTCCACACTCAGCTGTCATCTGCAGTTTTGCTGTGGAGGCAGGTGCAGAGGACACATCCGACAATGGAAGCCCCATAGTAACTCTATGGATGATGTCCCTCCCCATTAATTTCACAGCCGTTGTCGGCCGTGTCCTCCGTAGAGCTTCCGCCGCTGGAGATCGGGTCAGATCGGCTTCAGAAAAGGTATGTATACTGATTTTTTCTTTACAGGGCTAGATGGGTTAGTGTTAGAATGTGCATGTCTGTAGATGCAGTGATTTTAGTTTTAGGGTGGACTTACACTTTCAATTCATGTTTTCACTTCATATAATAACTCATGCAGTATTTAAGTAGCGTTTTTTAGTGAATGCCAAAAAGACTTTTTGAAAAATGCTGTGCGGTATTTTACTTGTAAGATACCACTCTGTGAATGGAGACAATTATCTTTTCTTGTAAAAATAAATAATTGTAAAATTTCCAAAAAAATTATTTTCCTAAGAAAAACAGATGATTTAAATCAAGAACATTGCTGGTAATGAAAGGCACATCTTCCGAAGACAGAGGCCGAGAGTAGATATAAAAATACTCAGGAGTCTCTTAAACAACACTTTCTGCAAATACCTCATGTAATGACAGGCTGCTGTCATATCTTGCCTGGTACTGTGGCAGAAAGCTATCAGTCACCCTAGAGGAACTGTCGACACTAACAGAGCTTTTTAGTGAAAGTAGCATACGTGAATTTCTCTGTATCTCAGCAGAAATACCTGACTGATGTCATTTCAAGTGTACTTTGAGGTGCTGTTATCGACCAGTTTATCTAATAGACGCGACTCTCGAGACTGTGCAGTTAAGCAGAATTCAGATAAAGGCACTTATCTGATCCGAGTTATGATTGGGATTGGTGCAGGTGATTGTGCTGATAGGTTAAATATACAGGGAAGGGATAGCATACTTTCTGGAAGCACATAGTTATTACTGCAGTATTTCATATTTCTATGTGTAGCATGGCCCCCTTGAGAACTGCTTGGATTTACCTGTTCATCTGCATCACCATGATCCTGTGAACATTCCAACCCACCTGACACTCTGGGTTCAGATATCTTTTACAGCACATTTAAATGACACGTCACACAAGTCAAATATATTTATATTATCTCAGCTTTACTGAAGTAAGCAATGTGGTATTTATATATAGAGTAGGGTAATTGGTCAAATGAGTTCTGGATAACAGCCCAGGCTCGGGAGAAGAATTCCCAGACCCAGGCCGGCCTATTCAACCTTTATATCCTAATGAGAGTTCAGACAGAATAGGGATAGAATAGGGCCCTTTAAATGGTAACCATAGCAATGTCCAGAATGCAGGCCTGATAGTCTTCACCGGTAGTAGGAGCTCAGTAGATTATATCCAATAAGGCACAGTGATGTGATAGTAAGCCAGAGGGCTTAAACAGGCTAGTGATACTTCTTGAAGTGGTTTTAGGGAAAGGTGTCTATGTACAGTGTTCGAATAGAAGCGCAGTAAAGTGTCCCCAAGGTAAAGGTGTCTGTACACAGTGTTCAGATAAAGTAACCAGGGAAGGATTGCAAAAGATGGACAGAAATGACTGGACCGGCTAAACGTCTTGCAGACAGCGATCCGGGAAGAGACGTCCTTCAGTAAAGCAACCAGCGATGACCCACAGCTGCTGAGAGTGGACGATCGTAGTCTTGATCAGCTGGGTTATAAAAATGGGATTGGAGACCAACACTCACCATTTGTTACCACCACACTGGGTAATGTTAAACATATCCATGTAGTGTCCCTAAATGTGCAGGTTCACCAGTAAATGGTGCAGTCTCCGTGCCTAGTTAGGGTAACTATAAAAAGGTAATGCAGGGGGGAAAAACCCACTGAAAAGAGACACGGGCGGACCAAGCTGCTAAAAAAGGGATCATTTTATTACAAAAAGTACAAAAAAGCCAAAATTAAGTACCCATCACCAGAATCATGTTAAAATTAGACTACATTGTCTGTTAAGAGCAGCTGCATCACGCTAACATGCATACATACACCAATATCCCAAGCAAGTTACTAACTAAAGTGCAGTTATATTTATTAAACTAGACTCCAGATCCCGGTGACAAGCACCATAGGGAAAAAATCCATCCTGTCACTTAGTTTTGTTAGATAAATTGGATAGTTGAAACTGTATGCTAATACAACAAGAACTACTAGTGATGGAATAGATTGATGGAATTGTAACCTGGTATTTAATCAAGTATAAAGAGGTGGTGGAAATCCACATTAAGTAACCAGTCCAAGATCCCAGATATACAATAGTCCAGAGATTGGTTATTGATTCCACTGGGGATTCAGCTGGGTTGGTGCCGCATAGATGTCTGACGAACAGCAAGCAGAATTGCGCAACCAAATACAATATTATATCTGAAAAAAATACAATTTAACTTGTGTGTGTATTCAAATCCATGTTGTGCTCCAATAAATAAACCGTGATGTTGAACGCTCAGGATAAGGCTTGAAACTTCTGTTCGGAAAGTATGATAAGATAGGGCGCTTACTGGATAAGGTGGATCTCAGATTATAGAGATCAAACTTGCTCAGCCAAAGATCATTCAGCTTCTGAATACTCCTCCTAGGACTCCTCCAAAGCAGGTATCCCTTCCGATACAGCGGGCTCCTGTATTCATATAATATTCCCTACGAATGCGGTGGCAGCTCTTTCTTAATAATCTCCAGCATTGGGATGTATCACAATATAAAAAGAAGAGGCTTCATGGTGCAGTACTCCTGTTTAAAAGATTTATTAAAGCTTGACAGGCACTGAGATCCAAAGATAATGAAACGATTTTCAAACAGCCGTGGCTCAAGCAAGCCAGCTGGTGCAACGCGTTTCCCTGTACAAGGCGTAGACTGGGAATGGAGGCTAGCATGGTCATTTGATTTTGTCATTTACATTTCAACCATTTTTTTTATTTTTCTAATTTTTCTTTCACTATTTTTATATATTAATTTTCTTTTTTTAAGATCCAGGGCAGTGCAGATATTTCACTATACATGAACAGCCGGGTTGGTATTATTCGATCACCGCGTGGTAGGCCCCAGCCTTTCTATCTGACACAGAGAGATGTGCACACGGCAAGGCCCAGGAGGAAGAGAGCGTGAGGCGGTCTCCTGACTCTTTTATAGTTCCTCCCAGGAGTCTCCTCAGGTTTTAGCAAGGATCCCTGGGATGTGAAGTACAGATGTAATGTCACGCAATGGAATCGCCAGTCTGAAAGACTACTAGTCCCACAATCCTTTTGGTCGTTTTTTTACAGATATGATGACAACCACTGGCGCCGAGCACTAGAGGCATATAACTATAGATGAAGAATGACAGGGAAATTGCACTTTGTATAACTGTAGTCCACCATCGCTACATATGTCTCACATTTTTACATGGCTGCTCTTCCATATTCTTTTTACCAAATGAAATGTGGAAATTTGTAGTTTAACCTCTGGAGGGAGCTCTCGATGGCTCAGTGCCATTTTGCTTTGTATCTCGTAACAGCTGTTTAAAGTGGAACTAGAGACCAGAATTAAACAGGTGTGGACAGGCAGGAATTTGAATGCAGAAGAGACATGCTTTGTCTCTTTTGCATTAAAGTTACTTGCCTGCCTGTCTGCCCTTGTACAGTGAGCTGTGCACACGCAGCTCACTGTACAAATTCGGCAATGCTGAATCTAACTGAACTCTCGCATATGCGGAGGAGTGACGTCATCCCTGCCCAGCCGCGGCCAGCGTTCGAGACTTGAAAGCCAACTGCCCGGAGATGTCAGCGGCCAGGAGGGGAGCTCAGGGACACCATATCGCTGGAGCAGAGGTGAGTATAGTTACACTTCAACCACTTGACCTGATTTACCCCCCCCCCCCCTTCATGACCAGGCCATTTTTTGCTATACGGCACTGCGTTACTTTAACTGACAATTACGCAGTCATGCAACACTGTACATAAATTACATTTATGTAGATTTTTTTTCCCACAAATAGACTTTTCTTTTGGTGATATTTGATCAACACTGGTATTTTAATTTTTTGCGCTATAAACAAAAAAAACACAGACAATTTTGAAAAAAAAACAATATTTTTAAATTTTTGCTATCAAACTAAACTAAAAAAAAAATAATTTCTTTAAATTATATTAAAAATACATTTAGGCCAATATGTATTTTGCTACATATTTTTAGTAAAAAAAAATTCCAATAAGCGTATATTGATTGGTTGCGCAAAAGTTATAGCATCTACAAACTATGGAATATACAGTATTAGGGGTCTCCGAACTTTCTAAACAAAGGTCTGACTTATTGTCCTTCAGGCATTAGGGGGGCCGGACTGTGACCAGCAGGAGTGGAAATTTTTCTGGTATCAGCAGAAGTAAACATCACCACATTTGCAACGAAGTGGAGGAATAATGCCCTATCGTTGATGTCAGTGGGAGAATGCCTCATTGTTGGCATCATTGGGAGGAATAATGGCCCATTGCTGCAGTCTTGGGGAGGAATAATGCCCCATTATTGGTGTCAGTAGGATAAATGGTGCACCACTGCTCATATCAGCTGGTAGAAGAGTGTCTTGTATCAGTGGGAGGAATAGTGCCCCAAGGGCCAGTTAAAGGCAAGCCAAGGGCCACATCTGGTCCAGCAACAGTTTGGAGACCACTGGTATATATACTGGAATTTTTTTTTTATACTTTTTATACATTGATGGGTACAGGTAGGCTGCATTGTTGGGCACAGGTGAGGCTGCACTGATAAAGTTGTTGTTAAATGTTTAATGCATATTTAAGTTATAAAAATAAATATTAAGTGTAATTTCCTGCAATAATTTATGAGGGCGTGTTTTTAGGGGCGGAATTAGGGGAGGGATAGGGTAGAGGTTGGGTGGGACAACTGGTAGCGAGTAACCCTTGAGGCCTGGCTAGTAGCTCAGGACTTGAAATTGTGAGTCCTGTATGTATGTATGTATGTATATATATATAATATATGTGTGATTCTGCACAGAACGACATGGCACCAGTAGGCCCCGACCCCTGCATGATTTTGTCTGACAGCAGCAAGAGCCTATGGATTCCCCTTCTAACTGTGTCAGGAAGTGAGAGGAGTTGTCAGAAACCATGAAATCAGGCCAAGACAGAAGTACAGTTAAAGCGGAGCTCCACCCGCACCATAAATATTAAAAGTCAGCAACTACAAATACTGCAGCTGCTGACTTTTAATAAATGGACACTTACCTGTTCCAGGTTCCAGCGGTGTCATCAGAATGTGACGAGCTACCGCTCGTCTCTCGGCTGCCCCGCCGCCATCCTCTGTCAGGGAATCAGGAAGTGAAGACGCAACGTCTTCACTGCCCGGTTCCCTACTGCGCATGCGCGAGTTGCACTGCTCGTCTCTATTGGTCCTCGTTGTGTCCTGGGAACTATGTTTCCCAAGACACAATGGGGCATCTCCGGATAGGGGCGGGACAGCTCTGGATAATTTGTCATGGAAGTGGGTGCAGATACCTGTATTATACAGGTATCTGCACCCCCCTCCCCCCTGAAAGGTGCCAATTGTGGCACTGGAGGGGGGGAGGAATCCGATAAGTGGAAGTTCCACTTCAGGGTGGAACTCCGCTTTAAATCACACTTGTTTAATAATAAAAGTAAAAATAACAAATGTAGTCAAAACATAGCCAAAGTTCAGTAACCAGAACAGATAGTCAGCCAAGCCAGAAGTCAGGGATCAATGTAGTGGAACAGAAAGCTGGATCTGGAGCCAGAAGGGATGTCAGCAAAGCAAGTTTTGAACAGGATCACAGGAGATAGTTTATGTGATGTTGACCAAGGCGAAGGCAGAGATCCACTGGGCTGAACTGCTTAAGTAGGCAGGACTGGCGAGCAGAATATCGTCAACATCTGAGTAACTGTGGAGAGATAGGAGCTGGCAATTAGCCGACAGCTGAGCGGACAGCTCTGAGAAGCCCTGACAGGAGTAGTGCTGCAGCTGGGACAGTACTGGATTGTCAGGTAAGTGTTAAGGGATGGAGGGGGGGAACAAGTAGTGGGGCGCAAATATGCTTCTGAAATATATACAGTGGATATAAAAAGTCTACATAGCCCTGTTAAAATGTCAGGTTTCTGTCAAGTAATAAAATTAGACAAAGGTAAACGATTTCAGAACTTTTCCACCTTTATTGTGACCTATAAACTGTATAATAAAACTAATAATAATAATAATTAGAATAAAAACTAAAATAATGTGGTTGCATAAGTGTGCACACCCTCTTATAACTGGGGATGTAGCTGTGTTCAGAATTAAGCAATTACATTCCAACTCAAATTAAATAAGAGTTAGTAAAATAATTGGGAATTAAACTAACAGCAACGATCGAAAAATGATATCCAACAAATTATATCCCACTAATAAATGAGGTAAAGGCAGATATAAAAAAAACTACAGTATACAACAAATATTATGGATTGGAAGAATAAACGTGTTCAAAATGGTTATACTACCAAAAATAATGCATACATTTCAGTTACCAATAGAAATTCTCAGAAGTTTTTTCAGGACAATAAAAATTTTTTTGACAAAATATATTTGGCAGAATAAGAAGCCAAGAATAAAATATGCACTTATCACTAGGAAAAGGGAACACAGTGGATTGGCAACTCCAGATATAAATAGGTATTACAAAGCGGTAATTCTAGCACGTATGATAGAGTGGACAAATGAGAACAGTGAAAAAAAAATGGGTGGAAATAGAAAACACAATAAGTAGAAGTACACTTTATAAAAATATTCGGATACCACGAAAATTTAGGGTATTAGGCCAGGATACACACGATTTAACCAAAAATGTTTTTAAAATTTGGGATTTAGTTTATCCGAATGAAAAATGGGAGTATAATTCACCTTTAATGGCCCTCACGGAAACAATTTTTTTCACACCAGGGAGAGAGATGTTTACAGCACAGAAAATAAAAAATCCACAACTGAGAGATATTATCACAAAAGGAAATATGAAAACACGGCAAGAAATAGAAAAATCTAAAGGATGGAAGATAAGTGAATGGAATCTGCTTCAATTAAAACACTTAGTAAAAACACTCCCATATCCAATAAGAGATGAAGGGGATTTGATTTTCTTGGAAAAACCCTGCTACACACAAATGCCATTAAAAAATGGAATATCAAAAATGTATGGAATACTGACAGACTTAGAAGGACAAGGAAGACCAGCCCATATAGAACAATGGGAGAAAGAATTGGACTTAAAATTTGACGACCACCAAGTAGCGAAGATAATAGGAGCAATTTAAGATAACGCTTGGGATATGGGCACCATCTAAATGAATTACAAACTGTTAGCAAGGTGGTATCTGACTCCAGAGAGAACCCATAAATATCAAGTGGAGGAATCACCATTATACTGGAGGAATTGCAATCAAAGGCTAACAGTGGCCCATATATGGTGGGAATGCCCAAAAATAAAGGAGTATTGGCAAGAAATAGTAAGCATTATAAATTAGATAACCGATGAGAAATTAGAAAATAATATACAGAGGTGCTTATTCCATGATTCTAAAACTCCCAGGAAACAATATATGAATACAATTACCCCAAAACTTCTGAATGCTGCGAAAGGGTTGATCCCAAAAAAATTGTTAAATAGTGAAAAACTAGGCATAAGAGAATGGTTTGAACAAATAGAGTATTATAATAAAATGGAATGTTTGGGTAGTAGAGATAAAGGGTGATACCGGAATTACATCAGTACTTGAGAATGTTGGAAAAAATTTAAACTCTCAGATAAATACCTAGAAAAGACAACGGAAGCTAGAGGGATATGAGCCATGAATAGAGAAGAGTTATAAACTAGTCAAATATAGTAAAAAATAAAACAAACCAGGGTGGGGTAAGGGGTAGCGAGGGCGGGGTTGGAGGGAGAAGGAATAGGGGAAATATTCTATTATTCTTTTTTTCTATGTCTCTTTTTGTATATTATTTAAAATTTAAATGCAATGATTAAATAAATTATGGTTGAATAAACCACTATGATGTGAAAACGAGAAGGGACAAAATTGAAAATTTTCGCTGAAGTGGAATAAAAAATAAATAAATAAGAGTCAGTACACACCTGCCGTCTTTTAAATTGCCTCTGATTAACCCCAAATAAAGTTCAGCCGTTCTAATAAGTCTTTTGTGACATTTTCTTAGTCGCAATGTGGCAAAAATTAGGTTAGAAGAGGGGCCACTGCTTGTGACGGCAGATGTCTCATCTCTCTATACTATCATACCCCTAAAGGATATGAATGAATGAATGAATGAATGAATGAATGATTTGTATAGCGCTGCAACTGCGAACTGAATCGCCTCGAGGCGCTTGACTGCTCTTGTTGGGATGCCATGTTTAGAAGAGGTGGGTCTTGAGTTTTTTCCTGAAGGCCTGATGGTTTTCTTCCATGCGGATGTTGTTTGGTAGAGCATTCCATAGCCGGGGTCCCTGTACTGTGAATCTTCGTTCTCCCTTCGATTTGTAGCGGGCTTTGGGGATGAGAAGGCGATTTTGGTTTGTTGATCGAAGGCTGCGATTCGGTATGTATTTTTCTATTTTCTCACAAAGGTATTGAGGCGCATTTCCTTGTGTACATTTGTGGGTGAGGCAGAGGGTCTTGAATGTGATCCTGTCTTTTACCTTGAGCCAATGGAGCATCCTTAGGGATGGGGAGATGGATTCCCAGGGTTTCTTTCCGGTGATTAATCTTGCTGCTGTGTTTTGGACAATTTGAAGGCGCGCAATCTGGTAATCCGGTAATCCTATGTAGAGTGAGTTTGCGTAGTCGAGCCGTGAATTGATGATCGTTCCTACTACTACTGCTTTTTCCTTTTCTGGGATGAAGGGGATGAGTCTACGTAGCATGCGGAGGAGATGGTGGGATCCGCTGATTACGGATCCTATTTGTGCCTCCATTGTCATCTCTGAATCAAAGATTACTCCGAGGCTTTTGGCTTTGTTGCTTGGAAGGATGGTCTGTCCCAAGATGGTTGGTGGGGTCCAAGGGGTCTTCGTCTTTTTCCTTGAGTTTGCGTCGAGGAGCAGTAATTCTGTTTTTGATCCATTTAGTTTGAGGGAGCTAGTGGTCATCCAGTCATCTATCAATGTGAGACATTTTCCTAATTCCTGGTATTGGTCTTTTTGTCCGGTGATCCGGAAGTACAGTTGAGTGTCGTCCGCGTATGAGTGGAAGCACAGATCCAATTTGCTAATAATGAGGCAGCCAAATATTTTTTGGAGAAAAAGAAATGCGAAAATTCACCCCATTCAGAAAGAGTTCATACTGGAATTATTAAAATTCAGGGTGGAACATAATTATTTTTTCTTTTGAGGTGAATTTTACAAACAGTGTACTGGTGTAGCCATGGGAGCAAAATTTTCTGTCAGTCTCGCCTATCTATTCATGGTGCTGTGGGAAGAACAGGTATTTGTACCTGAATAGGAATGATAATCTACGTTTCTGGTGTCGCTTTATAGATGACACCTTCTTTATTTGGAAAGGGGATGTTGATTCCCTAAAATGATTCATGGCAGAATTGAATTCAAATACATGGGGTATCAGGTTTACCTACAAATATAATCATTCTAGACCTTGTGATATTCGGGGAAGGTGATCAGCTTTTTAATAGGACTCATTTTCAAAGCATTGAACAAAATGGTTTTGTACCTCAGGATAGCTGTCACCATCCCACATGGCTTAAGGCAATCCCTAAGGGACAGTTCCGTCGAATTAGACAAAACTGTTCTAAAAAGGAGGATTTTTTGGTTCAGGCTGGGTTATTGAAAGATAGATTTCTATAAGTATATTCTTGTGAAAGCCTAGAACTGGAGATTAATAATATATCCAAACTTGATTATCAGACCATTCTTAAACCTAAAGTTAAACCTGATAGAACTAATAATAACACTGAGTGGGCATTTTTCTACCACATTCTCGACCCATCATCAATTGGTTCCATTCTCCCGGATCAACCTGAGGTGGTTTTTGTGAAATGTCCAATTTTGAGCATGTTTTAGCCCCCAATATTGTAGATCTGCCTTTGAAACCCAAGATGTTTGGGAACTTAACCGATTTTTTTCTATGTAGGAAGTGCACTGTTTGCAGAAATTCCAAAACTGTACGTACAAAGTCCTTTAGTTCCACAACCACTAAGAGGGAATATCTAATCAAAGATTTTATCACATGCAGCACTAAAGGGGTCATATATCTCCTTAAATGTACGTGTGGATACCAATATGTTGGCAGGACCACCAGAACATTAACAGTGCATATTGGTGAAATATTTAATATATGCAAAGGGTTTGATAAACATAGTTTGTCTAAACATTTTGCTTGCTGCCATAGGAAAAATCCTCCCTCTCTGGAGGTGATTGCTATTGAAAAGTACACTCCACATTGGCGTGGAAGTAATCTCAGAAGGGAGATATCGAGGCGTGAGACCTGTTGGATATTTGACCTCTGTACTTTCCATCCTCATGGCCTTAATGTAATTATTTTATAAATAATAGCTAATTATCCCACCTATAAACTTGTCATTGATATAGAGTTTAAATTATCTGCTAGATATTCTTAATGATAGAATCTTTTATTTTCAATGTTAGTTTTGTAATTGTATTTATTAATGTATAAATGTATTTACCGTATTAATCGGCGTATAACACGCACCCCAAGTTTAGGAGGGAATTTTAAGGAAAAAAACTTTTAGGAGGGAAGTTTAAGGAAATAAACTTACATTTAAATATCCATCAATGCAGCATTATCAGTTTCCATCTGCAGCCTTGTCCATCATTGCAAAATGATCAGTGTCCATCTGCAGCCTTGCCCAGTCTGATTGCAGCCTTGGCCAGTCTGATTACAGCCTTCCCCAGTCTCATAGCAGCCTGATTGTTTAAAATTAGCGCCGCCGAGATACACAGGGCCGCATGTCCTGTGTACTCGGCTCCTCTTGCAGTCCCGCCCAGTCCCACCCCTTGGCCCGGCTCCTATGATGGACATAACACAGGTCCAATGGCTGGACTGGGTGTGACGGCAAGAGGAGCCGAGCATAGCTGAGTACACAGTACACTCAGCTATGTGTATTTCAGCGGCGCTCGCTCCTCTTCCCCTCACAGACAGCGGGGATCGGCGTATAGCACGCACCCCAAGTTTAGGAGGGAATTTTAAGAAGAAATTACTTTTAGGAGGGAAGTTTAAGGAAAAAAACTTACATTTAAATGCCTATCAATGCAGCCTCATCAGTGTCCACCTGCAGCCTTGTCCATCATTGCAGAATGATCAGTGTCCATGTGCAGCCTTGCCCAGTGCCGTTTGCAGCCTTGCCCAGTGCCGTTTGCAGCCTTGCCCTGTGTCATTTGCAGCATGTAACCGTTTAAATTTGCCGCCGCCGAGATAGACAGAGCCTGTGTACTCGTATGTACTCGGCTCCTCTCACAGTCCCACCCCTTGGCCTGGCTCCTATGATGGACATAACACAGGTCCAATGGCGGGACTGGGTGGGACTGCGAGCTGAGCCGAGTACACAGTACACTCGGCTTGGCCTTTTTCGGCAGCGCTCACTCCTCATCCCCTCAGAGACAGCAGGGAGGTGGGACAGTGGGACTGCGAGCGGAGCCGAGCACTTGGCTCGGTCTTTTTCGGCGGTGCTCTGTCTTTTTCGGTGGCGCTCTCTCTTTTTCGGCGGCGCTCTTTTTTTCCCATCTCAAACAGTGGGATCGGCGTATAATACGCACCCACAATTTTCCTCTGATTTTAAATACCGGTAAATACGGTACTTTATGATCACTGGGAATGGTGGATAGTACATTCAGTTGGTGGAATACCAATGCAATAATTTCTGATACACATGGACACTTGTTTATAGAATTTTTCATTAATCACTAGTTGTTACACTGTGTTTGCTATAACTTTTCTGATAAGAGTTTTTTTCTGTATTTATGAGACAGCGCAAGCTTTTATATTTTTACTTTTTTTCGCTATCTCCTTGATCAAAGGAGTGTTAAAAGTGCAAAAAATTTGCGCCAGATTCTTTTCATATATTTTTTTATTAGATATACCATGGAACACTCATTTACTATAGCGCCACATCGCTAATTAGCACTAATTACTGCTAATCATTCTAATTAGGGCTAAAACAGTATTCACTATAGCGCTAGTAAAAAAAAAATACTCCCAAAATCAAATTTACTATAGTTCCCTGAAACCAAATAGTGCCCAAACCCTTACTCCGCTAAAACCTGGAGTAGTGCACATGGAACTAATGTTTAGAGCATGATATAATTGCCTAAATTGTACTGAAATATGCATATTATTTAAAGATAATCTGCTTTTAAACTGTGTGAAAAGGTGATATTCTATACTGAAATATCTTTAAGTCTGAGAAGCGATAAATTCCCCGTTTTTGTACAACTAGGTGCCAACACAACTGAGCATGCTCAGACCTGTAAATAGCTCTAATTTTAGCTCCAGTGTCGTTTTTACAGGGCACTATAGTAAATACCAGAATGAGCACTGTGTTAAAGAGCATTTTTTGGAAGTGAAAATCTGCGCTATTATAGTCCAATGCAAGTTTTAGCCATTGATTCTAATGGTACAATTGTAACTTCCCCAAATAAATCCTTTTAATGTTGAGATATAATGTATCTTTCTCTGAAATAAATTTTCCTTTGCAACATTGTTGCTTCTACTTAATCTTTTTTGTTTTTGAGAATGCTAGAATGTGGAATTTTTTGATGTTTGGTTCTCTGTCACTTTCACTTGTTACTCTCCATCTCACAACAACCTTTACCCAAACTGACACAGGTGTCTTTACAATCCACAAACAATACCATTGCTGATGCAAATTTAAAATGAGTCACAATTTTTCGTGCTTTTTATTATTTCCAAATAATCATGATTTGAGCACAAAAAATGTTATATGTGTACCAACATTAGAAATCAAAATGTAATGCCCAAAAATGTGAGGGTAATATCCCTATTCTACACTCACTCACAAAGAACCAGCAAATACCACAGAATAAATCAAGAAGAATAACTCTTAAGTAATGTAATTCCATCACCTGTATGTCCAAAGAAATGCAGTATTTATGTGTAGGAGGTTTTCACATGTGACAGCTTTGTGGCTTAGAGGTTAGAACTTCTGCTTAGCATCCCTGAGCGTCTGGGTTTGAATCCCAAACATGCCACTTCATGTAGAGAAGTTGTCTCATCTCCCAGGTCCTAAAACTATGTCTAAATGTAATATTTATGTGTAGGAGGGTTCCACCACCATTGTAAATCTTGCCAGATACACTATCTAGGCAAAAGTATTGGGACACCTGCCTTTACACACACATGAACTGATTTGGCCCACCCTTTGCAGCTAGAACAGCTTCTGGGAAGGCTGTCCACAAGGTTTAGTGTGTCTATGGGAATGTTTGACCATTCTTCCAGAAGTGCATTTGTGAGGCCAGGCACTGATGTTGAATGAGAAGGCCTGGCTCGCAGTCTCTGCTCTAATTCAGCCAAAAGGTGTTCTTTCAGGTTGAGGTCAGGACTCTGTGCAGGCCAGTCAAGTTCCTCCACCCCAAACTCTGTCCATGGTTCATGTCTTTACAAGATCCATGTCTTGCTTTGTGCACTGGTGTGCAGTCATGTTGGAACAGGAAGGGGCCATCCCCAAACTGTTCCCGCAAAGTTGGGAGCATGAAATTGTCCAAATGTCTTGGTATGCTGATGCCTTAAGAGTTCCCTTCACTGTAACTAAGAGGCCAAGCCCAACCCCTGAAAAACAACCCTTGCATCATAATCCCCCCTCCAACAAATGATTTGGATCAGTGCACAAAGCAAGGTCAATAAAGACATTGATGAGTGAGTTTGGGGTGGAGGAACTTGACTGGCCTGCACAGAGTCCTAACCTCAACAGGACACCTTGGGGATGAATTAGAGCGGAGACTGTAAGCCAGGCCTTCTCATCCAACATCAGCATCTGACCTCACAAATGCACTTGGAAGAATGGTCAAACATTCCCATAGACACACTCTTAAATCTTGTGGACAGCCTTCCCAGAAGAGTTGAAGCTGTTATAGCTGCAAAGGGTGGGCCAAATACATTTTGAACCTAAGGATTAAGACTGGGATGCCATTACAGTTCATGTGCATTTAAAGGCAGGCGTCCCAATACTTAGGCCAATATATTGTATATTGCTTGTGATACTGAGCATGGCTATGGACTTAGGGCTGGTTCACACCACAGAGTTGCAGACAACATGTGTGAGGCTGCCTGCTGGCTAAGTGGGTAGCAATTATGTCTAGCAGCACTGGGGTTGCTGGTACAATTCCTTAACATGCTAATGCTTGTGTTGACGTTTACATGTTCTCCCTGTGTGGGTTTCTCACCACGATCCAAAGACATGCTGGCATTTTATTTGTCTCCTGTCGAAATAGTCTCTAATGTAAGAAAGTTTGTTTTGGACTTTAGATTGGAAGCTCATTGCAGCCAGGGACTGATGTTAATGTGTGTTAGCACTAATCATGCCCAGGGACTTGGACATTTAAAATTGTAGGGTTTACACTGCACAGGTACATATGCTTAGAAAACTGTTGCTTTGTTTATGTGCATGCAAATGGACTTCAATCTTTGGCCTGTAGTTGGAGATTTGATGCACATAGCCAAGGGCGAACACAGTTGTAAATAGTATTATGTGTTCCTGCTCATCAGGTGCAATCACTTTAGACATACACGAAGAGACAGATTGAAAGATACTGGTGGGCGTGTACTTCTATTGGGTGTATGTCAGTGTGATAACAATACACCCTATCTTATATAAAGGGCTGCAGTAGGGAAGGTTTGTTCGGCCTGAGAAGGACAGTTTTTTTGCTGTGATTTGTGGGGGAGAAGGGATGATATTGTGCATATTGACAAACGCCTGGGCTGTTTGTTTGCTAAAATTCTTGTGCATTTTTTCAGTCAAAAGTGGGTTTTTGTGGCCATGCTGTCAATGTGGTGTGTGTATTGTTCCTGTCTGACCATGCAAATATGGTTTGGGAGCACGTGCTGACCTTCTACTCTTTGATCTAATTGCTTAATCACGTACACAGAAATGCAGCTTCCAGCAGAACATACTCACCAATGTATGTATGTGTGTGGAATGTGGGCTGGTGGTGGGTGTTATATTTTGAATATGTGCCTTTTTTAATATTATGTTGGAATGCTTTGTAAGAATGACTGTTAAGTATGTTTCTATAATCTTGCAGATAAAATTGTGATGTGTTGCCCGTTATACACTGAAAGTAAAGCTAGAAGAAGAAGGAGATGCCCTCGCAATCTGACAGATTTGGAGTGTTTTTGCAAAGAAGAGTGGACAAATGATGCCAAGTCAAGATGTGCCATGCTGACTCATACCTAAAAAGACTGAGTGCTGTAATAAAATCAAAAGGTGCTTCAAAAAAGTATTAGTTTAAGGGTGTACACACTTATGCAACCATATTATTATTATTTTTATTTTTTTTACTTCCCTCCACCTAAAAGATTTCAGTTTGTTGTTCAACTGAGTTGTACACGTTTATCGGTCACATTAAAGGTGGAAAAAGTTCTGAAATTATTTTTCTTTTCCTCATTTTTTTACATCACAGAAACCTGACATTTTAACAAGGGTGTATAGACTTTTTATATCCACTGTAGGTAGGGGTTAGTGCCATTTAGTGAGGTCTCTCCCCTGAGTGGGTATAGTGGGTGGAGTTATTATTTCTGATATAAGCTGCAGCCTGAAGAGGCGGGAGCAGAGGGTGATGGGAATAGGCTACCCCTGGTTTACTAATATATACAGTGGTGTGAAAAAGTGTTTGCCCCCTTCCTCATTTCCTGATCCTTTGCATGTTTGTCACACTTAAGTGTTTCGGAACATCAAACCAATTTAAACAATAGTCAAGGACAACACAAGTAAACACAAAATGCAATTTGTAAATGAAGGTGTTTATTATTAAAGGTGAAAAAAAATCCAAACCATCATGGCCCTGTGTGAAAAAGTGATTGCCCCCCTTGTTAAAACATACTATAACTGTGGTTCTCCACACCTGAGTTCAATTTCTCTAGCCACACCCAGGCCTGATTATTGCCACACCTGTTCACAATCAAGGCATCACTTAAATAGGAGCTGCTTGACACAGTAAGGTCCACCAGAAGATCCTTAAAAGCTACACATCATGCCGAGACCCGAAGAAATTCAGGAACAATTGAGAAAGAAAGTAATTGAGATCTATCAGTCTGGAAAGGGTTATAAAGCCATTTCCAAAGCTTTGGGAATCCAGCGAACCACAGTGAGAGCCATTATCCACAAATGGCGAAGACATGGAACAGTGGTGAACCTTCCCAGGAGTGGCCCGGCCGCCCAAAATTACCCCAAGAGCGCAGCGACTACTCATCCAAGAGGTCACAAAAGACCCCACAACAACGTCCAAGGAACTGCAGGCCTCACTTGCCTCAGTTAAGGTCAGCGTTCATGCCTCCACCATCAGGAAAAGACTGGGCAAAAATGGCCTGCATGGCAGAGTTCCAAGGAGAAAACCACTGCTGAGCAAAAAGAACATCAAAGCTCGTCTCAATTTCTCCACAACACATCTTGATGATCCCCAAGACTTTTGGGACAACATTCTGTGGACCGATGAGACAAAAGTGGAACTCTTTGGAAGGTGTGTGTCCAAGTATATCTGGCGTAGAAGGAACACTGCATTTCAGAAAAAGGACATTATACCAACAGTAAAATATGGTGGTGGTAGTGTGATGGTCTGGGGCTGTTTTGCTGCTTCAGGACCTGGAAGACTTGCCGTGATAAAAGGAACTATGAATTCTGCTGTCTACCAAGAGATCCTGAAGGAGAATGTCCGATCTGTTTGTGTACTCAAGCTGAAACGAACTTGGGTTCTGCAGCAGGACAATGATCCTAAACACACCAGCAAGTCCACCACCGAATGGCTGAAGAAAAACAAAATGAAGACTTTGGAGTGGCCTAGCCAAAGTCCTGACCTGAATCCTATTGAGATGTTGTGGTATGACCTTAAAAAGGCCGTTCATGCTTGAAAACCCTCTAATGTAACTGAATTAGGACAATTCTGCAAAGATGAGTGGGCCAAAATTCCTCCAGGACGCTGTAAAAGCCTCATTGCACGTTATCGCAAACGCTTGGTTGCAGTTGTTGCTGCTAAGAGTGGCCCAACCAGTTATTAGGTTTAGGGGGCAATCACTTTTTCACACAGGGCCATGATGGTTTGGATTTTTTTTCACCTTTAATAATAAACACCTTCATTTACAAATTGCATTTTGTGTTTACTTGTGTTGTCCTTGACTATTGTTTAAATTGGTTTGATGTTCCGAAACACTTAAGTGTGACAAACATGCAAAGGAACAGGAAATGAGGAAGGGGGCAAACACTTTTTCACACCACTGTAAGCTTGCAGCCTGTAGAAGTGAACCCTATGTGGTAGGCCCATACAAGCTCATTTGGAGAAACCACCTATGAGGAACTTGCAATGAGGATAGTGGAAGAGTTGGGTGGCCATTCTAGGTTTGTGTCGGAGATGCACTGTGCAGAATATGTATGTCAGGACTGGAAGTGTGGAGATAAAGGTTGTGATCAGCGTTAATTTTGTCATCAAATTTCAATTTAGTTTTAGTCATATGCTTTTGACTAAAGTGACATTTTAGTTTTAGTTGTATTTTAGTCATTTGCAATTGTTCTAGTTTCAGTCGTATTTAGTCAACTAAAATCTGCAGCACATTTTAGTCAACTGAAATGATTTAAGTTGAATAAAACTGAATGGGTTTCATTTAATTGTAATGCATTATTTAAGCATTTCTCTAGAATTTTCAAACTCATTCTATACTCCTGGAGTCTAAAAAAATCTAATATTTTGTTATTTTTTTATGGTATTAAGGTTTGAAAAAACTACACAGACAATTTGGACAGTAGTCTGAGGAGGCCTGTAATGTTGCACAGTGCTCTGGATGGTGGTCTGAGGAGGCCTGTAATGTTACACAGTGCTCTAGATGGTAGTCTGAGGAGGCCTGTAATGTTACATAGTGCTCTGAGCGGTCTGAGGAGGCCTGTAAAGTACAGTGCTCTGGATGGTGATCCGAGGAGGCCTGTAATGCTACACAGTGCACTGGGTGGTATGAGGAAGCCTGTAATGCACAGTGCTCTGGACGGTCATCTGTGTCTGAGGAGGCCTGTAATGCTACACAGTGCTCTGGGTGGTATGAGGAGACCTGTACTGCACAGTGCTCTGGATGGTCGTGAGTCAGGACACTCAGGAGGCCTGTAATACACAGTGCTCTGGATGGTCATCTAATGGCAGACAGGCTGACAGGCTGATCTCCCACCCATTCAACCTATGCACAATGCTGGCAGCACTCATACGTCTATTTCCCAAAGACAACCTCTGGATATGACGCTGAGCACGTGCACTCAACTTCTTTGGTTGATCATGGCGAGGCCTGTTCTGAGTGCAACCAGTCCTGTTAAACCGCTGTATGGTCTTGGCCACCATGCTGCAGCTCAGTTTCAGGGTCTTGTCATTCTTCTTATAGCCTAGGCCATCTTTATGTAAAGCAATAATTCTTTTTTTTTCAGATCCTCAGAGAGTTCTTTGCCATAAGGTGCCATGTTGAACTTCCAGTGACCAATATGAGAGAGTGAGAGCGATAACACCAAATTTAACACACCTGCTCCCCATTCACACCTGAGACCTTGTAACACTAACGAGTCACATGACACCGGCAAGGGAAAGTAGCCAATCGGGCCCAATTTGGACATTTTCACATAGGGGTGTACTCACTTTTCTTGCCAGCGGTTTAGACATTAATGGATGTGTTGAGTTATTTTGAGGGAACAGCAAATTTACACTGTTATACAAGCTGTACACTCACTACTTTACATTGTAGCAAAGTGTAATTTCTTCAGTGTTGTCACATGAAAAGATATAATAAAATTTTTACAAAAATGTGGGGAGTGTACTCACTTTTGTGAGATACTGTGTGTGTATATATATATATATATATATATATATATATATATATATATATATATATATATATATATATATATATATATAATATTTTTTTTTTTTTTTTACTTTTTATAGTTTACGTTGCTCTGTTTGTCCCAAGCATGATTGACTCCACTTACTGTTGACTTGACTGACTCACTATCTCTGCTGGAATTAAATTCCAAGCATCAACTACTAAAAAATGATTTCTAAGCTTAACTTCATATTGAAAAGGATGAGGATTTTTTTGAGTAAGCAAGAAGAACAGAGAGGAAAAGAAGAACAGAGAGGAAAAGAGAACTGAGAGGCATAGTACCTCCAAATGAGGGACAACTGGAAGCTTTGAATTTGTAAAATTGAACTTTCCCATCCAAACAATGCAAACTCAAAATAGAATACAAGAACTGATAGCATAGCTTATTTGTTATTGATGTATTATTTTGGGGCCTTAAAGAGATTTGCATTTTATTTTTCAAGCTAAGCAAGCAGACACGTGCTATAAAATCCACACTGTAATTTGAGAGTATATTTTAAGAAGATTTATATCTGTCGTTAGGCATTTTGGAACTGTTATTTGTCATAAATGTGACAGATTTACTTTCAAAGTGCATGATGCTTTGCTTAACCTCTAAAGTAGATACCCCACCAAGTAATTTACCTGCCCATAATAAATCATGATACGTTTACACTTTTTAATTAACAAGTCCAGATGCCAAATAGAGTTGACTTATTACGAATACTTTGTAGTGATATTACCAAGCAAGCATGTATTATCTTTTTGCTTTTGCAAAAGCTTTTTGTTCACTGTTTGTTGTTTTTGGAAGTGAAAAGAGGAACTCAACCCTTTTAGTTTAGCTATTGATTCAGTTAGAAATCTTTGAATGTATTTCCAAAGCTTAGCTCCAGGCAAGCAGATAAATACATAACTTGAAATACACTTATGTGAGCAGCTTTACCTGCTGAAGAATTGTAATTCTATGAAGCCAGTCTTGTGGAAGCCCTACCAGATAGCAAAGCCAGGTCCTCCACTGCACGAGAATCCCAGGTTGGGCAAAAATACATGCCAATAGCTGTGCTCACCACCTGTTTCAACATATGCAGCAGAGTATAATTGGCTCCTAGTGTCGGGACCCTCCTGGGTTGCTTTGCAGAGCTATACAGACAAATTTGAATACCTGTTACATTTACAGATACAGTTATTTTTTTATTACTACATAGCAGTTACATAAAATAACACTAAATGGTGTTTATATAACTTCTTTTAGCTCAGCTTTATAGAGACTTTATCCCTAAAATCTAAATGCAAATAGTAGTGCCCTGCAAATAAAATTGAATCATCCAGTGTTTTCTATTTTTATCTATAATGGCTAAAACTAAAAAGAATAAACCATTTTTAAAATACATTTTTAGGTAGTAAATACTGTATATAATATTACATATACATATTACACCGTCTTCAATCCAGCCAGACAAAGGAGTTGTTGGCTCCTGTTTTTATGATACCTTTATTTCCTTTGCTCCTTTGTTGTAAAACGCCTGTTGTTTAGAGAGTTCAATAGTTCTAGCTGAAAGCAGCTTTAGATTTTCCTACAATGCCCCAAACCTGCCTCACCTCCCTCCTCACACGACCCCCTTCTAAACCATCTCCTGCAGCCATTAAAAAGAAATTCTACATACATATCCATGGGACATTCAGCCAGGTCACATGAAGCGATGGGGTCCCTCTTCATTTTCCTAAGCATCAGCGGTGAGGGGTCGTTACATAAACCAATACTCATGTCATGAGTCTATGCAGTTCTCTATTGTGAGTTATTAATCGCCTTAGCTGACAGTAAAGGGTTAAATGACACGGAGGGGGTCATTGAACCCAAAATAAGGCTGGCACTGGAAGACCAAAGAGCACTAAGGCTCCATGCACACTGAAGCTCATAAACTGCAGTTTATTGGAGTTTGGGCATTTTTTTTTTTAAAAGCCCATAAACTCCACTCTATGTTAGCCTATGTATCCATGCACACATGGATGTTTTTTAGCTTTAATGAGCAGTGGAGTTTATGGGCTTTTTTCTGAACGCCAGAAATTTGCATTCAAAGTGCAGTTTTTAACCGCCAAAAAAAAGCCAAACGCTGATAAACGCTCATGAACGCGTGTTAATTAGCGTTCAGCATTCTATTTTTTCAATGCATTGAGGGAGTTTGGAATACATTGTAGGATTTTTGGAGTGTCCTCTGTGTATTTTTATTAAAAACGCCCATAAACGCTAACGCTATAAAACGCTCATAAACGCTAGTACAAAATGCACATTTTTCAACCAGCGTTTTCTGCCAGCAATCTGGCGTCCAGAAAAAGCTTTTTTGAGCTTCAGTGTGCATGGAGCCTTTAGGTAGTCATGTACAAGGATTTAAAAAAACAAATTACATTGAGGTTTACACGCACACGCCTCTCTATATCCAAGGTTTCAATCAGACAAATTTAGACTCAAGGCTCTGCTGTGTTTTGTCCCTTTTTATAGCCCCTAATGCTCCGGGGATCCTTTGTCGTGCAAAAATGTTAACTTCTAAAAATGTGATTGTATAAATATAATATAAAACAGACATTTAAACATAAAAAGTGAAATAAAATGGACCCAAACCATAAAAAAGTGAAATAAACCATGTCCGTCATACTTTGTCTGATGTTGGTTTTGCGTACACACGATCGGACAAAGTTGTCGGAAAATCCGATCATTCTGAACGTGGTGACGTTTGTTGCCTACGACGGGACTACGTAGAGGCTAGTAGCCAATAGCTTTGGTCTTGTAATGTGATCTGAGCATGCGTAGCACTTTGTCACACACTACTGAAGAACACTGTCCGATGGTGCATACACACGGTAAGATGATCAAACTACTGAAGGGAATTTGTTTAAAACTCCAAGTCGATGGGATTTAAAAAAAAAACATTTGGAGATTAAAATATGGGGGCTGATGTGGCTGACTTGATTTTAAAGCTGTAGGATGCACTCACTGTGCACAGAAAAGGTACAATATAGCAAGTACAATTTTAAACTTGTAATGACAATAGTAAATCTATTTTAAAAGTGGGGCCCCATACCAAAAATATCATATTCTATGGGGTTAATGCCTATAAAATGGTCTTCAGTATATGAAGTACTTTTTTTAATTTCAAGTGCCTTTATTTCCTTTTTCCTACACATTTACTTGCAAGCTAACCTTTCCAAAAGTAACAATTGCAGGGACTGGGACAATCTGTACAGTATAACACTGCTGAGGGCACTTACATTTATATAGTTGAAATCCTGTTGCTGTAACTGCTTTAAACTGAAAATTGTGTCTAATACTTACCATAATTTTCCTTTCTTGGCACCAATCCATGGCAGCATACTATCACACGTATGCTGCCATATTGGCGCCATGAAAATTAAATCCATGGCAGCATACATGTGGTAGTATGCTGGCGTCCGGAAAGTGTTTTTTTTTTTTTGGCTTTAATTTGATTGTCATTTATTTAAAGTCCATTTAAAACTACACATTCATCTAAAGCCCCATACACACGCTCGGATTATCTGAGGACCAGGTCCGTCGGATCATTTCCGTCGTACTTTGTCCGATGTTGGTTTTGCGTACACACGGTCGGACAAAGTTGTCGGAAAATCCGATCATTCTGAACGTGGTGACGTTTGTTGCCTACGACGGGACTACGTAGAGGCTAGTAGCCAATAGCTTTGGTCTTGTAATGTGATCTGAGCATGCGTAGCACTTTGTCCGTCGGAATTCGCTACACACGATCGGATTTGGTGTGATCGGACTTTGTTGTCAAAAAATCTATCCAGCAGGAGATAGGACTTTGTCCGTCGGACAATCCGATGGAAACTGTCCGATGGTGCCTACACACGGTCGGAATTTCCGACAACATTGTCTGATAGGACAGAATCCATCGGAAAATCCGACCGTGTGTATGGGGCTTAAGACCATCCTGTGGTGATTCCTGATTGCTTGGCAAAACACACGTAGCCTGATAACTGGGATTCAGTTTAAAGAGGAAGTAAAGCCTCCTCCAAAAAAAAAAAAAAAACGGAACCTGCAAGGGAAAGGCATAATAAGCTAGTATGCATAGCATACTAGCGCATTATGAATAACTTACCTGAAAACGAAGCCCCCGAAGCGACCCTCATCCACGACCTCCACCACCGCCATCAATTCTGGAGTGACTTCCGGGTCTCGCTGCTCCAGCGCTGTCATTCGCTGGAGTGGCGATGACGTCACTCCTGCGCATGCGCACGAAAGCGGCATATGGCCGTGATCACGGCATGCACAGTGCGCCTGCGCGCCGCTGTCTATGGCGCATGCGCCGTAGACAGCGATACCTGTTTTCTAAATATCTCCTAAACCATGTAGGTTTAGGAGATATTTATTGGACCTACAGGTAAGCCTTAATCTAGGCTTACCTGTAGGCCAAAGTGGATTGTAAGGGTTTACAACCACTTTAAGGTTTATAAGGATTGGTGGCATTTATGCAGCAGTTTATACTATACAGTAGTATGTCACTTTTTATTTTGTTCATATCTACACCTTGGCTAACACTTATTAAGGCTGTTAAATTTGGTCTATGCTTCAATTAGTTGTAGTCTTATAGGGCTAAATGTGAAAATTATACTTCTTTCATCAACTGCATTTTTAAAAAAACGTTTCTGTAAAGCCAGCCATAGACGGTTTGAATCTTGGCCAGTTCAGCAAGCCAAGATTCGAACCATGTGTGGGCAGGCTGATTGTACCCAAGTTGATCAATTAATTCATCAACTTGGGTACAACCAGCCTGTCGGATTTTACATGTAATTATTGCTAGCGGCTATTAGCTGGATGAACACAGTGGCACCGTGGGAGGGATTTCCCCCAACAACACTGAAAATGGTTGTGTTTGTCCCTTCGAAAAATTTCAGATGAACTGTCGTAATCGGCTCTCGAAAGCTGTGTACTAACAATCGGATCGCTACAAAATTCATTTTTTTTCCATACATTTTTCTGATTATGTGTATGGGCCTTTAGTCTTTTGTCCAGCACATGATTCCTTTTTGAAGTCTATATGCACATTCACAAGACCCTGCATTCTCTGAGATAACTGTAAATAAACAGTCAATAAAAACAGCCTGATAGACCTCTGTAAGGTCCACATTTAGTGTGGATAATGAAGATGATAAAATACAATGCTGATCTGTAACTGTGATTTGTGTATACGTGCAGAACAAACCCTGATACCTGCTGAGACTTGTATTGTAATATATGTTCATTTACTGTACCCTAAAGCAAGGCGACTGTTAATCATTGTTGGCATTTTCTACAAAACGAATTGAACTTAAATTTTAAGCTAAAATAACATTTAGATGATGGGTTTAATTGTGCCAACAGCAACAGTTCTACAAGTCTAACCCCCCACACACTGATCCATGAGCCAGTCTGATGGGGATAATTAATGTAAGGAGTTACATTGATGGGGACATTTGATGTAAGGGGACAAGTGGTAGGGCAGTTGATGTAAGGGGGCACTGATGGGGACATTTGATGTAAGATGGCACTCTAATGGGGCAATTGATGTAAGAGGGCATTTGGTGAGGACATTTGATGTAAAAGGGTAACTCTGATGTGGACAGTTTACAGTAAGTAAGGAGACACTCTAATGGGGCAATTGATGTAAGTTGGCAGTTTGATACAGATAGCTGATGTAAGGAGGCACTCTGATGGGGACACCTAATGTAAGGGGGAACACTAATGGGGACCCTAACTTAATGATGGGGGGGGGGGGGGCTCTGAGAGGTACACCCATGTATATCGGTAAGTAAATTATTTAACAATATACACAATATACACTTATTTTTGTACATTGGTAAATAAATTATTCAAATAATTCTAAAATTTACTGAAGGATTCCAAAACATCCTACTATTTAACCATAATATGATCAATTAAATGTCACCAGGTGAGAAGAGTTCTTCTACACCATCAGAACAGCAGTTTTTGTAACTTTACTGAATTAACCAATATAAAATAAATAATAATGAATAACAAGAACTATTTTAGATTTCGGGATCCTGTGCTCTAGCAATGGTTGACAACTTTGTTGGGTCCAAGGTCATACCTATAGCAGACATCCACAAATCAAAATCAATCAATGGCATTTCCTCCTCAGAGCAGTACACTGTTCCAACCGACTGAAGTGACTTGATGGCATTTTAATAAAGTAGCCTCACACACAGCAATCACTGAATGGTCAGATTAGGTAAATACATGAAAAGGTAACATTTATAAATAGTAAATTGTGTGGACACCATAATTACAAATTTTTCAAAATGATGAAATTATTGTACATTTTCTTTCCCTTGCAAAAGCTTTGTCCTTTTGAAAATTGTTGTCCAATTCTCCACCAACAAATGTTGGATGACAGGCTAGTAAATTTTCGGCGGACATCGTTTTTTACATCAGATTTTCGTATGGTCAATACACAAATCATCACACAAGTCGAAAGTACAAACACGCATGCTCGGAATCAATGCTCACCAAACACAAAATTAGCAGAAGGAGCCCAAAGGGTGGCACTCAAGAGCTGAAATTCCTCATAGTATGTCACTACGTTCGTGTTTGTTGCACGACAATTGTGTACCGTTAGTATGCAAGGGAAGATCCTGGCACACGCTCAGTTGGCCAACAATCGTACCGTGTGTACGAGGCTTTAGAGGTCCAAAAAAGTCAGTGCCTGAAGATTTTCTCTGCTAGCTGCTGTGATTGCAGGTCCAAACAGAGAGTATTTATTCTGACTGAGATCCAAATGGTGAAATATCTTCACTCAGGGCCACCCTATTAGCACTGGCCTGTTAAGAAAATGTCCCTGTGTTTCCAGCCTCCTATATAGTCCTCCCCTAAAGTTGTAGCATGTGTGCTTTATGTATTAAGGTCTTTTAGGATACAAAGATTTGATTGAATGCACATTTACTGAGAAACTACTTTTAAGGTGGCATCAAAATTAATTATTTTGAAAAGCGATTGAATATTTCTATCTAATCTGAAAAAAAAGCATACTCTGGAAGTAGTAAAGACTTTTGCACACAAATTTTGTGAATGTGTCTTCCAGGCATTCTAAAGGTGGTGCAACGTGCACCAAGTTCATGGTACCTGTCTAGAACTTTTACCTGAATTTCGCACAATGTTTTATAACCATCACACTTGTCTCTGAGGAGAACTGATGGACTAAACTTGCTATTAGAGAAAACGTATCAAGATATTACAGTCATTAAAATGTATTTGCTAGAAAATTACTTAGAACCCCCAAACATGATATCATTTTGTAGCAGAGGCCCTAGAGAATAAAATGGTGGGCTTTGCAAATTTTTATGTCACAGGGTATTTGCGCAGCAGTTTTTAAAATGCAATTTTACACACTAAATAAATCAATTTTAATGAATTTCAATGCACACAGAGACAATATAATACCCACATTTTTGGTCAAATATAAAATATGGTGTTGTGCCAGGAAAATAGATACCAAACATATCATGCTTTAAAGTTGCGCACATGGCGCCAAATTTCGGTATTTAAAAATCTCCATAGGCAAACATTTATAAGCCTTTATTGGTTACAAGAGTTACACAGGAGGTCTGGTGCTAGAATTATTTTGTTCGCTCTTACGTTCTTGGCGATACCTCACATGTGGTGTGATCATTGTTTACGTATGCATACAGGACCAACATGTGCGTTCGCCTTTGCACGCGAGCACGGGGGGGCAGGGGCACTTTAAAAATTGTATTTATTTATTGGTGGGACACTGGTACACTGACAGATGTTTTTGCGCACTTGTACACAATGATAGATGTTGATGTCACAATGGAACACTATTGCAGATGTTTTGTGCACCGTTACAGATGTTCATGGGGCATTGTGACAGTTGTTTTGTGCACTGGTACAGATGTGATGGGACACTGTGACAGATGTTTTGTACACTGTGACAGATGTTCCATAGACAGGGACAGTGGTGCTTGGTGTACTATGTTACTATGTGTGGAGATGGCTGCAGTCGGTGTGATCTGTGACAGCTCTGTGTGCAAAATCATCCTTACACACAAAGCTGTCACAGAAGCTGCAGCTTCCCCACGCTCCCAAACCCCCCCCCCCCCCCCCCCACTGAGCACTCACTGAGCTCAGTGGGGAGAACTGTCACAGAGACACTTGTCTCTGTTTACCCTGTGAAGACTATGATTGGACACAGCCGTCACGTGATCAGGAGAGCCAATCACAGCACCCATATCCCGCTCTGTGCTTGGCTGTGTCAGATGATCACAGCCATCACAGGATCGGGACGCAGCACGGCCTCCCATTCTGAGGGACGTTCCTGTACGTCCACTCAGAACAGTAAAGCTCCTACCCGGCCATTTATGTACATTGGCCGGGTGGGAAGCAGTTAAAGTAAGGCAGTTCCGTATCGCAAAGAATGGCCTGGTCATGAAGTGGTGTAAATCTTTTGGAGGTCAAGTGGTTAAAAGTCCTACAAATACCTGTTGACTTGCCTGTGAAGTCATCTTAATGAAGCTTCCTGTGATAGTGTGGCAACAATGTTTAACTACCTTTAAATTAAGAGCAGAGTTGCCCCCCTTGTGCATGATGTGCCTGTTTATAATGCAGTGGGATAAAAAATGTTACAAGGGGTGAGGCTACCAGCATTGCCACTCCTAGTCCTGCCCACTGCTTCATGGATTGACAGCACTGCCTCTGCTGCTTAAACCCTCTCACTGTGAGCTGGAGTGTCTTGGAGGGGAAACGTTTGAGACATTGATAGGATTTGGCTTAGTCTAGGAAGGTAAAGGAAGTTTTCCATTTAATTTATGAGGCTTGTGCATCACATAATAGCTGGATCTGGGAAATGTTTAGTTGTGGTTTAATAGTTTGTTGTCTGTCAATTTATCATTGCAGGACAAGTCATTCTAGAGGCCCCACCCTACATCTCCCAGCAAAAAGAACTGACTCCCAGATGTTACAGCCGTCCCGAGTATATCGTGTACCAAACAACATTCTAAGAAATAATGTCAGAAGGTGGTGAGGAGGTGATGTTGGTTCACTTATTCTTCAACGATTCGCATATCTGTCTGAAAGATACAGATGTGAGAAATTTTTATTTTTGGGTGAATATGTCATTTTTTCACATTAGCGGTAACTCCTCGTCACTGTGCTGGAGTATTCATACCAACCACAGCATCTCAGTCTGAGTTGGATCACTTCCTCCCATCAGACGGCAGTCTAGTTCACCCCATAAACCTGGTTGTCTTCGGGAGTCAGAGAAATCTGGGGGCATTGGGAGCATGACTCTTAACTGGCCCAAGGTTATATAGTATGCATTAATGCCCACATGGGTGCACATAAAAATTGCCAGCCACTGTGATAATAGTTGAGAAGTTTATAGAAACTTTTTTTTTTATTATTTATTTTATTTGGATCAATATTTTTATTTGATTATTGGTAATAACATACCAACAGACATTGTGTAACGTACAGTACAAGTCACAAAGAGGAAGCCTGTACAAATCTTTCTATGGTGTAAAATTATCTCAGATGTACTTAGTTAAAGTGGTTGTAAAGGCAGAAGGTTTTTTATCTTAATGCATTCTATGACCTGTGCTCAAATCCCAATAGCTTGTCCATGTATTATAAACTAACAGGTGCTAAAGGGGTGTGACCACATATTAACACTACAAATTCTGGATGGACCCTCTTCACACTGCTATACACCCTTCCCAGCAAACTATGCAATGAAAAACAGGGATTTTTAGTTCACACATATTGAAATACATGCTTAAAGGGGTGTTCCGGGGAAAAAAAAATAATTAAAAGCAGATGCACATACTGCAGCTGCTGGCTTTTAATAAATGGACACTAACCTGTCCTGCTGTCCCTCAATGTCGGCACCGCAGCTGATGTCTCCATCAGCTGTCGGGTGCTGCCCCGCTCCTCTCTCCTATTAGCCCGGCAACCGAAGGAGGAGGAGGAGGGAGCCCCGTGGTGACGTCACGGCGCAATCGCACTGCGGTGTACTTCCGGAAGTGGGAAAGGATACCTGTCTTTGACAGGTATCCTGTCCCCCCTCCTCCCCAAAAGGTGCCAATTGTGACACCGGAAGGGGGGAGGAATCCGATGAGAGGAAGTTCCACTTTAGGGTGGAGCTCCGCTTTAAGCAGACTAACTGCATCAAAGTAATTCCTCTTATGACCAGTCCTACACTGCTTTGCCATTGCAAATGTTACTGTGGACGCCATGCCAACCTGTTGCTCTGTTGTAACACAGGTCAGTGACCAGACCTGAACCTATTCACTCTCTCCCACCTTGTGTCTTTATGCCCCAGGTTGGCATGGTGTCCATCGTATCATTTGCAGTGGCAAAGCAGTGTAGGACTGGCCATAGGAGGGATTAATTTGATGCAGTTGTCCGGCTTAAGCATGTATTGCAATATGTGTGAACTAAAGATCCCTGTTTTTCATTGCTTAGTTTGCTGGGAAAGGTGTGTAGCAATGTGCAGAGGGTCCATCCAGAATTTATGCAGAGAACCAATTACAGTGCGGCATTGTTATATACCAAGTACAATCTGCAGAGGTCAATGAGGAATTATGTCTGCATCCATATAAAACAAACAATGCACAAATCAAGGCTGTTTAATATATTATTTATTAACGCAAATCAACAATGGGGGGGGGGGGGGGTTAGCCACTGCGTCCTTAACAATGGATGAGTCATCAGCTGTCGACGGGCTTCCCCGCTGACAGCTGATTGAAAAAATATATATTTATATTATCGGCAATAGAAGAAACCCTTTGGGTCTGGTATGAATATTAAAGGGAACCCCATACCAAAATTAAAAAATAAATCTTAGCCGCGTTTGTAGCCTGGCAGGACAGGAAAGGGGGGGCGAGTGAGCGCCCTCCCCCACCTCTTCCCGACAACCCTGGGCCCCCAGATCCCAGCCCCCCCATGTGAATGAGTATGGGGTACATTGTACCTCTACCCGTTCACCAAAAAAAAATTCAAAAATAAAGACAGAAGGCAGTTTTTGACAATTCCTTTATTTAATAAAATAAAAAAACAATGTAGATCCATCATGAATCAGGATGCCAACCGCCCCGCCAGACCCAAAAAAAGAAAATGTCCATGACGAAGGCTAACCACGGAGGGTCTGCTCTGCCATTTGACAGTTCTTAAATAGTGAATGGGCGTTATTACCTGGTGGCGCCTCCCCCTTGTGACCTCACCAACCCAGCATGCAACATTGGTGAATGGATAGGGGTACAATGTACAATGGGGAGGGGGCCGGGATCTGGGTTTCCCTTGTTAAAGGGGGTTTCCAGATTCCGATAAGCCCCCTGCCCACGGACCCCCACAACCACAGCCCAGGGTTGTTGGAAAGAGGCCCTTGTCCCCATCAACACACCCATGTTGAGAGCGTGTGGCCTGGTATGGTTCAGGAGGGGGGGGGGGGTGCTCGCTCTCCCTCCCCTTTTCTGACCTGCCAGGCTACATGCTCAGATAAGGGCCTGGTATAGATTGGGGAGAGAACCCTACGCCATTTTTTTAACCACTTGCCGACCGCCCCATGTAGATATACGTCAGCAGAATAGCACGTACAGGCAAAATCACGTACCTGTACGTGACATTCTTCTGGCGGGTGGGGGGTCCGATTGGCGGGGATGGTCGGCATCGCTTCAGGAGCGATCCGGGATGAGGGGACGGCCAGTGGTTTCTGGCCACCCCCTTGCTCCTGGCAAATGAAAAGCTTCCCCTGCCTGTGTATCATATAGACAGGCAGGCGGAAGTGATGTCACGCTCGGCGTGTCGGTCTTTCTGACCGGAACGCAGAGGAGAGAAGAAACACAGGTTAGTGCACCAACAGTACACTGACACCAGGACACATAGGCACACAATTAACCCCCCTGTCACCCCCAGATCACCCCCTGCCCCCCCCAGTCACAGTGTCACTAATTGCAGTGATCATTTATTTACTGATCACTGCATTTAGTGTCAGTGTGACTGTAATAACTGTCAGGGCAGTTAGTTTTAGGTCCAAGGTAGCCCCCTACCCCCCCCACCTAATAAAGGTTTAACCCCTTGATTGCCCCAAGTTAACCCTTTCACCCCCTTTTGCCAGTGTCACTAAGCGATCGTTTTTCTGATCGCTGCATTAGTGTCACTGGTGCCGCTAGGTAGCCAGGTTTTTTTTAGGTTAACCGCCAGGTTTATATAGGTTTAATAAATAGGTTTATAGGTCAGGTACCCCCATATTACAACCTAAATAAAGGTTTTAACCCCCTGATTGCCCCTAGAGTTAACCCTTTTACCAGTGATCACCGTATAAGTGTCACTGGTGACGCTGGTTAGCCAGTTAGTTATTTAGTTATTTAGGTTCCCCGTCAGGTTTTTATATAGCGTCAGGTACCCCCCATATATTACCTAATAAAGGTTTTAACCCCCTGATTGCACCCAGTTAACCCTTTCACCAGTGATCACCGTATAACTGTTACGGGTGACGCTGGTTAGTTAGTTTGTTTTTTATACTGTTAGGGCACCTGCCATTTATTACCCAATAACGGTTTAACCCCCTGATCACCCGGCGGTTGATATCAATTAGGTTTTAGGGTCAAATAAGGTCTGCGTCGCCCCAGGTTAGTGCCAGTACCGCAAACACCCCCGCGCAAAGCATACACCTCCCCTAGTGGTACAGTATCTGAACAGATCAATATCTGATCTGATCAGATCTATACTAGCGTCCCAGCAGTTTAGGGTTCCGCCCAGCCCACCCAAGTGCAGTATCGATCGATCACTGTCACTTACAAAACACTACTCAGGCCTGATCCCTGCGATCGCTAACATTTTTTTTGTGGTAGCGTTTTGATTCAGTCGCTAACAGTCAGGAGCTTTTTTACCTGTGAATCTCAAAAAAATATATAAAATAAAAAAAACAAAAATAGTTGTCGTTTTATTGTTCTCTCTCTCTCTCTCTCTCTATTCTCTCTCTATTGTTGCTCTTTTTTTACTCCATTCTATTCTGCAATGTTTTATTATGTTTTATCATGCTTGCTTTTCAGGTATGTAATTTTGTTTACTGTGTTTTATTGTTAACCATTTTTTTGTTTTCAGGTGCGCCATTCAGTTGCAGCGCGGATTTATTTATCTTGACAGCAACAGCGTTTGCTCCCACGATACATAAAGCCGCGACTCCAATGCTGTAGGAGGTGATTTCACCACCACAGTTTAAAAAAAGAGCATATATGCCGAAGCATGGGGGCAGCAGGGGCGGAGGAGCGATTGGCTCCTAATGCCGCGTACATACGGTCGAAATTCCGACGGAGGCTTGCCCCGTGGAAAAGTCCGACCGTGTGTACATGGCATAACTTTTGCGGGAAGATGCCCCCATGCTTCTGCATATATAAATGGTGCATGTATGCCCATCATTAGAAGTGGGTGGATGAAGGGAGGTATTCTAATGGTGGGCATACCCACCAATCAATCTCTTTTTTTCGTTCAGCCAAGAGGCTGCATGAAAAAAAAAGATTACAATATATGTCCAGTATGTTGCTGGACTTTGAATGGTTATACCAGAATGATGCCTGCAGGTTTAGGTATCATCTTGGTATCATTCTTTTCAGCCAGTGATCGGCTTTCATGTAAAAGCAATTCTAGCGGGTAATTAGCCTCTAGACTGCTTTTACAAGCAGTGGGAGTGAATGTCCCCCCTCCCGGATATAAACCGCGCCATTGGGAAATTGGGGAAAGCGTTTTATCACACCGATCTTGGTGTGGTCAGATGCTTTGAGGGCAGAGGAAAGATCTAGGGTCTAATAGACCCCAATTTTTTCAAAAAAGAGTACCTGTTACTACCTATTGCTATCATAGGAGATATTTACATTCCCTGAGATAACAATAAAAATGATAAAAAAGAAAAAAAATGGAAGGAACAGTTTAAAAATAAAATAAAAAAGCTAAATAAATTTTAAAAAAACTAAAAAAAAAAAAAAAAAGCACCCCTGCCCCCCTTCTCTTGCGCAAAGGCGAACACAAGCGTTGGTCTGGCGTCATATGTAAACAGCAATTGCACCATGCATGTGAGGTATCACCGCAAAGGTCAGATCGAGGGCAGTAATTTTAGCAGTAGACCTCCTCCGTGAATCTAATGTGGTAACCTGTAAAGGCTTTTAAAGGCTTTTAAAAATGTATGTAGTTTGTCGCCACTGCGTGTTTGTGCGCAATTTTAAAGCATGACGTGTTTGGTATCCATGTACTCGGCCTAAGATCATATTTTTTATTTCATCAAAAATTTGAGCAATATCGTGTGTTTTAGTGCATTAAAATTAAAAAAAGTGTATTTTTTCCACAAAAAATGCGTTTGAAAAATCGCTGCGCAAATAATGTGTGGAAAAAAAATGCAACACCCACCATTTTAATCTGTAGGGCCTTTGCTTAAACAATATATATTGTGTTTGGGGGTTCAACGTAATTTTCTTGCAACAAAAAAAAATATGTTTTCATGTAAACAAAAAGTGTCAGAAAGGGCTTTGTCTTTAAGTGGTTAGAAGAGTGGGTGAAGTGTGACATAGGCTTCTAAATGTTGTGCATAAAATGCCAGGACAGTTCAAACCCCCCCCCCCCAAATGACCCCATTTTGGAAAGTAGACACCCCAAGCTATTTGCTGAGAGGCATGTTGAGCCCATTAAATATTTTTTTTTTTTTTTGTCCCAAGAGATTGAATAATGAAAAAAAATATATATATATTTTTTTTTTACAAAAAGTTGTCAATAAATGATATATTGCTCAAACATGTCATGGGCATATGTGGAAATACACCCCAAAATACATTCTGTTGCTTCTCCTGAGTATGGGGATACCACATGTGTGGGACTTTTTGGGAGCCTAGCTGCGTACGGGACCCCAAAAACCAAGCACCACCTTCAGGCTTTCTAAGGGTGTAATTTTTTTATTTCACTCCTCACTGCCAATCACAGTTTCGGAGGCCATGGAATGCCCAGATGGCATAAACCCCCCCAAAATGACCACATTTTGGAAAGTAGACACCCCAAGCTATTTGCTGAGATGTATGGTGAGTATTTTGCAGATCTCGCTTTTTGTCACAAAGTTTTGAAAATTGTTTTTTTCTTTACTTTCTTCAATTTCAAAAACAAATGAGAGCTGTAAAATACTCACCATGCCTCTCAACAAATAGCTTGGGGTGTCTACTTTCCAAAATGGGGTCATTTGGGGGGGTTTTGTGCTATTTTGGCATTTTATGGCCTTCGAAACTGTGATAGGTAGTGAGGAGTGAAATCAAAAATTTGCACCCTTAGAAATCCTGAAGGCGGTGCTTGGTTTTCGGGGCAATTGCCGACCCCATACTCAGGAGAAGCAGCAAAATGTATTTTGGGGTGCAATTCCACATATAACCATGGCATGTGTGAGCAATATATCATTTAGTTTTTTCTTTTTGTCTTTATTCAATCACTTGGGACTAAAAAAAAAAAATATTCAATGGGATCAACATGCCTCTCAGCAAATAGCTTGGGGTGTCTACTTTCCAAAATGGGGTCATTTGGGGGGGGTTTTGTACTTCTCTGCCATTTTAGCACCTCAAGAAATGAAATAGGCAGTCATAAATTAAAAGCGGTGTAAATTCCAGAAAATGTACTCTAGTTTGTAGACGCTATAACTTTTGCGCAAACCAATAAATATAAGCTTTTTGGCATTTTTTTTACTAAAGACATGTGGCTGAATAAATTTTGGCCCAAATGTTTGACTAAAATTGAGTTTATTAGATTTTTCTTATAACAAAAAGTCAAAAATATCTTTCTTTTTCAAAATTTTCGGTCTTTTTCCGTTTATATCGCAAAAAATAAAAATCGCAGAGGCAATCAAATACCATCAAAAAAAAGCTCTATTTGTGATAAGAAAATGACGCAAATTTCGTTTGGTTACAACATTGCATGACCGCGCAATTACCAGTTAAAGCAGTGCAGTGCGAAATTGAAAAAAGACCTCTGGTCCTTAAGCTGACAATTGGTCCGGGGCTGAAGTGGTTAAACATTTGTGTATTGCCGGGAATGGTATTGTACTGCCAGCAATTTACATGTCATATTTTTCTTTATAAATGTCAGTTTTGCTGCAGCAGGTTCTATAGACAGTACAGTACAGCGCCACTTTACAGGCAGACTAAGGGGTGCCCCCCCATCACTATATTTAAAGGATGTTTTTATTTTTATTGTTTCACTTTATGCATCACTAAAATCATATTTAAAAAAAAAACATTTTTTTGCATTGATATATGTCCCCCAGGGCAGTACTCGGCCCCCATAACCTTTTGATGTCAAATAACTTGCATACAAGACTTCAAAATGGGGACTTGATTTTTCAAGTTTGGGTCCCATAGACTTTAATAGGTTTCGGGTCCAAACTTTTGTGATGTTCAATAGTTCTGATGCCAACCGAACCAGGGGGTGTTTGGACCAACTCTATTGAGGAGGACTGGTAGTGTATACAGTGTGTAAACAATGCACAGCTTTTCTCAATGGATGACAGGAGAGGAGGATGCTAGTCCCCATAGTGGACCGCCTTGAATGCACTTCAGCTAGGGTTGCCACTTTTTCTTCAAGCCAAACCCAAACACATTAACAGCACAGTAAAAAAAATTTAACTTTAGTATACACTATAGCAGTGATGGCGAAACTTGGCACCCCAGATGTTTTGAAACTACATCTCCCATGATGCTCAACTACACTGCAGAGTGCACGAGCATCATGGGAAATGTAGTTCAAAAACATCTGGGGTGCCAAGGTTCGCCATCACTGCACTATAGGATTGTAACAGACCTGGGACACCTTTGGGCACTCAAAAGAGAATAGTAACGTGGCGCACATAGTGCCCCCTCATCCTCCTGTCAAGCCTTGTTCAAAGCCTGTCCTGTCTGAATAATGTGTCTGGGTTTCAGGAGGACTGAAACCCGGACAAATGATTCAAAACCTGGACAGGTGGCAACCCTAAGTTCAGCCCAAAGACCCAAAGCTATTAACTTCCACCAAGCTGGAAGTTCAGCAGCAGGAAGAAGACTGGGCACAGTTATAGGGGAAACATTTTTTTTGACAACTTCCGTTTCAAATAATCTTGACAAATTTAATTTACAGCCCCATCTCAAGTATTATTAAACTAGGCAAATTAATATCACCTCTCTTGCAGCATTCTCTAAAGGATGTAAAATATTATTGGAAATCAGAAGTGATAGTGAGATCCCAGGCTGCAAGCCATTATTTTGCAAGTGACAATGGAGGTTAACCACTCCATTGCGGCCTACCTCAGTCCATGAAATTACAGATATTGGCAAAAAGGTCTTGAAAGTCAAAGTTGACAGATTGCCAGTCCCAGCCTGAACTGGACCCTAAGTGGTAAGGACATTATTGAATGTACTGTATGACTGTTTAATAAAACATCATTTGGGGCTGCTCTGTTATTATGCACTGAAAATGCAGTTTAAAGATTCTACAGAGATTTGCTTGAACTGCCATTTCAGGTGAGGAAAATGAGACATTTTATTCATAAACCTTTTGGGAGTTATGCTTAGTAAAAATCATTATCCAGTGTGAGATGGAGCCAGCTGTGATAAATAATACACCAATTCACTATAAAAATCCTCATTTCATACTGCTTTGCAGGAGACTGTACCATTAACCTTGACATTTGTAGGACTTAGGCCCAGTGTTATGTATATATAACCTTCCCCCATAACCGGCAAACCCTCTCCAAACCCCATCCCACATTAACAAATGACTGGACTAGATTTGGAGTTAATGGCCATCCGGCCTTAATTTATTAACTAAATATACTTTAATAAAATTCCATAAATAACTTTAAATAACTGTAAACATTCCCAGTCTTTTAAATGGGTCATTGGTAAATAGCATAACAAACATACTGGTCACTGCAAACGACTTCCAACTTTTGACCTCTTGACCTCCAGACGGAATCCCCTGTCACGGAGGCTATACCCAAACCGTTGCAGTGACCTACCCCTTTTAACCCTTCCAGGTTAACCCCTCGTAGCCTGGAAGTACCATTAAACCACCCCCATCCCATGGATGGGTACAACAGGTTTTCTACCTGTACCTCACTTCATCTCTTCTAAAGCCCCAAGAACCGCCTAGAATCCCACCCTATTTCACCTTGACCTAAAACCCCAGTGTAACCAGGGAGGGTGGGTGGGGATCACTTCCTCCTCCACTCTCCGAGTGATGGCATTACACGTTGCTATCACGGACTATGCAGTGGCTCCGCCTACCACTTTTCTTAAAGCGGCCACAAACCTCCCCCTTAAAACAGTGACTGTGCAGTCCAGCACATGCCATGCCGTCCCTGTGCCCACCCCCTGCGGCTGTTAGCTACGGGACTTTCTTTCTACTCTGCTTAGTCAAAATGGTAAAGCTACCTACAGACTTCAGATGGTGGATTGCCATGCGTGTCTGATCCCAATGCTTAATGGCCTGCCACGCATAGGATGGTTCTTCAAACATTCACTGGTATGGTGGAGAGAGGGCAATATTGGCCATCCAGACTGTATAAACATAACACCAAAATTGACCCAAGATCCAGGTGTTTGTAAGAAGTGTCAGACTTCCATACTGCACAGGGATCAGTAGAGCTGGTTTTTAATTTAATTTCTGATCAATATGTGTTTGTGACTTTGAAAAAATCTGTTGTCTGATAAAGTAATAGAATGTTTTAGGTAGGTAGCAATTTAAAATACAAGTTTGTGTTTTTACTAAAATCCTTTCAGCCTCTAAATATACTAAGCTGGGTCCCCAATTTTGCACAACCTTCCTGATGGCTGTGGCCTCCTGCCCTGTTTGCAGTAAAAATGTACTGCCGGGCTGCCCACCTCTGTGTTCTAATGACCCATAGACTTTAATGTGATATACAAGGATTGCAGCAGCAACATCCACCAAGTCCATGGAGCATTGGTGCACTGGTGTAGGCAATCCTGCACTAAATTGCCAGCCAGGCTATAGACAGTGCAGGGGCCACAATCATTGAAGGAGGTAGGTAAGGGGCTGTTTTTTTTGGTGAATTTATCCTTTAATGTTTTCGTATACTGTACAAATAGATAGCAGTAAGTCCATTTTAGCAATGCAAACTTTGCAGTTGGCTTTGTCCTAAACTGCATATTTTCTGACGTGGTCTTTGTATGAATATTAATAGCCATTTATTATACTTTACACTTTTTTTAATTACACTATAAATTTTAAGCTAGTTTTTGCTGTTTGAATATATCACAGCATGCTCATCGTTAAAGATACAGCAGACTGTGCAACTACTATAGGGCCCCTATCCAGGCAGCAACAGCATTTGGCAAATGAACAATAAAATTTTTGTTTACAGTTCTAGCACCAATGTTAGATTGCTATCAAAATGCATAGTATACATTAGTGTTATTGATTCCTGGGTAAGGCAGCGTATAGGGGATACCACCACACATGTGTCTATCACATTTAATGACTCCTAATGTTTATTGATGTTATGATTAATGCTTTTCTTCTCTTATTACTTGCAGTATGATACTGATTCTGCTCTATAACACTATATATAAAAAGCTCCTGAAGAAGCAGGGATTATTACCGTGAAACCTGTCGCGCATGTAATGCACAGATGGTATATGGTTTCATTTCCAATGACAACTTCTCTAGTGTCACCTCATACCTCTTTTTTTTTTTAATGATATGTATGTTTTAATATGTTGTTTAATGTAATAAAATTTAACTTTTTATACCTCTATTGTGTAACCCAAACTTTTGTATGGTACCATAAAAGTCAATTTTAGCCTCAAATTCAATTCTTCCTCTACATTGTTATTGATTCATTTAATATGGCATATGTCTGAGAAGTATGATTACCTTTTAGAATGGGGATAAAAAAAAAAAAAAACAAGAGGCCCAAGGATGGTCTTCCCATAGGACCTCCACCCTATATAGTTATCTCTTAAGCGCAGCAGGGAATCAAGCATATGTCAGTTTTTATACAACATATTTGAGGAGGAAAGCCCAAAATTCTTAATAATAATGTAGTGGTGATTACTTTGTGTGTGAAAGTAAGATATAATGATGTCTTTTGTGCCTTTCTGATATGTTACCAATAAACAAATCTCTTAAAACAAGTTCTCCTTTTCTATATGTCTAGAATCTTTCTAGGGGAGGTAAGGCCATGTGGGGTCCAGGGAAGACCAAATTAATGAGACTTTGGCAGTTTGCCCACTTAGGCCAACCTAAACTAATTTATACCAGTCTTTACTGCTTTCCCTGCCCCTTAATAACTCCCTTATGAGCCTTGAGAAAATATTTAGTGCTTCTGGGTGTAAGGTAGAATGTGACCTCCTCCCATGTCATGGTGTCTGGGCCTGTGCAGTCAATCACCAGTCCTGAACACTTTCATGTAAAGAAAGGGTTGACCGCATCAACCCTGTGTGAGTGCCAATACCAACCAACATGGTGCTTACATGGGATTTTATTCCTGACTCTGATAGAGTAACAGAGCAGTGGGGAGAAGTAAATATGAGAGGGTCAGGAGTGGTCCAGCAAGAGATATGGGGGAGATTTGTTAAAAACGGTGCACTTCAAATCTGGTACAGCTGTGCATGGTAGCCAATCAGCTTCTAACTTCAGCTTGTTGAATTAGGCTTTGACAATACAACATTGAAACTGATTGGTTTCTGTGCAAAACTGCACCGGATTTTGCATGCTCCAGTTTTAGTAAATCTCCCCCACTATTGCTTTGAATCGAGGCTCCTTAAAACTGAATCTGGTCATCTCATAAAATATGGCCATCAGTGTGCCCCCCCCGCCTGTATATTTATGAGTTAACTACAGTAATGCTCATCAGGGGGCTGTAATGCAGAGAAATACCTCCCTTATTCTTTAGTCCCGTAGCAACCAAAGATTTTCCTGGCTCCTGCTCCAGCAGGAGCCAGGAACATACAATGCAGGATGTGTCATCACATACAATGCAGGACCAACAGTGGCAGGATGTCGTGACTGTACATGATGATGTCAGATAAGGCCTGGAAATGGTTGTCTATATGGGATCCGGTGGGGGGGGGGGTGATATACAGGGGGGACACCCTAATAGCATTTTAAACAGCTGTCTGGAGTTCAGCTTTAAAAGAAGACTTAGAACTAAATGCAATATCAGTTATAAACATGGATTCATATTATTCATTGCATGCTGTTTTGAAAAAAAATAATCTCCAAAGTTTCTTAATGTGGGAGTAAACTCCCATCTCTGACTTTTGCCTATAGGTAAACCTATAATAAGGCTTACCTGTAGGTAATGTAAATATCTCCTAATCTCCCTTGTAATGAACCTAATCGGTTCCTGCCTGTTCTCTGCTGTGCTATGGCTATCTATACTATCCTGTAAAAGACAATCACGTTCAGTGCTTAAGGCCTTCCTGAGCAGCCTATGAGAATAGCCCCTCTCCCTGAACCTTTTATACATCGAGGTTTCCTCCCTCTTGAATTAGTCATTTTGAGATCCGGTCCTCCTAATACAGATTAATTGAACAACAGAAATTCCTCGTTTTAGGGTTCAGCAGATGGTAGCTTGTTGTATACAGCATACCACTAGCACTCCATCAATGTATCTTGCCCATGTAACCATGGGAAAGATACAATTGTGATTGATAGACCATTTCCTCTTTCCAGAGTAGTAAGTGCAGGCAGGCTTATGCTGGTGCCCAAAGGGGCACTCATAGATTTACCCCTCACCTGTTGGTAATAGCTCCCTGCAAACTAAAAGAAGTTATTCCTCAGGGCAAATTCTAGTAGTTATAGCAGGAACTTGTTCTGAGCCCCCATATTCGGGTAATGTGATCGTAGGAAGAACGCTACGGCTTTCAGGCCCCACTCATGAAGTATGAAGGTATAAAGTGACTCCGCATCAATCCCCACAAGTAGGGCACCCTATGGGACCACAAGGTCCTTGACCCATTCAAGAACTGCTCTTGCATCTTGCACAAAGGAGGACAAGGAAAAATGTTCTTAAGGAGGCGGTCTAGATATTTGTCACTCGTTCGAGGGGGCCCTTGACTGCCAAGACGATAGGTCTTCCAGGTGGTTTAAGTGGGTCCTTATGGAGTTTAGGGATTATATAAAAGGTGGGGATGTTGTACTATGTACTCTTAAGAATTCCTATTCCTTCTTAGACAACAGGCCCTCCCCCATGGCTAAATGCAATATGTTATTCAAATGGTGAACCAAACTGGGGAAGGGATTGCCGAGTAACTTTAAATAGGTATTAGGGTCCCCTAATTGTCTTCTGATCTCATACAACAACTTGCTCCTGTGTGCTTTAGTCTGGGTGCACACAGGCGATTTTTACCTGTGTGATTTCCCATGTTTAATAGCTAGTGTTTGCTAGACATGCTATTGCCTGAAATACCAATCAACTACACAAATTGGAGCATTGTGATACCATCAGTGATTAATCACTAGCACTTGCTACATTCTTTTGTTTCCTATGTGTAGTCAGGGCCGCTGAAAAGGCAGTGCAGCCAGCCTCCTGTACTGGGCCCACGCCCCATCAGTTCAAAAGGGTGCCCGGGCACCTGCTGAGCAGGAGGGCTGGCTCTATTGCCTTATTGCTGACACTTGTTGATCCAGTGCCGCTGAGGCTGCAGAGAAAGGGACTGATCAATCTCTGCCCTCAGTCCCTTTCTTTGTTTCAAATGTGAGACATCAAATAAATAAATAAAATTTGAAAATAAATTGTAGAATCCGAAGAACTAATTTAGAAAAAAATGAGGGACTTCAAATGTTTTATATTGCCTCCTCGCTGCCTTTTTTAACCCCACACTAGCACACAAAAACGGCGTGCTTTGCATGTGGTTGCAGCGCAATGATATTCATTTGAACGGGTATTTAAAGAGGGAGGAGATGGCGGAGTGGGACTTTGAATGAAGCACGTGGGTATAAAAATTAAAATTTATTAGAATATACTGGTAATATAATAAAAAACAATTAATGTAAATACATACAATCTAGGCAAGAAAGCCACATGATTGCACACACTTAATCACATAGTACTTAGCCTAATCTGGTAAGTCATAAAATGAATTAAGACACAGCATATAACAGCTCTACGCGTAGGGGAAAGGTAGGCTGTATGGGGCCCTGATTTCTAACAGCAACCCTGGCTGTCAGTGTCCCCTAAGGGGGGAGATTTATCCTCTCTATTTATCGAATTTTACAAATATCAGCAAAAGTTAAAAAAAAATCCCACATTCAGCTTGTCACCAGAACAGTAATAGATGGGAAATATTCCATGGGGACACTAGTTCTGGTGACAACAAGGAATTCCATTACACTGTTTTAGCTATGGGACAGAAAGTGAAGAAAATTCTCCCCAATAGGCCAGAAATGGCAAAAAAAAAAAAATCCTGACACCCACCTTTGCTCCAAAATTAAAGTTTTGCCTTTAGCTCTAGTGTCAGTGAATGGAAGAGAGGATCACTAGATCTTCACTTTTGGCCAATTGATGTCACTAAAGGACTCTTGGTTTAATCAGAGCTCATGAAAATAGGTGAAAAAAGAACAGATGTCCATAGGTACATAAACATACTTTAATAAACCTGCAATAAAAAAATTTGTATATTTTCATTTGAATTGCCTCCTCTTTTAATTAACCCTTTCATAACCAGTTATTCAAGTTGAACTTTACATTTTTTCATTAAAATAACAAACGTTATGCTTACCTGCTCTGTGCAATGATTTTGCACAGAGGAGCTCTGATCCTCCTCTTTTAGGGTTCCCCACCGGTGCTCCTGGCTCCTCCCCCACCAAGTGCCCCCACAAGAAGCCACTTCCTATGGGGCACTAGTGTGTGCTTGATCCGGAGCCTCTGTGTCTGTATCTATTGTGTAAAAAACCTCTGCAATTGGTGAATATCTATTAAATGACACCATGAAAAAGAATCGTGACTCTCTGAGAAAGCAGCACTCAAAAATGTGTTTGAATACATCAATACTCTAAGAAATTTCACTATAGCTAATTAGGTGTGATGTCTTTTAAATTACATCAATATGAATAGCTTAATTGGAGCCAAAAACATGAATTATATAAAAAGCAAATCATGTGCAAATTTCATGAATAATAAATACATGTGCTAAATGGCATTAATGAATATAAACAAAACAATATATGCAAAAAGTGTTCAAGGATAGCCAAAGAAGTGCTTACTGCAATAAAGTGACTTGTGCAATAAATAACCAAAAGTTTGTATTGGAAAAGTTTATCAACCTGAAGCACTTCTCCCTCTGGCTTTTGGCTGCTACTTCTATGCACCTCCACCACCCAAGTAAGCACACAACTTGCTTACCAAAGATCAAGGCCTCAAGAAAACAGGACAAACACATTTAATTATATTCCTCCGGCAACAACCACTACACTTAGGCAGATTTCAAGGGGTTAATCCTCACTTCCTTTATGGACCTCGGGGTACCCAGTACACGAGTCTCACAGCAGACAAAATAGCAGTTATGGTGCATGAAAAATAAAGAGCTCTATAGTGCATTATCCCAGAAAAAAATCCAAAATTGGGCATTTAAAGCAGTAAGAGAAATGAGCATCACACACTGAGCATCTGCCACACAAAATTTGCATGCCGTACCAGACTACAGCCCTACGCGATGACATCACTGCCACTATAGAGTGTACTTGTCCATTTTATTTCATGTTTACTTATGTCCTTCTGCTGCCTTTACTTTTCCTGCTTTTATGGGTTTCGAGATGGGAGACTGGTAAGCAATACATACTGTACAGCAAATTTGTGGGAATTTCAAAAGCTTTTTTCAGGTTTTGACTACGAAAACTATTGACTGGATCAATGCACCCTATGAATAGTCTTGCCCTGTACATCCAGTACATATAAAGCTTGTTTGTGGGAACTTTCCTTGATCGATTCAATTGGTTTAATCAAAAGTGGTTGAAAACTTATGGAAAATTGCTGTCTGTATGGACAGCATCAATGACTCCACAGGCAAGTGCAAGGGCACAGCAATGACAGCTGGTGGTCAAGCAGGCACCTGCGTGCTCCTGTCACAAATAGCAATGTGTGGCTTGGCAAAATACTCATCTTTTGGTAAATGGAGGGGAAGGAGAAAAGGGTGGTGCACCTATCATAGCAGAGAACAAATAAACTGGACCTTGCAGTGTAAGTCTTCAGGTAATTTAACAGCAGGGTTTACCATAAATCATAATATGTAACCTTTCACATTAGTGTTGCAGTGATGGGGTGATATGGTGATTAATTTTAGTCCTTAACCACTTAAGGACCGCCTCACGCTGATGTACGTCGGCAGAATGGCACAGCTGGGCACATCAACGTACAGGTACGTTGCCCTTTAAGAGCCCAGCTGCGGGTCGCGCGCGCCGCCGCCGGTGCGCTTGTGACCCGGTCCTGAGCTCCATGACCATGGCCGCGGGACCCGCGGACCTGATCGCCGCCGGTGTCCCACATCACAGAGCTGAAGAACGGGGAGAGGTAAGTGTAAACAAACCTCTCCCCGTGCTTCCTAGTGAGGCTGTCAGTGATCGTCTGTTCCCTGTCATAGGGAAAGACGATCAGTGATGTCACACGCCAAGCCACGCCCCCCTACAGTAAAAAAAACACATAGGTCCCACTTAACCCCTACACTGCCTCCTAGTGGTTAACCCCTTCACTGCCAGTGAAATTTTTACAGTAATCAATGCATTTTTAATCGCACTGATCGCTGTATTAATGCCAATGGTCCCAAAAATGTGTCAAAATTGTCTAACGTGTTCGCCATAATGTCGCAGTCACAATAAAAATCGCTGATTGCCGCCGTTACTAGTAAAAAAAATTATTAATAAAAATGCCATATAACTATCCCCTATTTTGTAGACGCTACAACTTTTGTGCAAACCAATCAATAAACGCTTATTGCGATTTTTTTTACCAAAAATATGTAGAAGAATACGTATCGGTCTAAACTGAAGAAAAAAAATGTTTTAATATATTTTTTGGGGATATTTATTATAGCAAAAAGTAAAATATATTGCATTTTTTTCAAAATTGTCGCTCTACTTTTTGTTTATAGCGCAAAAAAATAAAAACCACAGAGGTGATCAAATATCACCAAAAGAAAGCTCTATTTGTGGGAAAAAAGGACGCCAATTTTGTTTGGGAGCCATGTTGCACGACCGCGCAATTGTCAGTTAATGCGACGCAGTGCCGAATCGCAAAAAGGGGCCTGGTGCTTTAGCTGAAAATTGGTCCGGGACTTAAGTGGTTAACCTAATCCTTAAAGTCCAACTCTGAGCTCAGGATCCCCCTTACCTTTCCACATTTGAGCCTGTTTGCCCTTTTTACCCACTAGAGCACTTACCAGCCCTTCTAAAAGAAAGTGTATGCATGCCTTTTCCCCCAGGTGTCGTCATTCTTAATGCATGAATGGTGCAGAGGAGGCACCACCCAATGACAGGGCCAAGTCAAGTCCCTGTGAGTAGAGGGTGGGTCCATAACACCCTAGGCTCACAGAAAGTTAAATGATGCCCAGAATCAATCAACCTGGATTTGAATCAGTGAATTAACAGGACAAATAGAAGAGGTGAATCTCCCTAATGGGGGCACAGACAGCAATAAAAACCTGACAGGTGTTCTAATCCCTCTCCACTCTATTCAAAACTAGAAAAAGTTTTGCCTTTATTTATACGTTAACCTTTACTTTTGGTGAATTAGAATATCAGAGGATGATATGTGTGTACCTGCCTTTCGCCTCCATATATATTATTGCACGAGATATCCTAATCTTGAACATATTTGGCTATATAAAACATGGTGATTTCTTCATATTATTATTATAATACAGGATTTATATAACGCCGTCAGTTTGCGCAGCGCTTTACAACAGTAGGGCAGACTGTACAATTGCAATACAATTCAATACAGGAGGAATTAGAGGGCCCTGCTCGTTAGAGCTTACATTTATATCTGGCCTTTAACCACTTCCCACCCGGCCAATGTACATATACGGCCGGGTGGGAGCCGTCTACTTCTGAATGGACGTTCTGGAACGTCCTTCAGAAGTAGAGGGATTGCGCGCGCGCGTGCCCGCGCAGCGGCGCGATCCCGATGCGGCCGTGTCACCCGGACACGGCGCATCTCGGATCGGCAGGAGGGCTCGGTGATTGGCCCTCCTGATCACATGACGCCCGTGTCGAATCACAGCCGTCATGTGATGTAAACAAACAGCCGGTTGCTAGGCAATCGGCCCTCCTCTCCTCACACGGAAGTCGTCGGTGAGGAGAGGAGAGCGGATCGCTGCAGCCGGCTGGTGATCAGTGAGTATTAGCTGTTTTTTTACAGCTTTTTACTCACTGATCACCAGTGTAGTGTCCCCACAGTAAAACGCACATGTCCCCAAAACACACATGTCCCCAAAACACACATGTCCCCAAATAATAAAAACACATGTCCCTCACATATGTCCCAGTAAAATAACATGTGCCAATGATTATCTGCACACATATGTCCGTGATCATCTGCACACCCCTTTTACATGATCATTTGCGTACATATGTCCGTGATCACGCGAACCAATTATTATACACTTAACGGAATTTTTTTTACAAAAAACATGTAGCAGAATACATTTTGGCTTAAATTTATGACAAAATTTGATTTTATTGGATGTCTTTTAAAAAAGAAAGGAGAAAATATCGTTTTTTTTTCAAAATTTCCGCTATGTTTTCGCTTATATCGCAAAAAATAAAAAAAGGAGTCGCGAATAAATACCACCAAACTAAAGCTCTATTTGTGCGAACAAAATGATAAAAAATTCATTTGGTTACAGCATTGCATGACCACGCAATTGTCACTGAAAGTGCGAGAGCACTGAAAGCTGAAAATTGGTCTGGGCAGGAAGGGTGTTTAAGTGCACAGTAAGCAAGTGGTTAACCAAGTAGCACATATATTTTCCAGTGACAGAAAAATGTAAGGATGACTGTGTTATAGCCACATTCTAATGGACCCAACGATGTTCCAACATCATCTTTATGTTTTTTCCATGTTCCCATTCTCTACAGGGAAATAGATTTCATTTAGCCTTAAAAGTTGATGTCTTCAATTTCTGCTCTTTTTTCCATTTTACCTCCTGGAATTTAGGAGAAAAAATTTGTCTATTGTCTAAATGACGTATGTACTTTAAACAGGGCAATCAATCAAAACACAGAACACGCCATATGGAACTTCTATATTGTTCATTATATGGCTTTGTTTTAATCTCCTTTTATGTGTAGCTTTCCTTCTACACCAAGGATTCTTGACCTTTTACTATTACACCTTTTGCAGAAAGTAAACATTTATGGTGTTGATTTACTACACATGAGGCTGTTTACTTATGAATGCAAATGTGTTTTTTGAAAAGTGGATGTTCACTTTGTAAAACGAAGGTGAAGCTTCATTTACTCTCAATACCCAATTATGTGCAAGGGAAATTAAACAAAAGAAGATATTTGCTAGAACAAGATTAGTTAATTGAAGTGAATGTGATTTCATCTTAAATACTATGCCCAGTGAACATTCACTTTGCTAAGTGAACATTTTCTATTGCTTTGATAACTCAATCCCAATGTTTACAACTGCCCTCCTCCCCAAATTATTTAACCACTTGCCGCCCGTTAACATTACATTTACTGCTAGCGGGCAGCACAGCCAGGCACGGCAATGTACTGGTTTATCGCAATCCACTTCCTGGTTTTTGGCTGTATACTTGCTATACATTGGCTATACACCAATGATTTTTGGCTGTATACTTGCTGATCGGCTGGTGCCAATCACAGCCTAGAATTCTGTGTTTACAAACACACAGAACTGCAATCTGGCTGTTTCTTCTCCCTGAAATCAACTCTGTGTTAAAGTGGTTGTAAACCCTTACAAACCACTTTGACCTACAGGTAAGCCTAGATTAAAGCTTGCCTGTAGGTCCAAGAAATATCTCCTTAACCTACAAGGTTAAGGAGATATTTTACAAAAATAGGGCATCGCTGTCTACGGCGCAGGCGCACTGGGTGCGCCGCAAGTGAAGGCAATCATGCCATCACTTAGGCTCCCAAGTGCATGCGCCAGAGTGACGTCATCGCTGCTCCGGCCACTCACAGCGCCGGAGCAGCAATACCCGGAAGAAGATGGACACTTCGTGCTACAGGGGACAGCGGTGACATCGCTGGCTTCTGTGTCAGGTAAGTGACACATAATGGGCTACTATGCGATGCATAGAAGTCCATTATGCTTTACCTTTGCAGGGAGACAAAGAGGAAGTAAACTCATCAGGGAGAAAAGACAGCCAGATCCTGTTAGTAAAAGTATAAAGCATACACTTGTTAGGCACATAGGTAATACCTTGATTGCTCTCCTGAGCACCCCTGTCACCGATTAGTGTCATTAGTACAGTATACAGTATTATCACTGATCGCTGTATTAGTGTCACTAGCGAACTTCAGTGTCAGTTAGTGTCCCTCCCGCCCAGTGTCAGTTAGTGCCAGATTGCCTGCTACACTATCACAGTCACATTATAGATCAATGATCATCACCATTACTAGTATAGCATCTATAGCTGCGTTAATTCCAGTGTATACACCATAGTTTGTAAACACTATAACTTTCACACAAACTAATTTTTATACACTTATTGGGATTTTTTTTTACCAAGGACATGTAGCAGAATACATTTTGGCCTAAACTTATGACATTTTTTTATTTTATTGGATATGTTTTATAACAGAAAGTAGAAAATATCAGTGTTTTTTTTCTTTTATCGTTTATATAATAAAAAAATAAAAAAAACCCAGAGGTGATCAAATACCACCAAAAAAAACTCTATTTGTGTGAAAAAAAATGATATCAATTTCATTTGGGTACAGTGTTGCATGACCACACAATTGCCAGGTAAAGTCGTGAATGGGGTAAAACCTTCCTAATGTGAAGTGGTTAATGAATTAAACTAGACTGAACTAAGATTATGAAGAGATTCTGTTGTGTAATAGTGGGTGGCCACATGCTGGGCTGCATAGTCACCATCTTTAACCCATTCACACCTGGACACAGGAGTGGTTTCCCTGGGCACACTGAGGTACTTTGGGCATGGGGCTTCCCAGGGTACCCAGGGTCTCTAGCCTCTGCTATGGCTCCCTCAGTGAACTATAATTTTGCTACGTGAACTGTGTCTATTGCTTTGATAAAGCAACATTAATGTTTAATTACCCACCTTCCCCAAATAATTTAATGAGCTAAACTAGATTTAACTAATATTACAAGAAGATTTTGTTGCATAATGGTCGGGGTTCCCTTGGGCACACTGAGATACCCTTGGGCACACTGAGATCCTTTGGGAACTGGGCTCTGCCGGGTACTATGACCTGTCCCTGTCCTGACCAGTATTCTCCAGCTGTGCTTCCATATACCCACTATAGGGTAAAGCAATGAGTCCCACAGCAGCCCACACTGACACAAGCCTGTTACCAGAGACATTCCCAATAGAGGTTAGGAGAAGGAAGAGTCCAGAAGCAGAAACCCCTTTCAATGCTTTACTTGAAAAGTCCATATACATACTTCAGCCAGGACCCAGGTGATGGCACATAGTTGCAAACAGAACATTTGATAAGTAAAAAGAGAGAGAGAGCCAAGGAGTAGCCCATACCTTTACAGGGGTTACCTAGAGTTCTGCATCTCTAGAGAGGATTCATGTAATCCCAAAAGTCCAGCACCTATACTTCCCTGCTTCCCCCCAAGGGGAAGTTCTCAGAGTTAGGCCCATACAGCCTACATCCTTGCTGTATCCTGGTCCTCAGATGCTTCTCATGATGAACCTCTGGTGACTTCCCACCAAAACTATTGATACACTACCCAAGGTGCCCCACTGCTGACAGGGGCAGGGCTGGCATTAGCGCTGGCATGTACACATGGGGACCTCTATTGGCTCCTACAGCACCTGCACTGATTATTAATCCAACTGATCATCTAGCTCCATCGTATGGCCAGAATTAGTAACTATACCGTGTCCTGGTGACTATTGTCTTGTTTTTACTATATCTATACTTAGTTTATGTATATTAATATAAATATAACATATTCATGTATTTAGCCATTTGGCTGAAGTTATGATTTAGCTTCTTGACAGTGTCTCCTACTACCACCACCAAAGAAGTGGATGATGGATGGCTACAGCAAAGAAGACCTATGGGATAAATCCACGAGGTTCCCTGACGATGATGGCCCTGGCAAGATTTCTAGAACAGTGGTACACACACACATTAATATTACAAAACAAAGTATTTAGTATTACCCCTCTAAACTGCAAACACATTGTATTTTTTTTTTAAACTAAGCTCTTTTATTCTTGGAACATTTAACTTGATTAAAAGAATTCACTAATTAAAACTGCAATGTACACAGATCTGTTGAAGGTTTTTCAATGGCTGCTGATTATCTAAATTAGTGGAGAGAATATATTATTGTTTAAGCTCATTCCTTCACGAGATAGGGAATGCAGAAAAATCTGATAAGCTTGCCAGGCAGGTGACAGATGAATGTAATACTGCCCCAACTCCTTCCCATTCATCTTGCCCTTAATGTGTGTCATAAATAGATGCTAATGAAAAATTAATAATCAGTGATCAATTGAGATTGACAGGGACCCGTTTCTGCCAGCAGACATTTCAGCTAATATTTTCATAGAACAAGACACATTTATTTGTAAAGGTTAATGTGGCCGTGTTCATTGTCTTCTAAACTCTAATTTCTCACCCTCCCCTCTTTCTTTCGCCCAACCATCTACATCTGATGCATAAAAATTTCATTAACCACTTAAACTATTATCGTACCCAGCTACAAAACAATAGCTATTAATGACCTGATCTTCATTGCCTTCACTGAGTTTAAATAGATATTACCTCCTGAAGGCAATCGCAATATAAATGCCTAATTTATCTTCCTTTATATCCTTTCATTTCACTTGGATTGTTGTTTTTTCAGCTTGTGTTTTACAGACTGCAGCTGTGTTTCTGTAGGCCTGAACTGGCAATCTGGCAACTCTGGAGGACTCAGAAGGCATAAATATCTATGGACTAATTAGAATTGTAGCCTAACAATGTATTCTCTTTAGTTCACAATATTTAAATAAAATTTAAAGAACAACGTAGGCCATAAAAATAGATATTTAGCCAGACATTGTTCAAACAACATTTCTGCTGTTGTTCACTGTGAGTAGGCAAACTTTTCTATTTCAGAAGAGACATGCCATGTCTCGTCTGTAATAAAATACGCTTACCTGCCTGTTCACAGTGTCCCCCGGCATTTAAACTGAGCTGTGCATGTGCAGCTCAGCGTACGGTGGCCAGCCTAATCCCTGTGAGCCAGAATTATGAGCTATAGATCCATTTATTCCCACTTTAATTTTCATAGTCTAATGTGGGGTACATAGTATAAGAAAAACGGATGAACGATTGTTCCATTTTTACGACAAAGGCTTTTTTTTTTGTTTATTTACTGTTTGTTTACTGTTTCTGATTATGCGATTATGATTTTGATTATGATTCTCGTCCGAAAATCATAGGAAAACGGTACATATTAAACAGAAATATTTGTTTGGTTCCTGTACAAATATTTTTTTGGATTTTGTCCCTTTCGAAATGTTTGTTCAGAAAGTCAGAATCGGCTGTCAAAAGTTGTATATACATTATCAGGAAATCGTATGATCGTTCCTCAGACGAAAATGTTTGGGCAATTTTCTTATAGTGTGTACGAGCCTTTACCTACACCTTCCTGGTTTACCAGTTGTACACTGCCTAGTGCACTCTGTTTTCCAAAGATGTGGTCATGCAGCCCTCTTTCTGCACTGCAAGTGTGTATGAGTACACTTGTGATAAAAGATGTGCCTGTAACTCCAAAAAAAAAAAAAAAAAAGCAGTTGCAGTTCATAAAATACGGTGATATGTAACTATAATGAGAACAAAAGGTGTCCAAAAATTGGGTTTTAAAAATAATGTAGTGCTTGGCATTAAAGCATACAACTGAGAGCAAGTCCCAACATTTAGAGCTAGGGATTGCCATAGACTCAATCAATGCAAGTGATGTTTACTATTTAAAAGTCCATCTCTGAGATAAATCTATACCCCCACCATCTAACTGATAGCTGCCAGCAAAAAAAAAAAAAATATCTAAATGACCAATTTTTTTACAGAAAGCCACAATCACATTATATCCAAAGTCCACGCCATCTGTCTTACACGGGTGGGGTAATTTCCTATTGGCAGTCCAATGGTGGGGTCTTATCAGGATCCAGAAGAGAACTGACATCAAGGGAACTGTACAGGATGGCATGCGAGTGACCATCTGAAGCACTGGATTAGCAGTCTCCTGCACTTAAAAATTGTGCCAGCAAGGGACCTGAATAGGGGACAACTTCCATCACCAGGTAATAAAAAAATATACAGGATGGGTTAGAGAGGGACAGGAGGTAGGGAATGAGAGAGGGGGGTTGCGATTTGCTTGGAGTGGAGGATTCAGTATTTATTGGTCCATTTGAGTCGTATCTTCCTAAAGTGAACTCATACCGTTGGAAGCACAGCCAGAGGTACATGTGTGCACTGCACTCTTTGAATCAGCTGTGGGTTTAAGGTTCTAAAAATTCAAGGGGATTTCGGCTGAACTGGATGGTAGACATGGGCGCAGTCAAAAAATTTGTTTCGTTCTGTTCCGTTCCGCTTCGTATAAAAAAAAATTTGGATTTCGTAATTCGTGTACGGAATTCAATTCGGAT